>CAUJRU010000072.1:0-1200000 GCA_963277665.1 Viscum album
GTCATGAAAATTTCATATAAAATTACCAATTAATATGGTGAACATTATCAAAATGAAATTATTAATGAAATATAAAAATTATAACCTGTGAACCCATCTATACAAACTATATTTTACAAAAAA
The DNA here is from genome assembly GCA_963277665.1 of Viscum album. Lineage (NCBI taxonomy): Eukaryota > Viridiplantae > Streptophyta > Magnoliopsida > Santalales > Viscaceae > Viscum > Viscum album. The sequence goes on from CAUJRU010000072.1 coordinate 124, forward strand.
ACATCTGGTAATCATAGCTGATTATAATTACTATAATATTAAGATCATATCCAAGATTTTCATATCTTCAATCATGTCTTTATCAATAGAATATAACATTACCATCAAATAACCAATCTAGGTATTTAGTACCATTCAACATATTCTAGTGAATCCATAAAGAAAACTACTATTGAAAAATAATTATATGTCTCATGATTATTATAACTAGGGTACCATTGATAAAAAATCTTTTACACTATATTTCTTGGATCCCCATATGAAAAAAATATTTGATGAAAGACTCTTCAAACACAGCTCCTTGGTCCAGGGGCTAAACCTTAGATTAGGGAATTGCATTGGATAATTCCCAAATTCCCCACATATATTTCATCTAATTACATGGAAATTTTCTACTACATAACCTATATTTACATATAGATAAAATCTTCCCCCATTAGAGATATTATTCCATGTTAATATTACCCTTGTCTCGAAAAGGAAGAAGCTGAATCATCTTTCCTATATGTTCATTACCACTCACTCTTTCATAAATATTCTTCTTACAATTATTTTACATGTTAGGAATCTCTCCGAATCTAACCTTATTAATCATATATTGTGATAGGAAATTAAGAATAATCACAATATCATTCTCTCTAATAATCATCCTTTTTTAAATAGAACCATTTAATTATCCAACACAGTCATTGTTAACATGATTCCTCCCAGTTCCATCCATTGACAAAAACAATAAATTAAATTATTATTAGAAATTATTATAGTAAGAAACCATATAATAATGGAAAATCTCATATTGGATGTCTTCATTCATGAATCCTATTTTCAATAAAAGAAATATTTCGTTTAACCTAGCTTATCCCTTGTCTAAACTCATTGAAATCCTCTATAGTGGTTCTTAAATATTTTTCTGAATTTCTAAATCATATCCATTTGTAATGTCAAACAAGGTGCGTAGTAAAGCCTATTTTCATATATCAGGTAATTCTAGAATCAATATAAATGTTCATTTTAATTTATATTTCCATTAAGTACATTTGTTCCATAACCACATAAATATTCAGTATCTAACAAGGTTATAATTTATAATAAGTTATTCTCCCTACACTTTACCTTGATTCCATGATATTTTTCATATAATTATTCTTATCCTTACACTTATCCATGGACTCAAAATTATAATGTTCATTAAAATTATTATAATACATATCCTCTAAGATATCCCTGGGGTTGTCACTAATGCTTTGTCATCATAGTTTTCAAAAGATAACTAAGAATTTCCATTAATACCAACAATAATGAACAAAGAAATTTATTATTATTATTAAACTATTTCTTTCATAAACATCCATTAATTAAAAATTGTGGATTGAAAAAGACTAGTGTATTTCGATGAATAGTTATGAAGAACTGCTAAAAAATCATTATTTTAATCTAAATAATGAGATACTAAAATCCATATGATGTTTCGATACAACATGGGATAACACAAGATATAAATAAAATAGAGGGTATAGTAAAACCCCATTAAAGGAATAAACATGGTAAAGAAACATAACATGTGAGTAAAAATTATAACATGATATAATACAATGTGAAGGAACCTACACTACTGGAAATTCGGGCTATAGCCACGGTTCTAAACCGTGTCTATAGGCCCTAAAACCGTGGCTATAGGTAATAGCCACGGTTCCTCAAACCGTGGCTAAGTTTTGCGTGGATATAGGCTTAGACCTATAGCCACGGTTCCAAACTGTGGCTTTAACACTATAGTCACGGTTGCAACCATGGCTATACTAAAGGCCGGATAGACTTAATAGCCACGGTTTAAAACCGTGGCATTATTTCTATAGCCACGGTTAATAACCGTGGTAATAAACCAATATCCACGGTTTAAACCGTGGATATAGGGTGTCCAAATCCATAAACAAATACCCCCCCCCCTTGACACCTCCTCGACATCCCCTGGACACCCCCTGGACACCCCTCTGCCACCCCCTGCCACCCCCTGCCAGTCCCCCCTACCAGTCCCCCCTGCCACCCCCTTCCAGTCCCCCCTTCCCCCTGCCACACCCTGCTAGTCCCCCCTGCCCCTGCTAGTCCCACCCCTGCCACCCCCTGCTTTTCCCCTGCCAGCCCCCCCTGCCCCCTGCTAGTCCCCCCTGCCACCACCCTGCTTGTCCCCCTGCCAGCCCCCCCTGCCCCCGGCTTGTCCCCCTGCCAGCCCCCTCCCCCTACCTGGACACCCCTCCCCCCTGCTAGACACCCCTCTCCCCTGCCTGGACACCCCTCCCCCCTTCTGGACAGCCCTCCCCCCATGCTGGACAACCCCTCCCCCCTGCTGGACAGCCCCTCCCCCTTCCTGGACACCCCTCCCCCTGCTGGACAGCCCCTCCCACTGCCTAGACACCCCTCCCCCCCTACCGGGACACCCCTCCCCCTGCCACCCCCTGCTTGTCCCCTTGCCTTTCCCCTGCCCCATGCTAGTCCTCCCTGCCACCCCCTGCCAGCCCCCCTGCCCCCTACCCCCTGCTAGTTCCCCCTGCCACCCCCTGCTTGCCCCCCGACCAGCCATCCCCCCTGCCCCCTGCCAGTCCCCCCTACCACCCCAGCCAGTCCCCCCTGCTAGTCCCCCTGCCAGCCCCACCTGCCCCCTACCAGCCCCCTACCCCCTACTAGTCCTCCTGCCCCCTGCTAGGCCCCCTGCCCTCTGATAGGCCCCCTGCTAGGCCCTCTGTGAGTCCCCAGCTAGTCCCCCTTCCCCCTGATCTGATAACCAAGTTTATCTTATTTGATAAACACAACATCTCCAGCACTACCAGATTCAGGTTTAACAGGTACCAATTCCCCAATTCTGACATGTTTAGCAGCATGAGAAAAGACAAGAACAGACTGAACTACATCAGATTTGCAGACCATGTTTAGCACCCCTCCACCCTGTTGGACACCCCCTGCCTAGACGGCACCCCCCTCCCTGGACAACACCCCCCTCCCTCCCCCTGGACACTGGACTCCCCCCTTCATATTTACCCCTGCTGGACACTGGACCCCTTCTGGACAGTGGACCCATACTCCCCCACCCCTACCAGCCCCCTTGTACCCCTGCTGGACACAGGACTCCCCCTGGAAACTAGTTCTTGGGATGCCCAAATCATATTTACCCCTATTGGACACTGGACTCCCCCCTGGACACTGGACTCCCCCTGCATATTTACCCCTTCTGGACACTGGACCCCTGATGGACACTGGCCCCATACTATAGGTTCTTAGTCGGACCACCCCATACTATAGGTTCTTAGTAGGACTTGGGAAACACTTGAAACAAAATTCAGAAGTACCTATATATGAGTAATCTAGGAAAACATACATATAATCAGTCTGGAAAATAAAACAGAATAAACTATAAAATGTTTATGGAAATAAAATAAAACATATTTGAAATTGGAAAACATTACCATAAAAACTGTTTATCAACTAAACAAACTGCTTGGTGAAATCATGGTCACACATGCTCATCCTCAGATAAAATCTGCTTTCATTTCATGTAGTACTGCATTAAACAAAACATTGGATTTATGATTTGAAATAGAGTTACCAGAATTTATATCACCGTGCTCACTATCTATAGGTGGTGAAATAGTTATACCTGGTGCCTGTGAAGTATATGTGGGATGTTTTATGATATTTTCCAGATCTGGATAGCACTACATTCTCTCTATAGAGACATTCATAACCTGCATGGTCTTAGGTTCCTGGACAGCCCACTTGCACCCCCTTTCAACCCCCTGGACAGCCCCCTTGAACACCCCCCTGCACCGCCCATTCCCCCCTTAGTCCCCCATGCCCCCCATGCCCCAACTGGACAGCCCCACTAGACACCTCCGGTACCCCCTGGACAGCCCTCCCCCCCTGCCGGACAGCCCTCCCCCCTTCTTGGACAACCCCTCCCCCTGATGGACACCCCTCCCCCTGCTGGAAACCCCTGCCCCTACCCCCTGCCCCCTGCACCCCACTGGATAGCCCCCATGCCCCAACTGGACAGCCCCACTGGACACACATCCACCCCTGAAGAACTACCCCTGAATGTTGATTTCCCAGATGAGGATACCCTCTTAGTGGATCATGTCAAAGAGTATTAGAAAACATATTTTGATGGTGATTTTCAAAGATTGACTGAAATAATGCTTAATAATTCCAATCTTAATTGAGTAGGCCAGGTGGTTATCTTTATCACACCATCACAAGACGTCCAATCATACTATTTCCTATTTTTATAAGGTTTCACTGATGATGAGGAAAATTATTATTCTCTCATTACTGGTCATCAGTTATCAGATGATATTTATTTCCCCCAAATGGATATAAAGGTAGAATCCATGTTATCCCTCAAATATATTAATGGTGACCGGAGGAGGGGAGTCCGTCGGGGGAGGAGCGGTCATCCGGGAAGGAGAGGTCGTCGGGAGGAGGAGAGTGCATTGGGGGAGGAGGGGAGTCTGTCGGCGTTGGGGAGGCGCTGTCGTCCGAGGAGGGGGGAGGCACGTTCATCCGTGGAGGGGAGTGCGTCGGGGGAGGGGAGTGAGTCGAGGAGGGTTCCGTAGGAGGAGCCCGAGAGAATATTGGCCAAATCGCACATATAGCCACAGATGAATTTTCATCCATTGGTATAACCATGATATAGACACTGAGAACAACACAGAAAATACATTTCTTGGCACATATTATTTGCGAAATAGGTGGAAGTAATACAATTTGAAGATGTATAGAAGGTGTGCTGATGGTTGATAGAAACAGAGGACACACATTTTGTTAGGAATAAAATTGGGAGAGGAGAAAAACAAGAAGGTACAATGGTAAATTTCTGTATTGAGAGCAAGCAGTATAGGGAGAGAGAGAGTTATAGTTTGTGGGAGAAGAGGAAGAAGTGGAAGAACCATTCGCCGAGTCCTTGCATAATCTGTTGAAAGACAATTCGCCGAGTCCTTGCATAATCTGTTGAAGTCCAAAAAAGAATACCAGCAATAGACACCACTACTGGACACCCCTCCCCCTAGACCACCACCCCTGGACACCCCTCCCCCCATGATGGACACCCCTCCCCCCTGCCTGGACAACCCCTCCCCCTGCTGGACACCCCTCCCCCTGCTGGACACCCCTGCCCCTGCCCCTGCCCCCCTGCCCCCAGACCCTGGACACCCCAGGACAGACCCCCCCCAGACCCTGGACACCCCTGCCAGTCCTGCCCCCCCCCCCCCCCCCCGAGAACCTGGATAGGCCCCCATACCATGGACACCCCCAGAACCTACCCCCAAACCCAGACCCCCCAGGACAGCCCCCCAGACCCTGGACACCCCAGGACAGACCCCCCTCCCCCACTAGACCCCCCCACTAGACCCCCTAGACAATGGATGGATGTCATGGGATATTGCTAAAAGACTGAATCCGGCTGTTGAAATCAGCAATAAGTAAGAAGAGGTAAATGAAGAAAAATGAATAAAATTTTCCCAATATACTTGGGGAATTTTATTCATCAGCAGGAAGAATAACAGAAGAACGGTAGCTGAGAGTTCCTTCCCCGGAGGTGGAGAATGATTTTTTACATAGGATCTATCTAATATTTAATGGAAGAAAGAGGGAGAGGAAATTAAGTACCTCATTACATGTGGCAGCATCCAACAAATTCTCTTCCAATGGAATAAAATATTACAAAAAAATCTATAAACCATCTCTCTCCACTTTTGGCTTCCAGGTGTCCAGGTGGTTAATATTTTGGTTGAGGTGAGGCTGTGGACTCATGGGGGCAAGCATGATGGAAACTAAGTTGGACTAGATTTTAAGTAGGCTTCTCTTGTTTTTCTGATGTGGCAGGGCTGATTGGGTCTAAAATAAGTGAGTTGGAACAGGAATTTAGATGAGGGATTCAAATGTTAAGGGGTATGGTTTAATTGGTTAGAATTGGGTGAGGTTTGGAATGGTTTTAAAGTGGGATGCCTGGTGGAAAATGAGGGGTTGGTGGCTTAGAAGTTGAGAGGTGGGTAGGCCAGATTGGTAGTCACGTTGTGGATGGGTTGCCTAGGTGGATTGAAAAATGGTGGGGGACTGGGAAGGAGTTCATAGTGGATAAATTGAAGTGGGAACTTGTAATTGTAGTAGGGCTTTAGTTTGGATTTTTTAGTGAGTGTGGAAATGGCCCTGGAATAGATGGTTTGATTTTGGTGGGTTGGCCATGGGATTTTTATAGTGCATCGAAAAATAGTCACTAGCAGGGCTTGGTTTTGTGTAAAATTCAGTCAAACGGTTGTGGGAACCATCATGGAAGCAACTACAAAATACAGACCAGAGCTACTCTCCTCTAAAGCGAAGACCCTTCATGGAAACTCTTCAAGCAAAGTAGGTCTCTAGTTTCATCTTTGTCCATAACAAATAAGCCCTGTTTGCATATGCCCAAACAGACCCCCCTTTGCCAGCTTGTGGGGGAAATGTGGGAACTCCAGCATGAAATAGGCCCTCAGAATAGAACAGCCTCTTTGGAATTGCATTAGACAGATTGTGTGCAGTCTTTAAAACTCAACATGGCAGTGATCATCCTCCTCCAATGAGTGCTACATGAGATGAGGGAATTATGGAAGGAATTTCATCTAAAACAGCCAAAAGAAGACATTGAATTTCCATCACAACAGGATGATCCAGTTCAGACGACATGTGCAGAGGATGAGGATGATCTGGTTCGGACAACATGTGAAGAGGATGAGGAAAAAGAAGAATTACAGAACAAATATTATGTGATACATGTACAATAAAATATTCCAGACAATTCCAAACCAATGTTTTCAGTTGAATTGAGCCTTTATACCACCTGCTATGCACGTTTTTTTGGAAAGATGGATGAGAGGCAGCGCTGAGAGGAGATATAGTTTAGGAATGAGGAAATACGAAAAATTATAGAGCTAAGCATTCAATGTTTCTCTAAGGAGGAGTAACTGCCACATGGTGTCGTCCTGGAGCAGGGCCAAATCACGGCGTGACCGAGGCGTGACCGCGGTGTGACCACGACGTGACCGCTGCAGGGTGTCGTCCTAGAGGGGTAACCGCCGCAGAGTGTCGTCCTGGAGTAGGGCCAAATCACGGCGTGACCGCGGCGTGATCGCCGCAGGGTGTCGTCCTGGAGGAGTAACCACTGTAGGGTGTCGTCCTTGAGCATGGCCAAATCACGGCGTGACCATGGAATGACCGCGGCGTGACCGCAGTGTGACCGCGGCGTGACCGTGACATGAACACCGCAGGGTGTCGTCCTGGAGGAGTAACAGTCGTAGGGTGTCGTCCTGGAGCAGGGCCAAATCGCGGCGTGACCGCGGCGTGACCGTGGCGTGACCACAGCGTGACCGCGGTGTGACCACGGTGTGACCGTCTTAGGGTGTCGTCCTGGAGGAGTAACCACCACAGGGTGTCATCCTGGAGCATGTCCAAATAACGGCGTGACCGCGGCGTGACCGCGGCGTGACCGCGGCGTGACCGCGGCGTGACCGCGGTGTGACCGCAGTGTGACCGCGACGTGACCGCAGCGTGACCACAACATGTTGGCCCGGTCCAGCGGCATCCGCAGGGAAACATCTTCCACTTAGTTTCAAATAGTATGATATGGATGGCATGAGAGGATGTTTTCTCAGAAGATTTAAAGAAATGAACTCTAATCTGTGATGACTAGAGGATTGGATGACCCCTAATATACCTATTTCGGTGAGGTTTGGAGATCTAGAAATGTGTAGGAATACCTAGAAGAAATACCCCATGGGATCAGGAAAATCACAGGTTACATAACATGTAATCTGACATTACTGGTACTGTGGGACCCCTGGGCTGTGAAACTGGGCTTTTGGTTGGATTTAAATATCACATGCCGTGTGACATGGCCACACAACATGGGACCCATCTTAAAAGTCTAATGACACTTAAAGATTGTCTTGGTTCAAACAACTGTTTTAATAAAAAGAGAGAAACCCCCTACAGGGATATAAAAAGGGTCAAGTACGATGTGTGCTATATGACTAACAATGACATCAAGTATAAGGAAAACATCAATGCAATAATGTTAAGCAAGGTATACCACTGTGGGTTTTCGCAGACAGCGCACCTCCGTTGGAGGGGTTTTATTACAAAACCCAGACTTATTTACCAAACGAAACAATTATCTGAACTAACACTTATTCAAGAATTTCAATTTAATATAAACATAAAAAATTAAGAAGGCAACTAAATGCAATTTAAAACATTCTCGAATTAAATGGGCTAGGAGAGGGACCCTACCTCAACCTCATAGCAACAAAAATGAAACTCTGTATAGAAACGATTCAATTACATAGAATAAAATCATGAGAATAAAATACCATATTCAAGATATACATTCCCAGGGGATATGGATTCCAGTATAAAGAACCAAACTAGTAAGTCTGAATAGATGCTAGTTGCATTCATGATTAAAAATAGCACAAGATAACACATAACATTATAAGTGCAAGAAAACCAAATTTGATATATCAAATGAACAAAGCGTACCACTCTTCGCTTGTATGCATGGCACTGTTCCACTAAATCAACAATAACTTCCTTCTTGAGACCCTGCAGGAAAACACAAACATTACCAGTAGCTATGGTAGATATTTCCATTGAAAACTCAAAAAGATTTTACACGTGAATAATTCATCGGTTCCAAATTCCAGAACTTTTTATCGGAAATGCAATCACACCTACCCCCCACTATTATTTCTTGGGGATGATGGAGTTTCCTTGGACTTGAGATTAGTACTTTTCAAGGAATCCTCTATTCGTTGGGAAATGGTAGAGAAATATCGTTCCCCACCTGTATACATCAACAAGATGAATTGTGTTGACATCTCATCATGAGGATTGTTGATGAACATGGAAAAAAATAGAATACATGTTTCGAGAACAACAAAAATTTAAAAACAACAAAATAACAAAAACAGAATGCAATAGAACAAACAAAAATAATAACTAATCAAAAACAGAATGCAAAAACAGAATGCAATAGAACAAAAAAATAATGAAAACAGAATGCATGTTTGGACACCCCCCACCCCTGCAATGAAAGATTTTTTCAAGATGATGAAGAATTGCAAAGAGTTTATGTGAAAAGTGTTTGAAAATGTTGTTAAAAAAGCGATCCATGCTTTGGAGAAATTGCATAAAGTATCCATGAATGTTAGTGATGCTCAGTTGGATATGAAGATTAAGAAAATAAAAGAGTTTAACGACTCTTTATTTGAGAGATGCCAAATGCGAGGATCACCCCCCTGCCCCCCTGCCACCCCCCTGTATAGCTTCCCTTACACCCCTGCACATCCCCCCTTGCACCCCCTGCACATCCCCCCTTGCACCCCCTGCACATCCCCCCTCCCCCCTAGACAACCCCCCTGGACACCCCTCCCTCCCCCTAGAAACCCCCCCTAGACACCCCTCCCTCCCCCCTAGACACCCCCCATGGACCGCCCCCCAGACACCCCTCCCTCCCCCCTAGACCCCCTGATAAGTGCAGAATTGTATAGAAATTCTGCAAGCAATCCTCTATTAATAATTCGTTGAAAGATGCTCTGAAATGGAAAAATATTAATACCATACACTATGTTAGAAAAAAATACAAATAAGGTTAAAAAGAGGTCACCTTGGATAACAATTCTACTACGAGTAAATCCTAGTAAGACTTAGTAGAGGAATAAGAATCCCAAGGATGTGTTCATGCCGAAACTGGAAACTCTAATGGTGCAGAAATACTAAGTGATTTTTCTAAAGAATCCTTAATTTTCCAAGAGGCATCAGATTATATTCTCTCTTTTTCTTTAAATATGCAGTCTGAATCCCTCTTTTGGAGTTCATTACCTCAGAATTATTAAAAACAGTTGATATGGATGACAGACTTGCAGCTAGATTTTCTCAGGCTGCTCTCTCTATGCAATTGTCAGAGCACACACCTTCTCAACATATAAACATTAGTATAAAAGATTCATACCCTATAATGAAAGGATTACAAACCAGGGAAGATTATTTTAGTTTGGGGATCCAGCTCACTATAAAGCAAGTTTATTCTACCAACCATTCCAACAAGAGAGAGTTGAGAAGCTCCAATTAAAAAAGTGAAACTGAGAAATAACAGAAATGGGGACTTTCCCCCATTCAAAAACAATGATGTGTATCCTCTTCTAGAATTTCCAAGGGCTAGCCAACCGTAGAACATTATGATTCCTTAGGATTCTTGTGAGTAAACAGAAACCTGATTTCATTGGCATCTCTGAGATAAAATCTAATAACATCACTTCTGGTTCTTTTTTCCCAAAATGGAAATTATTTTCTATGTTCTGGGAAAGATATCACTAGTATTGAAATAATTTTCTTGGTTTTCCATCATAATGTTACTAATCCTTCCATTTTTGAGTGGACAACCAAATTATCACTTGAACCTTCCTTAACGAGGGTCAGATCTCTTTTTGTTAAATGGTTTATGCTTTCCACTGTTACATCAGTCAAAGAACTCATTGGAAACACATGAATGATATTTCAAGAGTTATATTAGATCCCTCGGTTATAATGACATATTCCAATGCTATTTTACATGCAGATGACAAGATTGGACATGTTTCCAATGCTACCACAATGAGATATTTCAGAGATTGTATTGAGGAATTAAAACTTATTGAAATCAATCTTATTGGTGCCAAATACACTTGGTATAGGAGGAATCTAAATGGAAGTAGGGCCTATAGGGTTGAACGTGCCTTTGGTAATCACTCTCTTCATGGAAGTTGGAAAACCATCTCTTGTGTCACTCTAGTAAAGCACAATTCTGATCACCATCCAATTCATACAACCATCATTGCTAATGGGGACAAGCTAACAATTCCCTATATGTTTAATAATTCTTGGACCATCAAATTCTTACAACCTTCAGATTCTTTCCCTGAAATTTGGAATTCACTCAACCACTCCATGATTACCTCCTTAGATATTATCCACCAAGGAAAAGAGTAAAATTAAGGATACACTGCAACCACATACTGAAGTGGTTGAACCCCTTACACATGAGGAAGGATTTTCTCAATAGGTAGAAGATTTGAAATAATTGAGAAGAATCAATGAATAACTTCTCTGATGTAGCGTTCCTGCTGGATATATTCTATAAGCAGATCCTCAACTCGTACTCCCAAATTGAGCACCTTATCAAAGAGGGTTCTCTACCGCAACTAGAATTAAGATGAAACATCCTATCAACATGGGGTACCAACAACAAACATACATGAATCAAGAAATAGAAAATAGAGAGTTCCCAACATTTTATACACAACCAAAACATGTCTAGGAGCATCATTACAGACCTCACCCTATAGGTTACACATGACATATACTAATAGGGATGCCACGTTTTACTCTACCTGCTGTTGCACCTATTCATGCTCCTTCTCATCTAGACATTCCTCAAGGGCTCATAAAAACTATTGATTCTCTAATGGATTGATTAGAATCCATAGAGGTATAGTGGGAATTTTGTACAACTATAAAACAAGCCTTACCCTAAAGGGTGTGATCTGAATTTTCCCCACTAAATTTGGGAAACATTACATTTCCAATTTTCAATGGTTTAGGGGACCCAAAGAAGAATTTGACCCATTTTGTGTCCCATTGTGATTCCATGATGGGGACCCCTAAAAAATAAGTAGTGAAACCCAAGATATTTATATAGAAATTATAGGGACCAACATTTGTAGGGAACACCGGTTCATTGACTCAATCAATTACAGGGTGGGAAGATCTCTATTGGATGTTTCTGTTCCAATTGAGCTTGATTCTATAGAAGAAAACCATACTAAATCTCTCAAACTACAAATGGTACGATAATGAGAGGGTTTTATATTTCATTTCGTCGTGAAAGGAGTTGACATACTCCTTAAGCCAACATTTTCCTCAAGAATATTTTTTGTTCATCTGTATATAGAATCTTCATGATGATTTTCACATACCACTCACCCCTGTTAAATATATAGGAGTGTTTTGGTATCTTGCCACAATTTCATAAATAAGGGAATAATTCATAGCATGAACCATGTCTAAGTCCTATTTAATTACCCCTACTGAACACCCCTACCCCCCTACTGGACATCCCCTCCCCCTGCCTGGACACCCCTCCCCCCTGCTGGACAGCCCCTCCCCCTGCCTGGACACCCCCCTGCTGGACACCCGTGCCCCCTGCTGGACACCCCTCCCCCTACTGGACAACCCCTCCCCCCGGCTGAACAACCCCTCCACCTGCCTGGACACCCCTCCCCCCTGCTGGATACCCCTCCCCCTACTGGACAGCCCTCCCCTGCTGAACAGCCCTCCCCCCTGCTGGACAGCCCTCCCCCCTGCTGGACAGCCCTCCCCCCTGCGGGACATCCCTCCCCCCTATCGGACAACCCTCCCCCTGCCGGACAACCCATCCCCTCGGACACCCCTCCCCCTGCCCCCTGCCCCCCTCCACCCAGTCCCCTATCATACTTCAATACATCTCGAAGATATTATCAAAAACACTTCAAGACATAAAATGACTATTTTCAACAAATATAACAAAAGACCAAAATATATGATGCAAGAACCACAAATCAAAGACCCCTCTCAACATACATGATGTAGTATGGTAAAAAGAAATAAATGAACTTACCAACATGTTACCATCATACAAAATGGTGCCTTAAGAGTACTTTGGGTACATATTTCTTTTTCACCCAAAGCCTATATTTTACCTACAAGAAATAAAGAAAAAAAGATCAAAATAAATCAGAAGTAATTATGTAGAGAATAAATAATTGATAAGAAATATATTTGTGTTTATGTGCCTGAATACAAAGATGTATCCTGAAAAAATAGTAGATGAAAGAACCACAAATCAAAGCTTACATGAGAGAAAAATGTTTTGTTTTTAAAAGTTACTATTAGAAATTAGAGCTTCAAAAATTTCATCACCAGTTGCACCCTATCTTCATCAAACTGTAAAAGGTTTATGGAAGAAAGAAGGTGATACAATCATATCGAGCACAACAATTGAGTACCCTAGAATTAAGCTCATAAAAAATATTTTAGAATTGCAACCATAAAACTATGATTAAATTTTTATTTTATGTTTGTAAAACTACATGTGAACAAAATAATATATTAATATCACTCTAATAAAAACCAATAACTGAGAAGTGAAGTTCACATATATGTCCATTACCAAGAATGAATGTTCCCCCTTGCTTGTCGGTTGCATGCCAACGTGCCCGCATTAGAACCAACACCAACCACCTCGTCCTATGGTAGAAATGATTAATTAGATATATGCATCAATTTGTAACAATAATGATTTTTTTTATCTAATTACAAAAAAATCATATAACTAATATATTAAAAACAAAACAAATGAAGAACATAGAGTTCAAACAAAATTCATGAATGATACCCACTAGTTACTATATTAACAACATCAACACATATTAATGGGTTTTAAAGTAGATGCATGTTAACATTTGAAGTTCAAAAATTATTTTTAGTAAAACATTAAAATAAGCATACACACCAGAATTTCAATACACAAAGGTAGTAAAAAAGGAAGCAACAACCAACAGATTTAACAAGATGATTCAGCATACAAAATTTATTAAAAGGCAACTTCCAACCATTTATTTCAACTAAAAAACAAGAAGTGAATTTTCAAGTTTAAGTAGAAAAATCACAGAATTTAAACTATTACTCCCATGGTGTAGATGCTCTATTCATTTGAGATCATTGGAAAAAAATTTCCCTTCTTTTCTTGTTGACTAAATACCTTTGATATCCAAAATTTCATCTCCTATAAGTGTAAACATATACATTAATTTATAAATTTCAAAGTTAAAAAAAGAACAAATTTGGAGCTTTAATTTAGAGATTTGGTAGTGTCTGTGGATCATGGTCAATGCATCCTATAATGGAGATGAAATTGGATTCGATAGAGTAGAAGATGGAATGGTTTCTACAATAATTAGAACTCATGGAAATGAAGATAGATGAAGCTCTACAGCCATCCGAGTAGTATCCAGTGTAGGAAAAATGGTTGAAGGGGATATCAAATAGAAGAATTGAAGAATTATATCAAGTAAACACTACGAAAAATAGAAGAATCAAAGCACCCATCATTAACACACCTGTGCGAGGAGGGCGGGGCAAGGAGGGCGCGACGAGGAGGGCGCAACGCGGAGGAGGCGTCGGCCAGGAGGCGTTGGGGAGGAGGGTGTGGCGAGTAGGAGGGCACAACGAGGAGGGCGTGACGAGGAGGGCGCGACGCGGAGGAGGCGACAGCAAGGAGGCTTTAGGGAGGAGGAGGGCGCAGCGAGGAGGAGGAATCACGAAGGGTGGGGGGAGAAGTAGCCCGATAGGTTAGGGAAAAAAGGGGCTACTGCATATAGCCACGGATGAAGATATTAACGTGGCAGTATATAATATATAGCCATGGACCTATAGAACCGTGGCTATAGGTCTGTGGCTATAAGTCAGATTTGTAGTAGTGCTATATAATCACATTGAAGAATAACATAATAAACATGGTATTATACGATCAGGGAATCGTATGAATTTTGGAAGAAACATAAAACATGACCAACCATATGTCAATGATAATTTTCTAAACAATATCACACAATTGAAAAGGTCTTATAGTGGATTAGATTCACTCCCTATTTTAATACATGAAATATCATGAGACTAAAGCATTACCCAATTAATTTGGCATATATAATTCTAGTACCACTTAAAACATTACTCTCATGAACATGTATATGCATTCCACATAAGTAATATATCATAAGTTATAAACATAATAATTACCCATGTATATAAAATTGGTTTCATAATCATGGATTATATTATAATCAAAGCAAATATCCAAATAATGGAATTTAAAAAATGAGCATAAGTCATGTGTTACCTCATCAAAAAAGTGATAATTTTTCATGTATATATTTGGGAGACACATTATTAGATTTTATAATTATTCCATTACATTAAAGTTTGTTGCCATTGATTAATATATATACATTAAATGATTAAAAATTTCATTATAAAAAGAACATTTCAATATTGAAAATAACTTTTGAAAGAATAAAAGTTAAAAAAATATTTTTGAAATAATTTAATTATAAAATTACTTTTCAGAACATATACATGAATATTTATGTTAAATAATTCTCCGTAATGTGGGTAATTCTAAACGCATTATATAAGGTGAAAAAACAACCCTTTAACCCTTGGGTAAAAATTAAAAATATGCCACATTAAAAAAATAATAGGAATATTCTTATTAATGTTTTTTAGAATTAAACAATGGGTAAAAATTAATTTTATCGATCAAATTAAGATAATAAAAAAATTTAATAAATTTTAAGAAAACATTGATTTAGACAAAAAAATGAGCACTGATTGAAGAGACATATAATGTTAGATTTTCATGAAATAGTTTTATCAATAATTTCAAATTCCAAAGTGAGAAAAAAATGACACTACTACATGAAAATTTATTGAATAGAAGAGGATAAATAATATAATTGGGTTTATTATATAATTATCAAATAATTTTCTTCAATGGAAATTCAAGAATAAGCATTCTCAAAAATCAATTAGATTGTAACACAAACCCTTAACAATTTGTTATCTTATAAATAATAAGATAACAAAATTAAATTATATTTAAATAAAAATTAAATACTATTAATATAATGGTATTTATGATATAAAATTTAAAAGGGTAAATATATACAAAAAAATAAGTACACAATATAACAAATGTGTCACTGAAGTAAATGTGAGATGAGAAACCCTGTGAATCTTTGATAACCATCGAATAGTAATCCCAAATATAGAATATAATCAAATTAATGTTTAAATATAATCATATTAAATTTATATCATTTCAAGTGGTTTTTATATACTACACATAAAATAAATAACTTATGTATATGACATATGTCTCCCAAAAATAAATGAGAGTCTAGAAATCCATTAGCTTAGGTCCAACATCATTTATACATGTCAAAATATAATATATAGTAAATATATATTTGTTATGAATATATTAAATGACCATAATCATACATTTGAAACAATATTTTAATTAACTAATTTTTTGTAACCATTTTATTAGAAATTCCTTGTTAAAATCACGTTTCAGCTGATAACAACTTTGTCTTTCATGTTTGTTTTCATTTGGAATTTATTTGGTTATGTTACAAAAATAATGTTAAGGTTATAAAAATTACTAAAAAGTATATTAATACAATATATACTCATTATATATTTATTTATTGTAATCCATAAAATTTAATGACTAAAAATGGATGATATCGTTTATGGAGATGGGAAGTCCGATATACGCATTAAAATTGTTCCCATTTTCTCAATGGATGGAAAAAAGAAAAGAAAATATCAATTCACATACCTAGAATAATTAATAATTAATATATATAAATATCATTTATATTGAATAAATATATCATTGTTACCTTAAATGTAAATATAAAACAGAAAACATTTGACTTTGCTATATGGAGGTTGTAGTACAAATGTACAGACAGGATGCATTATTGTTCTTCAAAAGATTAAATGGTAATAATTTTATGGTGATAATAAATATAATGATTTTTTTATCATAAAAATCACATATAATCAATAAAATTAATCTTATTTGATTCCATGTAATGTTTAACTGATAAACGAGTCACAACACATCACACGACGGTTGTCTATGGTATACACGAGCAACATTATCATAACCCCCAAAAGAATAGAATATAAGAGGATATGTTATATAATATTTCCAGAAGTATAATAATTCAATAAATATAATATAAATATGTTAAATCCATCATTATATCCTTCCTTTAATTGTGTGAATTGGAAAAAAACTACATCGGTTCACGTGGCGGCAGTCCGTTGTACACACGATCAATGGTTTAATTTTTAATTTGATTGAAGGTGATATGGGTATAGGTTATTCCATTAACCTAATAAACTATAAATATATTGGATATAATTTTTCATTATATTATCATAGTGTAATATTATTTTAAGGAGGCATAATAAGAAAATAGATAATGATGCTTAGATTAGAATTTTACCTCTTCTTAGACAATCTTTATATGATAACACCTAAAGCCTTCCTAGAATTTAATTCTTACAAAAGAATGTATAATAATATAATGGGATGTATGTTGGGAATTTATTTTGGTAAGTTAATTTTGAAAGAATCTTTTTTTGGGAGTTAATAGGAGGGTGGAGGGGTTGCCTTTTATAAATGTGGGAGAGGATACACTTTATATTTTTTAAAAAGTATAGTGTACTCATGTTTATAAAAGGAATTAATTGTCCAAAAGTTTTATAATTAGAATAAAATTGTGATATGGTTGAAATATTTTCATTAAATCAAAATTATACATGTTTTTAGGGAATTTTAACCACTATCAAGGTCAATTAACCCCTCAGTAAACACGTTTTTACATTAACTGTGATAAATAATTTTTTATTTTTTTACTATTATTTGTGGTAAAAAATTAAATTGATATTTTTAGAAAATATAAATTATTAAGATTCAAAATATGGAATCCATTTTAAAATATTTAACTCACATAAGAGGAAAAATTAATTTTCAAATTAAACCCAGATACATGACAAAAGATTGTGTTTATAAAGAGAATTATTCCATATATAAAGAATTATTTAATGTAAAAAATAAAAATAAAAATGATTCCCTGGAAAAAAACAGAATTAAAAAATATATCTCAAATAACTTTAAATTTAAATCAAATAAATGAAATTAACCTTATCAATTCCTTAAAATATATGGTTGTTTTCAAGAAAAACATTCATTTTTCAGTATTCATCAAAACAATAGCATTTTAATTAAAATATAAAACAATTTACCATAACCTAACTTTTCTTTTGTTTTTCTTTAAAAAAATGAATTCAAATTTCTCATAAAAATTTTATAAATTTTATATAAAATTATTTAATTATATATTTAGAAAATGAAATAAATATCATTTTGGATTAAAGATTATTTTATGAATCATATAAACTCTTTGCAAAAATTTATATAGTTTTTTATAAATATATATTCATTATATGTTTATATCCTTAGAGCCCATAAACATACTTCTCTAAAAGAATAATATTATTCTTCCCATAAAATACTATAGATTAATCGTATGGGATATATATACCTGAAACCAAAAATTCTCTTGATATATTATTAATCTCATCAAAATAATAACTATGTGATCCTATAATAGTTTTCCCAAAATAATTGTAATATTTATCATTAAACTATCTAATTAAAAACAATTTCATACTAACCTAGACATATATATATCAATGTGTTAGGTTCTTCCCACTTCTCTCACTTCTCTTGTGGGTTCATTCCAAAAGGCCACTTTGGATGCAATGAGTTGTCACCCAAAATGTCACTTTACCTTTTCTTTCTAAAACTACATTTATATAATTAAAACAAAAATTTCCAATGAATATGGTGAACATTCTCAAAATGATATTATTAATGAAATAAAAAAATATAACTTCCTAATCTTTCTATATAACCATTTTTTCCAAAAACATTAGATAACCATAACTGATTATAATTACTATAATAAGATGATCATATCCAATATTATCATATCTTTAGTCATGTGTTTCTCATTAGAATATTAAATTACCATTAAATCTCCAATATATGTTTTTATTACCATTCAACACATTCTAGTGTATCTATAAAGAAAATTAGTATTGAAAAGTCCATATAAGTATCATAATTCTTATAACTAGGGTCCCTTTGATAAAAAAGCATCTACATCATTATTCTTGGATCCCCATATGGTGAAAATGTCACATGAAGGACTATTCTAGCATAGTTCCTTATTTTAGGGGCTAAACCATAGATTAGGAAATTACTTTGGATAATTCCCAAGTTCCCCACATACAATTAATCGAATTGTTTGGAAGTTTTCTACTCTATGAAATATATTTACAAATAGTTAATATATTCCCCTTTATTAGATATATTATTCTATGTTAATATTTCTCAAGTCATGAAATGGATGAAGCGGAATATTATTTCCTATATGTTTATTACTGCACACTATTTCATAAAATTTCATCCTCCTATTATTGGAAATTTTTTGCGTCTCTCAAAATATCACCTTATTAATCATATATTATTATAGGTATATTAGAAAAATCATAATATATTTCTCTCTAGAAATTTTACTTTTTTTAAACAGAACCATTTAATCTTCTAAAACATTCAGTGTTAACATGATTCCTCCAGGTTCAATCCATTGACAAAAACCACAAAGCAATGTATGAGTGAAATATATCATAGTAGGAAGCCATATAATAATGATACATAATATATTGGATGTATTTATTCATGTAACATATTTTGAATCTATGAAATATATGATTTCTCCTAGTTTATTCATGTTCATAATCTATTCAAATCCTCTATAGTGGTTTATAAATACTTTTCTTCTAAATTTATAAATCATATCCATTTTCAGTTTCAAACTAAGTGTGTAGTAAGGCCTATTGTCATGAATCAGTAATGTTAGATTCAATCCAAATGTTAAATTTTCAATAATATTTCCATTTTTTACATTTGTTCCAGAACCACATCCACATATAGTATCCATACAAGGTTATGATTTCCAGTAAAATAATCACACTATACTTAAATATTATTCCATGATATTTTTTGTATACTTATTTTTATTCTTATTCTTAACCTTGTATTAAATTTATAATTACCCTTAAACGTATTCATGGAAATATCCTCTAACATATACAGAGGGTTATCACTAATTTTTTGTCATCATAGATTCAAAATATAACTAAAACATTCAATTAATACCAATAATAATGACCAATGTATTTTATAAATATTATTAAATTATTTCATTTATAATAATCTGTTAATTATAAATTGAGGATTCAAAAGGCCTAGTGTATTTGGATGACTAGGTATGAATAACCACTAAAATATAATTTCATTATTTTAATATCTATAATGAGATCCTAAAATACAAATAATCTTCTCATACTACATGAAAAGACCTGATATATATTTATATAATAAAGTGACGAGTAAAAACCCTATTAAGGGTATAAACATGATAAGAAAACATAACATGTGAGTCAAATATATAAAATGATATATTAAAAAGAGAAGGAACCTATATAATAACATGGAAGAATCATGTAATAAACATGGTATCATAAGATAAAGGAATCATAGTAATTTCAGAAGCAATATAAAATACGACAAACCATAAGTCAACGATAATTTTCGAGACAATGTCACGTGGTTGAAAATGTCCGATAGTAGATTAGATTCACAATATATTCCCAAACATGAAATCTAATGAAAATAATGCATTACCAAAACAATTGGGGGGGATATATAATTCTGGTCCCACTCAAAACATTCATTTCATGAACACTTATATCCATTCCACATAAGTAATCAATTATAAGTTATAGATATTATAATTACCCATGTATATAAAATTGGAGGCATAATAATTTATTATATCATAATCAATGGAAATTTGAAAATGATGGAATTTTAAAAATGAGCATTGGTCATGTATTAACTCATTAAATAAGGGATAATTTTCTATGTATAAATGTGAGAGAAACAAAAATAGAATTTAGAAGTATTCCATTTCATTAGGGGTTATTGTCATTGATGAATACAAATACATTGAAAGTGTAAAACGATTTATTAGAAAAAGAACATTTCCAATTTCAAAATTAATTTTGAAAGACTAATATGTAGCAACCAAGATTTTATGAGAAATATTTTGTTTTTATGTATAATGGAATCTTTCACTACAAAAAACACTGTCTTGGCTTGCGTTACACAAAAGAGCAACTGTCCTCGATAGCTTGTGTTGTACGCAATACTAAGTTTCACTAAACAAAGATATGTTATTAATATATTTTATGAACTAGCCGTTATGAATAGTAATACCCAATTTTTGAAATTTTATAAATTTTATCATTGAAAATGGATTTCATTTTTGGATTTGGAATATTGAAATTTTCTTAGGGTGAATTTCTGTATTTTTCAGAAAACTTTCAATTTTTGATGAATAGTGAAAACACTGGGTTACTATTTAAAACCGAATTTTTTTAAAATAATTATATATTTTATTTAAATTTATTTTAAGTCAAAATTGATACATAATATCTATATAATTTCAATGTAATTCATTGGAGTCATTTTATAATAATTTTAGATATATAAAATTTTTTATTGAACTTTTCACCGTCTTTTACCCACCTCCTAGGAGAATTTGTAAATTTACATAAAACATAATTTTACCGCTTTGATGAGTGGAATTTTGAAAATCCGAGAGACACAGTTAATATCAAGGAGTAAAATGTGGTTCAATAAGATAAAAATAATTTTTGGTGAATAGTAACTTTTTACTTTTATTTACCACTGTTAAAAGTAAATACGGTAATTAAGGGTAAAAATGTTATTATTATTACCCTAACACATGTCCTAATTCTATTGGATAAGTTTAATTCGACCAAAAAAACTTAGGAATAAAATATGATCATTTAGGTCCACCTGGATTAGATTAGGACACTTATTATTATTTTATTTAAAGAAGAGTTAAAAGAGTTTAAAACAATTTTTAATAACTAAAACAATTTTAATACAAGGTTATACATAAGATAAATTAAACTATAAATATTCATTAGAAAGATAAATATATTTCCTTCATAATGGTATTTTATTTATAAATTTTTGAAATTAAATAATTTAATTTATTTATGACACAATAATGATGTAGTAATTACATTATTAATGAAAAATTAACATAATTAATATCATAAATACCCAAATAAATGTTATTTTAGACTTTTCATGAATTAAAATAATTTTATTGGTTAATATGACATGTTAGTATTGCTTTTATTAACTTTTTTCGAACAAATAATTCTGTTATGATTTTCACAAAAATCAATTACCAAATAGTGTCAAAATTGACATAAAATATTTTTTAAAACAAATATTATATTATTAATTGTTATTATATTCTTAAAAATCTGCGGTTCGGCCAAATAAATTATATAAGGTTATATATATTAATAATGAACAACTAGGGGTTCGTTTGTCTTGTTATAGTAATTTTATTAACCATATAGTGTAAGAAAACAAGAAGACATGGTAAAAGTAAAACTATTTAACTTAGAGTTAAATCTAAATGATAAGGTTAAAATAGTAACCTAAAATTGTCTAAAATATTTTTGTTGAGAGTATTTAGACCCATTAATACCTTAGATTCTAAATATATCAATTTGTATCTATTAAAAACCGAATATGGCTTTATAATAAAATACTATTTTATGTTTTTCCTAAGGTGCCCCTATCCTCCCTTATAAAAGGGCACCTTCTCCCTCTCCTCCTCACAACAATTTGAACCTTCAATCTCGGCCAAACCCTGCCAATTTATCTTATACATTTCCCTAAAAACATTCTATAGGTCACAGTCTTCTTCAAAGACCATCTTTAGTGCCCTATGTGGAGATTAAGAAGAGGCGCTTCAAAGAAGAGGTAGTGTCCGTTGCCGATTCATTCAAATTTATTTCTTCTTATACTTCCTCTTCTTTAGTTGTTTCATTATGAAGTAATAACATCTGTATCACTCATATAAGGATATGTTATTATAAATATGAAACATCCCTATTTCACCTTCTATCCATCCTATGGAAAAAAAATCACCGTGCAAGCGTACATACGGAATACCGTCACCACGCCGTGGTGTAATCTGTTTTCCACCACCACCTTACTTGGATGGGTCTAATGGTGTAAATAATAAATATATATGATTATTTTAAAGTTATATTGATTCTTAAATAGTATACATACACTTCAATACAATTCCACAATCATGGGAACGATATCATCGCTCGTGCGTACGTACGGCCTACCGTCTCCACGATGTGATGTGACTCGTTCTACATGATCTTCATTGAATAATGATTATAAAAATGAATTGAATGAATAAATATGATATATATTATACTAATACCATTTTTTAAATGATTTATCTATAACCTAAAAAGAATAATAAGAATTTATTCGACAAAACACGCATAAGAACATAAAGCAATGAACACCCGAATAACAAGTAGCAATGAAATATTATTAATAAGAAGATAAGAATTTGACCATATATGATATCATAAAAATGAATATGATTCTGTAATAAGTCAATGATATTATTGAAATCATTATACAGGTGGTTCGGATACGTATGAATCAAATCAGACCTAAGGTAAGTGAAAATCTCACAATCTCATTTTTATCCGAGATTGTTCATACTTTGGTATTTACTGGGGTTTATTTATCATCCACATCCATCTTTCCTCAATTTGTAATATTATTTCTATCCTACTAACATTTTTTAAATCCAATATTACTCATTGGTGAGTTTTTAGTAATAGATATGAAAGGAATCTTTTGTCGTTTTTAGTACAAGATACTTTTTGTCTTTTGTCGGCCAAAGTAAGAGAAGAATGTTTTTTAACACATACAACCTGAATTGATTTTTAAAAAATTATTTCCATGAAGCTTCCTTTACAGGTTTTCAAGTTTATTTTTAATTTACTTCTTTTAGTTTAAAAATTTAGGACATTTTAATAAATGAATGATGTTTTTGAAGTAGAAAAGATATTTTCCTCAAGAATGGAGTTCAAGTGTTTTATCAAAATTATTTCCCATCTAAGATAATATGGGGTTCTATTTCTATCCATATTTTTACATTGATTTTTTATGTTATGATGGAATTATTTTTATGTTGTCCTTTTATCTTAAATAGATTATGTTATGATGGCATGATGTTTAAGAATCCCATTTTTATTACATGTGTTATGCAATGATGTATGATTTATGAACTTGTAGCACACATAAGAATGGTATCATTATGAGATGGGTGGGACCTATATCTCCCTCCAATTCATTGGGTAAATATTTATATCGCATGATATAGACATGGCTAGAACGACAGTTTAATCCAGTTCGGTGAAACAGGATTGAAACGAGGAGTGAACTCAGTTCAGAAATGGACTATATCCACTAAGATAGTCTTGGAAATGAGTCTTGAAAACTAAAAAATGATTCTCTTTGATTATGTGTGTATGCCACAATGTTTCATGTCATTATTATTGGTATTACATTTTACTACCATGATTTATTCCATGTTATGATATTATAATTTATTTTGCAGGTTAAGATTTTCAAAATATTATGTTCTTATGAATATGATAAGATTAATATTTATTTTGTTTACCCTTACTGAGCATTTGAGATCACCCTATTCTATGATTTCATTTCCCCTAGTTAGGAAGAAGGGTACTAACTACGATATGCCAAAAGGGACTCTAGAAATGATAAAATAAAAGAGTGACAATGTAGATGATTTATGAACTAGTTGTTTATGTTTCCCAGTTTCTAAAGACACTATACCTATACGGCCCTTTCATGGTTTTGTTATATGTTGTAATAAGTGTGCTTTAATTTTGATGTAATACCAATGTATGTAAAGTATGGGTCATTATAGTTGGTATATGAAGAAAGGTATAGTCAACCTTTGGAAACTAGGATGTGGAAGCCTTAGTAAGAACCCTAAGGACATGTCTAAGCATATAACACAATCTTAGTGTTTTAAATGTGGCCATGAATAACCTATGATAAGACCTTAAGTGTAAAATTTTATTCTTGATTATGTGGTTTTCCTATTATGATTAGTGTTTCTCATACTATGCTTATTGGTTTTAGTTAATGGCTGGAACCCGAAGGAACCGTGTTAATGAGGAATGGGACGGGCAATGCAATGATTGTCCCCCTGAGCAACCAAACGTTATGGGAGCTGCAATGAAAAATATTTTAGACATGATCACACAAGTTTCTCAAGATATGAATCATACATGACTTCCAAACGAGCAAGGAAAGGAGCAATATTCTGTGGAATCCTTCACGAGGAAGCGTTCACCGTCATTCTACGGGTCTACTAATCCATTAGTTGCTGAACAATGGATCTGTACTACTGAAAAGATATTTTCAGTTATTCAATGTTCTGAAGATGATAAATTCATCTTAGTAGTATATCGTTTGGAAGTTGAAGCTGATCAATGGTGTAATTTTATCAAGAATACGAGGCCAAGAGATGAAATTGAGTCGTTGGAATGGGACGAGTTCAAGAATGTATTTTTCAATAAGTACTTCCCTCATATTCACCGAACAAAGATAGAGAAGGAGTTTCTTGAATTGAAGCAAAATGATGATGAATCTGTTAGTACCTACGAAGCACATTTTACAAGACTTGCAAGGTATGCTTCCTGAATTATTATCCAACCTGAGAGTAAAATTGATCGATTCTTTAGTGGCTGAAAACCAAGTCTTCGATGGGAGTTAGCCATAAGGGATTTCAATAGATACGAGGAAATCATTCGATGTTTTCTCAAGGTTGAGATGGAGATTGGAGTAACCCATCAGTTATATTCTTTTGATAAGAAGAGGAAAATGGAATTCAAAGGAAAATATAAAGAGCACACTGAAAAGAAGAAGAGTTTTCCCTTATGCTAAAAGTGTATAAAAAAATGGATGGAGTTGTCTTAAAGGGACAAGTAAATGTTTCAAATTTTGAAAAGAAGGTCATCGGGCATTTTAATGCTGCAATAATGGGAAGAAGATGTCTAGTGATGAGAACAATGAAAAGGCTACACAGATTGCACATCCTATACTTCAATGTTATAAGTGCAAGGAAATGGGGCATTATGCTAATCAATTCCCTAATCCAAGGTCTGTTGATGATGATGAACGTCAACAAACTCTTAAGGCTAAAGAAAAAGGAAATTCACATGTGATTTCTATCAGTGATGTGGAGTATGATAATGAAGTGTTGAAAGGAACACTTACTATCCACTCAAAAGTCGAAAATGTTTTATTTGATTCTAGATGCACCCACTCTTCTATTTCTGAAGAATGTTATAAGGGTATCTCCATATTACCTCAACAATTAGATGTTGAGTTAGCTGTGACAACCCCTAATGGCACAACAGTCGCATAAAAAGTTTATAATTCTTCTCCGGTTGAAGTTTGTGGGAAAGTGCTTCCTGTGAATCTTGTGATCCTTGCTATAGTGAAATTTGATGTGATTCTTGGCATGGATTGGCTTTCTTTATATGGAGCTCATATGAACTTCCAAATATGGGAAGTCACATTTCATATTCTAGGTCAATCTATGATCGCCTATCAATGAAAGGATGAACATAACCTTCCCATGGAAATTTATTCCATCCATTGGGTCTTGATTCTGATAAATGAAGCTTATTTATCTGGATTGGTTGGAGAGAAGCTCATGATTAAGAATACACCCAATGTATGGGAGTTTGATGATGTCCTTCCAAAGGAATTTTCAGGTCTTCCACTAAATCGTGAAGTTGAGTTTTCAATAGAACTCATAACGGGTGATGTGTCTATTTCAACGAAACCTTATAGAATTGCCCCAATTAAGTTGCAAGAATTAAAGAAGCAATTCCAAGAGAATCTTGATAATGGATTCATATGCCCTAGTGTGTCACCTTGGGGAGAACCTGTTCTATTGGTTAAGAAGAAATATGGATCAATGAGACTCTGCATTGATTATCAAGAAATTAACAAGATCACTATCAAGAAAAAATATCCTCTCCCACGTATTGATGACTTATTTGACCAACTATGAAGATCTCAATACTTTTACAAGATTGATCTACATTTAGGGTATCATCAATTAAGGTTCAAAAGGGAGGATATACCAAAGACATCTTTCCATACAAGGTATGGACACTATGAATTTATATTGATGCCATTTGGACTTACTAATTCCCCTATTATCTTCATGGAACTAATGAATAGAGTCTTTAGAGACTATCTTGATTAGTTTGTGGTAGTCTTTATAGACCATATTCTTGTCTATTCAAAGAGAAAGGAAGAATTTGAAGATCACTTGAGAATTGTATTGAAGACCCCGAGAAAGGAGAATATTTATAAAAAATTTACCAAGTGTAAATTTTGGTTTCAAAAAGATTCATTTTTGGGTCATATAATCTCAAAAGAGGGGATATCTGTGGATCCAGCAAAAATAGAGGTCATCAAAATATGGGTGAGACCAACAATAGTAACTAAGATCCAAAGTTTTCTTGGTTTGGCTGGATATTATCGACGTTTTGTGAATGATTTTTCATGATTATCTAATCCCCTCATTAGGTTGACTCAAAAAGGAGTTAAGTTCGTTTGGATGGAGGAGTGTGAAGAGAATTTCAAGGAGTTAAAAAGAAGGTTTTCTAGTGCACCTGTGCTCACACTACCTTGTAGTGGAGAAAGGTTTGTGATCTACAGTGATGCATCCAAGAAGGGATTGGGGTGTGTTCTCATGAAAAATGATACGGTGATAGCTTATGCCTAATGAATGTTGAGCATTAATGAGACAAATTACCTAACTCATGATTTGGAGTTAGCGGCGGTAATATTTGCACTAAAGATTTGGAGGCATTATATTTATGGTGAATGGTGTGATATTTATACTGATCATAAATGTTTAAAGTATATTTTCACACAAAATGATCTGAATATTCACCAAATAAGTTGGTTCAAGCTGATTATGGATTACGACTACTCAATTCATTACCACCCTAGGAAAGAAAACAAGGTGGGAGACGCATTAAGTCGACAATAAAATGCTAGCTTATCCATGATAAGGATCACAAAAGATACAATATTTATGGATTTATAAAAGATGGATCTTGGGATTATAATGGAAGGGGAAAAATCTTATCTTTCTCAAATGAATGTTCAACCATCTATACAGTGAGAAATGTTCATGAATTCAACCTTGATTGTGATGGGATAATAAGGTCTAGGAATCAGTTCTGTGTTCCTCCCATACCAGAATTAAAGAAGGAGCTACTGGATGAGGCTTATAGTTCTTCATTCTCTATTCATCCTAGAAGCATGAATATGTATAGGGACATGAAAGAGTACTTCTGGTGGGATGGCATGAAAAGTGATGTTTCTAAATATGTCTCTCGGTGCTTGGTTTGTTAGCAAGTTAAAGCTGAGAGACAGAAGTCTAAGGGGATATTACAACCATTACTCATACCAGATTGAAAATGGGAAAACATCATTATGGACTTTTTCACTGGACTTTCTCAAACATCAAAAGGAAATAATGCTATCTGGGTTATAGTTGATCATCTTACGAAGTAGGCACACTTCATTTCTATTAGATAAGATTTCTCTCTTGATCAACTTTCCAGGATATATGTAATGGAAGTGGTAATATTGCATGGATTACCAATTTCCATTATATCTCATCAGGATCTGAGGCATACCTCAAAGTTTTGGCGAAGTGTTCAGCATACTCTGGATACAGAGTTGAGTTTCAGCACTGCTTATCATCCTCAGATAGACGGTCAGTCAGAGAGAACAATTCAAACTCTAGAAGATATGTTAAGAGACATCCCTATGGATTTTAAAGGTGGTTGAGATCAACACCTACCTTTAGTGTAATTTTCTTATAATAATACCTTTCACTCTATTATTCAGATAGCTCCTTATGAAGCTCTCTATGGAATGAAATGCCGAACTCCAACTTGCTAGGATGAAGTTGGGGAATGAAATCTATTAGGACCTGATCTTGTTGATGAGATGGCAGAAAAGGTCCGATCTATCCAACAACACATATAAGCAGCTCAGAGTCGACAAAAAAGTTATGATGAAAAACAAAGAAAAGACCTAGAGTTTGAAGTGGGTGATAAAGTGTTCTTGCGAATATCTCCTTGGAATAGAGTAATGAGATTTGGAAAGAAGGGCAAGGTGAGCCCGATGTATATTGGTCCTTTTGAAATACTGGATCGTGTTGGAAAGGTAGCATAACGATTGGTGCTTCCACTGAATCTCTCTCAAGTTCATGATGTGTTCCATGTATCTCTCCTAAGAAAGTACTTACCCGATCCTTCACATGTACTCAGCTCAGAAGTTGTACCGCTGGAGAAAGATCTTTCTTATGAATAATTACTGATAGAGATTCTGGATCGTAGCGAAAAAGTCCTAAGGAACAAGTCCACTTTCTTGGTGAAAGTTTTATAGAGGAACAACAAATTAGAAGAATCTACATGGGAACTTGAGGATATGATGAGGGAGAGGTATCGTCATATGTTTGTTACAAAGTGACGAATTTAGAGGGTGAAATTCATTTTAAGGGGGGTAGAATGTAACACCCGATATTTTATGAGAAATATTTCGTTTTTATGTATAATGGTATCTTTCACAACACAGAACACTATCTTGGCTTGCATTACATGGAATATCATCCTTCCTCGATAGCTTGCGTTGTACGTAATACCGAGTTTCACTAAACAACGATATGTTATTAAAATATTATATAAACAAGCCATTATGAATAGCAATACCCAATTTTTGAAATTTATAAAATTGAATCTTTCAAAATGGATTTCATTTTTGGATTCAGAATATTGAAATTAGCCTAGGGTGAATTTTTGGTATTTTTCTGAAAACTTTAAATTTTTGATGAATAGTGAAAACACTATGTTACTATTTAAAAACCGACTTTTTATTTAAATAATTATTTATTTTATTTAAATTTATTTTAGGTAAAAATTGATTCATAATGCCTATATAATTTCAGTGTAATCCATTTGTGTCATTTTAGAATAATTTTAGATATATAAAAAGTTTTATTGAACTTTTCCCCGTCTTTTACCCCATCCTAGGAGAATTTGAAAATTTACATAAAACAAAATTTTTCCGCTTCTGTGAGTGGAATTTCGAAAATCCTAGAGACAGGGTTAATATCAAGGAGTAAAATGTGGGTCAATAAGATAATTTTTTTTGGTAAATAGTAACTTTTTACTTTTATTTACCATGGTGAAAAGTAAATAGGGTAATTAAGGGTAAAAATGATATTATTATTTCCCTTAAAAATGTACTAATTCTATTGGATAAGTTTAATTTGACCAAAAATACCCTTAGGAATAACATATGACCATTTAGGCTCACTTGGATTAGATTAGGACACTTATTATTATTTTATTTAAAGTAGAGTTAAAAGAGTTAAAAAAAGTTTAATAACTAATACAATTTTCATATAGGGTTATACATAAGATAAATTCGACTATAAATATTAATTATAAATATAGAAATATTTACAACATAATCGTATTTTATTTATAATTTTTATACATTAAATAATTTAATTTATTTATGACACAATAATGATGCAGTAATTACCTTATTAATGAAATATTAACATAATTGATAATATAAATTCCCAAAACAAAGTAATTTGAGAATTTTTATGAATTAAAATAATTTTATAGGTTAATATGACATGTTAGTATTAATTTAATTAATGTTTTTTCGAACTAATCATGCTGTTATGATTTTGAAAAAAATTAATTACCAAATAGTGTCAAAATTGACATAAAATAGTTTTTAAAACAAATATTATATTATTAATTGTTATTTTATTCATAAAAATCTAAGTATCAGAAAAATGACTTAGATAAGGTTATATATATTAATAATGAAAAACATGGGGTTCTTTTGTCTTGTTATAGTATGTTTATTAACCATATAGTGTAAGAAAAAAAAAGACACGATAAAAGTAAAATTATTTAACTTAGAGTTAAATCTAAATGATAAGCTTAAAATATTGACCTAAACATGACTAAAATCTCTTAGTTGAGAGTATTTCTACCCATCACCACCTTACCTTCTAAATAAATCAATTTGGAGCTATTAAAAACCGAATATTACTTTATAATAAAATAATATTTTATGTTTTTCATAAGGTGCCTCTATCCTCCCTTATAAAAGGGCACATCCTCCCTCTCCTCCTCACACCACTTTGAGCCTTCAATCTCGGCATACCCCTGCAGATTTCTCTTCTACACTTCCCTAGAAACATCTTAGAGGTCCTGGTCTTCTTCAAATACCATCTTTAGTGCCCTAAGAGGAAATTATGAAGAGGTTCTTCAAAGAAGAGGTAATGTCCGTTAGCGATTCTTTCAAATTTATTTATTCTTCTACTTCCTCTTATTTAGTTGTTCCATTTTGATGTAATAACATCAGTATCACTCATATACTGATATATTATTATAAATATGTAACAATCCTATTTCACCTTCTATCCATCCTTTGAAAAATGAAATCACCGTGCGTGCGTACGTACGGAATACCGTCTCCACGTCGTGGTGTAATCTTTTTTCCACCACCACCTTAAATGGATGGATATAATGAAGTAAATAATAACTATATATGATTATTTTACAGTGATATTGATTCTTTAATAGTATACATAAACTTCAATACAATTCCACGATCATGGGAATGATATCATCGCTCGTGCGTACGTACGGCCTACCGTCTCCACGATGTGATGCGACTCATTCTACATGATCTTCGTTAAATACTGATTATATAAATTAATTGAATGAATAAATATGATATATATTATAATAATACCATTCTTTAAATTATGTATCTATAACCTAAAAATAATAATAAGAATTTATTCGACAAAAAACGCGTAAGAAGATAAAGCAATGAACACCCGAATAACAAGTAGCAATGAAATATTATTAACAAGATTATAAGAATATAACCATATATGATATCATAACAATGAATATGATTCTGTAATAAGTCAATGAAATTATTTAAATCATTATACAGGATGTTCGGATACGTATGAAGCAAATCAGACCTAAGGTAAGTGAGAATCTCACCATCTCATTTTTATCCGAGATTGTTTATACTTTGGTATTTACTGGGGTGTATTTATCATCCACATCCATGTTTCCTCAATATGTAATATTATTTATATCCTCCTAAAATTGTTTAAATCCAATATTACTCATTGTTGAGTTTTTAGTAAATGATATGAAAGGAATATTTTGTCGTTTTTAGTACGAGGTACTTTTTTGACTTTTCCAACCAACGTACGAGAAGAATGTTTTTTTTACTCAGACGGCCTGAATGGATTTTTAAAACATTATTTCCATGAAGCTTCCTTTACAAATTTTGAAGTTTATTTTTAATCATCTTTTTTTAGTTTATAATCGTATGACATTTTAATAAAGGACAAATGTTTTTGAAGTTGAAAGGATATTTTCCTCAAGAATGGAGTTTAAGTGTTTTATCAAAATTATTTTCCATCTATTATAATATGTGGTTCTGTTTCTATCCCTATTTTTACATTGATTTGTTTATGTTATCATTGAATTATTTTTATGATGTCCTTTTATCTTATATGGATTATGTTATGATGGAATGATATTTATGAATCCCATTTTTATTACATGAGTTATGCTATGATGTATGATTAATGATCTTGTGGAACACATAATAATGGTATCATTATGATATGGGTGGGACCTATATCTACCTCCAACACATTGGGTAAAGATTTATATCTCATGAGATAGACATGGCTGGAAAGGCAGGTTAATCCGGTTCAGTGAAAGAGGACTGAAACGAGGAGTGTACTCGGTTCAGAAAAGGACTTTGTCTGCTAAGATAGTCTTGGAAATTAGTCTTGACTACTAAGAAATGATTCACTATGATTATGTGTGTATACCACAAAGTTTCATGTTATGATTATTGAGATTACATTTCACTTCCATGATTTATTCCATGTTATGATATTATAATCTCTTTTGCAGGTTAAGATTTTCAAAATGTTATGTTCTTATGAATATGATATGATTAATATTTATTTTGTTTACCCTTATTGAGCCTTTGAGCTCAACCTATTGTATGTTTTCTTTTCCCCAGGCTTAGGAGAAGGGTATTAACTAAGATATTCCAAAAGGGACTCTAGATATGATAAAATAAAATGGAGATAGTGTAGATGATTTATGAACCAGTTGTTTATGTTTTCAAGTTTCTAAAGACACTATACTTATACGGTCTGTTCATGGTTTTGTTATATGTTGTAATAAATGTGCTTTAATTTTGAAGTAATAACAATGTATGTAAATTATGGGTATTTATAGTTGGTATCAGAGGAAATGAATAGTCAACCTTTGGAAACTAGGATGTGAAGGCCTTAGTAAATACCCTATGGATAAGTCTAAACATAGAACATAATCTTAGTGTTTTAGAAATGGCCATGAATAACCTATGATAATACCTTAAGTGTAAAATTTTATTCTTTATTATGTTGTTTTCCTATTATGATTAGTGTTTCTCATATTATGATTATTACTTTTAGTCAATGGCTGGAACCCAAAGGAACTATGTTAACATTGAATGCGACAGGCAATGCAATGATTGTCCCCCTAAGAAACCAATCCTTATGGGAGATGGAAAGAAAAATCATGTAGCCATGATCACACAACTTTATGAAGCTATGAATCATGCAGGACTTCTAAACGAGCAAAGTAAGGAGCAACTTTATGTTTAATCCTTCATGAGGCAGCGTCCATCCTGATTCAGCGGGTCTAATGATCAATTTGTTACTGAAAAAATGACCAGTACTACTGAAAAGATATTTTTAGTTTTTCCATGTTCTGAACATGATAAAGTCATCTTAGTAGTATATCGTTTGGAAGGTGAAGCTGATCAACGGTGGAATCTTGTCAATAATACGAGGCCAAGAGATGAAATTGAGTCCTTGAAATGGGATGAGTTCAAGAACATATTTTTCAAAAAGTACCTCCCTCATATTCTTCAAACAAAGATGGAGAATATGTTTCTTGAACCAAAGAAAAAGAATGATGAATCTGTTTGTACCTACAAAACAAATTTTACAAGACTTGCATGGTATGCTTCCAGAATTATTATCCAACCTGAGTGTAAAATCGATCGATTCTTTAGTGGCTTAGAAACATGTCTTTGAAGGGCGCTATCCATAAGGGAGTTCAATAGCTATGAGGAAATTGTTCGATGTGTTCTCAAGGTTGAGATGGAGATTGGAGTAACCCATCAGTCATATGTGTTTGACAAGAAGAGGAAAATGGAATTCAAAGGAAAATATAAAGAGCACACTGAAAAGAAGATGAGTTTTCCCTTATGCTCAATGTGTGGAAAGAAACATGGAGGGTGTTGTCTTAAAGGTACAAGTAAATGATTCAATTTTGGAAAAGAAGGTCAACAGTCATTTTAATGCCACAATGATGGGAAGAAGATGTCTATTGATGCAAACAAAGAAAAGGCTAGACAGAGTGCACCTCCTACACTTCAATGTTAAAAGTGAAAGGAAATGGGGAATTATGATAATCAATTGTTTAATCCAAGGGTTGTTGATGATGATCGACGTCAACAAACTCTTTAGGCTAAAGTCAAAGGAAAGTCACATGCAATTTCTATCAGCGATGTGGAGTACAATAACGAAGAGGTGAAAAGTACACTTACCATCCACTCTAAATTAGAAAATGTTTTATTGGATCCTGGATCTACCCACTCTTTTATTTTGGAAGAATTTTCTATGGGTATCTCCGTATTTCCTCAATAATTAGATGTTGAGTTAGCTGTGACAACCCCTAATGGCACAACAGTCACATCAAAAGTTTATAATTCTTCTCCAATTAAATTTTGTGGTAATGTGCTTCCTACAAATTTTAAGATCCTTCCTATAGTGTAATTTGATGTGATTCTTGGAATGGAGTGGTTGTCTTTATATGGAGGTCATATCAATTGCCAAAGAAGGGATGCCACATTTCATATTCCACATCAATCTATGATCATCTATCGATGAAAGGATGAAGATAACATTCTAGTAGAAAATTAGTCCATCTTATGGGTCTTGATTCCACTAAATGAAGGTTATTTATCTCAAATAGTTGGAGATAAACTCACGATTTAGAATACTCCCATTGTACGAGAGTTTGATGATGTATTTCTTGAGGAATTGCCAGGTCTTCCACCAAATCGTGAAGTTGAGTTTTTAATAGAACTCATACCAGGTGCTATTCTTATTTCAAATACATCTTAAAGAATAGCCCCAATTCAGTTGTAGAAATTGAAGAAGAAACTCCAAGAGAATATGGATAAGGGATTCATATTCCCTAGTGCGTCACCTTGGGGAGCACCTATTCTCTTTGTTAAGAAGAATGATGGATCAATGAGACTCTACATTGATTATCGGGAACATAACAAGATCACTATCAAGAAAAAATATCCTATCCCACGTATTGATGTCTTATTTGACCAACTACGTGGTGCACAATACATTTCCCAGATTGATCTTCGTTCAGGGTATTATCTATTAAGGGTCAAAAGGCAGGATTTACCAAAGGCAACTTTCCGTACAAGGTATGGACACTATGAATTTATAGTGATGATATTTGGTCTTACTAATTCCCATGTTATCTTCATGGATCTAATGAATAAAGTCTTTAGAAACTATATTGATTAGTTTGGGGTAGTCTATATAGACAATATTCTTGTCTATTAAAATAGAAAAGAAGAACATGAAGATCACTTCCGAATTGTATTGAAGACCAAGAGAAAAGATAAGCTTTATGAAAAATTTACCAAGTGTGAATTTTGGCTTCAAAAAGTTTCATTTTTGGGTCATATAATCTCAAAATAGGGGATATATGTGGATCCAGCAAAAACATAGGTTATCGAAAGATGGTCGAGACCAACAACAGTAACTGAGATCTGATGTTTTCTTGGTTTGGCTGGATATTATCGACGTTTTGTGATAGATTTGTCACTATTATCTAATCCAATCACCTGGTTGACTCAAAAAGGAGTTATTTTCATTTGGACGGAGGAGCGTGAAGAGAATTTCAAGGAGTTAAAAATAAGGTTATCTAGTTCACCTATGCTCACACTGCCTTGTAGTGGAAAAGGTTTTTGATCTACAGTGATGCATCCAAAAAGGGATTGGGGTGTGTTCTCATGAAAAATTATATGGTGATAGCTTATGCCTCATGCCAGTTAAAAATTAATGAGTAAAATTACCCAACTCATGATTTGGAGTTAGTTGAGGTAATCTTTGCATTAAATATTTGGATTCATTGTCTTTAAGGTGAAAGGTTTGATATTTATACTGATCATAAAAGTTTAAGGTAAATTTTCACACAAAAGGAGCTGAATACGTGACAAAGAAGATGGTTAGAGCTTAATAAGAATTACGATTTCTCAATTCATTACCACCCTGGGAAAGCAAACAAGCTGGGAGACACATTAATTCGACAAGACCATGCTAGCTTATCCATGATGAGGTTCACAAAAGATCCAATATTTATGGATTTTCAAATTATGGATCTTGGGATTATAATGTAAGGGGAAAAATCTTATCTTTCTCAAAAGAATGTTCAACCATCTATACATGTGAAGATTAAAGTGGCCCAGAAAGAGTATGTAGAGTTATAAGAGAAGGTGAGAAATGTTCCTGAATTAAACCTTGATTGTGATGAGATAATAAGGTTAAGGAATCGGGATTGTGTTCCTCCCATCCCAGAATTAAAGAAGGAGATACTAGATGAGGCTCATAGTTCATAATTCTCTATTCATCCTAGAAGCCCAAATATGTATAGGGACATAAAAGAGTACATTTGGTGGGATGGCATGAAAAGAGATGTTGCGGAATATGTATCTCAATGCTTGATTGGTCCGCAAGATAAAGCTGAGAGACAGAAGTCTAAGGGGATGTTACAACCATTACCCATACCAGAATGGAAATGGGAAAAAATCACTATAGACTTTGTCACTGGACTTCCCAAATCATCCAAAGGAAATAATTCTATCAGGGTTATAGTTTATCATCTTACGAAGTCGGCACACTTCATTGCTATAAGAGAAGATTTCTCTCGTGATCAGCTTTCCAGGATATATGTAAAGGAAGTGGTAATATTGCATGGAGTACCACTTTCCATTATATCTAATCGGGATCCGATGTTTACCTCAATGTTTTGGAGAAGTCTTCAGCATACTCTGGATACAATGTTGAGTTTTAGCACTTCTTATCATCCTCAGACAGACGGTCAGTTTGAGAGAACAATTCAAACTCTAGAAGATATGTTAAGAGCTTGCTCTAGGGATTTTAAAGGTGGTCGAGATCAACACCTACCTATAGTGAAATTTTCTTATAATAATACATTTCACTCCAGTATTCAGATAGCTGTTTATGAAGCTATCTATGGAAAGAAATGCCGAACTCCAACTTGATGGGATGATGTTAGGGGAATGAAAGCTATTATGACCTAATCTTGTTGATGAGATGGAAGAAAAGGTCAGATCTATCCAACAACACGTACGAGCAGCTTAGAGTCGAAAAAAAGTTATGCCGACAACTGAAGAAAATACCTAGTGTTTTAAGTGGGTGATAATGTGTTCTTGCGAATATCTCCTTGGATGAGAGTAATGAGATTTGGAATGAAGGGAAAGTTTAGCCCTAGTTATATTGGTCCTTTTGAAATACTGGATCGTGTTGGAAAGGTATATTTCTGATTGGCTCTTCCACCAAATCTTTCTCAAGTTCATGATGTGTTCCATTTATCTCTCATGAGAAAGTACTTACCCAATCCTTCACATGCACTCAGCTCAGAAGTTGTACTGCTAGAGCAAGATCTTTCTTATGAAGAACAACCAATAGAGTTCTTGGATCTTAGAGAAAAAGAACTATGGAACAAGACCACTTGCTTGGTGAATGTTTTATGGAGGAACCGCCAATTAGAATAAAAAAATGGGAAATTGAGGATATGATGAAGGAGAGTTATCCTCATCTGTTTGTTACAAAGTGACGAATTTCGAGGGAGAAATTCATTTTAAGGGGGGTAGAATGTAACACCTGAGATTTTATGAGAAATATTTTGTTTTTATGTATAATTGAATCTTTCACTACACACAACACTGTCTTGGCTTGCGTTACCTGTAAGAGAATCCTTCCAATACCGAGTTTCACTAAACAACGTTATGTTATTAAAATATTATATAAACTAGCCGTTATGAATAGTAATACCCAATATTTGAAATTTTGTAAATTTTATCTTTCAAAACCGATTTCATTTTTGGATTCAAAATATTAAAATTATCCTATGGTGAATTTTTGGTATTTTTATGAAAACATACAAATTTTTTATAAATAATGAAAACACTAGGTTACTATTTAAAAATAGTCTTTTATTTAAATAATTATTTATTTTAGGTATAAATTTATTCATAATACCTATATAATTTCAATGTAATTAATTGGAGTCATTTTATAATAAATTTAGATATATAAAATTTTTTATTGAACTTTTCACTTTATTTTACCCACCTCCTAGGAGAATTTAAAAATTTACATAAAACATAATTTTACAGCTTCTGTAAGTGGAATTTTCAAAATCAGAGAGACACGGTTAATATCAAGGAGTAAAATGTGTTTCCGTAAGTTAAAAATATTTTTCGGTGAATAGTAACTGTTTACTTTTATTTACCATGGTGGAAAGTAAATAGGATAAGTAAGGGTCAAAATGATATTATTATTACCCTAACACACATACTAATTCTATTGGATAAGATTAATTCGACCAAAAAAAACCTTAGGTAAAAAATATGAACATTTAGGTCCACTTGGATTAGAACAGGACACTTATTATTATTTTATTTAAAGAAGTGTTAAAAGAGTTAAAAAAAAGTTTAATAACTAAAAACATTTTTCATATAGGGTTATACATAAGATAAATTTGACTATAAATATTCATTATAAAGCTAAAACGATTTAATACATAATGGTATTTTATTTAAAATTTTTAGACATTAAATAATTTAATTTATTTATGACATAATGATGATGTAGTAATTAACTTATTAATGAAATATTAACATAATTGATATTATAAATACCCAAATAAATGTAATTTGAGACTTTTTATGAATAAAAATAATTTGATAGGTTAATATGAAATGTTTGTATTGATTTAATTAACGTTTTCTGAACTAATCATGTTGTTATGAGTTTCACAAAAATCAATTACCAAATATTGTCAAAATTGACATAAAATAGTTTAAAAAAAATATTATATTATTTATTGTTATTTTATACCTAAAAATCAATGGTTTGGCCAAATGACTTAGATAATGTTATATATATTAATAATGAACAACGTGGGGTTCTTTTTTCTTGTTATAGTAAGTTTGTTACCCATATAATGCAAGACAACAAGAAGACACGATAAAAGTAAAATTATTTAACTTAGAGTTAAATCTAAATGATAAGGTTAAAATAGTAAGCTAAACTTGTGTAAAATCTATTGGTTCAGAGTATTTCGAACCATCCCCACCTTAGCTTCGAAATAAATCAATATTTAGCTATTAAAAACAAAATATGAATTTATAATAAAATAATATTTTAAGAATTTCCAAAGGTGCCCCTCTCCTCCCTTATAAAAGGGAACCTCCTCCCTCTCCTCCTCACACGACATTGAGCCTTCAAGCTCGTCCAAACCCTACCAATTTCTCTTATACACTTCCCTAGAAACATCCTAGAGGTCCTTGTTTTCTTCAAAGACCATATTTAGTGCCCTAATAGGAGATTAAGAAGAGACGCTTCAAAGAAGAGGTAGTGTATGTTACCAATTCATTCAAAGTTATTTTTTATTATACTTCCTCATATTCAGTTGTTTCATTATGAAGTAAAACATTTAGTATCACTCATATACTGATATGTTATTATAAATATTAAACAACCCTATTTCACCTTCTATGCATCCTATGGAAAACAAAAGCACCGCGCGTGCGTCCGTACAGAATACCGTCTCCACGTCGTGGTGTAATCTGTTTCCCACCACCACCTTATTTGGATGGGTATAATGGTATAAATAATAACTATATATGATTATTCTAAAGTGATATTGATTATGAAATAGTATACATACACTTAAATACAATTCCACGATCATGGGAACGATATCATCGCTCGTGCGTTTGTACGGCCTACCGTCTCCACGATGTGATGTGACTCGTTCTACAAGATCTTCGTTGAATAATGATTATATAAATGAACTGAATGTATAAATATGATATATATTATACTAATACCAATATGTAAATTATGTATCTATAACCTAAAAATAATAATAAGAATTTATTCGACAAAACACGCATAAGAACATAAAGCAATGAACACCCGAATAACAAGTAGCAATGAAATATTATTAATAAAAAGATAAGAATATGACCATATATGATATCATAACAATGAATATTATTCTTTAATAAGTCAATTATATTATTTAAATCATTATACATGAGTTTCGGATATGTATGAATCAAATCTGACCTAAGGTAAGGGAAAATCTCACAATCTCATTTTTATCCGAGATTGTTTATACTTTGGTATTTACTGGGTTGTATTTATCATCCACATCCATGGTTCCTCAATATGTAATATTATTTATATCCTCCTATAATTTTTTAAATCCAATATTACTCGTTGGTGAGTTTTTAGTAAAATATATGAAAGGAATATTTTGTCATTTTTAGTTCGAGGTACTTTTTGACTTTTCCGGCCAAAGTACGAGAAGAATGTTTTTTAACTCATACGGCATGAATGGATTTTTAGAACATTATTTCCATGAAGCTTAATTTAAAAGTTTTCATGTTTATTTTTATTCAACTTCTTTTATTTTAAAATTTTATGACAATTTAAGAAAGGAAAAATGTTCTTGAAGTTGAAAGGATATTTTCCTCAAGAATGGAGTTCAAGTGTTTTATCAAAATTATTTTCCATCTAAGATAATATGGGGTTCTATTTCTATCCCTATTTTTACATTGATTTTTTTATGTTATGATGGAATTATTTTTATGATGTCCTTTTATCTTATATGGATTATGATATGATGGCATGATGTTTAAGAATCCCATTTTTATTACATGGGTTATGCTATGATGTATGATTTATGATATTGTGAAACACATAAGAATGGTATCATTATTAGATGGGTGGGACTTATATCTCCCTCCAATGCATTGGGTAAGGATTTATATCTCATGATATAGACATGGCTAGAAAGGAAGGTTAATCTGGTTTAGTGAAACATGACTGAAACGAGGAGTGAACTCAGTTCCGAAATAGACTTTGTCCGCTAAGATAGTCTTGGAAATGACTCTTAACTACTAAGAAAGAATTTTCTATGATTATGTGTGTATACCACAAAGTTTCTTGAGATGATTATTGGTATTACATTTCACTACCATGATTTATTCAATGTTATGATATTATAATCTCTTTTATAGGTTAAGACATTCAAAATGTTATGTTCTTATGAATACGATATGATTAATATTTCTTTTGTTTACCCTTACTGAGCATTTGAGCTCACCCTGTTGTATGATTTCGTTTCCCTAGGTCAAGAAGAAGGGTATTGAGTAAGATATGCCAAAAGAAACTCTAGATATGATAAAATGAAAGTGAGGCAGTGTAGATGATTTATGAACCAGCTGTTTATGTTTCCTAGTTTCTAAAGACACTATACCTATATGGTACTTTCATAGTTTTTCTATATGTTATAATAAGTGTTCTTCAATTTTGAAGTAATAACAATGTATGTAATGTATTGGTCATTATATAATATTTAGAAAAATATTTTTGACATAATTTAATTAGAAAATTACTTTTTACAACATATAAAGGAATATTTATATAAATTAATGCTCCTTATTGTGGGTAATTCTGAACACATTATATAAGTTGAAAAAAAGACCCCTTTCACCCTTGGGTAAAAATTAAAAAGATTAAACTTTAAAAAAACAATAAGAATATTATTTATAATTATTTTTTGTTAGAAGTATAAAATGTGTAATAATTAATTTTAACAATCATATTTTGATATTAAAAATTAAATAAATTTTATGAAAACATGGATTTATAAAAAAACAAGTAATGATCGAAGAGAGATATAATGTTAGATTTCCTTAGAATTGATTTATCAATAATTTCAACTAAAAAATGTGAAAAAATGACAATAATACATTAAAATTTATCGAATACATTAAGACCATTAAAATATATTGGTTTATTAAATAATGATCAAATAATTTCATGTAATGGAAATTCAAGCATCATTAATATCAATAATCAATTAGATAGGAACATAAACCCTTAACACTTTTTTAACATATAAATCATAATCCAAATGAAATAAATTACATCACACTAAATATTAAATTCCACCATTATAAAGGTAATAACGATATAAAATTTCAAAGTTTAAATATATACAAAAAAATGTACTCAATATAACATATGTCTCACTGAAGTAAATGTGAGAACAAAAACCCATCGAATCATTGTTAAATGTTGATTAACAATCCACATTATAGAATATATTCATATTAATGTCCAAATATCATCATATTAAATTTATATCATGTCAATTGGTTTGTATATACACTACATAAAATAAGTAATTAATTTATATGGAATATATCTCCAAAAAATTAATGAGAGACTAGAAATCTATTTGCATAGGTCCTACATCCTTCATTCGTGTTTAGATATACTACATGTAAATATATATCTGTTATAAATGTATTACATGATCATAATAATATATTTCAGACAATATCTAAATTAATTAATTTTTTTGTAAGCATTTTATTAGAAATTAATTGTTTAAATAATGTTTCAGTTGATAACATCTTGGTTTTTCATGTATGATTTTATTTGTTATTTATTTGGTTATTTTAAATAGATAATTGTAAAATTATAAATAGTAATAAAAAATGATTTTAACATAATATATAATCATTTTATATTTATTTGTATTAATCCA
Source organism: Viscum album (assembly GCA_963277665.1). Classification (NCBI taxonomy): domain Eukaryota; kingdom Viridiplantae; phylum Streptophyta; class Magnoliopsida; order Santalales; family Viscaceae; genus Viscum; species Viscum album. The sequence goes on from CAUJRU010000072.1 coordinate 43,018, forward strand.
TATAAATTAAATTCCAAAAATGAATGACATCATTTAAGGAGATGGGAAGTCCCACATACACATGAACATTGTTTCCATTTTCTGAATAGATGGAATGATAGAAAAAAATATCAATTCACCTCAATTGAATCGTTAATATTTAATATATATATATATATATGTCATTTATATTTAATAAATATATCCTCATTACCTTACATGTGAATATTAAAAGGAAAACATTTCACTTTGTTGTATGGAGATTGTAGTCCAAACGTACGCATGAGCGATATTATTATTTTTCAAAAGATTGGAAGGTAATAAGTTAGTGGTGAAATTAAATTTATAGATTTTTTTTGTTTTTAAAAATCATATATAATCAATATCATCAACATTATTACCTTCCATGTAATGTGTAATTGAAAAAATAATCACAACACTTCATGAGATGGTAGCCCATGGTACATACGAGCAGCATTATCAGATCCCCTAAAGAATAAAATTTAAGATGATATGTGAAATAATAATTAAATATGTATAATAATTCCATAAATATCATATAAATATGTTAAATCCATCATTATATGCTTCCTCAAAATGTGTTCATGAAAAAAACTACATCAGTTCACGAGGAGGCATTCCATTTTACACATGATAAATGGTTTAATATTCAATTAGATTGAAGTTGATATGGATATTGGTTATTAAATTAACAAAATAACATATAAATATATGGGATATTTTTTTATTATATTATCATATTGGAATAATATTTTATGGAGGTGTAAGAAGAAATAAAATAAAGAATCTTATATTAGAATTTTACCTCTTCTCAGACCAACATTATATGATAACAACTTAAGACTTACAAGAATTCATCACTAACAAAATAATGTCTAATAATATAATGGTATGTATTTTGCGGATTTATATGGGTAGGTACATTTTGAAATAATTTGTTTTTTAGTGTGAATAGGAGAGTGGAGTGGTTGCCTTTTATAAGTGTGGGAGAGGATACACATGATATTTTTTAAAGGTATAAAGTGTACTAATGTTCTTAACATGACTTAAATTTCAAATATTTATCAAATTAGAAACAAAAATATAATATGGTTGAAATATTTCCATTAAATAAAAATAATACAAGTTTTTAGGGAATTTTAAACCTTAACATTTTAGATTAACCCCTTAGTAAACCCATTGTTACAATAAGTGCGGTATATAATTTTTCATATTTTTAGTATTTATTATGGTAAAAAATTAATTTGGTATTATTTGATAATAGAAATTATCCTGATTCCAAATATGGAATCCATTTTAAAAAAATTCAACTCATAGAAGATGAAAAATTAATTTTCAAATTAATCCCTTAAACACGACAAAATATTGAGTTTCTAAATAAGAACTTTTCATAAGTAAAGAATTATTTAATATAAAAAATCAAATTAAAATTAATTCAAGTGACCAAAATATAAATAAAAAATATATTGAAAATAATTTTACTTTTAAATAAAGAACTTTAACCACATAAATTAAAAAATAAAAAGTTTGTTTTCAATAAAAACTAGAATTTTTCATTATTCATCAAAACAATAACATTTTCATTAAAATATAAAAACTCAACCCCGACCTAATTTCTTCACATTGATTATGAAAACTAAATTCAAATTTATCAAATAAAATTTATCAAAAATTCATAAATTTATTTTATTATATGTGTGCAAAATGATATAAATATCATTTTTGGGGAAATATTATTTTTGAAGCATATAAAGTATTTACAAATAATTATATAATTTTTTATAAATATATTTTCATTATATGTGTCTATCCCTAAAACCATTAATCACAATTCTCTAAAAACATTTAATTATTTTTCCCATAAGGATATATATACCACAAACCAAAATGCATCCTAATATATTTTTAACCACATAAAAATAAAAAATATGTGATCTTATAATATGTTTCCCAAAATAATTATAATATTTATAATTCAACCATATAATTATAAATAATGTCATATTAACCTATGTATAACATAGGTATATGGTGTGTTCTTCCCACTTATCTCACTACTGTTATGGGTTCAATCTCCAGGGCCATTTTGGATATAAGGAGTTGTCACATGAAAAGTGAGTTTTCCATTTTTTATAAAACTACCATAATATAATTCATATAAAATTACCAATGAATATGGTAATCATCTTACAAATGAAATTATTAATTAAATAAAAAATATAACCTATGAACCCTTATATAAAACCTTTTTTTTTCCAATAACATATGATAATCATAAGTGATTATAATTAATATTATATTAAACTCATATCAAATATTATCATCTAATGAATCATGTGTTTCTAATTAGAATATAAAATTAGAATTAAATAATAAATCTAGGTATTTATTACTATTTAACATATTCTAGTGAATCAAGAAAGTAAAATACTATTGAAAAATCCCTAAAAGTCTCAAGATTATTATAACAATGGTAGCTTTGATGAACAACATTCTACATCATAATTCTTGGATCCCCATATGTAAAAAATATCACATGATGAAATATTCTAACATAGTTCCACAGTTTTGGGGATAACCCTTAGATTAGAGAATTAGTTTGGATAATTTCAAAGTTCCCCACATATAATTCATTGAATTCCTTGGAAATATGAAAATCTATGACCTATATTTACACATAGATAAAATCATCCCAAACATTATAGATATTATTCTTTGTTCATATGCCACAAATATTGAAATTGAATAAGATGAATATTTTTTTCTATATGTTCATTACCAACCCAATTTCAAAAATCTTCATCCTCCAATTATTTTACATGATAAAAATCTATCCGAATATCACCTTATTAATCATATATTATGATAGGTAATTAAGAAGAATCACAATATATTTATATCTATTAATAATCAATTTTTTAAATTGAAACATTTAGTTTTCCAACATATTCATTATTAACATGATTCCTCCTGGTTCCATCCATTGACAAAAAACAAAAAAGAATATTATGAGTGAACATTATGATAGTTGAAAAAAATATAATAATGAAAAATGATATATTGGATGTCTTCATCATGAAACCTCTTTTAAATCAATTAAATCTTATGTTTAACCAACATTATTCATGGTTATAATCTATTCAAATCTGCTATAGTGGTTTATAAATACCTTTTGAAATTCTTGAATCAAATACATCTGTAGTTTCATTCCAAGTGTGTTGTAAGGACCGTTTTTATGTATTAGGTAATGCTAGAGTCAATCTAGATGTTAATTTATCAAAGATATTACCATTTTTTACATTTTTCCAGAACCACATCCACATTTAGTATTCATACAAGGTTATAATTTCCAATAAAATACTCTATCTATACTTCATTATGATTCCATGATATTTTTTATATACATAGTCTTATCATTATTTTAAAACTTGGATTTACAATTATAATTATCCTTAAACTCATTCTTAGACATATCCTCTAACATACCTCCAGGGTTATCACTAAAATTTTGTCATCATAGTTTCAAATGATAACTAAACCTCTCCCTTAATACCAATAATAATTAACATTGTTTTTTATAGATATTATTAAAATATTCAATTCATAAACATCTATTGATTACAAATTGTGGATTGAAAAGTCCTAGTGCCGTTTCTTGACTAGGTATGACGAACAACTATAAAAACAATTTATTGTGTTAATATCCATAATGATATCCCAAAATCCATCAGTTCTTCTGATACTACATGGGATAACTGGAGATATATATAAAATATAAAGTTGATTAAATACCATCAAGGGAATAAACATGATATAGCAACATAACATGTGAGTCAAATGTACAACAAGATACAATAAAAATATAAGGAAGGTATATAATCACATGGAAGCATCACATAATAATCATGGTATCATAAGATCATGGAATCATAGGAATTTCGTAAGCAACATAAAACTTGAAAATCCATTAGTTTAATATAATTTTAGATATAATATCACATGGTGGAAAAGTCTAATAGTGGATTAGCTTCACTCTTTATTCCCATACATCAAATATCCCAAGACTAAAGAATTACCCAATGGAATTGTGGGATATATATTTCTGGTCCCACTCAAAACATTCCTTTCAAGAACTTGTATATTCATTCCACATAAGTAATCAACCATAAGCCATGAACATAATAATTACCCATGTATATAAAATTGGTGTCATAGTCATGGCTTATTTCATAATCAAATGAAATTTCCATATGATGGAATTTGAAAAATGAGAATTAGTCATGTATTACCTCATCAAAAAGGGACCATTTTCTATGTATATATGTGAGAGACCCATATATAGAACTTAAAAAATTCCATTAAATTAAAGTTTATTTTCATTGATGAATAGAAATAAATTTAAAGGATAAAAACATTCATTTGAAAGGGAACATTTCAACTATGAAAATAACTTTTGGGAGGCTAATAGTTATAAATTGTTTTGGAAATAAATTAATTGGGAAATCATATTTTTAAAACATATAAAGGAATATTTATGTAAAATAATGCTCATTAATGTGGGTAATTCTAAACACATTATATAAATCGAAAAAACATCCCTTTTACCCTTGGGTAAAAATTAAAAATATTCCACATTAAGAAAAAACGATCAAAATATTATTTTTAATTTTTTTGTTAGAAGTAAAACATTGGTAAAAATTAAATTTAACAATCATATTTTTATAATAAAAATTGAATATATTTTATGAAAACATTTATTTATATGTGATATGAGTAATGTTTGAAGAGTGACATAATTTTATATTTTCTTGAAAAACAATTTAGTAATCATTTTAACTACAAAAGTGAGAAAAAAATATACTACTACATGAAATTTATTGAATAGAATATGATAATAAAAAATAGAGTTTATTAGATAATGATCGAATAAGTTTATGTAATGGAAATTCAAGTATCAACTATCTCAATAATCCATTGGATTGTAATATAAAACCTTAACACTTAGTTAAATTTTAAATCACAAGACACATGAAATAAATAGCATAAAAATAAACCTAAAATAAAATTAATATAAAGGTATTAATGATATAAAATTTCAATGGGTAAATATATATATATAAATATTTACTGAATATAACATATGTCTAAATGAAGTAAATTTTAGATTAGAAACCCCTTAATTCATTGTTAACTTTAGAATATTAATTCCCATAATATAATATAATTAAATTAACATTTAAATATTGTAATTTTAAATTTATATCATTTAAATGGGTTTTTATATACACCACATAAAATAAATAAGTTATATATATTGTATATGTCTCCCAAAAATAAAATAGAGATGGAAAATCCATTAGCTTAGGTCCAACATCCTTCATATGTGTCCAGATATACTATATAGTGGATATATATTAGTTATAAATATATTACATGACCATAATCATAAATATTCATACAATATATTAATTAGATGATGTTTTTTGTAACCATTTTATTAGAAATTACTTGTTGAACCCACATTCTTGCTGATAACAGCTTTGTTTTTCATATATGTTTTTTTGGTAATTATTTGGTCAGTTTACCTAGACAATTGTAAAATTATAAAATTATTAAAAAAATATATTAAAATTATATATAATCATTATATATTTATTTATAATAATCAATATAAGTTAAAAACTAAAAATTAATGACATTGTTTATGGAGATGTGAAGTCCCTCTTACACATGAACACTATTCCCATTTTCTCAAATGATGGAATGAAAGAAAAGTAAATATCAATTCACCTCACTTTAAAAATTAATATTTAATATATATATATATATATCATTTATATTTAATAAATATATACTTATTACCCTACATGTAAATATAACATGGAAAACATTTCACATCACTATTTTGAGGTTGTAGTTCAAACGTGCGCATGAGCGACGTAAATGTTTTTCAAAAGATTGAAAGGTAATAATTTAGTGGTGATATTAAATTTTTAGATTTTTTTTGGTCATAAAAATCACATATAATCAATATCATTAGTCTTACTACCATTTATGCAAAGTGTAATTGAAAAATGAATCATAAGAATTCACAAGGCGGTAGTCCCCAGTACACACGGGAAACATTATCATATCCCCCCAAAGAATATAATTTAAAAGGATATGTGATATAATAATTACAGAAGTATAATAAATACATAAATATCATATAAATATGTTAAATTCATTATTATATCCTTATTTGAAATGGGGTAATGAAAAAAAACTTCATCAGTTCACGAGGAGATGGTCCGCTGTACACACGATCAATGACTTAATTTTTAATTTGATTAAAGTTCATATTATTATATGTTATTTCCTTAAAATATTTACATATATATATTGGGAATACTTTTTCATTATATTATCATAGTGGCATATTATTTGATGGAGGTGTATGATGAAATAAAATAATGAAGCTTAGATTGTAATTTTATCTATTTTCATACAAACTTCATATGATAACACCTAAATCCTTTCTAGAATTTATCTCAAACAAAAAAAATATCTAATAATATGATGGGAGGTATGTTGGGAGTTTATTTGGGAAGCTTCATTTTGAACCAATATTTTTTAGAGTGAATAGGAGGGTGGAGGTGTTGCCTTTTATAAGTGTTGGAGAGGATACAATAGATGTTTTTTAAAAGGATAAAGTGTACTCATGTTCTTTAGATGATTTAATTGTGAAACTATTTTCAAATTTGAAGCAAAAATGTGATATGGTCTAAATAAATCCATTATAAAAATATTATACATGTTTATAGTGAATTTTAACCCCTATCATTTTAGATGAACCCCTCAGTAAACCCATTTATACATTAACCTCGAGAAATATTTTTTAATTTTTTCACTATTAAATATGGTAAAAAAATAAATTTTATATTATTAGATTATATAAATTATTATAATTACAAATATGGAATCCACATTAAAAAATTTATCTCACAGAAGAGGAAAAATTAATTTTCAAATTAAACCCTTAGATACGATAAAAGAGTGAGTTTCTAACAAGATACCTTTTATAAGTAATGAATTATTTAATGTAAAAAATAAAAACTAAAATTGATTCCCTTGACCAAAATCGAATGAAAAAAATATCTTTTAAAAAAATTTACTTTTGAATCAAATAATTAAATCTAACCTTATAAATTCCTTAAAATAAAAGGTTATTTAAAAAAACATTTATTTTTCAGTATTCAACAAAACATTTACATTTTCATCAAAATATAAAAATAATTAACCCTAATATATTTTGTCATGTTGATTGTGGAAAAATAAATTCAATTTTTTTCATATAAATTTTATAAATGTTTCAATATTTTATTTTATTATATATTTACAAAATGAAATAAAAATTATTTTTTGAGAAAATAATATTTTTGAAGCATATAATGTCTTTTCATAATTTTTTATACTTTTTTATAAATATATTTTCATTATATAAAACGTTTATAATTATTTTGAAAATTTTATTTATTTCTATTTCTACTTCCATATTTAAAAGATTTGTTATAACAATATTTTTCTATAAATAATTTAATAGTATCTTGATGTTAGTTAATTATATATATTGAATTTAATTTATTTTATCGATGAAATTGAAGTTATTTTGGAAAAATGTAATATATTATTAAGTCTCAGGGTTTTATAATTTCTTTTAAGCACGTTTTCATGTCATATTTTCTTTTGAATGTAATGTTATTATTTAAAAGTCTTTAAGAGTTACAAGGTTAATATGAAGGGTATGAGACCTATAAACAAGACTCATGGGACACATATTTACAAATTTATAAATAGTTGAAATATTTTTATATCGTAGAATAATTATTTGATTAAAGTGTCTAAATGATTCAATATGAATGATTTTAATTCAATATCTAACCACCTTTAAATTAATTTCATGTTATCATCTATGATGACTACTATAAGTGAAGTAGTCCTGATATAGATGTCTCATGTTCCATATACTTTAGTAGAGGGGAGTCTATTTTTATCATGGCATGTAATAGGCCAAGCATCGTGCATGGAGGGGGGGAATTTAGTATGTACGTAGTGAATTAAAGAGAGAGAATTGGAACTAGTGTACATGATCTTGAGTTGCATAAAAGATACCTTAGATGATATATAATGTTATGGTGGATCATATTTTACTATTATAGTTTATGTTGACTCACATTTAATAGATGACTTTTTTCAAAGGAAATCCACTGTTGGTTTTGTATTTACTCTTATAGGAGTTATGAGCTATATTTTAATTTTATTTTCATTTTTGGAGTTATAAATAACATAGGTGGAGTAAAAAGTAGATACAGAAACCTAAAAATATTTAATTCGTATGATAGGGCTTTTATAGGAGCTCAGGTATAGACATGACCAGATTCCATTATTTTATAACAGACAGAGTGCCTTTCACAATACAATGATTCCATTTTTTATTACAGGATGAATAAAATTTATGTAAATAATATTTTGATATGATATTTTGAAAGTGCAGGGAAGGGTAGATATACATAATATTACGAAACAATAAAATATATAAATTTTCATGATGAAAATAATTTACTCTAATAATTTAATTTTGTGAAAATCCTCAAGATTCCATGAAGAGAAATGAAAAACATGATTTAGCATATATAAAGGATATATGGATATATTATTCTCTCTAAATCCTAATTAATGAGAGAGATTTGTTGGTAATTTTTTACATGGATGGTTCCCCCACCTCTTTGAAATTGTGTGGGCTAGAGTAGGGGTTTGGTGGCTAATTTCACTAAGACCAACAATGGATGAATAGAACTGAAGTTTCTAGAAGTAGCATATAAATTGGGATCTTATGCAATAGTTTCAACATATTGAGATTCATGAAAAATTATCCTATCATGACTAATAATTTCTTGATAATTTGTGAGGTGTTTTATCAAACTATTCAATAGAAACAACTATAGTTTATTTTCTCCTTTTAATGGTTACAGAGTGTGTTTTCACATTTTAACATAGTGAAATCGTTTTATTTTCCCATTTATTTATACCCCATTCATTTTTTTGTATTCGTATATATTATATCTATCTTTATCTCCCTAATGTTTTAATATTTTTTAAATTCAATATATTCACCACATCACTGGGTCAATAATTTTCTGTTCCAACATGCATATCATAAAATCATGGCTTCCTCAAAGACCTATATGAAAATTTTTAGTTGAAAATTAATACCTCTCTCATTATTTCCAAACAATTGTAATAAAGTCTTATTCACCTTAAACTATGAGTCATAACAATGTGAACCATAGTCCAAATGTGATAAACAAATCTAACCTCAATAACAGATTCTCAATGAGTGGTCTAGAGAGGAACCATGAACATACAACTATGATAATAATTGGAGTGATCACATCATATATCATAATTCCACTAAAAAAAGACAAAAATAATATCCTATTTCATATTACATCCTAACAAATATAGTTTTAAATAAAATATAATATTAAACACTTATAATATTTTTAAAAAAAATTCACATGTGTACTAAATATATATTCAAATATTTTTATTTATAAGAAAATAACATTTAGAAATAATTTTTACCATAGAAAAATAGTTGGAATAAACACTAAATTAATGTCACACATTAAAAACATTTAATTTTCACATATTTTATACATACCCCTTTCAAAACTCAAATAGGTTTATATATTTCCAACTGTTTTAAGAAACATGTTTAAAAATCAATATTAAAAATTATTCAATGTATAATATCATCGGATAATGTTTAATCATAAAGTAAATTCCATACATGATACAGAAATGATTCTAATTTAATGGGCTCCACACTAGGTGTTATCATGAGAAAATTATAAAAATCATTCAATGTAGACCAACCTATTAGTATACACTGTGTTAAAATATTACCATTTGATTAGAAATCATACATACACATCATAATTCCACACCCATAAATCCCTATCACTAAATAAAAGGGAAACTAGTAGTGTGTAGATACTTATAGAAACACAATCCTATAGTCTAACATAGCTACCTGGGTTACCTCGTATAATCAAAATTATGGTGGGAAAAATAAATAATTATTTTAGTCAATTAGAAAACATTTTTAAACAATGCATTCATTACCTCGTACCCTCATAAAGGAATCCCCATATCCAAAAAATAATGATAGCATATGAAATATATCGAGGTTAACAACCACACAGAAGATCACATCCCACTACATTCAATAATAATTAATTGGGGGGATTAACCCCTTCCTTAATGAAAACATATTTTCCTAAAAATAAAAATGTACTATCTCATTAATAAATCTTATGATGGTAATCCATTTATCCATTTATAAAATCCACCCAACTACACTACTGGGGTATATTTGGATTAAATAATTTTTCAAACCATTTTAAATCCACAATTTCCTTAAAACCCGTTGAAATTATTCATATCATGTAAATGTTTTCAAAATACCACAAACATTGGATCACATAGCCTTTTTAAAACCAATGTTATTATTTTGAAATTTTGATATATTTAAACACCATAATCCATTTAAATAAAAATCATCCATGGTAATTAACATTTATTAAATAAATAAAATAATATTTATCATACACCTTTTAAAATAATAAAACCATTACAGTATATTTTTCTTACATTCAAACAATAAAAATACAATAACAAAAAAAAACTTTTAAAACCCACAATCATAGGCTTCAAATAAATATTTAATACAAATATATTCTCTAAATACTAATTGGGTATATTCACAATCATTATTTAGAGAATCTGACAACATGAAAAAGTATAAAAATAGCATTTTAAAAGAATATCCCCTCAGAGGTAATGCCTATAACCATAATTTTAAATAAAACAATACTTAAATAATAATTAAATTCATTAAATGTAATAAAAATAGATGTAAATGAAAAACCTACAGATGGACAAAGGCAATTGAGTAGGAAGCATGTCACAATGATCAGAAACAAAATTCATTTAACATGAAAGTCTCTCACAAGTAATAAGGGTCCATACAAACCCTAAACACCCAAAATCAGTATTTTAAAATCATCCCAAACACTAATTTTAACAACTATAGATAGTAGGTAATCCTAGATGAAACGAATTGGTAGAGTGTTGGAGGAAACTATTACCACCTAAATTTGTATGGAATGATGCTCAAAATTGGTGGAGTAAGGCAGGTTAATGGGAGGAAGGAGAAGTATGGAGGATGGGAGAAAAATAGGGGTGTTTTGTATTCCCTTGGATGGAGGGGGTGTGGTTCAGTGAAATGGGATGGAGAGGGGTGACGTTGTGTATTAGAGTTTAAGGGAATAAAAATTTAATAAATACTAAATTAGAAATTGAAAATAGATTTCTTTGAAAACCTAGGAAAACAGAATGGTTATTCTATATGGTTTACCTTACCATGCAACAAATACATTAAAGTAACTACCTACAAAATCCCTACCCACTTGATTCCTACTAGGGAAATCATGGTTGGAAAATCCATGAAATAACCATTCCAATTGAAAATTCCAAAACATAGAGGTTGTTCACATAATTTTTCAAATGGTTTACCAAACTGTGTGCTTGTAATGCGCTACTTACCAAGCTCACCAAAGGACCAGTACAATTGATCCATAATTACTCTAAATCTTGTGCAACCTTTCTGAAACACATTTATTTAAAAATATTAAAACTCTAAACTGAGGCTTCTGAATAATTATATATCCCAAGAGAAATCAAATTTATTAATTTATTAAAGCCACAATGACATGGACTGTTCAAAAACTCCCCAGCATACCAATTTCATCCAAAAAATATTTAGGATAAATTTGATATTAAAATGGAACGAATTATAAAAAAATATCCAAGATAAAGAGAAATTCTAAATCAACTGGTCATTCCCACACAAAATAAAAAAACAAATGAGTAATTATTTATAAAAAACCTTATCGTGTAACGATCATAAATCCTAAAATAGAATCTCTAAAAAATGAAAGACCATGCATCGATCTCCCAAACATTAAGAAATAAAATAAAATGGTAACATTGTTGGTAACATCCCACAAAAAACATGTTAAGGTCACTAATAAACCACTTTTTCTAAATATATATACGTGTTTCTAAAAACTAAACTGGATAAATTCATCTATAATAATCATGATCAAAACTAAAAGTATAGAACTATTTCTAAAAACATACAAAAAGGATCAAAAAACCAGATATCCAAAACATGGTTTCCTAACTATAATCTCAAAATTGGATGACATCAATTATTAATAAATGAAATGTCTCAAATATGATGGTTCCAACCATCATACAAGGGCATTTAGATAAATACCCATAGAACACCAACCCATGGAAATTCTAATTGAAAAATTAGATCGATGGAATCCACATCCCAATTGGAAACATAGATAAACCTTGAATAATCCAAGAATGTAACCTTGGTTCTACAAATATATGAATGAACAAGAACAAACATCCCATGGACAACACCTTAAAAGGGAAAAAATATTGTGATGAAGTACTAACAGATTCAAAAAAATATTACATCCCATGGAAGTAAACCAAATAAGATCCCATGTAATAGTGGGATATTTATTACTCAATAAATAAATACAAAAAATAAATGGGTTTTAATACCAAATGGCTTCTCCTCCAAAATTAACACAACCAAGGACCTGAAATTTTTACAAAATAATTCCCACTCATCCATAAATCCTCATATGTATCCAAGACTGTGAAAATTGTCAACATAAATTAAATCTAGTAAGATAAATTTACCAAGGAAACAAATCCTTACTTATTTTATCATCAAGTCAATGTTCATGAGTCTAAACCAATGGAGCTAATGATCTCTATGGTATGCACTATATGCACTACCTTTGATGGACCCATGGAACAACACTACATGAAAGAAAAAATATATTCCACTCCATTATAATCATTGGATGTGTTAATAAAAGGAACAACCCATATGTTTCACACTCAATTACTACAAAATTACTTTGGGGGGGGGGACAGAATTGCATAAAAAACATGTTAAACAGTCCCAGACATAGTTATGGACCTAAAATCAGACCATTTTATCCAAAATAACACATGATAAAAAACAAAACATATTTTTTCCTTAAACAAATTTGAATTTTACACCATTATCTCGATTTTAAACTCAAGGACCCATTAAAAATTGGTCAATCATTGATTCAAAACGAAATGAGTGTCATTTAAAAATCTAAAGTCTATGTCCTAACAAAATAGGGAAATTTTTTAAAATTTTCAAAATAGATTTAAAATCAACAACCACTTCGTCTAAAATATAACATTCTTGGGTTAAAAATAAATAAATAAATTTCAATTTTGAAATAGTTTTGGAAACATTTAACATTTTAAAATACACTCTCTAGGGGTAGAATCATGAATTAAAAATACCTATTTACCTTAAAATAAGTAAACAATCCTTTAAAAATCAATTATTTGAATATAAAAACACACCACCCATAAATTGTTTTGAACATTCTAAGTATAATTTACTTTTCAGTTTATTCTTTTAAAAAGTAGATTTTTTTTGCAAACAAGCCATGGTTATTTACTTTAGAAACGAATTTTTTAATATGAACTCCATTTTCTTCACTCACATGGAATGAATATCCCATTACATACAAAATATAATAAACAAATTCATTAAAAAAACCTTAACAAAAAGGCCATCCATGAATTTCAATGTATTACAAGACAAAAAATGAACCCTATCTCACATCACAACAACCCAAGAAAATCCAAGTGTTAGTTTGTATAAGTGAAAAAAATATATGGAGTGAAAAAACTAGGCCATGAATGGCCACATGGTTTGAGTCAAATTTCTAATCATTTTATGGTCCCTAATTTTTTTGTACAATCAAGCATTTGATTGCCGATTTTTTTACCTTATGTACAAATTTCAATTCTTTACTTCCTTCATCATATCCATCCCAAAACATCACATAATACCCCATGGAAACTCACCATGATGAATGGAATAAAAATACAACTACCATAGGTATCAATAAAAAATATGACAAAATATCATGATCAAATTGAAAATCCTACTTACCATGGAAACTCATGGACTAGGGAATTATAGATCTATTTTGAAACTCTGTGTACCAATATCTTGATTTCTATTGTTAATATATAACAAAATTTTAATGTGACAACACAAACAAAAAAAGGGTTCTCCAAAGGATTTGCCTCCTATTGAAAATGAAACCAAAAAATCATATTCCATATAGAAATTAAAAGGCCTAGTATATCCATATGAAAAACACTTGATCCCATCCACCACATGCATAAAGATCATTCCTGGCCACACGAGATTGGAATTTCTATCTAGGAACCACAAGAACAATCTTTTGAATTGTTTTCCAATAATAATAATAAATATTACATTAGTAATATAATAAAAATATTTTATGATTCATTTGTATATCATATGTCCAAATTGATAAAAAACAATGAAAATAATAAGATGAAAAAACTAAAGAAGTAGTAAGAAACCGAGATCTCAAATCCTTCTATGCCACACTAGTCTCTCTCTCTTTCAAGGAAAAGACGACCACCAATTGATTAACACATCCAACCAATAGATATTTATACCCTCTAACTGTAGGAAGAAATAAAATCATTAATGGACCATGTAAAACTAGTAAAGGGAAACAGATGAGGAATTACATAAAAGTAAATGAGGGTCCTACTTAACCATAGAATGGGACGTACATGTTTAATGTGATAAAATTTAAATAAACCTCAGTAATCAATGATCAATGATAATTATAATGAAGAACTATGAACCTAAAATTTTGATAACAATAGGTTTGAGAAATAATCACTCAGTATGCCACCATAACCCATTGAAACTAAGAAGACACCTTCATATTACATAATAATAATTCTAGTTTTAAATGAAACTAAAATTAATCATTTCTCTGATTGTTTAAAATATTTAAAAACAGATCACTTGTGCACTAAAACTATTTTCTATGATTTTTATTTAAATAGAAACATATTTTTGAAAAGACCTTCTTCATGTCCGAAAAATGTTGGTTGGAAAACCAGTATGAATTTATAAATTAAATAAATTTCAAAAAGTCCTATTATTGAAATACCAATATAAAAATTAAAATAGGATTAATATATTCACAAGTTTCTCGAAGAAATTCCTAAAAAACTAATTATAACACTACAAACATGATACTAAAACCACTTTATGAAATCTATATATTATAAATAATTTTTAAAAATTTTGAAAACCATATTACCCATTTAATTATTTAAAAATATTTTACAATATCATTTCAATGAATTTTTAAAAAATACCGCAGAAGAATGCAAGGAAGAACACTGTCAGGAAACACTGCATCAAGTTATAAAATAAATAGAAACAACCACAGGAACATATGTTTCATGAAGAGAGGAATGAAAGTTGACACGATCAAATCACAATGTAAATCCCATAAATTATTATAACAAGGATCATATAGTTAATGGATCCACTATAGCTCATATATTGAGAATGTACTAGACTCTACTCAATGTGGACTAACCTGATGGTCTATTTTTTATCCTAATACTTCCATTTGAAATCTGGTATTCAGACCCATCAGAATGGAACATCCAATATATAACAACCCCAATTTAGAGGGGAAACTAGTAGTTCTTTGATATGATGTGAAGCATAATTATATAATCTCACTTTTCTACCTAGGATACCATGATCTATAAAAATGGAATTGGGTACAATCAATAATTCTATTACATAAGGTTAAAAAAAGTAAAATAAACCCATGAATCACCTCCTAACCTAAAAAAGGATTCCATATAACCAAAAGAACATAAATATAATATACAAAGCTTTATGGTATGAATACCCACATAGGATTAAATGTGAATACAACCCAAAATAAATAAGACTAGGCTAAATAGTTTCTCATATCATTTATGAAAACTCATTTTTCATTAAAATAAAATTGGTCTATCTCTATAAATATACCATTGGAATGAAAATCCATTTAACGATATTCAAAATCCACCATAATCCACTATTATCATTAATTTTTTTAAAAACATGAAACCATTTAGAAACCAATAATTTCTATAAAAACCTTTGAAATTATTAAATTTTATAAAAGGGATTCAAAATACCATCCACATGAAAGAACATACCCTTTTTAAAACATACATTCTCAATTGAATATTTATAATTTTTTAAACACCAAATAAATTTGAAATAAAAATTCTCCAAGGTATGATAAAGGTTTTAAAAAAATAACCAAAGGGATATCCTATACCCTTTAAAATTAAACATCCATTTCGAAGAATTTTTAAAACAATTTCACAACCAAAAACCAAATAACAAAATATTTATTTTAAAAACCCCATTTTGTTTCTATACTCTTATTTTAATGCTGATATAACTACTAAAAACCCAATTGGGAACATTCACAAACACCTTTAATGGAATCCCACTTCATTTCACTGTATAAAACAACCTTATAAACTAATTATCCCCTCATGGGCCATATATATAATTATAATTCTAAATAAAAAACTTCTCTAAATTATCAACGAACAAAAATAATTTAATATAAAATGATAAAAAAGTATCACCTTCCTTATACCAAAGGAAATCGATATGGAATCATGCTGGAATCATCTGTAACCCAACACCTTCAATGTAAAAGGCCCCCCCATGAATAGATGGGTCAATAAAAACCCTAAAAACCCAAAATTGGAGTTTTTAACTCATCCCAAACTGTAATATGAACCCTTATAGAGATTATTATTCAAGGGAGGAAGAAAACTAGGAGAGGGAGGGGGGATAATATTATCTCATGAAACCGGAATGAATAATACTCAAAACTAGAGGACTAAGGAGGGACAATTTGAGGGATTGGTCTACCGTGTTAGGAGAAAGAGTGGCTTCTAGAGGGCATTTTGAACACCCATTCAATGGTGGGGGTCGACATAATGTGAGAAGAGAGGGGTGAGGGAGATTATTTAATTTTAGTGGTTAAATTTTTTAAATAAAATTAAAAAATAAAATCACATTTATAAAACCTAAGAAACCCACATGGTTATGACACAAGGTTTACCAAACCATGCACCGACCATGAAAATGGATTTTTCATGAAAAAAAGTTCCCCACATGATTTATCTTGGGCACAACACAGTTGGATAAACCATGAGCTGACCATTTTAATCAGTAGCACCAAATATAGATGCAATTCAAAAATTTGTTTAAAATTTTACCTAACTATGAAAAAGTTGTGCACTACAATCATGTCTCTCCAAGGTACCCAAAATGTTTCTACATTATTTCTCCAAATTATTTGAATCAAATGTGTGTTACATAATCATTCTAAAATTATTGAAACTCCAGCTCATGGATCCCCAAAAATTAAATAACCCAAGATAAATAAATAAAAGTAATTAATTAAATTCATAATTACACGAAGGGTATCACATGCATTATATCCACATAATTATAATAACTATAAATAAATTAAATCTCAAATGAATAATTATAAGAATTATATCTTAAAACAAACTCAAATCCATAAAATATTAAAAATATTAGGGTGACTAAATTAAAAAGTATGTTTTGGATACCTTGTTGTCCTATCCTAACCTTGATCAAATTGTGACATGATCCCCCTAATTCATATGGTCTAGATCCCTTCCCAAAAATTTATTTAGTATCTAATCCATACCCAAGAGACACTTGGATAAAAAATATGGTTTCTTGGAATTTAGGCCATGTTTTAATATTATGTTTTGATATTAATTAATTTATTAATTTTTTCAATAATAATTTTTTTTCAAATATCTACTATTAAAAAAAAATTGTGATTAATTAATTAATATTATTTTTTATTATTTATCAAAAACAATTTCACTAAATATTTAATATATAATGTTTAAATACATATTTTCTATTATATAAGTCATATTAATGAAAATATATTCTGTATATTTCAAAATAAATATATTTTAATTTTTAAATGCGATTTTTAATACTTTCTAAAAAAATTATGAATGAAATATTTTATATGTTATAAAAAAATATATAATAAAAGCTAAGAAAATTAATAATAAAAACGTCTTTTATTAGAAATAAAAAATTCCGATAAATCCCATCTTTTACTAGGGCTTTTTATAAATTATGAAAACCCTATTTGTGAGAACTTTTAGATAATAGTAATAAAAGTAATCCATTTATCAATTATTTTTTAGTGATGATTATGGGTTGTGATTAATATATATAATTATTTTCTTGTGATTTTTTTAATATCACTACCAGTTTTTGTAATTATAATAAGTATAAGATGGACATTTTAGAGTTTATCATAGTCATATGTTTCACCAATATACCTCTCTACTTTTGTTAGTAATGTAAGCTCCGTCATTGATGTTTACATATAGAATCACATGAGACTCATCGCCTCTAAAAAATTATTGTATCATAGAAATTATTTTTCAGGTAACAGTTGACATGTTCTTGAATGACACATACAAGATTGGAATGAATTCACTATCCTAGGAGGTTATGAAGTTTGCATTGATGATGTTTTTTTATTAACTAGTTAACATTGTCATCATTTAACTTGGACACCATCTTTGTAGGGGATTCATGGTACTATTTCTACTAATCCCCCTTATCAAGGTGTGATAAAGTTTTAATTGGTTTATTTTAAGTTTATCAAAAAATAATATAGATATCAATAGGGGATAGTTATAGTTTCAGGGAATTTTTTATTTTCATTTCTTTTGAATGTTTCTTGTAGGTGTGGGTTTTAGCATATTTGTATTTCTTACCGTCATACAATAAAGTGAAATATTGATAATTAAAAATCTATATTTTAAACTCAATTCATCCCTTGGTCATCATCAACTTAAAAATTTAAAAAAAGAATATAGAGTATGGACATTAAATGTTTCTATAGGATATAATCAAAATAATAATAATAATAATATTTTTTATTTATTTTAGAATTAAAATTTTTTCATAAACACTTAAAATGTAGTAAATTCCATCTTAAGGTGAAATTTTTTGGGGATATAATCTATGAATTGTCATAATAAAATTGTAATTATTTTTGATTCACCTCCCTCCCAAATAACTATTTTTTAACACTAATAGAAAAAATGTATCTGAATGTAAATATAAAATTATCATTCCATTATTGGAAGAACATTTAATTTCTCACACCATTATATCAATCATTATTATTAAATGAAAATAATTACCATAATTCTATTATATTTATAAAAATTCATTTGATCTCTACTTTACACCCATTTATAGTTTGTTCATAACTTCATGAAAATGTAATGACTTTTCATTAATGTGATTTTGAAAATTATTATTAGGAAGCCATCCATTGAAATACAACATGATCGGACTAATACAACTTTGAAACTAAAAATAATTAGTAAGTTAATGATTATTATGAATGGATGGAAGGATGCTCTTAGTGAAAACCACTTGGACACATGTATTTTTCATTAGTAAAATTTGTCTCTTATGTTTATATGTCAACTACACGTTCTTCATACATTGTTTATCATTATGTACCTTCCATTAATTAAAATAAAATATTGAAATATCTATATTTTTTCTATATTTATAAAATAATAGTATAAAATTTATTTTAATATAAAATTTTTAAAAAAAATTAAAAATATTACTATTAATTTCTAGAATCTAAAAAAATTAATATTTTAAAAATCATTATCTTATAGTATTGGATTCTCTCCCAAAATGGTTGATCATGGTTTCTTTACAGACACACCTCACACATCTAAGATATCTCTTCCCACTGTTAGTGAAATTGTGTTTTCTAATCCCAATATTCAGCTCATGGGGTGAGGGTTTCCCACACATTTATTTTTAAACAAATTTTCCACTTCCATAAGTGATGCTAGATAAACTAACATGCCAAAATATATAGTGGAGAAATTTTCTTCCTTTTATGTGGTTGGGAGATTAAAAAATATTTTTTCAATGAAGATAATATAAATCAGTGATACATTCACAAATGTATGGAGAAATTGTTGTATTTGGAATCTGAAAACAAGATTGGAAAACAATTTCAGTTCATCACTTATTCTCACATGTTTTGTGAATACAAACATACTTCTAAATGATCCTTGAGTCAATTGTGTGAAGTACGAACATGAAATGTGCGAATTCGATGCCCGAGGAACACATTACAATATAACATACTCTATAAGAACATATAAAAAATTATCAATTTAATTTAAAATGATAGGAAAAAAACCAAAAATCACAACAAACCATTCCTCCTTAGTCTAAAACTATTTATGTCCATTTTGAAAAAGTTGGAAGAATCATTCAAGAATGCGACTATCATGGAGTTAACTGTCCTTTAAAAATAATTTTCCTTAAATTACTATTATACAAAAAAACATTTCTTTTCATGATTTGATGTTATCAAATGTTCCCTTACAATAATTTTTTGGGTATGGGATCAAAATTTCATGTGTGAATTCACTATAATAATGTATTTCTTTTGCTTTTTTAGGTGTGTCTTCCTAAGTGGTTGGTAATTTATTAAGTTTATCCATATTTTCAAAATATTACGGATTATTTAGTTGTGTTTTAAGACATTATTAATTTTTAAATTTATGCATTTTTCTTAAAAATGTTGCTAACATTACAGTTAACAATACTTATAAAACATCCATAATTTTTTATTTAGTTTTGTATTGAAATGATTCATAATAAAGTAAATAATAAAATATCTTTAAGGATGAAATAATTATTTAATTAGCTATTTACATTTTAAAATTTAACCCACAGACATATATACAGGAAAATATTATATTATATAAAAATAACCAGTATAAATAATATGTGTGTATATATGTACATTTCATATATAATACTATTAGAAAAGAATAAAATAATATTTTTATAAAATTAATATACACATATATACATACATACATACAAGTTACTTATAAAATATTAATATATATATATATATATATATGTGTGTTAATGAATTTATTTTTCTGACTATATATGTTTGTAAAATAATATGACAGTATTATATAATATTGAATATAACATATGTTTTTTGTTTTTTAGTTTATATATATATATATATCAATATATATTTTAATATATATATATATAAATAAATCTTTATTCATTAAAAAAATTTATTTATAATAACATATTAACATTTTAATATATTTTATTTATATACAGACTTAAATATGTAGGCATATTAATATGTATATAAAAACTAAATAACATATTAATATAACAAAGTGACCACATATACAAATTGTTGGGGTGTCGGTTGATCAAAGATGTATCTTTGGTTCAATTTTGGAATAATGATATTATTTTTTAATTTTTTAGTTTTTCTCATTTAAGTTTTAGTCACTAGTAGAAAGTATTAGTTTCAAAATTTGATTCCCAATTTAGAAAAAATGTGAGGTCTCCAAAGAATAAAATTAACTACCTCAAATTACACTTTTAGAAGTTCTATAAAGGGGAATCTTCAGTGCTATGAAAGATCTAACATGAAAGGTACACTTAAAAGCACATGACCTTTGACAGTTGAGAAAAAAGTACTTGTTGAAATTCAAAAAATATTAATGTAATTTTTTTCATCCAACAAGATCTTTTATCAGCGCTCACCACCCCCGTATCACCATTATATCTTACCGCTCACCCACCCCACCCTAGTGTCTGGATACTCCTACATTCCCCCCTTTTAAGGGTTCTCTTCATGATTAAGACATTTACCACTGTAACATCAAGAGTTGTTTAAAATTTTATGATATTAATATAAATAAATAAATAAATTTTATTTTTATATTTATTCATATGACTATTTATACTTATTGGACTCACCTGTTTTGATAAATCCCAATTATGATTAATTATCCTGAATGGTGTTTATTATTTAAACATTGCAATATTTTTGTCAATGTTTAAGTACTTTAAACCTCAAAATATAAATACTTTAAAATATGTCCAAATGATAAATCTTTTGTGATATATTTAAGTCATTCTGTTAATTAAATGTGTATATGCTTGACTGTATTCTAACATAACTCATTCTATGAATAGAATTAATAAACAGAAACACAGTCACTGGTAGAGACTAGAGCTACCGTTACACCAGAGCTACTGGTATGTATAAGTCTACCGGTATGCAAGTCTACCGTTACAGAAAGGTCACCGGTACACAGAGAGCTACTGTTACACTAGAGCTAATGTTACACTAGAGCTACCAGTTTGTATAAGTCTACCGGTATGCAAGTCTACCGTTACAGAAAGTTCATCGGCACACAGAGATATACTGTTACACCAGAGCTACTAATACACCAGAGCTACCGGTATATATAATTCTACTGGTATGCAAGTATACCATTACAGAAAGGTCACCAGTACATAGAGAGCTTTCATTACACAAGAGCTACCGATAGGAGCTCACCGCTACATAGAGACCAACATCTACATAAAGCAACTGGTATAGGGAGCTACTATTACACAGACAAAGAGCTCCTGACACAAGTTGACTGTTACAAGAATTTTGTTGCTTGGAATTTTATTCTTTATTTAAATTATATTAACGGTCATATTTGGTTAATTTAATGCAACTACTATTAATTAATTATGGTTTTTGGGATGTCAGGGAACCGTACCTCATACCTGTCATAAAGTAATAATTTCCTTTTCTAGATCTCAAGGAATATAAGGAAGACTGAGATTCAGTGAGGAAAATAAATAATAGAGAGGCGACATCTATACACCCACTTACTTGAAGAACACTGGACATACATGAGGCCATTCATACAATAAGAGAACAATAGCTGGTCCTTATTCAAGGAGTGCAGAACTGCAACGATCTCTTTATGCACTCAAGCTGATAAAACTAAACCTGAAAGTAAAGGAAGCATACGACACTCTGTTTTCAGAAAAAAAATTAGATAAGGACTTAGAAGAATTTCTGATTAATCAAAAGGAGTCTAGAGTTCCACTTCAAATCACTAGATCATTCTAAACTCATATCTACACTCCCTCAGTGATTCTTTTACATACTTTTTGATAAGTGTGTGTAATCTGTATATTCTATACACACACTGAATCTAATGCTAAACTAGAGGATTTCTAAATCCTCACAAAAAACTTCTATAAATCTCTTATATCTCATTGTGGATAGTGGTAGAGGTCAAGTCGGACCTGGACAACCTATGTGGTATTGTTTTTGCTTTCCCACAAAGAACTATGGTATAGGTCTGAGGACCTAGACAGTCTCATCACTATTGTAAAACCCAGATCAAGGGAGTGGATCAATTTTATATAAATTGTTGGAGAGGACTATGTCTCGGCTTGCGACTGAACCACTTGGTTAAAACTGGAGTGATTATTTATTTTGGTTTTAACTATATCTTATATTCCGCTACTAAGTGCTTTAAATACAAATTTATTTTAAAGTTACTCTGATAGTTAAACTAGAAAGTGTTTGTAAATATTGGGAACCAATAAGTTCGTTTCAAAATATAACTTAATCTTTTGATCAAGTTAACTGAGAAATAATCAATCTTGGAGAAACTGATTGAACACTTACAATATTTATATATTCACTAAAGTTTAACTTAGTATTAAAATTGGGGGATTTTAATAGAAAAATTTTTAACAGAAATTTTTAAATTGAATCTCAATTCACCCCCCTCTTGAGTATCTACTCCGACCAACATTTGGTATCAAAAGATTTTTAATTAATAAAAAATTTCCAAACACTCTGTTTTCCAAGTGTGATTTTATTTTTATCTTAAAGATCGTAAATTTATGTTAGTTCTAAATTTTATATCTTTACGTATATTTTATAAAATCTAATTATGGATAATATACTAGAAGGTGCTGCTACCAACATGACACATTTCATTAATGGTGTTAATTGTTCCTAATGGATACTGAAAATGAAAAATCATTTACAAAGTATGGGATTTGACATATGGATTACTATAGAGACTCAGTATAAGATTCCAGAAAATGAAAGAAATACTTGGGATGAACCTTATAAAACTGCTTACAAGAATAACTTCAAAGCAATGAATGCTCTATGTTGTGATTTAGGAGATGAAGAATTTAATCACATATCTGCTTGTAAAACTGCTTATGATATTTGTGATAATTTGGCTATTTCCCATGAGGGAACAACTAATGTTAAAAAAAATTAGATTGAATAACTACACTATTAAGTATGATAATTTTAAAATGACGCCTCATGAACCTATTTTTGACATATATCTCAGGTTCAATGAGATAGTTAATACAATGGGCTCACTGGGAAATGTTGTCCCAGTAAACGGGAAAATCATGAAGATACTAAGATGTCTGCCAGAGAGATGGAGAGGGACATTAGTTTCAATAAGAGAAGCATGTGATATAAGTTCCCTGCTTGTTAAAAAATTGACCGATAAGTTAATGATGTATGAAGAAGAACATACAGTGAATAAGGAAGAAGATGATGAACCAAGGAAGAAGTCAGTAGCCTTTAAGACATCTGCTTCAAAGAGTAAGGACAAAGAGAAAATTAAAAATGGAAGTGATAGTTCGAGCTATGATGAGAGTGCATCTGACAGTGATGCAGAGATGTCTCAAATAGCTAGAAGATTCCTGAAATTATATAGGAAGAAGAAATTATTCAGAAAATAAAACTACAAAGGAAAATATTACAAAAACGGTCATTGGAAGAAGGATTGGAAAAAATCTAATAAGGGTGATTAAATTGTCTGCTATGAATGCAAAAGTAAAGGACATGTAAAAGCAGACTGTCCAATATTAAAATTCAAGAAGAAATATGACTACAAAGACAATAAGTACAAGAAAGAAATGAAGGAAACTTGGATTTCTTTAGAAGACAGTTCAAGTGATTCTGATTCTACTAAAGATGAAGAATCTCAAAAATAAATCATGTGTTTTATGACAAACACATTTGAGGTAACATTGGATACTCCTACTTTAAATTTATATTATTCTAAAGTTGATTTTGATTCTGAATCTGAAAATCTTTCTACTGAATAATTATTTGAATATTTTAATATTCTAGAAGAAACTTGTAATTTATTGAAGGAAAAGTATAAGACCATGAAGAAACAACATGATTTGAACAACTTTGTTAAATATGCACTTGATATAGAAAAGGGAAAAATGCTCATTTACCTAAGGAAAATATTGAACCAAAATTGTCTAATGAGCAATCAAGGAAGGACTTACATAAATTCAAAAATGGAAAAGATACACTTACAAAAATGTTAGTTAAACTAGTGCCACCAAAATATACCACTGGAATAGGCTATCAGCATAGATAGAGATAGATTACTAAATTTAGATTTATTCCTAAATCTGGATATAATGCTGCTAGTTATAGTTTTGGATGTTCATATGCTTCAACTAGTTATTCAAATATTTATAGATCAAATAAAGTTTTTCTTTCAAAATATATTGATTCTTTAAATTATATGATACCCATAAGAAATATTTGGTTACCTAAATCTTTTCTTGCTAACCTGTCTGGACCCATGAAAATATGGGTACCAAAATCATTTTCCCTCTCAAACTATTTTGTAGAAAACATGCTTAAAATTTCTTATAGGAAGACTTAGTATTTGGACTGTGGATCTTCAAGGCACATGAAATGTTAATTTTCATGTTTTAAAAGCATAGTTAAAGTTGATGGAGGCTATGTCAACTTTGGTGATAACTCAAAAGGAAAGATCATTGACCTAGACCAAATTAGTAACATGAATTCATTTTTAATTTCTAAAGTATTATTTGTTGATGGACTTAAATATAATTTGTTCTGTATTTCTCAGTTGTGTGATGATGGTTTAAATGTTAAATTTGAAAACGATTATTTTAATGTTTTTAATTCTAAAAATATTTTAGTATTTTCTTCTTTGAGAAATGAAAATGTTTATGAAATTTATTTTAATTCTTTAGCTAAACAAAACATTTCTTGCTTAAATGCTTTTCATAACGAGTCTTGGTTGTGGAACAGAAGATTAGGACATTGCAACATTCATTCACACAGAAAAATGACTATTAAGAACTTAGTTAGAGACCTACCCAAACTTGAATTTCCAACTGACAAAGTATGTAATCCCTGTCAAAACAGAAAGCAACATAAAGTTTCTTTTAAATCAAATAAAGAAGTTTCCACTTCTCGACCTCTTGAGTTGGTTCACATGGATTTATTTGGAACTTCTAGAGCTTCTAGTTTAAATGGGAAGGACCATTTCTATGTCTTAATAGTTAACTTTTCTAGATACACTTGGGTATACTTTATTTCTCACAAAAGTGAAGCTTGTTCCGTTTTTATTAAGTACTCCAAGTCTGTAGAGATCCTTAGTGGACTTAAGATTATGACCCTGAGAAGTGATCATTGCCGTGATTTTGAAAATCATGAGTTTGAATCTTACTGCTCACTCAGTGGCTATAGTCACAACATTTCTTCCCCTATGAAAGCTCAACAGAATGGTGTAGTAGAAAGAAGAAATAGAACCCTTCAAGAAGCTACAAGAAATATGCTTAATGAGTATGACCTACCTATTTATTTTTGGGCTGAAGCTGTGAATACATCTTGTTATATTATAAATAGAGTCTTGATTAGACCTGTTCTTAAGAAGACCCCTTATGAACTGTGGAATAATAGGAATCCTAAATTTAGATACTTCAGAGTTTTTGGATGAAAAGTCTTTATTCTCAATACTAAGGATAATCTTGACAAGTTTTCTTCTAAAAGTGATTAGGGAATATTTCTAGGATACTCTATAACCAGTATATCTTATTGAGTATTTAATAAAATAACCAAATGTGTGGAAGAATATGTTCACATAAAATTTGATGAAATTGATCCACATGAACCTAAGTCTTCTCTTGAAAATCTTGAAGAGGATTTGTCTTTTCTAGATCTTAATGACAAAATCAGTGAACCTATTTTAGAGACAACCACTTCTGGAAATATTCCAAAATCTACTCCTGGTGAACCTGAACCTAGAGAAGAACCGGATATTTTAGTCCTACATTTACTAGATCAACTTGGATTCTAAATAATCATCCTCTAGATGTTGTTGCTGGTAATCTTGATATAGGGACACAAACTAGAGCTTCTCTACAAAATCATCTTGAAAATCAATCCTTTCTTACACAGTTAGAAACTAAAAATATCAATGATGAAATCAATGATGAATTTTCGGTAATGGCTATGCAAGAAGAATTAAATGAATTTGAATGAAACAAAGTCTGGGAATTATTTGACAAACCTAAGGACACATTGACCATATGAACTAAATGGGCTTTTATAAACAAAGTTGATGAATTAGGAAATATCATTAGAAACAATGCAAGGCTAGATGCACAATGGTATAGTCAAGATGAAGGAATAGACTATGATGAAATTTTTTCCCCTGTAGCTAGATTAGAAGCTATTAGGATTCTACTTACCTATGCTGCTCATCTGAATTTTAAGTTATATCAAGTAGATGTTAAAAGTTATTTTCCAAATGGTTTTATAATTGAAGATGTTTTTGTTGAACAACCACCTGGATTTACTAATCCTCATTTTCCGAATCTAGTTTTCAAAATTTCTAAATCTTTATATGGTTTAAAACAAGCTCCACGAGCTTGATATGATAGACTTAGAAATTTTCTTATCTCAAAAGGTTTTTCTAAAGGGATTTCTGATCCAACTCACTTTATCAAAAGAATTTCTAAAGATGTTTAAATAGTTCAAATCAATGTTGATGATATTATTTTTGGATCTTCTAAAAATTATTTATGTACTGATTTTTAAAAAATTATGCAAAATGAATTTGAAATGAGTTTGATGGGAGAACTCAAATATTTTGTTGGTTTTCAAATTTTTAAAAATAAAGATGGTATTATTTTAAATCAAAGTATGTATACAGAAGATCTTTTAAAATGTTTTGGTTTGGATAATAATAAGGGAAGTGAAACACCCATGAGTACCACCAGTAAGTTGGACATTGATGAATATGGGAAACCAATTGATTAAACAAATTACAGAGGTATGATTGGATGTCTACTTTACCTTACTACTAGTCGACCAAACATTATGTTTAGTGTATGTATGTGTGAAAGATTTCAATCTAATCTTAAAGAATCACATTTTATTGCTATTAAAAGAATTTTTAAACATCTTAAACATACTGAAAATTTAGGTTTTTTTAATACAAAAGGACAATATTTTGATTCAATAAGTTATTAAAATTATGATTTTTCTGGTTGTAAGTTGGATAGAAAAGGCACATCTGGAACAATTCATTTATTGGGAAAATCCTTAGTATCTTGGTGTTGTAAGAAACAGAATTTAGTTGCATTGCCAACTACTGAAGTAGAGTATATAGCTGCTTGTAGTTGCTGTGCACAAATTATGTGGATGAAACACACTTTGTTAGACTATGAATATGATTTAAAATATAATTATGACAACACTAGTGCAATTAATATTTCAAAGAACTCTGTATCACACTCTATAAAAAAACACATTGATGTTAGGAACCATTTTCTAAGAGATAATTATAAAAAGGGTGATATAACTCTTGAGTTTAAAAGCACAGAACATCTACTAGTGGATATTTTCACTATGACATTAAATTTAGAGAGGATAAGTTACAATGGACACGAATTAGGAATGATAAACCATTAGGAATACCTCACCTTTAGGAATACCTCACCATTAGGAATACCAAACCTTTAGGAATACCTCACCATTAAGAATACCTCACTGTTATACAACCTCACCATTAGGAATACCTCACCATTAAGAATACCTCACTATTTAGAATACCTCACTGTTAGGAATACCTCACAGTTAGGAATATGTCACTGTTAGAAATACCTCACCATTAAGAATACCTCACCATTAGGAATACCTCACCATTATGCAACCTCACCATCAGGAATAACTCACCATTAGACAACCCCACTGTTAGGAATACCTCACCATTAGACAACCTCACTGTTAGAAATACCTCACTGTTACCATTCTCAGATGCAGGGCTTACCGTTAAAATTCTCACCGTTATTACATATCGCGTTGTTGTTTTTAAATCTAAATAGTTTTAGTGTTTTATTTTTTTGATTCATAAATGATATAAAATCATGTCTAAACCTTACTCAATCCACCGTGAACTCTACCCGTTCATATTCTAACCATCTTGTAAACCCAAACCTTCAGACATCAGATGAAACCTAAGTCTCTGGTTGTGGAAATGGATCATGTGAAGAGACTGACGCTCAGTGAAAGAGATGTGCCAAGTGATAAATGTCAAAAAGTTGATTCAGGAACCAGTGGTAGTGGCACTGTTATAGAAAGAAGAGAGCCCATGAATCAGAATCTTCCCAAGAAGGAGATAATGATTGAAAAAGAGCTCTGCGGTGAATGGTTGTTATCAAGAAAATCGTTAATCATGAAGATATTAGAGAAGCAGGGTTGGCTCGAGTGTTTTGCGAATAACAATGGACTACACTTCCTGGTTTTGGTGAAATAATTTTATGTGCATGTTCATTTTGAGATGTCAGAGGAGGAGAATAGGATGATTTCATTTGTGAATGGTAAAGTGATATCTTTCTCATCTAGTGAATGGGCTGAAATCCTTAAAGTAACTCATGATGGAGAGTATGGATTTTCTTTTAATTCTATAACTGCGGCCAGTGAGGTTTTTGGATATGAAGCTGCACTACATGAGCTAACTGAAAATGGAACTCCAAGGAATGTGATTTCAGCAGAGATGGAATGTGAGAACAGATTGTTGTTCAAGTTTATCCAACATATGATTAATCACAGGAGAGGGGATTTTGCCACCCTGAAGTTTCAACAAATGTACCTGATGTATCATGTGAGGCAGGGGGTGAAGGTGAACATATGTAGACCGTTGATGATTCAAATATAGGACATGACCAGACCAAAATCCAAGACCAATGCTTTGTTTTTTGCAATGTTTCTATCTGTCATGATAAAAGAAAAGAAAGTGGCTGAGTCTCAAGATGAGACCATGGTGGTGAAGGATAATTTTTGCATTACTCGAACAGTATGAATGTTTATGAAAGTGAACTGGAATCCATGGAAGAAGTAGTGGGTGAATGATAAAGGAATGGTATATGAAAAATATAGATATGTGGACCATCCTTCTAGGACAAAGGATGAGAAGGATCCAGGTCTACAACCCGATGAGTCCATCCCATACTATAGTGATTTTGAAGAAGATGAGACTTCTGTTGAAGAAGTAGGGGATCCTGATCTTCCTCCCAGCCCTACACATCATAGTATTCCTTATGGGAAAGCTAGTCCTTCTGCTGCTTTTCCCATAAGGGAACCTGTTTTGGCTGAGGATGATGAGGAGACATCAGAAGATGAGGAAGACTTGCTTGTGTCTGATAATGAGGAGACTACTCCTGACACCCCTTATGATGATGATGTTGAAGAGGAAGAAAGGAATGTTGACGAAAGATCTGTATCTAAGAGCATATATGAGAGATATGCTCTTAGTTTGAGTCCAGAGATGGGATTTGCTATTATGCTTGTAGAGGCTGATCTAGTTGAGCCAAAAAACCCTATACCTGGACTTTTTGAGCATCTTGTTGTAGAGATAGATATTATTGTAGATGATTATTATGAGGAAGACCAGCCAGATAATGCTATTGAGGAGGAAGCTCGAGTTGAGGGGGAGCATCCCTCAAGGCTTTGTTCAGTTTCAGTAGCTCAAGGGATTGAGGACTGGGTAGAAGACCCAAGTTTTTTAGTACTTGTCTTGGATCACCCTAATTCTAAAAATGAGGCATCTTTTCATAGACCAAAATTTAACTATAATATTCTTTCTGAGTTCTTACCTAAATATGTGGTAAGAAATGGAGATCCAAATCCATTAAAGTATGACCTTAAAACATCCTTTGTGTAATAGGTATGAAGAATGGAAACCTCATTGATATCTTCCATTCAATCTATTATGAATATCTCTGTTGCTAGTCTTGTGTGTGAAAGAGGACCTGTAGTTGTGCTTGAAAATCTGATTACAATGGCTGATCCTGAATCCATAAAGGATGAGTTGAAGGATTCTTGGGCTGCATCTATTGTCGAATTAAGGATCTATTTTTTTGAATAATTGAGGAAAATGGAAAAATCAGTGGAAATCTCTCTTGGATGTATTGTGCCAACCACTGTAGAGGAGATGATGAATGAATCCAAGACATGCCAGAATCAATTTTCAATCTTGGCAGAGTATGTTGAATCTATAATGAAATCAATTGTCTCTATGGAGTCTTATATGAGCTCTAAATCTCAAACAGACAAAGACTTGGCCTTGGTTAGAGTGTAGTTGGCCAAATGGTATCAGTTTTTGAGGAGTTTAATATTTCAATGGATCATCATGTCAGCACCCATGACTCTCTTGTGAAAAATCTCATACGTGGGCTGACTAAATCTTTTATGGAAACAGTTGCATTTACTATTGCACATCTGACTGCTACCAGATCTTCTCTGGATATTGATCATCTTTGAGTTGTGCAAAGAGAGGTGATTAGATAGTCTTATACTAGTGGCTCGGTAGATTTTGTTGCTTTGACCCCCCATGTGGGGACTACAACTAGGGATATAGGGATAATTGTTCAGAATTTTATGAGAGGGGATAATGCTTCTCAAAAGGAAGTAAATGACAAAGTGGATTTCATTTTCCAAAGGATCTACACTAAGAATCTATTGAACAACCATTTCAAACTTCTTTTGGAAAATCTAAAATTACCTCCTGTAAATCAAGCCTTTAGAGACAAAGTAAGCAAGCTCAAGGAGCTGACTCTATCATTGGATAAGTTTTTAGAAAACAAGGATGTCCTTTTTGTCTGCTATGGAGAGGGGAGGAGAAATTATCATGGAATTCATGAATTTGTTGTTTCCTTTCTTACATGTTGATGCTCAGCCAGTAATAGTGCCTCCTGCTCTACTTGAATCTGCTTCTAGATCTTCAACTTCTGCTTCTTCATTCCAAATGAAACCAGCTCAAGCTATTCAAAGTTTAACACCTATGATTACTCATGGACATATTCCTTAGAGATCTGATCATGTATCTATTGCTGATCCACCTGTAATCCTTATAGGACTTCCATAGTCTTCTTTTAAATCTTCGTAGCCTATGTCAACCTCATATCTTAAAGGAAAATCCAATGTGGACATTCTAGAAGTGGATTGAGTGGGTCTAGATGTGTTTGACATGAATCGTATGTATTTCTTGTACTGGTTTTAATCTTGTACTCTTTATTCATTCTTATATATCACTTTTTGGAATCTATTTTCTGATATACTTCCTTTATTTCTGTTTTCAATGTTCCACATTTTCTCTGCTACATTCTTTTCACCCTTCTTTTTTCTAATCACAAAGGGGGAGAAATCCATGACCCACAAAGAAAAGTGAAATTAACAAAGGAAGAAAAAATAATTGAATTTTTTTTATCTCTGATATATTTCATTATCTATGATAAATTTATAGATCTTTATCTCTGATATATTGACACACACTAGGAAATCAAAACTATTGTATTTTGAGTCTGATGAATTTTGGATTAAAATGACATAAGTTGTGATTATCAAAAAGGTGGAGATTGTTGGACTCGCCTATTTTGATAAATCCCAATTATGATGAATTATGTTTTGATAATCCCAAATGATGTTTATTATTTAAACATTGCATTATTTTGTTTCATGTTTAAGTACTTGAAACCTGAAAATATAAATAATTTAAAATATGCCCAAATGATAAATATTTTGTGATATATTTAAGTCATTTGGTTAATTAAATGTGTATATACTTCACTATATTCTAACATAAATCATTTTTTGAATATAATTAATAAACAGACACTTAGTCACTGGTACAAACTAGAGCTACCGTTACACCAGAGCTACTGATATGTATAAGTATACCAGTATGAAAGTTTACTCTTACAGAAAGGTCACCGATACACAGAGAGATACCGTTACACCAGAGCAACCATTACACAAGAACTACCGATTTGTATAAGTCTACCGGTATTCAATTCTACCATTACAGAAAGGTCACCCGTACACATAGAGCTACTGTTATACCAGAGCTACCGTTACACCAGAGCTACTGGTATGTATTAGTCTACCAGTATGAAAGTCTACCGTTACAGAAAGTCCACCGGTACACAGAGAGATACTGTTACACCAAAGCCACCAACAGGTGCTCACCGCTACACAGTGACCTACCGCTACATAAAGCGACTGGTACAAGGAGCTACCATTACAAAGAAAAATAGCTACCGATACAAGTCGACCATTACAAGCATTATGCTTCTTGAACATTTATTCTTTATTTAAATTATACTAACAGTCATATTAGGTTAATTTAACGCAACTACTATTAATTAATGATGGTTGTTGGGATGTTAGGGAACAGTACCTCGTACCTGCCATAAAGTAATCATTCCTTTCTCTAGATCTCAAGGAATATAAGGAAGATCAAGCTGTAGTGAGGAAAATACATAATAGAGAGGCAACATCCATACACCCACTTACTTGAAAAACACTAGACATACACGAGGAAATTCATACAAGAATAGAACACAAGAAGAACCTTAGTCAAAGAGTAAAGAATGACAACAATATCTTCTTGCACTCAAGCTGATCAAACTGAAACTGAAAGTCAAGGAAGCAAATGACACTCTGTTTTCAGAAAAAACCAGAGAAGGACATATAAGAATTTCTGATTAATCAAAAAGAGTCCAGTGATACACTTGAAATCACTAGATAATTCTAATCTCATACCTACACTCTCTTAGTGATTCTTTTACATACATTTTGAGCAGTGCATGTACTCTGTATATTTCATACACACACTAACTCCTGCGCTAAACTAGAGGATTTCTAAATAATTACAAAAAATTTCTATAACTCTCTTATATCCTATAGTGGATAGTGGTAGATGTCATGTAGGACTTGGACAGCCTGTGTGAGGTTGTTTTGGTTTTCCCACGAAGAACAGTGGTAGAGGTCAGAGGACCTGGATAGTCTGAGCATTGTTGTAAAACCCAGATCTAAGGTCTGGATCAAGATTATATAAACTATTGGGGAGGACTATGTCTCGGCTTGAGACTGAACCTCTTGGTTAAAACTGTTGTGCTTATTTATTTCGGTTTTACCTATATCTTATATTCTGCAACTATGTACTTTAAATACAAATTTATTTTAAAGTTACTCTGACAGTTAAACTAGAAAGTGTTTTTAATTATTGTGAACCAGCAAGTTAGTTTCAAAAGACAACTTTATCATCTGATTTAGTTAACTAAGAAATAATCAATCTTGGAGAAACTGATTGAACACATACAATCATTAAAAATTCACTACAGTTAAACTTAGTATTTAAATTGGGGGTTTTTAATTGAAATATTTTTAACAGAAATTTTTAAATTGGAACTCAATTCACCCCCCTCTTGAGTATCCACTCTGACGAACAATACTTATATAATTATATTTATTAACAATTTTAAAATATATCTTTTTATTGTAAAATTAATATAAATTTTATTCATATTTACATATATATTGATATATCTATATTTTAACACACACAAAAACACAAATATTCATATATTTATATGTAATTGTATATTTAGATATTATTTATTATGATGTATTTATAAATATGTATTGTAAATTAATTCATATACTAAATTTAATGATAATGATATATTTATAAAAACACATTAATATATGTTGTAATTACATAATATTGTCATACACATATGATTTTATACAAGAACATATTTACACACAAACACACATGAATTTATATTTCGTATATACATGCTAAAATATTTGTGCACACACACACACACATATATCTACTTACATATATTATATTATTCACATAAATATATTGTTATTTATAGAAACACACATAATTATAAATATTAATTAATTGTTATAAGGTAGATAAAATGGATAATATTTTTATGTAAATAAAATTTATAATATATATTTACTTTCATATCATTTGGATATTTAGAAAAACTTTTTTATAAATATGTTTAAATATTTATTTTCAATTTTTTTTTATTAAATGCATATATATGGAAACATGTATCTATTTAATCATTAATAAATCTAAAGCAAGAAAAAGAAAAAATTTAGACAATATAATATCAATATGAGTATAATACATTTGGTTAAATTTAGTCTCTAGTAAAAAACACATGAATCCCCCTCAAGCAAGACTGATATTCCATAAAATGTTTAAATTTTATGGTACCTCGACACAATAAACACAGTTTTGGATGGTTTATCGGCCCTTATTGATCTTAAAAAAGTAACCAATGCTTTACAGTCTCAATGTTGTATATATTTTCAAATTAATTTTTTTGATATGTTATAGTGCCTAATTAGACTTTAACATAAATAGTTATGATTATTTTAAGTTCAAGTCGGCTTTTTAACTTATG
The DNA here is from genome assembly GCA_963277665.1 of Viscum album. Classification (NCBI taxonomy): domain Eukaryota; kingdom Viridiplantae; phylum Streptophyta; class Magnoliopsida; order Santalales; family Viscaceae; genus Viscum; species Viscum album. The sequence continues at coordinate 78,626 of CAUJRU010000072.1, forward strand.
GAAAAATATTACATAATTGATAAATTTTTTATGTCGTCCTATTTTTTTTTCAAATTACTACTACTCATTAATTATTTGAAAAATATTAGTTAATTTTAATTGTTTTTATATTTTTATATGTTATTTCTAACTAAATGTCTTATAGATTAATGGTAAATCAATATTGTAACATATATACATCATATTATGTAAAATATATTTTATTTTTATCAATATAAATATATTTTTATATTAATATATACTATTTTAATTATATGACTTTGTATGATATATATCTATTATTAGTGTTAAAGGCCTTCTTACAAATGTTTCCTTTATGATCAATATAAAATAACCCACAAATGAGGACATTTTTAAGTACTTTTAGCAGGAATTAATGATGGGAAAATAAATTTCTCACATATTTTGTAGGAGTGATTAATAAATGAAAAACTTTATTCTAAACATAAATAATTTTTAATATTATAAATTAATAACACATACACATGTTCGTACAAAATTTGGTTAATTTGGATAATAGTTAATAATGTGTTTGAAAAAGACAAGTAAATTGAATTTATAACCTGTATAATTATTCTCAAAAAATAATTTGGTGTATTTTTATGAAAAATAGATAAATTCAATAACCATATTTTTTATTGTAATTAATCTCTTGTTTTTAAGTGCCTGATAGAACAAATGAAAAATGATTTAGACATCTATGCCATATGAAATCGCTGATAAACTAATTTAGCATGTCCTTATAACTCATATGTGATTGATGTTTAAAACTATTTTTATGTGATTGGAAAAATATTGAATTTTCATAAAACAACCCCCAATACATTTGTAGAATGTATGAAATTTCTATGTGTGAATCCCATTCTCATGGAGTAAATTATCTCATTATGTACCTTAGTCTCATCCTCTGATAAATGTGAACAATGTAACACCATTGGATAATAAAACCACCAAAATAATAATTTGAAATATTAATTTATAGGTTCCAAAAAAGTAATGATCAATATTGGTGTTCAATATAAGCCATATTTATATCATAATAAGATAAAATAATATCATCCTTATAGGGGAGTCCAATTCTAGATTAACATGTTTAACTGTTATACTAAAGCAATTTCTGAAATTTCTTCCAATAATTTTTCACAAAATATGGAAAACATTAAATCCAAAAACATTGTATTTTTATCCAAAACTAAATGGATTTTTGTGTGACATATTGGTTTGTGGAAGATAAGTATAATAGGGTGTCTCCTAGTGGAGAAAGGGAAGATATGTGGTTATAATTGTGGTGTAAGAGGGTCCAAACTAGTTTGTGCCTTGTTGATTGTGTCTGAAATGTAGTGTAAGGGGTGGCATGAATGTAGGGGAGGTGGATGTGGTAAATATGGTGGGAGACGTAAGATAGATTTCATAGTAGAAATCATGGATGATGATCACTGGAGGTGATCTTAAAATAAAAAAAATGAAGGAAGCAAGTTTTTATTTCATCTCTTGTAATGAAATACAAGACAAAAAATATATTATTTATAGAGATACAAGAACATAATAGAATAAACAATCAAAACAAGTCATAATAAATTCCACTATTTCGGGTAGTGGGTATTTTCCATGCCTCTTAGGCCACACACATAAAGGATCCATGATAGAAGTATTCAAGCCTCTAATTCTATAGTATAAGGCTAGCAGAATCCATTAAAAACATGTTTATTATCCAAAATTACCCATTAAACATATTTTTCATATGATTCATGAATTATCATCATATCTGGGTGGAAGGTCAATGGATAAAATGACTCCACCATGTCAATGCCTACCTTTTTCTGATATCCCGTGGTATAATCGAAGGAATGGAATTCCTTATCATTAACATTCATCCAAACATTATGGATTTAACTTACATGCATCTATATAAGTGGGATGTTGCTGAGAGATAGTACACATTTACATAATCCTCCAAAGGTTCTATTTACTCATATAAACATGCAAGGATTCAAAAAATTTTGTGATGTATTTGAGAAATTTGATGTTAAATTTCTTCAAATGTTGGGGTAAGTTGTGAAAATGTCTTTGGTTATTCCATTATCCATTCCAATAATGGTACTTCAAATATTTCTTCATATTCTATAATGCATTATACCTCTCTAAAATCAAATGTTGTTTCCATTAACATGTATTGTTCTCATTAAAGATAATATCTATAATGAATAAAATATTTTTGGTGATAGGATTTATAAAAAGATACCCCATTGTTCGGTATCCAAATCCAATAAAGACACACTTCACTCATTTGGAATCAATATTTTTTAAATTTTCCTCTATGTTCCTAACATATGAATGGGATCATAAAACTCAATCATGGATTACAGTTGGATTATGAGTAATCAAGGTTTCATGAGGAATCTTTTATTCATGATTTAATTTAGGGCATCTACTGGGTATATACACTATGCACAATTCATTTTGAGCCCAAAAAATCACGGGCACACCTTTTTCTATCAACATGATTCATTACTTATTTAGAATGGTGTGATTTTTCATTTCAGCTTCTCCATTGAGTTGAGGTGTGTTAGTCGGTGTTAGCCAGTGAAAAATTCCATGAATCAAATGGTACACTTGAAAAATATAAGTGGTTTACTCCCCACATCGATCAGCATACAATGTTTTTGTGTGATTATTTCTTTGATTTTCCACCAGTGCCTTGAATTTATTGAAGTCTCCAAACACTTCTTACATTATCTTGAGAAATTATATCCATATTTTCCTGTCATATTTATTAATAAATTTCAAAACATAACTCCTTTTTATATCTTATTTTTGATTCAATTGACGACACACATAAATGCGAACTAGATCCAGTGGCATTGTAGCTTTAACGTCGGCATTCGTTGTAAAGATGTTTATTTGTTATTTGATTAGAACAAAGGTTTCAAAAATTTGATCTTGATATATAATGATAAGAATGATATTCACCATGTTCATTCCTCAAAATAATCATAAACCTTTCATGTTTAAATGCAAAAACATGAGATTCCACAGTAGGTTTTTATCGTCATGTAGCATCATAAAAGAATATGGTACATCGGGATGAACCATAAAATGAAACATGAAATTCTTCTCTATCAATACATTTATTATCATCCTTCCATTGTCATAAATAATTTATATTTTTTATTTTGTAGTATTACGTGAATGCCTTTTTCCACCAACTTCTAGAAACTAAACATGTCAATATTTATGTCAAGTAAATTGTACACACAAGATAATAAGTTATTATTTACTTCTTTTTACATGATCAATATATATACTCTTATATTGAAACATATTATTTGATAGATCACAAAATTAATCAATCCTCAAAACTTCTCATAAAGCTTCCTAATCAAGTGTTTTTGACTTAATGTGGTTGTTATATCAATTATAAAGATACCACCTACCTTGTTTTTGTGTTGATGTTTGTGACATCAACCCAAGGGAATCACCAAAATTATCTCCTACTTCATTGATATATACCTCCTTGGTGTCATTCTTCATGGATTTCATATACCAAATTCATTATTGCAATGTCCATATTTTTGAAAATTCTAGCATTGATCATTTCTTTTTTATATTTGGTGATTATCGAATCCTTATATTACCCCACATCCTCATTCTCATGGTTTCTATTTTTGATATCATCACCTCATTGAGTTGGGATTATTCCACCATGACCTCCTATAATATGTTTACATTATTATCCCTTAAATCTTTTTCCTTGGGTTCTTCAAGATTCCCCCTATCAACTTTTAATAGTTTATGAGATACAGATTTTATTACATGGAATGTTCCACCCCATTGGTTTTACTCTGATAGTTCACATTCAGTTTATGGGATTATAGATACCCCCCCAAGTTCCTTAATAGAGATCATTTGTTCATCCTTAGTTTCCTCAATAGAAACAACCATGTAATCAAATTTTGTATCAATGGATCAAATTTTTTTCTCACATAACTATATTTCGTCAATATTTTATCCATTTATTTGTAGTTAGTTCAGAAAAACCAATACATGAGTATGATGCTCAGAAATAGTCTTAGTATATTTCATAAATATATATTCGAACTGGCCTTGAAGAGATTGAACACTAATGTACTTTACTTTGTATATTCCTTTGAATTATTTGTGATGGTATTCCAAGACATCCTTTGATTATTTATACAAAAGTGTAATTTTAAAATTCATTTCATAAAGACCTTGATAAATGAATGGGTTTCCTTGAATTTCTGATTTCATTCCTCTCAAAGAGTGGCCTTTTAATATTCCGGCATAACAACCTCGAATGCTTTGGATTCCTTTTTGGAGTAACTATCCACCAAAATTTCCATGACCTATTTTCATCCAAGAAGCATTTTAATTTAGATTTACCAATTATCATAAGTTTTTTAATATACTTTGGGACCAAATCTTGTGGACTTCCATTCCCCATGGTGAAATTTATTTTAGTTTAAAACCTCTATATTTTGTTTTGATTTTATTAATTTAGAGTGAATAATGTTTTTGGATAGGTAGACTGAATTATATTCCAATAAATAGATAAATAGAAAAATTTATTTATCACCTTCTGATGTTTTGTTAATATATATAAGAGCAGATTAAAGATAATAATAGATTAAAAGAGTGGTTTTTCTGTAAATGGATTTTGAGATCCATGGATGGAATATTTAATAGTTGATATAAAGTGATGTGGGTAAAATATTTTCAAAAATAAAAAGTTAAATAAATTCTCCTTTTGAAAAAAGAAAATTATTTTTTATGTTTTCATGCCAATTTAGGATAATATGAGATTCCTTCATTAATACATGGTAAAAGAAAAACCTTCAATGTGAAGTGAAAATGTAATAATGATAAAAATTATATTTTTATTTTATTCCATATTTTTCCTATGAAAACAGATTGATTGTTTGTCTGAAAGATCTCTAACACTAGTTGAAAATTCAAATTCAAAACCCTCTAATACTACCTCTGGGAGATATTGAAGTGGAAAACGTGTATGTAGATCAGTGGAGGTGACCACAAAATTAAAATAGTAGCAGTATGATAATATTGTAATTTCTACACTTTAAATAAAATTCAACACTCACAATGAATATATTTGTATATATTCATGAAATTAATAAAAAATTATAAAAACAAAACATAAATAAAACTCCACTTGTGGGTGTAGTATATAACATCCCATACTCTAAATCCATACATATTAAGTAATCAATACTGAAGTCTTCATTCTTCCATTACTATGGTAGAAGGTTGGAGCTAACCATGGAAAATAAGTTTACAATCTAACAGAGATAGCTTTGGTGGATATTGGGATGACTGGAGAGGATTATCTAGTATAGAAATGGTAATTAGTGGAAAATTCAGGCCTTTAGGGAGTACGCCTGAAATTTAAGAGCGGGTATTTTTTATAATGAAGAAAGTATTTTAATCACAATTATCGAGAGAAAAAAAGATCAGTTATCCAAATAAGAAAATAATCAATCCAAAAAATGATTTCCTAAAATATGAAAATGAGTAGATATATTATGTGCCACCTCATTTCCCTCTCTTTTGAGGATGGAGAATGAATAAGTTGTAAAGGAAATACTGAGAGCTTATAATTTATAAATGAATTTGCTGAAGCATTCGGAACAAAAGTCATGTGTTCCAATGGATTTGATGATGTTGAGAAAATCAGAATCAACAAAGATAATCTTCTATTCACCAACATTTATAATGTTGAAACTGACAATTACTAATTGGGATTCAGCAATAGATGGTTCCCAAATGGCTGAGATCGACTCTTATTTGGAAACAATAATATTTCCACAATGGTATAGAAAAAAAATCCTAAAAAACGAAACCAATTCTTGGGGCGATAAGAATAAACATTGATCTTGCTGGTCCCAACTAGGGGAGGGATCCATCTGGTAATTACTAGGTGAGAGCTAGGTGGACCATCCTGGTTAGGGTTCCATCTGCACCCATTGATCCAAGAAGTTTCTTGATCAATCCCAAAATCACAGCATTCAATGGGGAAGAAAAAATAATCAACATTGATGGGAGATTAAACGCTGTATTCAGTATAAGGTCTGAATTTGAACCATATTCAGTCCAAACATCCTTTTTCCCTATGATAGTGGAGAATAGTTTGAATCTGGAATTCTAGTTCATCCAAGAAAATGGGACATATATAGTTGTCTGTAACATTTTGGTAGGAGAAGAAATATATTGTGGGGTGTATACCATTACACACATGCCACCAGAAGTAGCGGATCTTAGGGAAGAGGATGTCCAAATGATTGAGTGTTTAATAAATCCCCTCCCTAACCATAAAATCTTCTTAAATAGAAACTCTATAACTTAATTTCACTGTATAGGATCCCAATATGTCATTACTCAAAAATAGATAGTCCATCCCCACATCCAGAACACTGGGAATACTAAGGATAATTCTTTTATCCCTTTAATCGAACATAGTGTTTATTTAATCTAAGCAACAACAATTTCCAAAATCATTGAAGAGACTTCAGACATTTTCATCCATATATTCGGGGAATACCATTAGAGTTTATAGCATGAAATCTTTATCAATCAACCAAGGATCATTCAAAATATTAGCATTTGTTCCATCCCCAATCCTCCAACAAATACATTTTTTCAGAAGGTTTCATGAACCCCCTGATACATTTCTAGAGGAATCTGTGACATGGACCAAGAGAGGAAATCTTGAAGTATGAGTGGGGAATGTATTTTTCAAAGAGAATCAAAGCAGATTGAGATGAAGGTTGAGTTAAAATGCTCAAATCCTATATGTAGTGTCCCTTGGATAAAAGTTATGTAATGCTTCAATTTAGAACATGTATGGGGTCCTAGAACTACTCATTTTTATAATATTTGTAGGATAAATATTATGTTAATATAGATTCACATGCCTCTTATAAACCTATTCAAATGTATTTCCTCCAATCTGATTTCAATACTTTTTAGTGATCCTTATAGGCATCCTCCATGTGCCCCCCATGTTAGTATTTAGATCATAGTCAATTAGTTATCCATGTTATCCCAATAATGAAATTCTTTCCTTCCATCTAAAATATATAGTCATCCTAACACTCTAAAAAAATGTTAATGTTTTCATACCATCCCTAATACATAGTGTTTTTTATACATATTTTGAAAAAATGATTATTTTTATTAATAATTTGTGTTAAAAATTAAATATAATGGGGAAAGGTGGAATCACATATTTTTCCTTCCATAAAAATAATTTATTTTAAATATACTTATTGTAATATTTAATTTATATATATATATATATAATGTTTTGAGTAGAATTTATCTGATATTTAATATCCAGTATTACATTAATTAAATCACACTACAATTCTGACAGAAAGCTCCACTCGAGCTCCATTCTTTAAGAGGGATTACCCGAGAAATCATTTTGGATTTAGAACATGGGCTTTAGGTGTTCCCTTCTATATGAAAAAATAATGATATATTATTATTAATTATTTTTAATCAATTAAAAATTAATATGACCAACAATGGTGCATTTCATGGAATGAAACCCATGGCCTTGAGAAACATTTTTAAATGACAGTAAACATACATAGATAAGATGGAGTGGAAAGATAAAAATAAAAAACATGTCACCTTCAAAATATTAATGAATCTGGAAGACTCATTGTTTGTGGGCCTACCAACCCTCCCTCATGAACCACAACAACCCCTTATATTTTTTCCTCTCCTCTATTATTTTGTAGTTTTCCACACCCCACCTTCAATATTCATGTCTGAAGAGTCCTCTTTACCAATATTTAGGTCAACAGCTTAACCTCTATCGATAGTGTTTCCAGATATCTTATAAAACATATTAATTAGTAATAAGAAATAAATATATATTATTTGTTTTCTAATAAAAATTAATAATTAACTAATTTATATAAATAATATTTTATACAATACTAATGTATATTTTTAATTAATATTTTAATAATGATTTAATCTAACTAATTTATAAGTATGTAGTAATAAATAATGGGTTTTAATTAATTATAAATTAAATAATTTATAATTATTAAAAAATAAATTAATAATAACTAAATAATAAAATATATAATTAAAAATACAAAATATTATTAATTTGTGACTAAAGAATACTTTTTAATCTTTATTATAATTTTTTTGAATTGAAACTAATATTATTATATATATTAAATAATGTTATTTAGTAATTAGTATTAATTCCAACAATTATTTTATTAAAAATTAATAAATAAATAATCATTTAATAATTGTAACTATTTTACTAATTTTATCATTAATTATAATATTTAGTAACTGAATAAAATTTGTAAATATTTCTTAGTGATTACATAATAATAAATATAAATATTTATTAACTATTAATTAATTAATTTTTAAATATTTATTTAATATTATTTTTAGGCAAATATGTATTGCATAATTTTTAATTAATTAATAACTAACAATTTTATTTAAATTTTTAATAATTAGTTTTTAAATTTTAATTTAAATATTTATTAGTAATGAACTATACTTCATAATTAATAATTATTGAAATTAAATAATAATAAATTATAATTAAATTTAATTAATTAATATTTATTGGTAATTAATACTTATTAACAACAATTAGTAATTAATAATACAAATATAATTATATTTAACTTACAATTAGTAATTCATTAATTTAGTCATAAATTTTAATATTTAGTAACTAAATACTAATTTTAAATATTTTACATTACTTGGTTAATAATTGTTATTAATATTATCTAATAAATTAATAATTAATTTTAATTAATTAGTAAACTAGTTAGTAGTATTTTTAATATGTAGTTTAATATTTCTTATTTACTACATAATTAATAACTTAATATCATATTATCGTTTCATTCAATTGATGCATCTATTGTGCATGAGGAAGTATGTGTTGGGAAAGACAACGATGAAGCTCTTCTTTGTCCATCTGTTGAGGAGTCTATTTTACAGATGCAATCTGACGGTGGATTGAAGATCATAGTCGCTACATGTAACCATTTTCATGAAATGGAGAATGATAAGAACTCTCATGTGGAGGAGGGTTCGCGAAAGAAGGAAGGTGCCAATATGAAGCTTTTTATTTCTTCTCAGAATGAAGTAACTAGAGAAGGTGAAATGAGGAAGGAGGTTCATAGTGGTAATGAATTTTTGGAACACCCACAATTTTTATCCATGATTGATTATAACAACCAATATGAGCATGACCGGAGTGGGATTGATTGTAACCAAACCGTTCTTATCCCTATTAGATGGGGGATTTTTTTGAAATTGACATGGAAAATCATAATAGTTTGGTCAGGCATTAATATAGTGATGTTTTTCAAAATGGGAAGTAGTAGATGTACTAAAATTAAGAAGTTATGTCTTCCCTAATAAGAAGAAGGTTGAGGAAGGACTACTCTAATATGGTGAAGATGGTGTCCACCAGGACCACTATAAAGCAATCTTATAATGAATTTATATATTTGTAGAAAATGAATCTTAGAAAGAAGTGTGCCATGATCTTTATGAAATATGAGAGTTCATAGTGTGAATCAGCTACTATGGAGGAAGCGATCTACCATGGATGTGGAGACACGTATGACTTTTATGATATATAGTTATCTTTTGTACTCGATTATTGCACCTTTCTTTTATCTTAATAAATGTTCATAATCTTTCCTCTGAATGAGATTGTTTTGGTAATATCTTATTATTTTTTATAAATAATGTAATAATTTTAAGAATTTATTTGTAATCAATATTAACTTGTAGTTAATATTTATTAGAATTTAATATTATAAAATTTTAAATCATATTATTTAATTACTTAGTTACAAATTGTTTTTAGTTACTATTATTTATTATTAATTGTTATTCATTATTAAATATTTACTAATTATTAATAAAAATATATTATTAATTATATGCAAGAAATAGGGGACGTGTATCCCAAATTGGTAACACGGAATGATATCCTGGGTAAAACACCTTATTAAATGGAGCTCTTTGAAAGGGTTTCTATCAGAATTCTTGGTATCTTTATTGGTAGTAATATTTTATATTAAATATATGTTAAATTATGTTCAATTTTTTTATATAAATACATATATGAAATGAAAAATAAAAACAATAAATATACAAAACATGTATATTTAAAATATTTTTTCATTTTAGAAATGGAAGAAAATGGCATGTCTCTATTGGGATGGTTGAAAAGAATCCAAAGGTATTAAGGGCCTTACTGGTCTTTCCAATTATATTTCAAACAATTTTAATCCTATATCTATTAAAAAATATTTCCTTGAATAATTATTCTAAAAAATATAATAAAAAGCATGGATTTTGATAATTTTAATATTTATTTCATTATACGTGTTATATTATAAGTAATTCTAAGAAAACCCCTCTATTTTGTTTTAATATGCTTATATGATTGAATAATAAAATATATTATTGAAGTATAATAATTAATAATTTAATGAACACACCATAATATAAAACCCTTATCCAGACAATGTAACCAAATATTAGTTAAAGTTTAATTTTTGTAAAATATTCATAGTATGTAATGAATTTTATAATTAGTGGAATTAGTTCCTGATAATTAATAATAAAAAACCATATACTTATTTTTGCTCGTAATGGTTTCTGGTAAATTTTCTAGGGTAAGTTAGCCTAAAAAAAGTATCCTGAAACCTTTTATTAGTTTGGTCCCCTTTGCTTCCCTCACACATCCCATATGTAGTCGTATATCTTCCCTCTCTACCCCTCACAATAACTCTTCTATCCCAAACACTATACACATTAATCACATCCCCCAGACATGAAGGGGACCCACTAGCGGCTACGATTGAAGAGGTTTCCCGGACCCCAGTGAGACAATATTGTGGGTTCTTCGAATAGGCATGAACAAATTATGGTTGTGTGAGGATCAACACCCCCCAATATGAAGCATACCTATGGATTCTTGGTCATAGGGGTAATAGTGGTTGGTTCCCACCTAGTTATAGAAATGTATGGATCCCCTATAACAAATGTTTGGTTATTGTGTTGAAAATTAAAATTTCCCAGTATCAGTCACATAGATTCTTCAAAAAAATCCAAATATTTTCTATCATATAAATTAATAATTATATTCACTAAAAAACATAAATACATATTTTATTATTAATTAATATATATGATTCATCAATATTAATATTATTTGATAATTATTTGAAAACAATACATTTAATCCACATATTTATTGACAGATAACCTAAAAGAGACTAAGAGAATACCAAAGCCCATCATCAGGGTATATTGTGCTTAAATGAAACCCATTACCACAATTAATACCAAAGAGATAGTTTCTGAAACATAATAACAATAGAATAATTTTAATTTTTTTTCAATTGTAGATTACTATTGTAAGATTACAATGTTTCCCTTCTTCATGTTAAATTTTAAATTTTAGTATTTTCACACCTAACTTTCCATGAATCATAAATAAATCATGATAAAGTATTATTTCACTACCAAAAAATGGGCTATGAAGCTTCACCTTTCATCATTGCTCAAAAAATTCTATGATAATGTGGTACCATTATCAGAGCTAAAAACACACAGAAAAAATTACCACTTTATCAGTACTTTTTAGCAATGATAAATGTACCCTTTTCCAAGAGACTTTTTTCATAGTATTAAATGTTCCTCCATCATCCGCACATTTTTGTTGTGCAAATAGGGGGCCTTTATGATCACTTTTTACTAGCACTGATAAATTGTGGACTTTATAATGAAATTATAAATATTAAAAATAATATATTAAGATTAAAATATATTTATATTGATATATCTAAACAAAATATTTTATTAAATTTCATCTATATAAGACTAAATACATGTTTAAAATTAATATATGAGATATTTAGTGAAAAATGGATTATAAAACAATTGAAAAATTATTACTAATTAATATATTTTTAATTATTGTCTAGTTATAGTATGTTAATAAAAATATAAAGAAATAAATGAAATAAAAAAATGAATACAAAATCAAAGATTATTTGTAAACATAACTAGAAATTCAAAGGACCATAACATTTGATCTGGGTATCTATTAAAACTTTACCTCATATCAAATCGTAGTCAATGATGATCTATTCATAGAAGTCATTGGGGGAACCCTGGTCATACTTTTTGATGCCAAAAGGCCTAACAGTCCTCCAAAAAATGAGTTATCAATCAAAGTATTATAATTTTTTTAACATTTGATTGAACATCAACACTATTTAAGGGGGTGTTTCTCTCAGTTTTTAATGGAGATTTAATTCATTCCCTAGGATTACATTCATATTTATATTATGGATTTGAAGTGTTATCGTTTTTTATAATTTTGATTTATTTATAATTAAATATATACACATATATACATATTCATATATATTAAGATAGTACATAAAATTTTATAAATAAATATGTAAAAATTTATAACTATAAAATATATTTCTATATATTTAAACCATATATAAGTAATAATAATATCCATTTTATTTAAAATAAAAATATATAAATATTTACATACATATACAATTAAGGTTTATATAATGTTTATATATATATAAATATATTTGTGTGTCTGTGTTGAAAAAATATATATATTATCTATATATTATAAAATATGTATACAAATGTTAATGTATATAATATATGTAAATAAATATAAATATTATAATGGGACACACACACATATAAATATATATAAATATATATATATATCTATGTGTTTGTGTATATTTATGAAAAATATATTATATATGTATTTAAAAATAATTGTATATATATATATATATATATATAAATGTAATTAAATATATATAAATAAATATAGAAATAATAAAGTATAAAAAAATATAAAGGAGTGTGAAAGGTGAAGAACTATAATGGGGTGGTGTTAGGTTCGAAACTCGGCATGGGCACATGCACAAGCGACTGAAGAAGGAGGGACCAGCGATGTTCTGGTGTGTGTGTGGTGGGGGGTGTTCTAAAGCTATTATGGTGGATTCGAGAAATGATAAGGGGGTTACCAACATCAAAGAAGAATTTTTTTTACTTTTATCGATGGATTTTTTAGCACTGATGGAGGGGGTATCTTCCTATGTTAAAAATGGAATGTTTTCAACATCACAAAATATTTTTGTCTAATAAAAATAGATTTTATGGAATTTATTAGTTCTTTTTAGAACTAATAATTGTTTTCTTAATTAATACATTTTTACGGATGATAAAGGGGGCCCTCTTTAATAGCTCTATGAACAAAAAAATTAACTATTTTAAAGCACTTTTTAGGCTATGTTAAAAGGAATATATTTCATTGTGTTCAACAAATGTACATGTTCATTGTGAATTTATTTTAGTGGAAAACCAATAGTTGGTGTGTGCACATAAAACTCGTGGTACTTATCAAGACCACACAATAGTGGGTGTGGATGAGAAAATCAGGTTACATTGGATAGAAAAGATAAGTTTGTATACTACTATATATAAAGAGGAGAGGGACTGAGGGGTTAGTGTGCAACCCATGTCTTGATATGTAGAGAAGAAAAAAAACCCACCCTCTCTCATCGTGCCTACCTCAATATATAGGAGTAAATAATACTCCCTAAGACTTCATAAATTATTACATACTTTACATAATATATGAGTAATTATTTGTTTCATTCATATATCTATCATATAAATGCATGTTAATTATCCATATATTACATCATACAAAATTTTAAACGATGATAACTTTGTCATGGATGATTTTTGAATTTTAACAATTAACGTTCATCTTCCCATCTCAGTCATTGTTATGACCCCTACCTCCATGGGTACCTCTAATGAGCTAGTAGTGAAGAGAAGGATATGCCACAAAATACCGCATCTAATACACCACATGATAGAGACTATCCTAGTGGGTAGATAATTCATACAAATGATAACCATCACCCTATTTATATAAACATATGAACAATGGTTATTTTGAGATCCACCAATCGAATTAAAGAATAAATATATAAGAAAAAAATATAATTTCATACAAATGGAAAAAAGTGAAAATACCAAAAAAATCCTAGACAATGACCATGATCTCTAACGGCTCATAAACAACCCCATGATCCCATAACCCAAAGATCAATCACCAATCAGGTCCTGTAGACTTGAAAATAGTTTATATATACATATGTGATGATGATACATGAATATTTATTATGAATCACCTATAATAACTCATGTAAATTTTGAAAGAATCTTTCTAACGCGATGTGAAATAACCAAGAGAGATAACACATTACCTAAATAAGAGATAAAATATCCCATCCCCATCGTGGATCATTCAACAATTTACTCATATTAGTAGGAATACATATATGATAGCATGTAGTTATGAATGATATCTCGCATCTTCATCCCCAATGGGGTTTCACTCTCATTCCTCAAATACACACATTCTATGTTACGATCCCTTTAATAAAACATCATTCCCTCCATGAATGAATATCATAAAAAAATTAAATTTCATCCCACACCTCAGGAAAATGTATCTCATCCACAAGCACATTTCAATACACCACATTCATAATAAGGTAGAATTCTAGAAGATATCATTTCATGTGTAACATTCACTATACCTCAATCCATTATAGCTAAAGGATGTAAACCTTGGTAAAAAATAGTCACCATAGCTAGATACAAGTTTATGTAATAACATCAAGTAGTTATTTCACTCACAAATACATATAGAAAAATAATGATTTGTTGTTGAAAGTGTCAGAATGTACCATATACCATATTCCATCAAGTCACATGATATTATTACACACTATGTTTACCCTGATGGGAGATTGGGTAAGAGGAAGAGGTATATTATCCATTCCCTCACCAACATGGATGTTTGGGAAAATAATTGGAAACTGAATCAGTTGTGCGTCAGCTAACATACAAACTCAAGTGGTGGATCATATAAAATTAGAATACCAAATAATTTATATATCACCCAACCATACTATGTGAAAATACATAGACACAAACTTAGTTAAAAATTTCACCCACTATGACACCCCTCTACGATAGTTACAATCTTGGTATTAGATCTCATATGTGTACACAAGCATTATGCTTCAACTTCATTAATCATACTCATTTATTTAAAAGAAATTTAAAATCATTCATTAACCCAATCATTAGTTTTTTAATAATTTTATTTCACTAAATGAAATTGCAATTTATAATTCATGTTATAATTTCAATATTTCCAGCCCATGATTGTAAATACCTAAAAAATATAAATCTTTTATTTATTTATGTCTTTCCTCTAAATAACAGTATATTCTGTTTTACAATAGAAGCACAAAGAATGAAATTTTATTTCATGAGAACATAATAAATCCTTCATAAATTTATACTAGTATAACTATGATCAATAATAGGATATAGACATTAATAAAAATATTTATTATTAAAATATAGGTTTATTTGAGATGGAATTGAATAAAATGATTTTAATGAAAGAAATTATACTTAAATAAAGATATAAATTTTTATAATACAGTAAAATACTATAATTGATATTTATTTTAAGGAAATACAATGATAAAAACACTCTTATTCATATATATGTAATTAAATAATATTATTGTGTCCTAAAAATGATTATAATTGTCAAAAACATATCTATATATTCCAAATCGCTATTGTTCTAATAAATAAGGCTTTTATAGTTAAAAGTTGAAATTATCATATTTATAGAATTATTGAGAAAAAATAAAAATCATTTTATAAATCATAACATCAAAATTATTTTAATGTATTTTTTTTTTAAAACTATATTTTTAGTGAATAATTAAAATATAGTTTGAGGTTTTCAGCATGATTAATGGGTTTAAAATAATATTATAATTATTTAATAATTAATTAAACACACTATATGACCTAAATTATGTTTTTATATTAAACTATATTATTTTATCTTATTTTTATCATTTTCCTAACCTATAAGTTACTTTCCAATATCTAAATTGAAAAGTTAAAATAAAAAACATTATTTTGGGGAATCATATGTTTCCCATGCCAATAAATTTAATAAAAAATGATGATCAGTTGATTAGGGTTAAAATAAATGAAAATATTAACCAAATATCCAAAACCATTGTAAATCTAATGTTTTTTAATTTTTCAAAACCTAGATTTCCAAGGCATGTATTTGGAAATTATTAAAAAAATCATCCACTTTTTCTATAAACCCCAACCATTTCTCAATTTCATTTCACTCACAATCCATATTCAATGAAGCTTTAGTTTTTTTAATCCCTATTAGTAAACAATGGTGTCCAAAAGTCCACAATTTTGCATCACTGAAGCTCTAGTTATAACTCATCAATGTAATGAAATTATCCTTCTTTTCTCTTCAATTGAATATCCTATTTTAGTATGTCTTGTAATTATTATGATTACACTATTTTATTATATTTTTTATCATACCCTGAGTAAAAAATAATGTATTAACAATTGAAGAAACTTCTCCGGTCTCATTTTAATAAATTTTAGAACCATGATTTAATTATTATTTATTTGATTTTTGTATTTATAAATAAGAAATCCACAATCACTATTCATGGGTTAAAACTGACGTAACGATCATGTATTTAAGGACTTTTGAAACAGTGCGATTTTGTTAAGAAAAACATTCTTTATTCAACATCAGTTATTTATAAATTGTTTGATTACTATCCATATGGAACATATTAATTAATATATATTAATTTATTTCTATGATAGTACTCCAATGCATTGGGTAATAATTTTGATCTTTAGATATGACATGTGTTAATATGGCTTGGTGAATAACATCAGTAGATGGGATTTATGATACGTTGGGGATTAAATTGTTTGATATTCTAATGAATAAGTAATTCTTATGTTTTATCCACATTTATATAATATGAATCACTTTATTTTATTTTATGGTATTCCCTATTTTCATATGATTATGCCTGGTTATATGGATCCTTCTCACATTATATGTGTTTATTTTTTTATTCCAATGATGATATTTATTCTCACCCTTTTATTTGATGAATTTACCAAGGATATAACATTCAGTGAGATAAATTTGGATTGAATAAGAAAGGAGTCTACGAAAATTATTTATTAACATTTATTTTTATGTTATCAATAGGTATTTCATGTAATACGTACCTTATTTCAAAGATACTAAACCCAACATTTCTTAGAATTTTCTAAATGTGAATTATATAATGAAAAGTTATGTAAAGAAAAAGGATTGATTAAATAGTCAGTATCATAAGACAGTTTTTCTATTTCTGGAAATGTGGGAATCAAATCTTTAGGATGAAGCCACAAGAAAAGTTTGATATAAGAAAATATCCTGTTAATTTCGAAATGCATGAAGTAAGTGGGTTTCAAGAATATAAATCTATGTTTAGATAAAAACAAGTGGATGTGGCTCTAGAACATATATATCTATTGGTATCACCTGAAAATATAGCATTCAGCTAGAATCTAATGGGAATTGGTGGACGAATATGGGTATTTCTTCACTCATATTTTACCACTCAAAAGGGAGATGTTTGGTTAATCATAATATTTTTTTTGAATCATTATAATGAATATATAAAAATGTAACTATTATAATAAGAGATTAATAAAATATTTAAGAATGTTGTATTACCCATAAAATACCTTTATAATTAATGGAATCATTCAATAAGAGAAAATTACGAGGATCAAATTTTGTTAAGGGGGGAGAAAGTAATGTCCTAAAATAGAACTTCTTTTATTTATGGATATCATTCCTACTAATAACAGTTTATTATGTTTTACAATATAATCACATCAAATGAATTTTTATTTAATGAAAATATCATACATAATTCATAAATCTAGACTAGTATAACCATGAACAATAATTCATTATAAATAGTATATATATATTTTTTATATAAAATATATGTTTAATTGAGATGAAATTTGATAAACTGATTTTAAAAACATGAATTGTACTTTTTAAAAAGGTTATAAAGTTTTATAATAAACAATCGTACTATGAATGATAATTATTTTAATTAAATAGTATGATAATAAAACTATAATTAAAATAAAAATGATAAAATAATTTTATTATGTCCTTGAAATTTTACTATGCATTTCAACAAAATATTTTTTTATAAAAAATGATTTTTATACTTATAATTTAAAATTAACTAATTTATGGATTTATTCTGATAAAATGAAAATAATTTTTTATTTTAGTACACTGAAATTATGCTAGGTAGAATTTATGAAATTTTTTTAAAATGCAATATTTTTCTCTGAATAGTTAAACTACAGTTTGAGGTTTGAGGTGTGTTTAATGAGTTCATAATTATGTCATAATGATGTAATAATTTATAAACCATAATCAAAGACCTAAAATATGATAATTTATTAGCATCAAGTATCTTAATATATTTTAATCAATTTTAAAACATATAATTTACTTTCCAATGTATAATAGGGAAAATTGAACCTTCAAAACATCATTTTGTAAAAATTTTATTTTCCCAACCAAAATAACTAATAAAAATGATTCTAGAATACTTGGGTTAAAAAAATGAATATATTACCCAAAATTACAAAAACATTGGAAAGCCCATGGACATTCTAATGGTAGTTAACTTTCGACAACCTATATTTCCAAGGCCTGTATTTTGAAATTATAAAACAAATCATCCACTTTTATTATAATTAACCAAAAAAATCTCTATTTACATACAGTCATATTCTATCCTCTAACATGTTTTTTTATTTTTACCTCCCATGTATACCACAAGGTTCCATTCCTCCAGATCTAGGAGTAACACTTCAATGTAAACGAATTATCCTTCCTTTATATTCAATTGAAGAAACCATTTTTGTATATGACAGATAATTGTCCGGATTCTTCTCTTTAATTATAAATTTGATCATACAATTATTTTTGAATTAGATTTTATCAATGGAATAAACTTGTCTCCACTAATTTTTGAATTTTATAAAAGCACATTTCATAACTGTTATGCTGCAAAACATACTTCTCAAAATATTTCTCTTCGCCTATAGAAAATACATTTTATTTTCTTTTCTCAAATACCAACAAACCATTTATTTTACATGGTTATTCACCTAGATTAAAATTTTATTCATTTAATCCATTTATTTACATATAATAAACTCACATTCCTATTCTATGGGTAAAAAATTACATAATGGACAATTCATTAAGAAATATTGATGATTTCAATAAGAAACCCATTATTTATTCTTCATGAGTTATATATGAATTTATTGATTATTATATATGAGGCTCATTTTAATTAATATATATTAATGGTGTCCCCTTTTATATATCTGATTTATTTCAAAAATAATTTGTTCTGTTGAGATGACATATATTATGTTGCCTTGGCGAATAACATCGAAAATTATGATTTATGAAACCTTGGGATGGACCTTAGTGATACGCTTATGAATATCCAATTTTCATTTTTTAGAAACATTAACAGGTTATAATTTACATTAATTATTTAATGGTATGCCTCATTTTCATTTGATCATACCTGGTTATAAGCCTCTTGGTCACCTGCTATGTGTTTCTTATTCACATACTGGGATTTATGCCCACCCCTTTATTTGATGTATTTACCTAGGATATAAGATGTAGTTATATTACATAATATGTAATGACAAATAATTATCGAAAAAATGATAATCATTATTTAATATTATCCTTATATAATCCATGTATTATATACATAATTTCCAAGACCCAAAACCAAAAAGATCATCCGATTTTCTAAATGTGTATTATAGAAAGAAATGTTATGCAACTAAAGAGGTCGGATTAGATAATGACCATAAGGAATTAGATGAATAAATATGTTATTATCATTTAATATATATCATTTTCATAATAAAAAATAACCATTCAATGAGTATATTTATATACCATTGACCATTATATAAATTAGGTGTTCTTGCAAAAGACAAGATATACAAAGAGCATGACGCCGTTGATGTGAAAAATATAACTAAATAAGGTAATTGAAAAGATCAAGAAACAATCATCCATCAACCAATAATCAATATAAAACAATAATAATAATAGTAAATCAACTCTCTCATCCCATACCTATCAACCATTCAACATGCCAACACACCAATATAGAAAATAGGCAGGCCCCAAAATCAACATGTTCCACCCATTCCCATTAATTACTCATCAAGTGTCCCAACCATACCAAGTTCATAGAAAATAGCCTCAAGGTATATACAATTATAGAGCATGCATACATGAAAACAAATAAATTATACACAAAAATAAAATGGGAATCAAATCCCATAACACTAAGGCATATAATCTTATATAATCTCGGTTGGTCTATCATATCACTAGACATTCTCTTCAACTTAAAAATATTCTCATTATATTCTTGAATTAACCAATTTATTTTTTATTGGTTTCAGAGGATACTAAACTATCATCAGTAGATTCCATTATCTATGAATCAACTATATACATACATTATGTAATAAATTCATATTCAACAAATTTCAAGTGAGAATGAGAAATAAATTATTGTTCCTCTTTCACTACCCACTTCTTATCTACCATCATTATATTGTTCAACCAAATTTAAACATATCAATCGCATTAATCATAAAAAATAATCATAGTAATCAGATAACACACAACCTAAATACTATGGAGATTCATCATCAAAATAACATCACTACTTGTGATTATAATACCCTTCACATTCATTCTTATCTCTACTTATTATCTTCCTCTAGATCAATTTCACTGAATCCCAATGAAAATAAATGATTGTAATCCCACATGTTTTCATAGAAAATAGATTTCATGAATCCCCTATGATGATTCAATTCTTCATTGAAATCACCACTCACAAATGGAAAAATTGATGATCAATCACCACCAAACTCAAAGGATTCCACTTGTGTATTTAACCACAAATCCACCATCAATGTATTATTGAATCTCAACCCCCAAAAAATAGATCAAAATGATTATCATGAGGTGAATAATAGAAAAATAAGATAATAATTGGATAAGTTAGTACCTTGAATTGAGTCGGTTTGATCCCAATGGCCCAAAACCTTTATAATCTCAAGAGAGTAGGAGAGAAAGGAGACGATCAAGAGTTGACTAGGGTTCAAAGGAAAAGAATTAAATTTAAACTATGGAATGTAAAACCAATTATTTACTATGAATGATTGGATATCCATTCCCTTGAAAAAAAAGTATCGAAAACTCTAATAATACACATGTATTACTGAGATCTGATTTCCCAGGCATTTTGAAAGTCTCCTTTGTAGAATCCAACATGCTTTCCCAAAACTACGACAAATAAATTTTATTAGAACCACATATCACAAAAGTACTTAGTGAATGATATTCCCTCCCAACAGACATCCTCTGTGGGAACCATACATTAATTAAGATAAAACTACATATCATTTCATATCACCATTTTGATCACTAATGTCTATATAGATCTTACTCACTAATTTAGATGACCCTTTTTCACTATGAAATTGTAAAGCCTCAAATACCACCAAGGCTTATATATGAAATTTGAAGGTCTCTTTTTTTAAATTGGTTAATCTCTGCATGTACCACAACCCTAAAAATACTCGTAGTCATATCCATGGTTTTTCTCACACCAAAATGAGACAACACCAAATTAGATGAAGCCCCATAAAGACCTCTTATAATCTAGTGCTCTTCCTCATTTGTCAATTCGTGGATCCACCAAGAAAATTTCTGACCAAAATGGTCAGGCCTATGTTTTTTTATCTATGGGGCATATTAAGAACCACATGATAAACTCAAAATATCCAATCTGTAAATCTATAAACCCAAAATGGAATTCTACATGAGAAACACATCCCAAATAGAAACCACCACACTCACAAATCTAAAATTAAATTCATCATGGATTCTTCCATACTAAACACCATATTTTGGTGGTCCAATAGATGAAAAAAGATCCATTATTCCATATATAATTACTCAAAATTAATTAACTGTATATTTGAGCCTTCAATAATCTACAAGGGAAGGATTCTGAAAACATGGTCCTAACAGTAGCTACCTAAGAATTAACTCACTCTCTCTGAAATTAAAACATAACAAAAGATGGAAAAATTAAGCAGGGAATGAAAAAACAAATACATGTTATATATCTAAAGATTCTCTATTATGTAGAAGACCACTAACATATCATGAGTCTAGAAAGTATAAACATTAAACAATATCTAGCATATCATAATTGAATAAGGCCCATATAAATATATCTTAAAAAATGAAACATAGACAAACATAGAATATTATTTAAAAATATATTAATCCCACTCCCATATACTAACAAATACATAAATATGTAACCCCAAGACATTAACTATAATAATAATATCCTATAAAAACACCTTTTCCTATTAGTCGTAAATATCAACATGCTTCTTCTCGAGTTCCACATTATCTGTAACCTATAACTCTCCAAAGACAATGAAATTAGATTCATAATAAAGGTACTACTGGTGTTATTATACATGGATGATATCATTAATACAAATCATCTGTATTGGAATTGATTAATGATACACCTCTTCTCCAACACAAGAAAACACTTAGAAAGGTGAAAAAATTAGGAGAAAGCAAAATCTCATGAATAAACCATCAATGTTGATGATGAGAAGAAACAATAAAGAACATATGATATTAAAATTAAAACTCTAGAGGCCTCCTACTATGGTCAATATATGGATTATAATGATCATATATTAACTTCATTCACTCATAGATCTCAAGTGAATTCTCTATCATGCTCTTGAAATATTTTGGGATGATAATATCTTCTTGTCAAACATAGGTCAAACATAAAACTGAGTAGAATTATCAGCCATACAATACTTATAATAGAGATATAAAAAATCTATATGGACAACCATTATTGTATGAAAACTATAGAAATGGTATGTGTCTCACCCCTATCCTTAATAATCCACATTTAATGCACAAAAAATGTTTTCTATAGTCTTAACAGTTCACTCTTCAAGACAATCCATTAGTGTATTCAAAGAGGTTATATGGAATAAATATCACCCAAAATTATTAGAGATACCTCACCAAAATGTAGAGGTAAACTAGGGATCTGGATATTTTATGATCATATTGGTAACCATATGAGGATCATGCCTTATCAAGATATTTTTTTTGAAATCACATCCAGTTATCTTAAATACTTAATCAAAAGTAATGATATGACTTCACCAAGTTTCCCACAAAAAGCATCACCATTCCATAATCACTAACCCAAAATCCTTGATGATGTTCGATATACTAGAATAATATGATTTTAAATTCAATACATAAGTGGTTTGAGATACATACAACTCATCCCCTGGTGTAAATTCCTTCTAACATATATATCCCCATGAGAATGACATAAAAATTGATATATGTGATCTATTTTTTATATTGGAGGCTTTTGAAATATCACATCTTCTATTTTTTAATTTAAAACCTAGAGACACTAAAATTTATTTAGAGTGTCATGGGATTTGTTTGAATGTAATGTGGTTTTTTCTTCTAATAAATTATAACTAATAATGGAGAAAAATTATGAAATGATATCATTAAAGATTGTGTTAAAAATTGAGACCTTTTCGTGATTTTGTTTCACTATAAATACCATATAAAATGGTTTTATTGGAATAAAAAATTGGAATTTTTTTGAAATGGACTGAACCATGATGACAGAAACTGATACATCCCCATTATTTTGGCAGGAATCCATTATAAAAAATAGATCACCTTTATAATTATTATTTACAGAATTCAAAATATTATGACAATCTTTACAAGATGTATTACAAATAATTCCACATGTTTAAAATAACTGATTTTTTTTACAGTTCCAATATTTTCAAATTAAAATGTGAAAATATTGTGATGTTCGTACAAGGAGGTATTGATGGAAGAATTATTAATTACACTAATAATGGAATAATATAAATATGTTATAATAAAAATTCCTGATGGATATTGCACTCTGTATTTGTTAAAATTATATAACCTTATTATGGAAAATTATTATATTCTTGTATAGATATAAATGGGAGTGATGATAATGTTCTTGTAGTTAGACAAAATAACAATGTTTTTGAAATAAGTGATGATATAAATGTTTTTTATGGTAAATATATCGATCCATAAATTTAATTTCATATAGAGAAAGTTCATTTATCTCATCCAAGGTTGAATAATAAATAATGGGAGAAAACATTCCTTGTATATTGAGTAAAATAGCTGTAAACTAGATTAAATTTAGGGAAAATGTGTTACACCACACTATCAAGATTGGTTAATCCTGTAGACATTGAAGAACATTAGAGAATAAAGAATGGGTTTATTCAATGAGTGGATAATTATGTTATATTGAAAAAAAATCTATAGAATTTGTACCCAAAAAAGAATAAAAAAATGTGATTGGAATAATGGGGGGTTTTCAAAACAAGTTAAAATAGAAGAGTGAAGTTGTTGGAATCAAGGAATGATATTTCTATAAAGTGTACTCTCAGGTTAAAGCCACTAATTTGGAGAAAATATTTTATCTAGTAAAAATTCAATGAACCACTAGAATGATTCATTATATTTTTATATAAATATGATATAGGATATGGAAAATGAATACATATTATGTTTTTCTCAATTGCGAGTTAGAAGAATAAGTTTTTATTGAGAAACCATGTGTCTTCTTTCTTAGTTAATATAACATCTATCTTTTCTTGTTGAACAAGTATTTGTAAATATTGAAACATTCCCTAATATCTTGGTATTATATATAAGAAACATTCTTAAAGGCATATAATTTCATGAAAATAATATTTGACATTAACTTCTATATAAAATAAATTTAATAGGTTTCCATAATTGTGATTTATTATGTTAATTATATCAAATTAAAAAGGAGTTATGAATAAATTTGTTTAATTTTTGATAAATATATGAAGAAGTTATTTTCAATGTTTAATCATGGAGAAATTAAATAATATCACGGCTTAAAAATATTTCTAATGAAAAAGTAAATTTTCTATTATCATGAGATATATGTTAAATAAGTCATGAGGAAAATTAGTATGGTTGTTAAAAATATTGTGTATATACCCATATCATTGGGAATGTGGTTTTCAAAATATATTATAGGAATGTAGGTTGGTCCAAAAGAATTTAAAAAATTGATTAGAAGCCTATAATATCTCATAAATTCAAGGTCATATTTTTTGTACATTGTTTCACCTTCCACCATATATCAATGTGCATAAAATTTATATCATATTGTTTTATGGAAACAAATTAACTGATATGTAGAAGGAAGATTTAAGATTCCATTTAAATATGATAGACCAAGTGAGATAGATCTGTTTTGTTATTCATATTAATACTGGGAAAGTTTTGTCCATGATAGAAGATCGACATTAGTTGCAGTATTCATTTTTAGAGGTATATACATGAGATGGAATACAAAGACAAAAAATTAGTGACTCTGAATACAAAAAAAGATGAGTATATAGAAAATAATGAATATGAAACATAATTAATATGTTTAAAGAATAAACTATAAATTTTTTTGTTCAATGCGATGTTATATATTCTATTGGGTTATGAAAATCAATGTGCTATCAATATCACTAAGAATCAAGGAAAACAATCCATATTAATGAAAATCGATATTCAATATCACTTTATCAAAAAATATATGGAACTAAAAGAACTAAAAATTATGTTATTATTGAAAATGTATAACATAGTTCATATCATTAACAAACCATTGTTGAAGGAAACAATTCAAAAAATAAGGATGACTATGGGTGTTCAACCTCAATCTCTTCAATAATGAGATATCTAATCTATATAGAGAGCATATATTTTAGGAGTAGTTTTAAAAGGTATATGGTGGGATTTCATAAAGGGTAAACTATTCTAATAGTTTCATGATTTTGATGCATAAAAATTTCATTATAGGATGAAGTTTGTTTTTATAATTATGTTTTGAGTTTATAAAGTTGTTTATAATGTTTTCTAATAAAAAATTTATAGGAAAAATGACATTAATATTAAAATATTTTTGTTTTAAATACTATGATTTGTGATGTTGTATTAGAATATTTGGATATTAATCCACTTCTTGTGTTTCATATCCTTAGTGAATTATGTTCTTTGGTTTAAAAAAGATATAAATGGGTATATTGCTAATACCAAGAGGTGTTGGTTTTTTTTGAATAGATAGAAGGTGGGTTGGTAAAATCAGAGATTATTTATGATATTATATTTTGTTTTCAACATATAAATTAGTATGTCAGGGATATAATGGTTTCTTAATTATGTTGATGGCAGAGATGGTTTAATGTAAAAACACATCACCTTGATGTTTGTAGAAGAAAATTAGTTTGCAAAATTATGAGGTTTCCCTATTTAGTTTCCTAATATAATTTTCCAAGCATAGAGTAATGTGTTTAATGGAAGGAGTCAAAATGAATGAGGTGATTCAAGAGCGGGATGAACCAATTGTTTTTATGATTGAATTTACTATTGATCACAAAATGATAATCAGACAAATAAATTGTTTATAATGCCCAAGATATGAAGTCATGATGTAAAAAATTTGTAATGTTTATGATGTTTGGAGAAACATTTCACTATTTGGAAAATATATGTTGACTAGATAGAGGAATATTGAAAAGGAAAATAATATAAGATTTTTTTTCAAATTTATTTCATTGTTACATTAAATTGATACTTTCAGATGAAGAGATGAAAGCACATACTAGAAAACATTTAAAATTCATCATAAAATGTTTTGAGGAGACTATTAAACCGAGAAACTAAAATTTAAAATAAAAAATTATAGAATACTCAGAATTAAATTTCATAAATTGAGGAAAGATATTTTTGATTGATCTGATAGATATTTTTGAGTTATCCAATGGATGGTTAAGAGTTATCAGGTAAATGCTTTCCAATGAATTTACTAGATAAAGAAAATTCAATGTAGATGTAATTTCTGAATGATTGATAATAATTACAATGTCTTATATGAATTAATAAATTGTGAGGATATTGAGTTGAACATTCTAAAATTGTAAATATATCCATGATTTTAGGAGGGTTTGAAGAATATTTTTAATTATAGTTGATCGTGGGGTTATTGTGTGCCATAGTGAATGAAATTTCTATTTTATTCACAATGTATCCCAATCAGTGAATAAGACTATCTATTCGGGAAAAGTATTTGAGAGTCTCACTATCCAAAAAAATATGCATTTTTGGGTTTTTATTATTTATGAAATATCCTGAAATGATGATTGTTTTTATTTTTTCCTTATTTTAATAATTTTTTACAAATCAAACAAATGTAAAACATATAGAGTGAAAGGGAAATGGATTAAAAATAAATAAAATAGATTATTTACCATTATCCAATTCTCATATTAAAGTTAGAAATATATCATTCTCCATCCATTTTTGTTTATCTATATATCATTTTGGTATATACATAAAATAAATTTCCCATGCTACATCTAGTTACAACTCTTCCAATGTGCAGTGGAAATGAACACCGTCAATTAAATCATTCACTGTATCAAAAAACCTAGTTCAATCCCATGTTGTTCATTAATAATTCCACAGTGTTCTACTGGTATGCATTATAAACATAGAGATTGAGTGGGAAATGATTTTATAAGGAAAAGAATGTACCAGTTCATTGGAAATAACAAATTAATGTCATCAATATATGTTTTCCAATTCACTAGTAACCTACAGATGATATTTATAAAATTATAAATAATAATGGGATGTGTTATCTCCCATGAAGTCTAATCCATCATGATAGTTGTCTAAATATTTGAGTTATAAAGATTTTTTATATGATCAGGACATGGATATTGAGAAAATAGAAAATTAATTAAGGGAGTAGTCTGCAGAACATGATTGAATAGGAAAGAAAGAATTTATTTAGAATTTAAAATGATGAAAAAAATGATATTATGGAAGAAATCAACTACCATCGTCAAATGGTGAATTATTCTACCGGGGGAATCAAGAACATATTCGTATTTATCAAGAAATAGACTTCTTAATTCTTCAATTCACCACACCACCATGTCTGAATGATCTCTTATTTCAATTAGTATGGGGTCAAAATTTCCTATAAGATCAAATTTAAAGGTTATGATCTAAACAATGGAGATCGTATTTGTCCCACGATCTATCGCCAATGAATTCTCAGAAATTTAAAGTACATATGCATACATGTTTTGTGGTACTAGTAGAAAAAATGTATCATAATGTCTGTTCATTTGGAAAATTTCAGAAATTAAATTCTTTAAGAAATTATTATTTAGATATATATATATAATTATATATAGTAATTATATATAATAATTATTAATATTAATATTTTGTTCTTTTGATTCCATTTTTTTCTAAACAATTGACCTAACAGGGTGGTTATTCTTCATGAAATGATTCTAGTATAACATAAAATTACAACGAAATCATAAATTTAGTTAAATTTAAATACAATATCCTAATCTACCATTAGGGAAGGGTGGGTTTTTCAGTGAAAGTTTGGTGATGTATTATACAGAACCGTCTTTATGATACTTATTATAAAGGTATTGTGTAGAATAATACCTTCTTGGGAAATATAATGTATAATGCACTATCTAAACAAACTAATTTAAAATATTAATAAGAAAACATAGTCAAAGGCATTGCCTTCTAGATATTTTTTTCAAATAATGCACTTATTTAAAACAAGTCTTCTTTTTTAATATTTTTTTATTTTTAATTTTCTATATAAATATAATAAAAAAACTAAACCTTATTTAATTGTTTTTATAATCAGTATGAAATTTAATTATCTATTCCGAAGCTATTATGTAAAATCTAATCCAACCTCTCCTTTTATAATGGTGCAATACTCAACATCTTTTCAACTTTTCTGATATGAGATTTAGGCACCACTTGTGTAGAATTTAATGAGTAATATATTAATTATAAAAGGAATTTATTTATAATAAATTATTCATCACAAATTATTTTCAAAAGAATATTTTCTACTTGATAATGTGATAAATAGTGACTGATAAATTCCTTGAAATGGTTGCAAATAATTCAATTACTATTGTTAATACTATAATTAATATTAATGAAATTGTTTTAAGTTATTACATTAATAATATAATTAATAATAATAATATTATTATTATTATTATTATGAATTTCTAGGAATGAATATAAATAATTTAATTGATAATATAAATAATTTTAAATTTTATATAATTATTAATAATTAATAATTAAATCAATAATAAATTTGTTGCTGTTAAATTAATTTATAATAATAATATTTATTATTATGTAAATAACTTTGGTGTCATATAAATTATTTTATGTTTATTATATTTATGTATTATAATATTAATAATAATAATGATTATTATTATTATGTAAATAACAGTATTATTTACAAATATCATTATTGATAAGTATTATTTTAATTATTATGTATTCAAAAAAATAATATGTTAATTATTTATTTCTCTATAAATTTAGAACTTATAAATCATTGCTACATTATTATTTGATATCGTGGAATTATTAACTAATAATATTAATTTATATTAATTTAGAAATAATTAGCATAGCCAATAATATAAATAAATAAGTTTTAAATTAAAATAATTATTATTGCAAAAAAGTAACATATTGACTTATTCATACAATAAAAAATAAAAATATTAAATTCTTAATAATTAAAATAATAATATCATTAATAATGTTATTCTTGATACTAATTATGCAGACAACATTTTATACTGTAAATATTTTTTTTAATAACTAATGATTCTGTAATTTGATTGATTTTTTATTTATTAAATATTCGAATAATAATATTAATAGTATTAAATAATTAAATAAAATTTCAATAAGAAGACACACTTCCAGGAATTGTTCAATGAGTAATAAGGCCAGAACAATAATTTTATGATCGTATGAAATTAAATATAATGTATACATTAAAATAAATTAGTTAAATTATAGTGAATTTCATAATCATATGGTCATTATGATTAAATTTTATTAAATTAGTGATAATAATAATGTTATTATTTATGAATAATAATAATAATAATAATATAAGTAATCTAATTATTATTAAAAGGTTTAAATTTTCAATATAATATTTTTAATTTTTACTTTAATAATAATATAATTATTATTAATAATATTTTTTATTATGAATAAATAAAAAATATTTTTTAATTAATTACTTAATTAAATTTTTATTATTGAATTATGTATTCTTCTTAATACATAATATTTACCATTTTCTTAATTTGTTGAAATTATTTTTATTTTTAGATATTATATATGATTTAGAACTAAAATATTTTTTCCATACAAATTAATATTAATCAATTATTTAAGTAAATTATTTTTAATATCAATTTTTTATGTTTAATCCATGTTTTATGTTTCATTTAGATTATACATATAGTATATATTTAATAGGCCTCCAATGTCACTAAAATGAAAAGTAATAATTTTTCAAGTAGGTGACTTTGAAAGCCTATAAAATACAAATTATAAATAATATATAAATAAAATTTGAAACATAGGCTAAACATATAACAAATAATTAAAATGAATGGAATTTATTCTTAGTAATTGATTAAAAATAATTTCAATCACACAAATATTATTATTTAAAAACATAACATTTTTACTCATAATTTCTTTTTCACAAATTTTTTTGTAAATAATTACTACATTTCAATAGGTGAATTTGGAAGCTTATAATATATAAACTATAATACCAATCAAAATGAAACCTAAAAAATCGATGAAATATATAAGAAAGTTTTCAAAAAAATAATAAATATAAAAAACAAATAATAATTTAG
Source organism: Viscum album (assembly GCA_963277665.1). NCBI lineage: Eukaryota > Viridiplantae > Streptophyta > Magnoliopsida > Santalales > Viscaceae > Viscum > Viscum album. The sequence continues at coordinate 109,754 of CAUJRU010000072.1, forward strand.
ATGTCCCAATATTAATTTATTTAAAACATAAAATTAACACTTCAAAACAATTTATTCTCAAATAAATATAGTATAAAAAGAGAAAAATGCTATTTAAAACACTAAATGTAGAAATAAAAAATTATTAAAACTAAAATGAATGACAAATTTTTAATTAACTTTTACCAAAAAATGTTTGATTTAAATATAATTTATAAGTAAAAAAAATAATATTTTGAAACAAAAATATTTTGTGCCATTGAAATTATTTGTCATCACTAGTTATTATATTTTTTTTATTTTCAACTTTTTCATATTTTTCTAATAAAGGTTTTATGTTCCATTTTTGTTAGTCTTGTTGTTTATTTTTCATAGGCATTCAATGTCACCTACTTGAAACATTATTACATTTCATATAAGTGACCTTAGGAGCCTGTAAATTAAAAATTATAAGACCAATCTAAATGAAAAATAAAAAAGTATTAAAAAATAAGAAATATTTGAAAATAAATATAACACATCTAAAATAATTTATATTAGACAAATATCATTGAATAAAAACATTACATTTACTCTTAAAAATATTTTGTTTCTTACAATATTATATAAATAAAATCTATATAAAATTCAAAACATTGACCGTTGAAATGAAAATTTATTGAAAATGAAGAAAAAAATTTTTTTAAAAAATTATTTATATTACTATTATATAACAATATGGATTAAATTTTTGATAAATAATAATTATATTTTATAATATTTAATACAATTAAAAAAATAATTATTAATAGTACTCTAAATAATAAAATCCACAATGTCACTAATAAATTAGTTAAATATATAAATTAAAATAAATATTAATTAAATTTTAAAATTTTGAATATATAATTGTTCATAACAATGTTATTTTTTATAATTATTTATACAATCATTAATAATTGATAATAACAATAATAGTAATATTTTTAATATTTTGATAGTTATCAAATAAATATGTAATAATTTTAATTATTAAATACAATATAATTATTTATATATTTAATAATACTAAACGATGTTATAATTAATTATAAATAATAATTAACTCAAAATTGTTATATTCACATAATTATATAATAATAATTATAATAATAATATTTAATGATAATATGCTGTAATGGTTTTGACAATAAGAGGAATATCATCATTATATTATTAATTGAAAAACTACATTTATATTTAATAATACTATTTTTTATATTAATTTTTATATTATTTATATTTGATAATAATAATAATATTTAATCATATAAATTTAGTTATATACATAAATATTATTATCGTTACTATTATTTATAGAATATGAGTTATATTATATATATATAAATAAATAAAACTTTTGAAAAAAAATTAATAAAAAATTAAAAAATATATGGGAGGGTGTTGTTTGAAACACAACCATCATTAAATCATTTATAATGAAGGATATATATTAGAAAATGGATTCTTCATAAAATTCTTAAAGAGGGTGCTTATTCATATAGCACCAACCCTTCAGTGAAAACCCTCATGACCCTAATAGTTGATTGAGAAGTTGGACCCCAAATTTCCTAATTTCAGAATTTATTATTTATTTTCCATTATATCAAAAAAAATTCATTGTAATTCATATACAGTCTTGGATATGTGGGGCTATCTTGGGAGGTGAGTGGTGTGACTATCTTCTCCTTTAATGAGTTTCACTATCCTTGTAGTGGTAGGTTTGGATGTGTAGTGTGGTGATGGAGACTCATGATATTATCCATGATAGTGGGGGACTAGTGAAATAGGTTTTAGTGGTGGATGCACTAGAAGGGTAGTACTATGTCACCGCTGATTGTGTTACCACTAATGTAGCTGTTGATATGGTGTGTTAAAAAATATCAGGTGAAGGGTATTTTCAGTGATAGTAGTTGACGGTGTGTGAAAGTAGCTCATCTGGATGTATGTTATGATACCATTGGAAAATGGTAGAAGGGAACAAAAAAGGAAATGGTAGTAGTGTGCTATCCTTATAGAGGTAGCAAAATAGTGGAAAACTTGAAGAATAGGTGATTTATTGAGGGATTGTGATGGAAGTAGGGTGTTACTTTGTCAATGTGGAGGCAACAATTCTTTTTCTTTACGCACCTGCATTACTGTAGTGATAATATTTCTATCAAAATAATGAAAAATTAATCATCATAACATAATTCTCTTAAAAATATTATTCTGGAATTCATTTAATATGAAGCAACATAATATCTAAATTTTCAAAACATAAAATATCATTAAAAAAATTAAAAAATTTTAAAATAAAATCACAATTTTATTAATTAAAATTATAAAATTAAATTTTGAATTTAATAAATAGTAAGTCATTAAAAGATAATTTTTTTAAATATATTTAAGGATTTTTTTATAGATTAAAAATTCACAATTATTTTATTTCAAAATGATTTCTTGTTATGGATCATTAAAAATTCAAAACAATGTGAAAGAATTGAACTAAAAACATAAATTATTTTAAAATATTACATTTAGAATCAAAAAATAATTTCAATTCTCAATTTATATATTTATTAACAATTTATATTTCAAAAACTATCTACAAATCAAAAAAATCATTAATTTACCAACTAATTAACTAAGTCACAGATCTTCAAAATGTAGAATAATGAATATTTTACATAGGAATTGAATTAAAATTGGGGTATTATCAATGAATAATAGATAAAACATTTATAATGTTTCAGCTCACATCACTACCCCACACATGAACTACTTCACTCATAGGAAATATAATCAAGGAATTCAATTTATTCAAAAGTAATAATGAAAGACATCCTACCCAGATTCAAATTTCCATGACATAAAAGAAATAAAACACAGAATACTCTATTATATTAAATATCATTCCTCATCTACAATTCAAACCACTACCCCAATTAAATTTTATATGCTCTGAGGCTAGGGGTAGATCGAATGGGATTTTAGTGATCAATATGATAACATGTAGTACCTCTATTTATGCCTCCATGATATTTTTATCAAACAATAATTTCATTATCCACTTTATTAATACAACTAGAATAAATGTTTAATAATACAATTTTCACTGTAATGGGTCAATATTTACCTCACCTAAATGAATTCATTTTTTACATAGAAAATTTTCATTTTTTTAATTTTTCCTAGACATGTATGTGCATAAAACTATGAAAAATCACATGTTAAATTTTATAAAGATCTACTCACACACCAAGTCATTATTTTAGAGATCCATTGTGGATTCCCAATTTACCATTTTAATAGTGATTCATTAGAGTTTAATAATTTTTAATTTACTTTCCTCCATAATATTTTTGCCACATTTGTTACATTTTCTTGTATAAAGTTATAAATTCTTAGTGACCTCATGTTATAAAATTTAATACCACAAAATATTTTCAATCAAACACCTTTTTCAATTTATAATGAAAAAACATCCATTGTGGTAGTGATCAAGTCTATCAACAACCATCTATGCAAAAGAGTCTCAATTTTTTTTAAAAGGTTGGGGCTGAAGCCTCAAATTTTTATTAAAGAAAAGACCTCTTTAGAATGGGTAGAGGATGACCCATTACATAGACCAATGGCCCAAGGCCATGGTCCTGTATACAGGGTTAGAAAGACCATTTTTGGCCCAAAGGACCCCTCGGTGAACAGTACTGCTACAGTACCCTTGCTGCTACAGTACCTTCTACAGTCCCGTCGCTGCTATAGTACCTGCAACAGTCACTCCGCCGCTCCACTACTGCCGCTGCTACAGTCCCCGCTGCTACAGTGACCTGCTACGGTACTAGGGAATTCTCCCCTTCCCGGATTTGAACTTGGGTCTTTTGGATGCCAAGCAGGAGCCTGAACCACTAGGGTACATGCTCGTTGGCATGAAAAAGAGTCTCAATACTAGTTAATTATATTATTTATAGTATGAAATTAAAACAAGGCTGGGAAATATTTGATTTCCAAAAAATATTTCAAAAATAAAAATATAAAATAGATTACATTTTTGAGCCCTATATTTATAAATAAATTTAGTATATTTATATAAACCAATGAAAACTATGTTTCGATTCCTAATTTTAATTTATTTTTAACATTAGTTTTAATTATTAATTTAAAATAATATAAAAATAAAAAAATTTATTCATACCAATTATGAAAATTATGTGTATTTATTTATAAATTTACTAAAACATAACAAAATATATAGTGAATAAAATTGTTTTTTTCAATTCTAAAAAATTAAGTAAAAAATTTTATAAGATACTCTAAATAGAATTATGTTTCCTCCCCAAAAATTCTAATCATTATAAACATAAATTCAGAAAAAATTATATGTAATTTATTTGTTAAATATTTAAAAGGATTAGACCCAACATGATGTTTATTTATCCAGCATGTTGAAGTTATGCTTTCCCCTAGGTGTTCTTTATGTAGAATGTTGAGATATCTTAATGAGTTCTATCAACATAGGTAAAATTGTATAAAAAAACTATAAATACATTAGAATATATTTTTTTATTAAAAAGTAATGTAAATAAAATAGAAAAGATGATGAAAGGATGGGATTATTGGTTAAACCTCCCAAGAGGTATTGTATTTTGACATTCCATAAATGGAAGATATGGTGTTCATCCCCAATCTATTGTTGTGTTTCTCCTGTGTGGTAAAAACCATAATATATTATTTTATATGGAGCATCTTAGCTTCACTTCTTAAAAGTCCCCTTGGATATAGAGATTCACCTATATTCCCTTTTTTGTGTAATATAGCCTCAATTTTTGGCCTAAAAGGATTACAATATTGGTCTTATTGGGGTTTTACGCGGCTTTCGTGTCCTCTTCATATTTCCACTCCTCTTGTAATGTTGATTCATAAACAACTAGATGGGGTTCAGTAAAAATATATAATTGATTAAGTCAAAATTAATGGATTTTAGATCAATGTTATCCCCCTCATTGACAAAAAATTATTCATCTATTTCTTCATGAGAAACAACTAATGAGAATTCATATTTGAATATATATATTAATATATTATATGTTCGGTGTATTTTGGATGGGGCTCTTCCATGTTAGTAGTGTTCTCCAATAATAAAACATATGACATTAAAAGATTAATACCCAAAAGTCTATGAGGATGTTTTTAATTTATGATATTATAGTTAAAAATATTCAGAATAAAATTCCTCCCTCTTTGAGGAATATTCTAAAATTTACAAATCAACATTATCAAAAAAAGTGTGAAATTTTGAAATACAGTTTGAAATGAATTAATTGAAAAAGGTACATGATATTTAGTATGTCCCTCAAGTTGTTCAGTTGGTATCATTTTTTTCTCCAAGTGTACCTCAGTTATAATCTTATGAATTTTTGGTAGATGAAGATCCTTCGTCAATAACACCTTTAGGATGTAAATTATATTTTTTGGTATTAGACTAGGTTCCTCAAGTATTATCCATTTAGTATTAACACAATAAAAATATAACAATATTTGTTATAATTCCTTAATTATTTCATCAATGGTTTGAAATATAACATTCCAATCTATTTTATTGAGTAAATAAAGGAGTAATTACATTTTTAGTGAAACTAAGTGACAATAAATTTTTTAAAAATATATTTAAAATAAGAAAACTAATTATATAGTAAAAAATAATAGTTGATTTATAACTATTCTACTCAAAAATAATTCCATGTTAATCATATAGTTGTTTTGGTCTGAGGTTAATCAAAATTTATATTTTACTCTAAATTTTTCCAAGTGGATGATGAGGGTTTTCTCTTAAGGAGGAGGGTTTGATTCTATAATTACCCTATAAATTATTTATTTATGTCAATGTATTTCAAATTTATGAAAGCATATATAATTGATGTTTTTTTTATTTTTTTTTATTTTGAAATTGTCAAATGAATGAATCATAAGTCAAAAAATAGAAAAAAAGGGATTGGATCTGGGGTGATTCTTAAAGATTCTTTATCAGTCTATGCTTCTCATCTAACAATCTCAGCAATATCATTCTTCGATTTTATGATTTATTTTATTTTTATTTCTTAATATACACAATAGAAATCGACCCTGGTACATCTAGTTCAACCTCCTCTATAGTACATAGGTAATAAACAAACTAAACCAAGGAATTCAATATATCAACACACCCAACTCCAAAGTCTTTCATTTATCTCTTTTCCCACAATTCTAAACTTGCAGGAACTATGAATTGGGAGAGGGGGTGAGAAATGATTTGATAATGAAAAGAATATAGAAAATCAATTGAAATAGAAGATGAATATCTTCAACCTTATTTTTCTATTGTACTAGCACATTAAGTCTGATGTTAGGAAAATTATAATAAATGAGTTTTAGTTTTATCTTACATGATGTCAGAACCCTTATAATTGTTATCTATATTTTAGTTTTATGAAGATCATATTTACGATCATGACATGGAGATTTGTAAAATACAATGAAATTATTGGAAAAGATAGAAAAAATTATTGAATAGAAAAGGGAACATAACATTGAATTAGAATTGAATGAAATGATATTAAACAAGAAATACACTACCGTTAGAATATTCCGAATAATCATTTTTGTTTAATCATGAATATATTTATATAAATAGATGTTACACCATCTTCAATTTTGAATTCAGAACACCAAAATGTCTTAATAATAGTTTCATCCGATTTGGATAAGATCCATGTGACACGGTAGAGTGGAATCATAGGCCGCGATCCAAACAATTTAGAGTGTCTTCATCCCATGAATAAACATACATGAACTCTTGAAAAGTTATATTATAGATGCTCATTTTCTTGTGGACACATTGGAAAAAATTATTCCCAACATCACAACATTTTGAAAAAATTAATAATTAATTGCATCATGATATATTTATATATATTAGTATATATATATATATATATTATAATTATTATTTATTTGGTTTTTTCATTCATTATTCTTTTATTCCAAACATAGAATACAAGGGTGTTATTTGTATTTAGTTATGTCTCCATGGGGATCAAAAAGGCGGTGATTGGCACAAATATCTTCTACTCTAGTGAGGAATTATCTCCTCAAAGGAGAAGGTCCAAAAAATTAGGACTCTGATACTGAATCATGAAGTCATTATTGGTGGAATGTGATTAGTTCAATAGGTTCCAAAATGTTATGCTCCATAATTTTATCATCATGTTATTGATGATGGTTTTACCACTAATTATGTGTTAGATGGTGAAATTACAATGTTTATTATAACAAATATGAAGGGGGGGAGGTGAATCAGTTGTTAACTTTTTATATGTTTTAAAATTTCAGGAACATAACCCATGAAACCTATTAAAGTTCATTAAATTTTCAAATTTTATTAAATAATTGTGCATGAAAAAGTAGGATAGCATGTATAGAACAAGATATTTATGAGGGTCAACCATAGTATGAAGAAATAGATCCTTTTTATAGCCACCACCATTGGTCTATGGAACATTACTATTATCGTGAAGTGAATAAAATTCATTCAAACTCCCTTTAGACACCCTCTATCCCCTGATATGTAATATTATTCTAACTCCCGCAAGTTTACATTGTTTTATTATAAAATATTTGATCCACAATAGTGTATGGACAATAATGATTTTTTCTCTATAAAAGATCCGTCTGAAATGGTAGTATGATGAAACTAGATTTTATGCTTTCAACTTGATTGAATATATATGATGAAACTATTATATATATGAACTTCTAAAACTGTACTCAAATAATCAAACCAATCATCCTCAGCCTAATCTTCCACTGTGCATTAAAAAACATTTAGTAGTTAAATCTTCCTATAATATATCGGTCTGCAAATAAAAGTGAACAAGAACAATGCAATGCTTCACTTTTTTTTAATAGGAGAAAAATTTCAAAATAGAAATAAACTGTGCATCGATTTATAGGTCTATCAAAATTGAAATGGATGGAAACTGGGAAATTTCTCTTGCTCATGAAAATTCAAAAATACTAAATTTCACTCATATATGAAATCCATGTTTTTCATCATCAACTCTTCTCAACTATTATGAAACATATTTATTCCCCATGAATTAACCAAAACATCTGTCAAATTATAAAAAAGATTATAAACTAAATTCTTGAAAAATATTTCCAATGGAACATCCTAAAATCAGTATATTTGAATTTATTCTTCACAAAAATTTGATATAAATTTCAAACAGAAACTGAATAAGATGTATAGGCTTCAAAATCCTTATAATGTGCCAGTTTCTATATCTCCATCAACTAAATCATTATTATGTATTTAATTATTCATGATATTTTAGAGACTGTATGTCATGACCCGTTCTCGGGGCTCGTGCCGTGACTACCCCAAGCCCGCCTTCCGTAGGACAGGGGCTGGAGACTTGCACCAAAGGCATAAATCCCGATAAAAAGGGAAGGCATTGCCTTTATAGAAGTAAACAAATACAACAGAGTAGGAAACAGAAGTAAAACTGTATACAAAAGTAATTGTCGAAAATAGAGGGGCCGAAAATACAATCCCAACAGTAATTACAATACAACTAAAAGACTAGTACAACATCTGTAAAGTAAATCAGCAACCACTGAGTCATCCTCCAGGATTACCAACTGAAGGGTGTGTACAGATGGCCACCCCGGCACATCGAGTCCGTCCGTTCACTCCGTGTACATTCCGCCAGGTGGTCCACCTCTGGGTACCGTCGAGCTCTACAAGTCTCTACCCCGATCAGCGTTGTTCGTCGTCTGCATCCAACACAACGTAGTGCGGGCATTACTCGTGTAAGGGTGTGTATAACGATACTCAGTAGGGACCCCGAGACCCTCAATGTCTCACAAAAACCAACAAGTATAATCCAAAAAGTATGATTTCAACCAATAAACATTACTTAGATATATGCCCAAACATATACCTAAGTAATCAAGTAACCCATCTCAATCATGAGGAAAACACGCAGGTCACTGACTCAGCTCAAACTTGGATTTTTTGTTCACGATGTGAAAACCACACTTGCTAGAGAACTCATCCTCTGTCGAGTATAGTGGGTCTGTGACTAAAACTAAGCACTTCCCACTAACCTTGGACTACTGAAGTACTCCACCTGTCGAGTACTGTGGGCCTACTGCTACAATAAGTACTTCCCACCGTGGGTCTCCCGCTAAAACCAAGTGCTCCCCCTAAGAGCCTACATAGGTACTCCTTCTTTTGAGTGCTGTGGGTCTGCAGCTACAACCTAGCGCTCCTCTTCCATGGTTCTTATACTACAACCAAGCGCTCCCCACTGGGCCATCCGAATCACTCAGAGTCGATCGATTAGCAGTCTTCAACTCTTAGCCAGCCACTAGGTCCATGCAATCTGCTCGCTCATCACCGAGAGGTTCTGCACCATGAGCCTCAAGCCGATATTCCAAGTTTCACTAAGTCTCACGTAGAAGTATCACAAAGTACCGCCTCGTCATAGGGGTATCAACGCAACATATGGCACGTCAAACAGACGCACGGTCTGTGAGTTATTGGCTTTTTCGTTCCAGGGGCCCAATTGATTTTTAAGCTAAAACCAACCAAAAAATACCCCAATATCATCAGAATCCAATGTGGTGTATGCCAAAATAACTGTCTCAACAAAAGGAAACCAACGTAGTGGGCGACACATCAATCGGACGTCCAATGCATAAGTTATAATTGTTTCTTCTCCGAGGGCCCGATTGGTTTCGGGTTCGAACCAACCCGGGCGTACACAAATTTCGCCAAAAGATTGATTATAATATACCAAAACGACTGTCTCGATCCGAGGAATCCTACACATGTAACAATGCATCGATCAGAGGTTCGTATCTCATGTTATGGAGATTAACCAAAAAAGGGTCTGAAGAGGGGGGTCTGGGCCCGGTCCAACCCAGCCCAACTCACCCTTGGTCGGACCGAACATAGTCGACTCGACCCGGGTCTAGGTCCAGCCCAGTAGGGAATGGCGCGACCCGATTGGAATTTCCTAGCCCGTGGCTAGCCGTGGTGCGGCCAATCCGGCTGAGCAGGGGGGGATGAAGCCCCCCCTGTTCCGCATAACTACGACGTGAGGCGGGCGCCGCCCTGTCTCCCGAGAAACCGTGTGGCGCGGGTTCTGTTTCTCCCCTACCGCGGCTGGTTCCTCAGAGGGCTTCCACCGACGGCGCGCTAGGGCACCGCCACCACCTCCAGTCACTGGCACTGCCACAACAGCGACTCGTGCCACCACTATATTCCATGGGCCACCAGAGTCGTTCTGGTGGCCCGTTTTAGCTCTCATCTGCACCTACGACCTCCTCGGGTCCCGCTCTACACTGTGACGACCTCAAATCAACGTTTCCCTTCCGTTCATCCATCTCCAAATATTCCGCACATCAAAAACAAGTTGGTGGTGGGTCCGGACTTGTTCGTTAGCCCGTACCCACCGCGTTAGTGGTTCAAATAATTACACAAAAATAAAATCCCATGTTCAAGGGTATAAATCACATATATGAAAATATACAAAATCCCCCTACCGAGGTTTCAACAGTGGAGCACATCGTCGAGCTGTGGAAGACAAGCGTCGTGGATGATGTCGTCGATTTCGTTGATGCCAGGGAAAGAAGAAATGAGGAAGTTTCTTCTCGTCCTTCGAATCGTGGAGTGTTCTTCATCGAGGGAGAATGACGTTCTTTGTCGGAGGTATTCTTCATCGAAAGAAGAACCCTTTTCATTTTATTTCTACAGAGGTTCCCCCCAAAATATTTTCTATCATAGATATTATAAAAGACATCTCACATTTTAAAGAAGTTTCATGCAAATCGAAGTGCCAATTAAATTAATGAAGTCATTAATTTTAATTTCATTGGAAAACATACTAAGGGGGAGGTGGAGAGATCTCCTTAATAGAAGATTTTTCATAATAAACAAGGGGGTTTAATGGAGTTAAGGGGAGATGAAAGGCTAGGGATCATGTGGGCCCCACATCACAAATATCTGGTTATTAGATGTTATATTGGTCTGGGCCCCACCAATAACTTCCCCTTGTAAGATTTAACTACCGACGATAAATAAAATTGTTCACAAAAATTTTATTTAACTTTTTTTATTAAACCCCAAAAATTTACTTTCAACCCGCCTTAAACGCAATTGCAGTAAAGGTACCCTTAAGTGAATACTGGAACTACGAGTTCATCGGTGTCCTCAGATTTCAATTCCGAGCACCGGTTCAAAAGATTGAAAATCCCGCACGTCTGTTTACTGAACGTACCCGAAAAAAACTTCAGAAATTGATTCCAGGCACACCGGGCCTTGAAATCAGGTGCCGTTAGAAACCACAGACTCGTAAATTACCAAAGTATTTAAGAAAAACTTTTCCTTGAATTTTCCGGCTATTTCCCACCTCAGGGTTTTATGTCCCCGTAAAGCTACAACACACAATAGGGAAACAAATGGGGGTACTGAGCTCGCATCTGAGCCTCCCGCTCCCAAGTGCTCTCCCAGAGGTTCCCTTGCTGCCAACGAATGTGAACCAGAGGAATCGACAATACATGTAGAACCTTTTTCTGTCGATCCTTGGTCTCCATTGAGACCTCCATGAATGTCGCCCCATCATCGATGTCCAGCTCCCTATGGTCGGCGATGTGGGTTGGGTCGTGCACATTCTTCTCAGCTGAGATACGTGAATGACGTCATGCACCCGGTGCAACTAAGGTAGAAGGGATAGGTGGTAATCCACCTCGCCTACTCTACCGAGGACCTGTAATGGTCTGTTGAATCATGGAGATAACTTTTCGCCCTGACCAAATCTTCATAGACCCCGTCGAGTTGAGACCCGTAAGAAGACGTGGTCACCATCCTTGACCTCCAGTGGTCTCTGTCTCCAATCAGCATAGGACTTCATTCTGCTATGTGCAGTCTTCATTCACTCTTGGATGATCTGAGCCTTCACCATCATAGCCTAAACCATCTCTGGTCATACAAGTGTTAACTCCCCAGGGTCAGTCTAGCACATAGGTGATCTGCAAGGTCGGTCGTACAACGACTCGTATGGGGCCTTCCTGATGGTGGATTAGTAGCTGTTGTTATACGCAAAATCCACCAAGGGTAAATGGTCCTCCCAACTATGACCAAAGTCAAGGAAACATGCACAGAGAATGTCCTCAAGATTCTGAATGATCCTCTCCGTCTGATCGTCCATCCGAGGATGGAAGGGGGTGCTCTGACGTAGCCGTGTGCCCAAAGCCTCCTGTAACCCCTTCCATAGCCAAAATGTGAATCAAGAATCTTGATCAAAAAGGATAAATAATGGTACACCGTGGAGTTGTATGATCTCTTGAACATAGAGGCATCCAAATCTCTCTATTGTGCCCTGCTCTCTGATTGGTAGGAAGTGGGCTGACCGGGTGAGTTGGTCTACGATCACCCAGATAGAGTCGTTTCCTCTCGATGCACGTAGAAGCCCCATTACAAAATCCATAGATATTTCATCCCACATCCACTCTGGGACCTCTAAGGGTTGTTCCAAGCCTGCTGGTACCTGGTGCACCGCCTCCACTTGCGGACAAGTGAGGCATCGTGAAACTAACTCTCCTACAACATTTCCCCTTCTGAGGAGTATAGACTATATCAAAGTCATTATCCCAGAGGAACACAAGTCAAAGAAACCATATCAGGTCCATGACCTTCTATGAGAAGACACACCTGAGACTTTGATATTAGAGTAAACCATAAACCATTCTCTCAAAGAACTATGGGTGTGACTAGCCATTTGTAAAGAAATCGAATACACCATTTTTCCCTTACATCCTATAAGAGCTGCTAAGATTTCTCCCTTCCCTAAAAGATAAATCTGGTCTCATCCCATGGATGAACCACGTTATTTGCCTAATATAGTCAATACTGACATAAACGATACTATTTCATGCAATGGATGACATCGTAAGGCCTCGACACTACAACCATGAGATCCAACCGTTACTCTCACCTCCAAGGGTCGATTCACACTATCGGTAGTAGATTGTGGTCACTTGGTCTCCTCTAGAAGGAATCTTGAAAATGAGGGTCAAGTCAACGGTTTTAACCGAAACCTCTAAGTAACAACCATATAAAAAGGACAGGGAAGAAAACATCACATTGAAAAGTGTCTTTTATTACTGCAGCTCAATGTACTAAGACACAAAGCATCCAAAAACTACGACATCAACGAAGCTAGTCCCGCTCCTGTCCACTTGCTACTCGATCAGCTCCTCTGCCACATCCACTCGCTCCTGGAGGACCACCATGGTCAAACCTCTACCTCTTCTAATAAAGATGTTCTACATCCTACTGCTCATCTACTGGACAGGTCGGGCGGTCTCGTGCCATGTGACCCTACCTGTCGCATAAATAACAGTTCTGGCTCCTCGTGTAGCTGGATCTATTTCATGTGCCTCGCACAACCGAACCTGTATCATGAGGTCAACCACATGTTGGACTAGTACACTTGGACTTCTATGTCAACTATTTACTGCCGGCTGAAAAAGACTCTGCTACGGTCGGAAAGCCCTATGGAAAGAGCAGTATCTATTGAGTCCACACAGAGCGTAGAGTCGCTAGTACAAACTCCGCCCTTAAAAGACCCACAAAGTCTCCCTAAGTGAGGGTTTCTGCATCGTAATACTAGAGAATCAGGCTCCACCACCTCTCAGATACTCCCTGAAAGAGACTAACAACTAGGTGCACCATCAAGTCAGTAGGTGTCCCAACTATGTGGAAAACTCATGCTACAACCTCCAGCCAGTACCCGACCATCTGAAAATCTGTCTCGCCTAGAAACCTCAGAGGTCTTTGTTGTAGGAACCCATACAGTGCGCTCAAGCAGCACTCACCCTCTACTGTTGGGGCTGGTGGAAACGGTAGCCCAGCGGTTAGTGGTGTCGCTGGTGCCTCCGCTATGATGGGTCCTTGGACCGTGGCCTCACTGCTCGGTGGTTTACCATCAAGATATCCACTCAGAACTAACATTGACTGACTGGGTGAAGAAATCCTGGAAAAGAAACAGGTGCTCCACAATAAAAAGATTATACCTGGTGAGCCGACCAGGTTTGAGCTGAATTAAAGGAAATCTTTTGATACACAGACACAATCAGTGTTTTCATGCACAACGTCAGAAATTAGCAGTCAGTATCCTGGTGTACGGATACGTCATCCGCCGCACCAACACTGGAATCTATGAACTGAAAAACACACTCGGTACTCTTACCACTTTTACATCATAGAAAGAAAGATCAGATTCTAGATTTATGCAGTAGAACTGACTCCTTTGATACCAATATTTCATGACCAGTCCTTGAGGCCCATGCTGTGACTACCCCAAGCCTACCTTCCACAAGCCAGAGGCTGGCGACTAGAACCAAAGGCGTAAATCCCGATAAAAAGGGAAGGTGATTCCTGTATAGAAGTAAATAAATAGAACAGAGTATGCAACAAAAGTAAAACTCTATACAAAAGTATGTTCTGAAAAGAAAGGGTCTGGAAATACAAGCCTTAAAGTAAGTAAAATACAACTGAAAGACTAGTACAACAGCAGTAAAGTAAAGCAGCAACCACTGAGTCGTCCTCCAGGAATCCCACTTGAAGGGTGGGTACAGATGGCCTCCTTGGAACCTTGGTTCCATCCATTCACTCTTTCTACATCCCTCCATGTGTTCCACCTCCAGGTACCGTCTAGCTCTATAAGTCTGTACCACGATCTGTGCTATATGTCGTCTGCATCCAACACAACGTAGTGATGTCATTTCCCATGCAGGGGTGAGTATAACGATACTCAGCAGGGACCTCGAGACCCTCAAGGTCTCACAAAAAACAACAAGGATAAACCACAAATTATGATTTCAATAGATAACCATTACATAGGTTTATTCCCATATATATACCTAAGTTATCATGTAACCCATCTCAATCATGAGGAAAACACGATGGTCACTGACTCAGCTCAAACCAGGATTTTTGTTCACGATGTCGAAACCACGGATGTTGGAGAACTCCACCTCTATCGAGTACAGTGGGCCTGCCACAACAACCAAACACTTCCCACTAACCTTGGACTGCAGAAGTACTCCACCTGTCGAGTACCATGGTCCTGCTGCTACAACCAATGGCTTCCACCATGGGTCTGCCGCAACAACCAAGCACTCCCCCTCATAGCCTATAGAGGTACTCCTTCAATCAAGTATCGCGGGTCTGCCGCTACAACCAAGCGCTCCTCCGCCGTGGGTCTGCTGCTAAAAACAAGTGCTCCCCACTGGGCCACCCAAATCACTCTGAGTTGCTCGATCTACAGTCGCCAAGTCTCAACCAGCCACTAGATCTCCACAATCTGCTCACTCATCATCGGGAGGGTCCGCTACATGATCCTCAATCTGATATTCCAAGATTCACGATGTCTCATGTAGAAGTATCACAAAGTATCTCCTCATCATAGGGGTCTAAATGCAATAGTCAGCGCGTCAATCAGATGCCTTGTCTGTGAGTTATTGGCTTTTCCGTTCCAGGGGCCCGGTTGGTTTTTAGGCCAAAACCAACACAAACATACCTCAATGTCATCCGAATCTCATGTGGAGTATTCAAAAATAACCTTCTCAACAAAATGAAACCAACATAGTTGATGGCACGTCAATCGGACGTCCGGTCCAAAAGTTATAAGCATTTCTGCTCCGAGGCCCCGGTTGGTTTCGGGTTTGAACCAACCTGGACATACACACACTTCGCCAATACCTTGATTATAATATACTGAAACGACCTTCTCGATCCAAGAAATCCTACCCAACTGACGGTACCTCAATCGTAGGTCCGTAGCACAAGTTATAGGTGATTAACCGAAAAAGGGTCCGAAGAGGCGGGTATGGGCTCGGTCCGACCCAGCCCAACTCACCCTGGGCCGGCCCGAACCGAGTCGACCCGACCCGGGTCCGAGTCAACCCGACCCATGTTCGGGTCACGCTCGGCTGGGCGCGGCCCGTGGCGGGCCGAGCGGGGGGTGGGGTGGGGGGGGGGGGGGGGGGTCGGCCCCACGGTTCCGCGTAACGGCGGCGCGAGGCGGGCGCAACCCTGTCTCCCTAGAACCCGTGCGGCGTGGGGTTCGTTTATACTCCACCGCGGTTGGTGCCTCGGTGGTCTTCCACCGGCGGCGCGCTAGGGCACCGCCACACCGGCGACTCATGCTGCCGCGATATTTCGCGGGCCACCAGAGTCATTCTGGTGGTCCGTTTTAGCTCTCGTCTGCACCTACGGCCTCCTTGGGTCCCGTTCTACACTGCAGCGGCCTCACATCAACGTTTCCCTTCCATTCATCCATCACCAAACATTCTGCGCATCACAAACAAGTTGGAGGTGGGTTCAGACTTGTTCATTTTCCCGTACCAACCACGTTAGTTGGTCAAATAATTACCCAAAAATAAACGCCCATGTTTGAGGGTATAAATCACATATATGAAAATATAAAAAATCCCCCTACCTAAGTTTAAAGAGTGGAGCATGTCGTCGAGCTGCGGAAGACAAGCACCGTAGATGAAGAAGTAGATTCCGTTGAAGTTGGGGAATGAAGAAAGGATGAATTTGCTTCTCATCCTTCGAATCGTGGAGAATTCTTCATCGAGGGAGACTGACGATCTTCATCGGAGGTGTTCTTTGTCGAAAGAAGAACACTTTTCTTTTTATTTCTCCAGAGGTTCCTCCCAAAATATTTTCTATCGCAAATATTATAAAAGACTTATCCCATTTTTAAGAAGTGTCATGCAAATAAAAGTGCCAATTAAATTGATGAAGTCATTAGTTTAATTGCATTGGAAAACTTACTAAGAGGGAGGTGAAGAGATCTCATTAATAGAAGAGTTTTCATAATAAACAAGGGGGTTTAAGGGAGTTAAGGGGAGATGAAAGGTTAGGGCTTGTGTGGGCCCCACCTCACAAATATCATCTCATTAGAGGTTATGTGGTTGTGGGCCCCACCAATAACTACCCCTCGTAATATTTAACTACCGAAGATAAATAAATTTTTTCACAACAATTTTATTTAACTTTTTTTATTAAACCCCAAAAATTAACTTTCAACCCGTATTAAATGCAACTGCAGTAAAGGTACCCTTATGCAAATACCGGAGTTGTGAGCTCATCAGTGTCCTCAAAATTCAATTCCGAGCACCGGTTCAAAAGATAGAAAATCCCACACGTACATTTACTGAATGTACCAGAAATAAAACTTCAGAAATTGATTCTAGGCACACCAGGCCTCGAAATCAGGTCCCCTCAGAAACCACAGATTCATAAAATACTAAAGTATTTAAGAAAAAACATTCCTTGAAATTTGTGGGTCTTTACACTACTCCCAACTCGGGGATAGACGTCCCCGTAAAGCTAAAACACACAGTAGGGAAATAAATGGGGTTACTGAGCTCGCATCTGAGCCTCCCACTCCCAAGTGCTCTCCTGGAGGTTCCCATGATGCCAGTAAATGTGCACCAGAGGAATCGACCGTACACGTAGGACATTCTCCTATCGATCGATGATCTCCACCGGGACCTCCATGAATGTCGCCCCGCCATCGATGCCCAGCTCCCCGTGGTCGATGATGTGGGCTGGGTCATGCACATATCTCCTCAGATGAGATACGTGGAACACATCATGCACCCGGTGCAACTGAGGTGGAAGGGCCAGGCTGTAAGCCACCTCACCTACTCTGCTAAGGACCTGGAAAGGTCTGTTGAATCGTGGAGATAACATTCCGCCCTGGCCAAATCTTCGTAGACCCCGTTGAGGTGAGATCCATAAGAAGATGTGGTCACCATCATCAAACTCCAGTGGTCTATGTCTCTTATCCGCATACGACTTCTGTTTTCTCTGTGTAGTATTCATCCACTCCTGGATGATCTGAACCTTCACTGACGTAGCCTGAACCATCTTTGGTCCTACAAGTGCTGACTCCCCAGGGTCAGTCCAGCACAGAGGTGATCTACAAGGTCGGTCGTACAACACCTCGTATTTTGCCATCCCAATGGTGGAGTGGTTTCTGTTGTTGTACGCAAAATCCACCAAGGGTAAATGGTTCTCCCAACTCAACCAAAGTCGAGGACACATGCATGGAGCATGTCCTCGAGAGTCTGAATGGTCCTCTCAGTCTGATCGTCCTTTTGAGGATGGAAGGAGGTGCTCAAATGTAGCTGTGTGCCCAAAGCCTCCTGTAACCCATTCAATATCCGGGAAGTGAATCGATATTCTTGATCAAAACTGATAGATGATGGAACACCATGAAGCCGTACGATTTCATGAACATATAGGAGTCCCATTATCTCTATTGTTCCATGCTTTCTGATTGGTAAGAAGTGGGCCGACTTGGTTAGTTGGTCTACAATCACCACGAAAGAGTCATGTCCTCTCGTTGTATATGGAAGCCCCGTTACTAAATCCATAGATATTCCATCCCACTTCATCTCTAGGGCCTCTAAGGGTTGTACCAATCTTGATGGTACCTGTTACACCACCTTCAGTTGCGGACAACTTAGGCATCGTGAAATGAACTCTCCTACAACGTTTCCCCATCCCAGGAGTATAGACTATCTCAAAGTCATTATACCGGAGGAAATCAAGTCAACGACACCGTCTTAGGTTCAGGTCCTCCTACGAGAAGACACACATGAGACATTGATATTAGAGTAAACCATAAACCATTCTCTCAACGAACTATGGGTGTGACTAGCCATTTGTAAAGAACTCAAATACACCGTTTTTCGCTTACGTCCTACAAGAGCTGCTAAGATTTCTCCTCTTCCGAAAAGAGCAATCCGGTCTCATCCCCTGGATGAACCACATTATTTGCCTTATACAGTCAATTCTAACATAAACGGTTCTATTTCATTCCATGGATGATGTCTTAATGCCTCGACGCTACAACCATGAGATCCAACCGTTACGCTCACCTCCAAGGGTCAAGTCACACTGTCTGTAGCTATGTGGGGTCATTGGGTCTCCTCCAGTAGGAATCTCGAAAGAGAGGGTAAAATCAACGGTTTTAACTAGAACCTCTCAGTATCGACCATAAAAAAGGACATGAAATCAAACATCCCAAGGAAAAGTGTCTTTTATTTCTGCAGATCAATTTACAAAGACACAAAGATACCAAAAACTACGACATCAACGAAGCTAGTCCCACTCCTATCCACTTGCTTCTCGATCAGCTCCTCTGCCACATCCGCTCACTCCTGGAGGACCACCATGGTCGATCCTCTGCCTCTGCCTGGAAGGTTCCTCTACGGCTTGCTGCTCATCTGCTGGACGGGTCGTGCAGTCTCGAGCCATGTGACCCTACCCGCCGCATGCATAGCACTTCCTGCTCCTCGTATAGCTGGCTCTATTTTTTGTGCCTCACACAATGTAAACCGTATCATGAGGTCACCCACATGTTGGCATAGTCCTCTTGGAATTCTATGTCAACTATCTAATGCCGGCTTTAGAAGATTCTGCTACGGTCGGAAAGCCCTGTGGAAAGAGCAATAGCTATTGAGCCCGCACAGAGTGTAGAGTTTCTAGTAAAACCTCCACCCATAAAAGTCCCTAGAAGTCTCCATGGTGAGGTTCGCCGCATCGTAAAACTAGAGCATCAAGATCCACCACCTCTCAGCTGCTCCCTGATAGAGACTAACAGCTAGGTGCACAATCAAGTCAACGAGTGTCCCAATTGTGTAGAAAACACATGCTACAACCTCCAGCTAGTACCTGACCATCTGAAAATCTATCTGGCCTCGAAAAAGGGGAGGTCTCTATCACATTAACCCATGCAATGTTCTCAAGAGGCACACACCCTCTATTGCTGGGGCTGGTGGAAACTGTATCCCAACAGTTAGTGGTACCACTGGTGCCTCCTCTATGATGGGCCCCTGCACCGTGGCCTCACTACTCAGTGGGCTACCATCACGATATCCACTCGGAACCCGCATTGACTGAATGGGTTTAGACATCCGGAAAATAGACAGGTTCTCCACAATCAAAATATTAGTAGTGTGATCCAATAATAACACATATGAAATTAAAAGATTAAAACCCAAAAGTCTATGAGGATGTTTTTAATTTATGATATTATAGTTAAAAATATTCAGAACAAAATTCCTCCCTCTTTGAAGAATATTCTAAAATTTACAAATCATAATTATAATAAAATGTGTGAAATTTTAAAATACAGTTTGAAAAGAATTAATTGAAAAAGTTACATGATATTTAGAATGTCCCTCAAGTTGTTCAGTTGGTATCTTTTTTTGCTCCAAGAGTACCTCAATTATAATCTTATAAATTTTTGGTAGACGAAGATCCTTCATCAATAACACCTTTAGGATGTAAATTATATTTTTTGGTATTAGACAAGGTTCCTCAAGTAATTTCCATTTAGTATTAAAATAATAAAAATATAACAATATTTTTTATAATTCCTTAATTATTTCATCAATGGTTTAAAATTTAACATTCATATCTATTTTTATGAGTAAATAAAGCAGTTATTACATTAGTAGAGAAACTAAGTGACAATAAATTTTTTAAAAATATATTTAAAATAAGAAAACTAATTATATAGTAAAAAATAATGGTGGATTTATAACTATTCTACTAAAAAATAATTCCATGTTAATCATATATTTGTTTTGGTCTGAGGTTAATCAAAATTTATATTTTACTCCAAATTTTCCCAAGTGGATGATGAGGGTCTACTCTTAAAGAGGAGGGTTTGATTCTATAATTACCCTATAAATTATTTATTTATGTCAATGTATTTCAAATTTATGAAAGCATCTATAATTGATGATTTTTTTATTTTTTTATATTTTGAAATTGTCAAATGAATGAATCATAAGTCAAAAAATAGATAAAAGGGGATTGGATATGGGGTGACTCTTAGAGATTATTTATCATTATATGCTTCTCATCTAACAATCTCACCAATATCATTCTTCGATTTCTATGATTTATCTTATTTTTATTTCTTAATATACACAATAGAAATCGACCCCGGTACATCCAGTTTGACCTCCTCGATAGTACATAAGTAATAAACAAACTAAACCAAGGAATTCACTATATCAACACAACCAACTCCAAATTATTTCACTTATCAATTTTCCCACAATTATCAACTTGCAGGAACTATGAATTGGGAGATGGGGTGAGAAATGATTTGATAATGAAAAGAATATAGAAAATCAATTGAAATAGAAGATGAATATCTTTAACCTTATTTTTTTATTGTACTAGAACATTAAGTCTGATGTTAGGAAAATTTTAATAAATGAGTTGTAGTTTTATCTTACATGATGTCAGAACCCTTACAATTGTTATCTATATTTTAGTTTTATGAAGATCATATTTACGATCATGACAAGGAGATTGGTAAAATACAATGAAATTATTGGAAAAGAGATAAAAATAATTGAATATAAATGTAATCATAACATTGAATTAGAATTGAATGAAATGATATTAAACAATAAATACACTACCATTAGAATATTCCGAATAATCATATTTGTGTAATCATGAATATATTTATATAAATTGATGTTACACCATCTTGAATTTTGAATTCAGAACACCGAAATGTCTTAATAATAATTTCATCCGATTTGGATAAGATCTATGAGTCATGGTAAAGTGGAATCATAGGTCGCGATCCAAACAATTTAGAGTGTCTTCATCCCATGAATAAACAGACATGAACTCTTGAAAATTTAGATTATAGATGCTCATTTTCTTGTGTACACATTGGAAAAAATTATTCCCAACATCACAACATTTTGAAAAAATTAATAATTATTTGCATCATGATATTTTTATATATATTAGTATATATATATATTTATAATTATTATAACCTTTTATTATAATTATTATTTATTTTGGTTTTTTTTCATTCATTATTCTTTTATTCCAAACATAGAATACAATGGTGTTATTTGTATTTAGTTACGTCTCCATGGGGATCAAAAAGGTGGTGATTGGGACAAATATCTTCTACTCTAGTGAGGAAATATCTTCTCAAAGGAGAAGGTCCAACAAATTGGGACGCTGATATTGACTCCTAAAGTCATTAATGATGGCAAGTGATTAGTTCAATAGGATCCAAAATATTATGCTCCATAATTTTATCAGCATGTTATTGAGGATGGTTTTACCACTAATTATGTGTTAGATGGTGAAATTACAATGTTTTTTATAACAAAGATGAAGGGGGGGGAGGTGAATCAGTTGTTAACTTTTTATATGTTTTAAAATTTTAGGAACATAACCCATGAAACGTATTAAAGTTCATTAAATTTTTCATATTTTATTAAATAATTGTGCATGAAAAAGTAGGATAGCATGTATAGAACACGATATTTATGAGGGTCAACCTTATTATGAAGAAATAGATCCTTTATATAGCCACCACCATTGGACTATGGAACATTACTATTATCGTGACGTGAATACAAATAATTCCAACTCCATTTAGACACCCTATATCCCCTGATATGTAATATTATTCTAACTCCCGCAAGTTTACATTGTTTTCTTATAAAATATTTGAGCCACAATAGTGTATGAACAATAATGATTTTTTTCTCTATAAAAGATCCGTCTGAAATGGTAGTACGATGAAACTAGATTTTATGCGTTAAACATGATTGAATATATATGATGAAACTATTATATATATGAACTTCCAAAACTGTACTCAAATAATCAAACCAATCATCCTCAGTCTAATCTTCCATTGTTCATTAAAAAACATTTAGTAGTTAAATCTTCCTATAATATATCGGTCTGGAAATAAAATTGAACAAGAACAATGAAATGCTTCACTTTTTTTTAATAGGAGAATAATTTCAAAATAGAAATAAACTATGCATCTATTTATAGGTCTATCAAAATTGAAATGGACAGAAACTGGGAAATTTCTCTTGCTCATGAAAATTAAAAAAATACTAAATTTCACTCATATATGAAATCCATGTTTTCGCTCATCAACTCTTCTCAACTATTATGAAACCTATTTATTCCCCATTAATTAACCAAAACTTCTATCAAATTATAAAAAAGATTATAAACTAAATTCGTGAAAAATATATCCAATGGAACTTCCTAAAATCAGTATATTTGAATATATTCTTCACATAAATTTGAACTAAATTTGAAACAGAAACTGAATAAGATGTATAGGCTACAAAATCCTTCTAATGTTCCAGTTTCTGTGTCACCATCAACTAAATCTTTCTTATGTATTTAATTATTCATGATATATTAGAGACTTTATGTCACGACCCGTCCTCAGGTCTCGTTCCGTGACTACACCAAGTCCACCTTCCATAGGCCAGGGGCTGGCGACTTGCACCAAATGCGTAAATCCCAATAAAATGGGAAGGAATTGCCTTTATAGAAGTAAAAAAACACGACAGCGTATGCAACAGAAGTAAAACTATATAAAAAAGTAATTACTGAAAATAAAGGTGCCTAAAATACAATCCCAACAGTAATTACAGTACAACTGAAAGACTAGTATAACATCTGTAAAGTAAAGCAGCAACCACTGAGTCATCCTCCAGGATTCCCAACTGAAGGGTGGGTACAGATGACCCCCTCGGCACCTTAGGTCCGTCCTTTCGCTCCGTGTACGTCCCGCAAAGTGGTCCACCTCTGGGTACTGTCTAGCTCTACAAGTCTCTACCCCGATCAGCTCTGTCCATTGTCTTCATCCAACACAACGTAGTGCGGGCATTTCTCGTGCAAGGGTGAGTATAACGATACTCAGTAGGGACCCAGAGACCCTCAAGGTATCCCAAAAACCAACAAGGATAATCCAAAAAGTATGATTTCAACCAATAACCATTACTTAGATATATTCCCATACATATACCTAAGTTATCAAGTAACCCATCTCAATCATGTGGAAAACAACAAGGTCACTGACTTAGCTAAAACTATGATTTTTGTTCACGATGTCGAAACCACAGATGAGGGATAACACCTCCTATGTTGAGTATAGTGGTCCTGCCACTGCAACAAAGATCCTCCCACTATACATGGACTACTGAAGTACTCCACCTATCGAGTACTGTGGGCCTGCTACTACAACCAAGTACTTCCCACCATGGGTCTGCCGTTAAAACCAAGCGCTCCCCCTTAGAGCCTACATAGGTACTCATTCTTTCGAGTGATGCGGGTCTGCAGCTAAAATCAAGCACTCCTCCTCCATGAGTCTTCTACTACAACCAATCACTCCCCTATGGTCCATCTTAATCACTCAGAGTCGATCGATCAGCAGTCTTCAACTCTTAGCCAGCCACCAGGTCCATGCAATCTGCTCGCTCTTCACCGGGAGGTTCTGCACCATGAGCCTCAAGCTGATATTCCAAGTTTCAAAAATTCTCACGTTGAAGTATCACAAGGACCGCCTCATCATAGGGGTCTCAACGCAACAGACGACAAGTCAATCGGACATCCAGTCTGTGAGTTATTGGCTTTTTCATTCCAAGACCCAGTTGATTTTTAAGCTAAAACCAACCCAAAAATACCCCAATATCATCAGAATCCAATGTGGTGTATCCCAAAAGAACTGTCTCAACAAAGGAAACCAACGTAGTGGTCTGCACATCAATCAGACGTCTAGTACATAAGTTATAATTGTTTCTTCTCCGAGGGCCTGATTGGTTTCGAGTTCGAACCAACCCGGACATACACAAATTTCCCCAAAAGCTTGTTATAATCTACCGAAATGACCGTCTCGATTCGAGGAATCCTACACAACTAACACTTCATCAATCGGAGGTTTGTAGCTCATGTTATGGCGATTAACCGAAAAAGGGTCTGAAGAGGGGTGTCTGGGCCCGGTCCAACCCGGCCCAACTCACCCTTGGTCGGCCCGAACTTGGTCGACTCGACCCGGGTCTAGGTCCAGCCCAGTAAGGAATAGAGTGACCCGATTGGTGTGGCCTAGCCCGTGGATGGCCACGGCACGACCAAGATGGCTGAGCAGGGGGGGGACGCGGCCCCCCGGTTCCACATAACTGCGGCCCGAGGCGGGCACCGCCCTGTCTCCCCGGAACCCGTGTGGCGCGGTGTCTGTTTCTCCCCTACCGCGGCTGGTTCCTCAGCGGTCTTCCGCCAGTGGTGCGCTAGGGCACCGCCACCACCTCCGGTCACTGGCACCGCCGCCCCAGCAACTCGTGCCGCCACGATATTCCGTGGGCCACCGGAGTCGTTCTGGTGGCCCGTTTTAGCTCTCGTCTGCACCTACAACCTCCTCGGGTCCCGCTCTACACTGCGACGGCCTCAAATCAACGTTTCCCTTCCATTCATCCATCGCCAAACATTCCGCACATCACAAACAAGTTGGTGGTGGGTCCAGACTTGTTATTTAGCCCGTACCCACCGCGTTAGTGGTTTAAATAATTACCCAAAAATAAAATCCCATGTTCGAGGGTATAAATCACATATATGAAAATATAAAAAATCCCCCTACCTAGGTTTCAAGAGTGGAGCACGTCGTCGAGCTGCGGAATACAAGAGTCGCGGATGAAGACGTCGATTCTGTTGACGTCAGGGAAAGAATAAATGAGGAAGTTTCTTCTCTTCCTTCGAATCGTGGAGTGTTCTTCATCGAGGGAGAATGACGTTCTTTGTCGGATGTATTATTCATCGAAAGAAGAACACTTTTCTTTTAATTTCTCCATAGGTACCCCCCAAAATATTGTCTATTGTAGATATTATATAAGACATCTCCCATTTTAAAGAAGTGTCATGCAAATCGAAGTGCCAATTAAATTAATAAAGTCATTAATTTTAATTGCGTAGGAAAACATACTAAGGGGGAGGTGGAGAGATCTCATTAATAGAAGATTTATCATAATAAACAAGGGGGTTTAAGGGAGTTAAGGGGAGATGAAAGGTTAGGGCTTCTGTGGGCCCCACCTCACAAATAACCTGTCATTAGTGGTTATGTTGGTGTGGGCCCAACCAATAACTTCCCCTTGTAGGATTTAACTACTGACGATAAATAAAATTTTTCCGAACAATTTTATTTTTCTTTTTTTATTAATCCCCAAAAATTAACTTTCAACCTGCCTTAAACGCAACTGCAGTAAAGGTCCCCCTTATGCGAATATTGGCGCTGTGAGTTCATCGATGTCCTCAGATTTCAATTCCGAGCACCGGTTCAAAAGATAGAAAATCCCGCCCGTCTGTTTACTGAACGTACCAAAACAAAACATCAGAAATTGATTCCAGGCACACCGGGTCTTGAAATCAGGTGCTGTTTGAAACCGCAGACTTGTAAATTACCAAAGTATTTAAGAAAAAAATTTCCTTGAAATTTCTGGGTCTTTACACTACTCCCACCTCAGGGTTTTACATCCCTGTAAAGCTACACCACACAATAGGGAAACAAATGGGGGTACTGAGCTTGTATCTGAGCCTCCCACTCCCAAGTGCTCTCCTAGAGGTTCACGTGCTGCCAACGAATGTACACCAGAGGAATCGACCGTACATGTAGGACCTGATCCTGTCGATCCTCGATCTCCATCGAGATCTCCATGAATGTCACCCCATCATCGATGTCCAGATCCCTATGGTCGATGATATGGGTCAGGTCGTGCACATTCTTCTCAGCTGAGATACATGGAAGACGTCATGCACCCGGTGCATATAAGGTGGAAGGGCCAGGCTGTAAGCCACCTCGCCTACTCTGAAGAGGACCTAGAATGGTCTGTTGAATAATGGAGATAACTTGTCTCCCCGACCAAATCTCCGTAGACCCTGTCGAGTTGAGACCCGTAAGAAGACGTGGTTGCCATCCTTGAACTCCAGTGGTCTCTGTCTCCTATCAGCATAGGACTTATGTCTTCTCTATGCAGTCTTCATTCTCTCCAGGATGATCTGAGCCTTCACCATCATAGCATGAACCATCTCTGGTCCTACAAGTGTTAACTCCGCAGGGTCAGTCTAGCACATAGGTGATCTGCAAGGTTGGTCGTACAACGCCTCGTATGGTGCCATCCCGATGGTGGATTGGTAGCTATTGTTGGACGCAAAATCCACCAAGGGTAAATGGTCCTCCCAACTATGGCCAAAGTCAAGGACACATGCACGGAGAATGTGCTCGAGAGTCTGAATGGTCCTCTCAGTCTGATTGTCCATCTGAAGATGGAAGGGGGTGCTCAGACGTAACCGTGTTCCCAAAGCCTCCTGTAACCCCTTCCATAGCTAGAAATTGAATCAAGCATCATGATCGAAAATGATAGATGATGGTACACAATGATGTATTATGATCTCCTGAATATAGAGGCGTCCAAATATCTCTATTGTGCCCAGCTCTCTGATTGGTAGGAAGTGGACCGACTTGTTGAGTCAGTCTACGATCACCCAGATAGAGTCGTTTCCTCTCGATGTACGTGGAAGCCCCGTTACGAAATCCATAGATATTTCATCCCACATCCGCTCTGGGACCTCTAAGGGCTATACCAAGCCTACTGGTACCTGGTGCACTGCATCCACTTGCTGACAAGTGAGGCATCGTGAAACGAACTCTCCTACAACATTACCCCTTCCAAGGAGCATAGACTATCTCAAAGTCATTGTCCCGGAGGAACTCAAGTAAAAGACATCATCTCAGGTCCAGGTCCTTATATGAGAAGACACACTGGAGACTTTGATATTACAGTAAACCATAAACCATTTGCTCAAAGAACTATGGGTGTGACTAGCCATTTGTAAAGAACTCGAATACACCCTTTTCCCCTTACATCCTACAAGAGCTGCTTGGATTTCTCCCTTCCTGAAAAGATAAATCTGGTCTCATCCCCTAGATGAACCACATTTTTTCCTAATATAGGCAATCCTGACATAAACGATACTATTTCATGC
This sequence comes from Viscum album, assembly GCA_963277665.1. Classification (NCBI taxonomy): domain Eukaryota; kingdom Viridiplantae; phylum Streptophyta; class Magnoliopsida; order Santalales; family Viscaceae; genus Viscum; species Viscum album. The sequence continues at coordinate 137,700 of CAUJRU010000072.1, forward strand.
CATGGACGACATCGTACGGCCTCGACGCTATAACCATGAGATCCAACTATTACTCTCACCTCCAAGGGTCGATTCACACTCTCGGTAGCAGTGTGTGGTCACTAGGTATCCTCTAGTAGGAATCTCAAAAATGACGGTCAAGTCACGGTTTTAACCAAAACCTCTAAGTAACAATCATACAAAAAGGACAGGGAAGAAAACATCACATGGAAAAGTGTATTTTATTTCTGCAACTCAATGTACAAAGAAACAAAGCATCCAAAAACTACGAAATCAATGAAGCTAGTCCCGATCCTTTCCACTTGATGCTCGATCAGCTCCTCTTCCACATCCTCCCACTCCTAGTGGACCACCATGGTCAAACCTCTACCTATGCTAAGAAGGATCTTCTACGTCCTGCTGCTCATCTGCTGGACGGGTCGGGCAGTCTCGAGCCACGTGACCCTGCCTTTCTCATGAATAACAATTCTCGCTCCTCGTGTAGCTGGATATATTTGATGCGCCTCGCACAACCGAACCTGTATCATGAGGTCACCCACATGTTGGCCTAGTCCTATTGAACTTCTATGTCAACTATCTACTTCAGACTGAAGAAGACTCTGCTACGGTCGGAAAGCCCTGCGGAAAGAGCAGTATCTATTGAGTCTGCATAGAGCGTAGAGTTGCTAGTACAAACTCTGCCCTTAAAAGACCCACAAAGTCTCCCCAAGTGAGGGTTTCCGCATCGTAATACTAGAGCATCAGGCTCCACCACCTCTCAGCTACTACCTGAAAGAGACTAACAACTAGGTTAACCATTAAGTCAGTAGGTGCCCCAACTATGTGGAAAACTCATGCTACAACCTCCAGCCAGTACCCGGCAATCTAAAAATATGTCTCACCTAGAAAACTCGGAGGTTTCTGTCACAGGAACCCATACAGTGCGCTCAAGTGGTGCACACCCTCTGTTGCTGGGGCTGGTGGAAATGGTAGCCCAGTGGTTAGTGGTGTCGCTGGTGCCTCCACTGTGGTGGGGCCTTGCACCATGGCCTCACTGCTCGGTGGGCTACCATCACAATCTACACTCAGAACCTGCATTGACTAACAGGGTGAAGACATCCTGAAAAAGAAACAGGTGCTCCACAATCAAAACATTATACCTGGTGAGCCGACCTAGTTTGAGCTCACTTAAAGGAAATCTTTTGATACACAGACGCAATCAGTGTTTTCATGCACTACGTCAGAAATTAGTAGTCAAGGTCCTGGTGTATGGATACGTCATCCACCGCACCAATACTAGAATCTACGAACTGAAAAACACACTCGGTACTCTTAACACTTTTGCTTCATAGAAAGAAAGATCAGATTCCAGAGTTATGCAGTAGAACTGACTCCTCTGTTGCCAATTTTTCATGACCCGTCCTCGAGGCCCATGTCGTGACTACCCCAAGCCTGCCTTCCATAGGCCAGAGGCTGGCGACTAGCACCAAAGGCGTAAATCCCAATAAAAAGGGAAGGAGTTTCCTTTATAGAAGTAAATAAAAAGAACAGAGTATGAAACAAAAGTAAAACTCTATACAAAAGTAAGTTTTGAAAAGAAAGGGTCCTGAAATACAAGCCTTACAGTAAGTACAGTACAACTGAACGACTAGTACAACAACAGTAAAGTAAAGCAGCAACCACTGAGTCGTCCTCTGGGAATCCCACTTGAAGGGTGGGTACAGATGGCCTCCTCAGCACCTCGGGTCCATCCATTCGCTCTATCTACATCCCGCCAAGTGGTCCACCTCCAGGTACCGTCTAGCTCTACAAGTCTCTACCACGATCTGTGTAATCTGTCGTCTGCATCCAACACATCGTAATGAAGTCATTTCTCATACAGGGGTGAGTATAACGATACTCAGCTAGGACCCTGAGACCCTCAAGGTCTCACAAAAAACAACAAGGATAAACCATAAAGTATGATTTCAACAGATAACCATTACTTAGGTATATTCCCATACATATACCTAAGTTATCAAGTAACTCATCTCAATCATGAGGAAAATACGATGGTCACTGACTCATCTCAAACCAGGATTTTTGTTCACGATGTCAAAACCACGGCTGCTGGATAACTCCTCCTCTATCGAGTACATTGGGCCTACTGCTACAACCAAACACTTCCAACTAACCGTGGACTGCAGAAGTACTCCACCTGTCGAGTACCATGGCCCTTCTGCTACAACCAATGGCTTCCACCATGGGTCTGCCGCAACAACCAAACACTCCCCCTCATAGCCTATAGAGGTATTCCTTCTGTCAAGTACCGCGGGTCTGCCGCTACAACCAAGCGCTCCTCCGCTGTGGGTCTACTGCTACAACCAAGCACTCCCCACTGGGCCACCCGAATCACTCTGAGTCGATCGATCTATAGTCGCCAAGTCTTAGCCAGCCACTAGGTCTCTGCAATCTGCTCACTCTTCACCGAGAGGGTCCGCTCCACAATCCGCAATCTGATATTCCACATTTCACGATGTCTCACATATAAGTATCACAAAGTACCGCCTCATCAGAGGGGTCTCAACGCAACATTCAACGCGTCAATCAGATGCTCGGTCTGTGAGTTATTGGCTTTTCCGTTCCAGGGGCCCGGTTGATTTTTAAGCTAAAACCTACACAAAAATACCTCAATTTCATCCAAATCTCATGTGGAGTATTCCAAAATAACCTTCTCAACAAAAGGAAACCAACGTAGTTGACGACACGTCAATCGGATGTTCGGTCCAAAAGTTATAAGCATTTATGCTCCGAGGGTCCGGTTGGTTTCGGTTTTGAACCAACCTTACCATACAAAAACTTCGCCAAAACCTTGAGTATAATATAATGAGATGACCTTCTCAATCCAAGGAATCCAACCCAACTAACGGTACATCGATTGGAGGTCCGTAGCACATGTTATAGGCGATTAACCGAAAAAGGGTCTGAGGAGGCGGGTATGGGCCCGGTCCAACCCAGCCCAACTCACCCTGGGTCGGCCCAAACTGAGTCGACCCGACCTGGGTCTAAGTCGACCCGACCCATGTTCGGGTCTTGCGCGGCTGGGCGCGGCCCGTGGCGGGCCGAGCGGGTGTGGGGGGGGGGACGCGGCCCCGCATTTTCGCATAACGGCGGCGCGAGGCAGGCGCAACCCTTCCTCCTTGGAACCCGTGCGGCATGGGGTCCATTTATCCTTCACCGCGGCTGGTGCCTCGGCGGTCTTCCACCAGCGGCGTTCTAGGGCGCCGCCGTGCCGGCGTCTCGCGCTGTCACAATATTCCGCGGGCCACCAGAGTCATTCTGGTGGTCCGTCTTAGTTCCCGTCTGCACCTACGACATCCTTGGGTCCCTCTCTACACTGCGGTGGCCTCAAATCCACATTTCCCTTCCATTCATCCATCGCCAAACATTCTGTGCATCACGAACAAGTTTGAGGTGGGTTCAGACTTGTTCGTTTTCCCGTACCAACCACGTTAGTTGGTGAAATAATTACCCAAAAATAAATGCCCATGTTTGAGGGTATAAATCACATATATGATAATATACAAAATCCCTCTACCTAGGTTTCAAGAGTGGAGCATGTCGTCGAGCTGCGGAAGACAAGCGCCACAGATGACGACGTCGATTCCGTTGACGTCGGGGAATGAAGAAAGGATGAAGTTTCTTCTCATCCTTCGAATCGTGGAGCATTCTTCTTCGAGGGAGAATGATGTTCTTCATCGGAGGTGTTCTTTGTCGAAAGAAGAACACTTTTCTTTTTATTTCTCTAGAGGTTCCTCCCAAAATATTTGCTATCACAAATATTATAAAACAATTATCCCATTTTAAAGAAGTGTCATGCAAATCAAAGTGAAAATTAAATTAATGAAGTCATTAATTTAATTGCATTGGAAAACTTTCCAAGAGGGAGGTGAAGAGATCTCATTAATAGAAGAGTTGTCATAATAAACAAGGGGGTTTAAGGGAGTTAAGGGGAGATGAAAGGTAAGGGCTCGTGTGGGCCCCACCTCACAAATATCCTCTTATTAGAGGTTATGTGGGTGTGGGCCCCACCAATAACTACCCCTTGTAAGATTTAACTACCCAAGATAAATAAAATTGATAACAATAATTTTATTTAACTTTTTTTATTAAACCCCAAAAATGAACTTTCATCCCGTATTAAACGAACTGTGGTAAAGGTCCCCTTATGCGAATACCGGCGCTGCGAGTTCATCAGTGTCCTCAAAATTCAATTCTAAGCACCGGTTCAAACGATAGACAATCCCACACGTAGGTTTATAGAATGTACCCGAAAAAAACTTTAGAAATTGATTCCAGGCACACCAGGCCTCGAAATCAGGTCATGTTAGAAACCGCAGAGTCATAAAATAATAAAGTATTTAAGAAAAAACTTTCCTTGAAATTGCTAGGTCTTTATACTACTCCCACCTCAGGGATTTACATCCCCGTAAAGCTACAACACACACTAGGGAAATAAATGGGTTTACTGAGCTCGTATCTGAGCCTCCCGCTCCAAAGTGCTCTCCTGGAGGCTCCCATGCTGCCAGCAAATGTGCACCAGAGGAATCGATCATACACATAGGACCAGCTCCTGTCGATCCTTGATCTACACCGGGACCTCCATGACTGTCTCCCCGTCATCTATTTCCAGCTCCCCGTGGTCGATGATGTGGGCTGGGTCGGGCACATATCTCCTCAGATGAGATACGTGGAATGCATCATCCACCCGGTGCAACTGAGGTGGAAGGGCTAGGCTGTAAGCCACCTCACCTACTCTACTATGGACCTGGAAAGGTATGTTGAATCGTGGAGAAAACTTGCCGCCCCGGCCAAATCTATGTAGACCCCTTTGAAGTGAGACCCGTAAGAAGGTGTGGTCGCCATCCTCTAACTCCATTGGTCTATGTCTCTTATCAGCATAGGACTTCAGTCTACTCTGTGCAGTCTTCATCCGCTCCTGGATGATCTGAACCTTCACTGTCGTAGTCTGAACCGTCTTTGGTCCTACAAGTGGTGACTCCCCAGGGTCAGTCTAGCATAGAGGTGATCTGCAAGGTCAGTCGTACAACACCTCGTATGGTGTCATCCGGATGGTGGAGTGGTTTCTGTTGTTGTACGCAAAATCCACCAAGGGTAAATGGTTCTCCCAACTGCAACCAAAGTCGAGGACACATGCATGGAGCATGTCCTCGAGAGTCTGAATGGTCCTCTCAGTCTGATCGTCCTTCTGAGGATGGAAGGTGGTGCTCAAATGTAGCTGCGTGCCCAAAGCCTCCTGTAACCCCTTCCATATCTGGGAATTGAATCGATCTCCTTGATCTAAACCGATAGATGATGGAACACCATGAAGCCGTGTGATTTCATGAACATAGAGGCTACCCATCCTCTCTATTGTTCCGTGCTCTCTGATTGGTAGGAAGTGGGCCGACTTGGTTTGTTGGTCTACAATCACCTAGAAAGAGTCATGTCCTCTTGATGTATATGGAAGCCCCATTACTAAATCCATAGATATTCCATCCCACTTCCGCTATAGGACCTCTAAGGGTTGTACCAATCTTGCCGGTACCTATTACACTACCTTCACTTGCTAACAAGTGAGGAATCATGAAATGAACTCTCCTACAACGTTTCCCCATCCCAAGAGTATAGACTATCTCAAAGTCATTGTACCGGAGGAAATCAAGTCAACGAAACCGTCTCATGTATAGGTCCTCCTACAAGAAGACACACATGAGACATTGATATTAGAGTAAACCATAAACCGTTCGCTCAACGAACTATGGCTGTGACAATACATCTGTAAAGAACACGACTACACTGTTTTTCGCTTACATCCTACAAGAGCTGCTAAGATTTATCCTCTTCTGAAAAGAGTAATCCGGTCTCATCTCCTGGATGACCCACGTTCTTTGCCTTATATAGTCAATCCTAACATAAACGGTTCTATTTCATTCAATGGATGATGTCGTAAGGCCTCGACGCTACAACAATGAGATCCAACCGTTACTCTCGCCTCAAGGGTCAAGTCACACTGTCTGTAGCTATGTGTGGTCACTGGGTCTCCTCTAGTAGGAATCTCGAAAGAGAGGGTCAAATCAACGGTTTTAACCAGAACCTCTCTCTATCAACCATAAAAAAGGACTTGGAAGCAAACTTCCCAAGGAAAAGTGTCTTTTATTTCTGCAGATCAAAGTACAAAGACACTACGAATCCAAAAACTATGACATCAACGAAGCTAGTACCACTCCTTTCAACTTGTTTCTCAATCTGCTCCTCTGCCACATCCGCTCGCTCCTGGAGGACCACCATGGTCGATCCATTGCCTCTACCTGGAAGGTTCCTCTATGGCCTGCTGCTCATCATTCTGGATGGGTCATGCAGTCTCGAGCCATGTGACTCTACCCACCGCATGCAAAACACTTCCAGCTCCTCGTATAGCTGGCTCTATTGTGTGTTCCTCGCACAATGTAAACTGTATCATGAGGTCACCCACATGTTGGCCTAGTCCTCTTGGACTTCTATGTCAACTGTCTAATGCCGGCTGTAGAAGACTTTTCTACGGTCGGAAAGCCCTGTGGAAAGAGTAGTAGCTATTGAGCCCGCACAGAGTGTAGAGTTTCTAGTAAAACCTCCACCCATAAAAGACCCTAGAAGACTCCATGGTGAGGGTAACCGCCTCGTAAAACTAGATCATCAGGCTCCACCACCTCTCAGCTTCTCCCTGAAAGAGACTAACAGCTAGGTGCACAATCAAGTCAACGGGTGTCCCAACTGTGTGGAAAACGCATGCTACAACCTCTTGCTAGTACCCGAACATATGAAAATCTATCTGGCGTCGAAAAAGAGGAGGTCTCTATCACATTAACCCATGAAATTTGCTCATGAGGCACACACCCACTACTGCTAGGGATGGTGGCAATGGTATCCCAATGGTTAGTGGTACCGCTGGTTCCTCTGCTATGATGGGGCCCTGCACCGTGGCCTCACTACTCGGTGGGATACCATCACGATCTCCACTCGGAACCTGTGTTGACTGACAGGGTTAAGACATCCTAAAAATAGACAGGTTCTCCACAATCAAAATATTATACATGGTGAGCTGACCTGGTTTGATCTGACTTAAAGGAAAACTTTTGATACACACACGCAATCAGTGTTTTCATGCACTACGTCAGAAATTAGTAGTATGGGTCCTGGTTTATGGATATGTCGTCCGCCGAACCAACACTGGACTCACCGAACTGAAAATGAAACTTGGTACTCCTTACACTATTTCTTCACAGAAAGAAAGATTAGTGTCCATAGTTCTACAGTAGAACCGACTCCTCTGATACCAATTTGTCACGACCCGTCCTCGAGGCCCGTGCCGTGACTACCCCAAGCCTGACTTCTATAGGCCAGGGGCTGGCGACTAGCACCAAAGGCGTAAATCCCGACTAAAAGGGAAGGAATTGCCTTTATAGAAGTAAATAAACACAACGAAGTATGAAACAGAAGTAAAAATGTATACAAAAGTAAGTGCAGAAAAGAATGGGGACAGAAATACAAGCGCAATGGTAAGTAAAATACAAATGAAAGACTAGTTCAACAACAGTAAAGTAAAGCAACATCCACTGAGTCATCCTATGAGAATCCCCTAGAAGGGTGGGTAATGATGGACTCCTCGGAACCTTGGGTCCGTCCGTTCGCTCCATGTACGTCCCACCAAGTGGTCCACCTCTAGGTACTGTCTAGCTCTACAAGTCTCTACCATGATCTGTGATGTCCGTCGTCTGTATCCAACACAACGTAGTGTGGTCATTGCCCGTGCATGGGTGAGTATAAAGATTCTCAGTTGGGTCCCCGAGACCCTCAAGGTATCACAAAAATCAACAAGGATAAACCACAAAGTATTATTTCAATAGATAACCATTACTTATGTATATTCCCATACATGTAAATAAGATATCAAGTAACCCATATCAATCATGAGGAAAACACGATGGTCACTGACTCAGCACAAACCGGGATTTTTGTTCACGATGTCGAAACCACGGCTGTTGGAGAACTCCTCCTCTATCGAGTACAGTGGGCCTGCCACTACAACCAAGTTCTTCCCACTATCCGTGGACTACTGAAGTATCAACCTATCGAGTACTATGGTCCTGTTACTACAACCAAGCGCTTCCCACCCTGGGTCTGCCGCTATAACCATGCCCTCCCCCACATAGCATACAAAGGTACATTTTCTGTTGAGTACCACGGGTCTGCCGCTACAACCAAGTGCTCCTCCACCATGGGTCTGATGCTAAAACCAAGAGCTCCCCATTGGGCCATCTGAATCACTCTGAGTCGACCGATCAATAGTCGCCAAGTCTCAGCCAGCCACTAGGTCTCTACAATCTGCTTGCTCGTCACTGGGAGGGTTCGCTCCACAAGTCTCAATATGATATTCCATGTGTCAATAAGTCTCACTTAGAAGTATCACAATGGACCGCCTCATCATTGGGGTCTCAACGCAACAGACAGCGCATCAATCAGATGCCCGGTCTGTGAGTTATTGGCTTTTCCATTCTAGGGGCCTGGTTGGTTTTTAAGCTAATAACAACCCAAACATACCCCAATTTCATCTGAATACTACATGTAGTATGCCAGAATAAACTTCTCAACAAAATGAATCCAATGTCGTTGATGGCACATCAATCGGACGTCTGGTCCATAAGTTATAAGCGTTTCCACTCCGAGGGCCCAGTTGGTTTCATGTTTGAACCAACCTTTCCATACCCAAACTTCACCAAAACCTTGATTATAAAATACCTAAATGACCGAATAGATCCGAGGAATCCTACGCAACTGAATTTATGGTGATCGGAGGTTTGTAGCTCATGTTATGGGCGATTAACCGAAAAAGGGTCTCGAGAGGTGGGTATGGGCTCAGTCCGATCCAACCCAACTCACCCTGGGTCAGCCCAAACCAGGTCGGCCTGACCCTATTCTGAGTCAACCCGACCCAGGTCCAGGTCCGGATCGGCGAGGCATGGCCCGGCCTGGCCCATGGCGGGCCGAGCGGGGGGGGGGGAGCAGCCCCCCGGTTCTGCGTAACGGTGGTGCCAGGCTGGCACCGCCCGATCTCCCCGGAACCTACGCGACATAGGTTCCGTTACCACACTGCCATGACGCGCTAGGGCATGGCCACCTCTAGCCGGCCGGCCAGTGCTGGCCCCGTCCTCTGATCTCCGCTGCTGCCGCGATATTCTACGGGCCACCGGAGACTTTTTGGTGGACCGTTTTAGCTCCCGTCTGCGCCTACGGGCTCCTCGGATCCTTCTCTACACTGCGGTGGCCTCAAATCAACGTTTCCCTTCTATTCATCCATCTTCAAACATTCCACACATCACAAAAAAGTTAATGGTGGGTCCAGGCTTGTTCGTTGGCCCGTACCCACCGCGTTAGTGGTTCAAATAATTACCCAACAAAAAAACACCCATGTTTGAGGGTATAAATCACATATATGAAAATATACAAAATCCCCCTACCTCATTTTCAAGAGCGGAGAACGTCCTCGAGTCGTGAAAGACAAGCATCATGGATGATGACGTCGATTCCGTTGACGTCAGGGAAAGAATAATGGATGAAGTTGCTTCTCGTCCTTCGAATCGTGGGGCGTTCTTCATCGAGGGAGAATGACGTTCTTTGTCGGAGGTTTTCTTAGTCGAAAGAAGAACACTTTTCTTTTTATTTCTCCAGAGGTTCCTCCCAAATCATTGTTATCACAAATTTTATAAAAGACTTCTCCCATTTTAAAGAAGTTCCATGCAAATCAATGTGCCAATTAAATTAATGAACTCGTTAATTTAATTGGGTTGGAAAACTTACTAAGAGGGAGGTAGAGAGATCTCATCAATAGGGGATTTTTCATAATAAACAAGGGCGTTTAAGGGAGTTAAGGGGAGATTAAAGGTTAGGGCTTGTGTGGGTCCCACATCAAAAATATTCTCTCATGAGATGTTATGTGGGTGAGGGACCCACCAATAACTTCCCCATGTAGGATCTAACTACCCAAGATAAATAAAAGTGTTCACAACAATTTTATTTAACTTTTTTTATTAAACCCCAAAAATTAACATTCGACTCGCATTAAACGCAACTACGGTAAAGGTCCCTCTTAAGAGAATACCCGCACTGTGAGTTCATCGGTGTCCTTCTGAGGAACGGTTCAAAAGATTGAAAAACCCGCACGTACGTTTACTGAATGTACCCAAAAAAATATCAGAAATTGATTCCAGGCACACCGGTCCTCGGAATCAGGTGATTTCAGAAACCATAGACTAGTAAAACACTAAAGTATTTAAGAAAAACTTTTCTATGAAATTTATGGGTCTTTACACTACTCCCACCTCGGGGATTTACGTCCCCGTAAAGCTACAACACACACTAGGGAAATAAATGGGGGTACTAAGCTCACATATGAGACTCCCACTCCCAAGTGCTCTCTTGGAGGTTCCCGTGCTGCCAGCAAATATGCACTAGAGGAATCGACCGTACACGTAGGACCTGCTCCTGTCGATCCTTGATCTCCACCGGGACCTCCCTAAATTTCACCCCATCATCAATGTCCAGCTCCCTGTGGTCAATGATGTGGGTCGGTTCATGCTCATATCTTCTCAGCTGAGATACGTTGAATACATCATGCACCCATTGCAACTGAGGTGGAAGGGCCAGGTTGTAAGCCACCTCTCCTACTCTACTAAGGACCTAGAAAGGTCCGTTGAATCGTGGAGATAAATGGCTGCCCTGGCAAAATCTCTGTATACCCCATTGAGGAGAGACCCATAAGAGGATGTGGTCACCATCCTCTAACTCCAGTGGTCTCTGTCTCTTATCAGTATAAGACTTATGTTTGCTCTGTGCAGTTTTCATCCGCTCCTGGATGATCTGAACCATCACTGTCATAGCCTGAACCATCTCTGGTCCTACAAGTGCTGACTCCCCAGGGTCAGTCCAACACAGAGGTGATCTGCAAGGTCGGTCGTACAACGCCTCATATGGCGCCATTCCGATGGTGGAGTGGTAGCTGTTGTTGTACATAAAACCCACTAAGGGTAAATGGTCCTCCCAACTGCAACCAAAGTCGAGGACACATGCATGGAGCATGTCTTCGATATTATGAATGGTCCTCTCAGTCTGATCATCCGTTTGAGGATGGAAGGTGGTGCACAAATGTAGCTGCTTGCCCAAAGCCTTCTGTAACCACTTCCATAGTCGAGATGTGAATAGAATATCTTGATCGGAACCGATAGATGATGGAACACCATGAAGCCATACAATTTCATGAACATAGAGGTGTCCCATTTTCTCTATTGTTCCATGATCTCTGATTGGTAGGAAGTGGGCTGACTTGACGAGTCGTTCAACAATCACCCAGACAGAGTCATGTCCTCTCGATGTATGTGGAAGCCCCATCACAAAATCCATAGATATTCCATCCCACTTCTTCTCTAGTACATACAAGGGTTGTATCAAGCCTGCTGGTACCTAGTGCACCACCTTCATTTGCTAAAAATTGAGGCATTGTGAAACGAGCTCTCCTACAACGTTTCCCCATCCCAAAAGTATAGAATATCTCAAAGTCATTGTCCCGGAGGAAATCAAGTCAATGACACCATATCAGTTCCAGGTCCTCCTACGAGAAGATCCACATGATACTTTTATATTATAGTAAGCCATAAACTGTTTTCTCCACGAACTATGGGTGTGACTAGCCATTTGTAAAGAACTCGACTTCACCCTTTTTCGCTTACATACTACAAGAGATGCTAAGATTTATCCTCCTCCGAAAAGAGTAATCAGGTATCATCCCCTGGATGAACCACATACTTTGCCTTATATAGTCAATACTAACATAAATGGTTCTATTTCATGCCATGGACGACGTCGTAAGGCCTCGACGCTACAACCATGAGATCCAACCATTACTCTCGCCTCCAAGGGTCGAGTCACACTGTCTGTAGAAGTGTGTGGTCACTGGGTCTCTTACAATAGGATTCTCGAAAGAGAGGGTCAAGTCAACAGTTTTAAGCAGAACCACTTAGTATCAACCATAGAAAAGGACAAGGAAGCAAACATCCCATGGAAATGTGTCTTTTATTTATGCAGCTCAAAGTACAAAGACACAAAGCATCCAAAAACTATGACATCAACAAAGCTAGTCCCACTCCTTCCCACTTTCTGCTCGATCAGCTCCTCTACCACATCCATTCGCTCCTAGAAGACCACCATGGTTGAACCTCTACCTCTGCCTAGAAGTTTCCCCTACGACCTGTTGCTCATCTGCTGGACGGGTCGTGCAGTCTCGAGCCATGTGACCCTGCCCACCGCATGCATAGTACTTCTTTCTCCTGGTATAGATGGCTCTATTTTGTGTGCCTCACACAACGTAAACTATATCATGAGGTCACCCACATGTTGTCCTAGTCCTCTTGGACTTCTATGTCAACTTTCCACTTCCGGCTACATGAGACTCTACTACGGTCGGAAAGCCCTGTGGAAGGAGCAGTAGCTATTGAGCCCGCACAGAGTGTAGAGTTTCTAGTACAACCTCCGCCCATAAAAGACCCTCGAAGTCTCCATGGTGAGAGTCGCTGCATCGTAAAAATATAGCATCAGGCTCTAATACCTCTCAGCTCCTCCCTCAAAGAGACTAACATCTAGGTGCACCATCAAGTGAGCGGGTGTCCCAACTGTGTGGAAAACGCATGCTACAACCTCCATCCAGTACCCGACCATATGAAAATCTATCTGGACTCGAAAAGGCGAAGGTCTATGTCGCATTAACACATGAAATGTGCTCAAGAGGCACACACCCTCTGCTGCTGGGGCAAGTGGAAATGGTATCCCAACGGTTAGAGTTACCGCTGGTGCCTCCGCTAAGATGGGGCCCTGCACCGTGGCCTCACTACTCGCTGAGCTACTATAAAGATCTCCACTTGGATCCCGTGTTGACTGACTGGGTTAAGACATCCTGAAAAAGAAACAGGTTCTCCACAATCAAAATATTATACATGGTGAGCTGACCTGGTTTGAGCCGACATAAAGGAAAACTTTTGATACACACACGCAATCAGTGTTTTCATGCCCTGCGTCAGAAATTAGTAGTCTGGGTCCTGCTGTACAGATCCGTCATCTGCCGCACCAACACTGGACTCCCTGAACTGAAAACGACACTCGTCACTCTTAACACTATTGCTTTACAGAAAGAAATATTAGTGTTCAGAGTTCTATAGTAGAACCGACTCCTCTGATACCAATTTGTCATGACCCGTCCTCGAGGCCCGTGCTGTGACTACCCCAAGCCTTCCTTCCATAGGGCAGGTGGTGGCGACTAGCACCAAAGGCATAAATAATGATTAAAAGGGAAGGAATTGCCTTTATAGATGTAAATAAAAACAACTGAGTATGAAACAAAAGTAAAACTGTATAGAAAATTAAGTGCTGAAAAGAAAGGGGCCAGAAATACAAGCCCAACAGTAGGTACATTAAAACTGAAAGACTAGTACAACAACCTTAAAGTAAATTAGTAACCACTGAGTCATCCTCCGGGAATCCCCCCTAAAGGGTGGGTACATATGGCCTCCTCGACACCTCGGGTCCATCCGTTCGCTCCCTGTACGTCCCACCATTTGGTCCACCTCTAGGTACCGTCTAGCTCTACAAGTCTCTACCAGGATATGTGATGTCTGTCGTCTGTATCCAACACAGCGTAGTGAGGTCATTTCCCATGCAGGGGTGAGTATAACGATACTCAGTTGGGACCCTGAGACCCTCAAGGTATCACAAAAAACATCAGGGATAATCCAAAAAGTATTATTTCAACAAATAACCATTACATAGGTATATTCCTATACATATAACAAAGTTATCAAGTAACCCATATCAATCATGAGGAAAACATGATGGTCACTGACTCAGCACAAACCGGGATTTTTGTTCACGATGTCGAAACCACGGCTACTGGAGAACTCCTCCTCTATCGAGTACAGTGGGCCTGCCGCTACAACCAAGTGCTTCCCACTATCCATAGACTACTGATGTACTCCACCTATTGAGTACTATGGGTCTGCTGCTACAACTAAGCGGTTCCCACCATGGTTCTACCGCTACAACCAATCCCTCCCCCTTATAGCCTACAGAGGCACTTCTTCTATTGAGTAACACAGGTCTGCCGCTACAACCAAGCGATCCTCTGCCATGGGTCTGCTGCTACAACCAAGCGCTCCCCACCGGGCCATCTGAATCACTTTGAGTCGATCTATCAACAGTCATCAAGTCTCAGCCAGCCACTAGGTCTCTGCAATCTGCTCACTCGTCACCGGGAGGGTATGCTCTACGAGGCTCAATATGATATTCCATGTGTCAATAAGTCTCACGTAGAAGTATCACAAAGGACTGCCTCATCATTGGGGTCTCAACGCAACATACAACGTGTCAATCAGATGCCCCGTATGTGAGTTCTTGGCTTTTCATTTCCAGGAGCCTGGTTGGGTTTTAAGCTAAAACCATCCCAAACATACCACAATTTCATCCAAATCCCACATGTAGTATTTCCAAAGGACGTTCTCAACAAAATGAATCCAACGTAGTTGATGGCACGTCAACCGGACGTCCGGTCCATAAGTTATAAGTGTTTCCTCTATGAGGGCCCTGTTGGTTTCGGGTTTGAACCAACCTTGCCACACCCAAACTTCACCAAAACCTTGAGTATAATATACTGAAACGACCACCTCGATTAGAGGAATCCTACGCAACTGACGGTATGTCTATCGAGGTCCGTAGCTCATGTTATGGTCAGTTAATAGAAAAAGGGTCCGAAGAGGTGGGTATGGGCACGGTCTGATCTGGCCCAACTCACCCTGGGTCTGCCCGAACCAGGTCGGCCCGACCCGGGTCCGAGTCGACCTGGCCTGAGTCCGGGTATGGCCCAGCTAGGCCTGGCCCAGCCCGGCCTGTGGCGGGCCGAGAAGGGGGGATACGGCCCCTCGGTTCCGCGTAACGGTGGTGCCAGGCTGGCACCACTCGATCTCCCCGGAACCTGCGCGGCATGGGTTCCATTCTTCCGCCGCCACGACGCGCTAGGGCGCCGCCGCCTCCAGGCGACCGACCGGCGCTGGCAACCGCCTCCGATCCCCATCGCTGCCGTGATATTCCGCGGGCCACCTGAGACGTTCTGGTGGTCCACTTTAGCTCCTGTCTGCACTTACGGCCTCCTCAGGTCCCGCTCTATACTGCGATGGCCTCAAATCAATGTTTCCCTTCTACTCATCCGTCGTCAAACATTCTATGAATCGCGAACAAGTTGTAGGTGGGTCTGGACTTGTTCATTAGCCCGTACCCACCGCGTTAGTGGTTCAAATAATTTTCCAACAAAAATACACCCATGTTCGAGGGTATAAATTACATATATGAAAATATAGAAAATCCCCCTTCCTCAGTTTCAAGAGCGGAGAACATCGTCGAGTCGCAGATGAGAAGCATCACGGATGATGACGTCGATTCCGTTGACATCGGGGAGAGAATAAATGATGAAGTTGCTTCTCGGACTTCGAATCATGGAGCGTTATTCATCGAGGGAGAATGACATTCTTTGTTGGAGGGTTTCTTCGTCGAAAAAAGAACACTTTTCTTTTTATTTCTCCAGAGGTTCCTCCCAAAATATATGTCATCACAAATTTTATAAAAGACTTCTCCCATTTTAATGAAGTGCCATGCAAATCAATGTTCCAATTAAATTAATGAACTCATTAATTTAATTGCATTGGAAACTTACTAAGATGGAGGTAGAGAGATCTCATTAATAGGGGATTTGTCAAAATAAACAAGGGGGTTTAAGGGAGTTAAGGAGAGATTAAAGGTTAGGGCTCGTGTGGGTCCCACCTCAAAAATATTCTCTCATGAGAGGCTATGTGAGTGCGGGACCCACCAATAACGTCCCCATGTTGGATCTAACTACCCAAGATAAATAAAAGTGTTCACAACAATTTTTTTTATCTTTTTTTATTAAACCCCAAAAATTAACATTCAACTCGCATTAAACGCAACTGCGGTAAAGGTCCCTCTTAAGAGAATACTGGCGCTGTGAGTTCATCGGTTTCCTTAGATTTCAATTCTGAGGACCGGTTCAAAAGATAGAAAAACCCGCACGTACTTTTACTGAACGTACCCAAAAACCAACTTCTGAAATTGATTCTGGACACACTGGGCCTCAGAATCAGGTTCCGTCAGAAACCGCAGACTCATAATAATCCAAAATATTTAAGAAAAAATATTCCTTGAACTTTATAGGTTTATACACTTTAATGAAAAATATATCATTTTCCAAATTTATTTGGCGATTTTATAACTTTTCATCATTACTAACTCTAGAAATTAACAAAAATATTCTTTTTCAAAAACACCACAACTTATGAAAAGAATGATTCTGATCGTATGATTCTTATTCGGTCTATTTGGTTTCCGATATAATTGTACACTACTATTTTATCTTCATGAAATATTCAACATGTAATGTTTTTTGGTCTAATACACTACGTCTGATGAACCATTTTATTGAATAAAATTGTGAAAAAGTAATATATTTCAGATGTAATCATTATCTTGATTTTATCTAATGGAAAAAATATTTATGATGACCTTTAGCATTCTATATTTCATAAAAATCATTTATCATTGGATTTATTCACAATTTATGATAACTCCATGATTTGAAATGAATCATCTAAATTCAAGATATAATGATTGAGAACATTTTAACTCTGTACTTCACTATATTTATTCAACATATTCACTATAATTATGACTTCGTCACTCAAAACATCAGACTTTAAAATAAATAATATTCTTGATTAATTATAAATGGATATTGTGTTTGATATATCTTAAACATCACTCTTATTTATCTCATAAAAATGGTTCATCTGATTAGTAATATCATATTTCTGACAATTTCTGCTTATGGTTCTTCTTAGTCTAATACAATGGATTTGGAAGACTACTTTCATAAAAACAAATAATCCCCTGTTGTTTTTTGGATCAAATCATCACACATATTCTTCTATTTTTTTGGAAACAAAATTTTACAAATATTTGTTTTCATACAAATAAAAAACAAGTTAAACAACACAATATATCTTCAATATTACCTTTTTGATTATTTGAAAACAATTGCTTATTATATTTTGAACTATAATTTTGTTCACTACTCATGTTTTTATACAACTGATGTTTTTTAATTATACGAAAATATAGAATTTATAAAAAGAGATTGTGTTAACACAACACTACTTAGTAAAGAAGTGTTTTTAAGGAAATTTTACCCCTTAGTGATGAATTTGTTTTTGTTACCATGTTCAGAGAAACACCCCTATATTTTATCTTTTATATGTACTTTTTTGTTTCCCTCCCCCATTTTATGATAACCACATCTTCAGATTAATTTATTAAAGTAATAATTTTTCTATTTCTATTGACGAATAATGGTGTACATATCATCAAACTTTGTCAAAATAATTCATATAAAGGTGTGCGTGGGGGGGGGGGGGGGTGGGTCCTTGATAGGTTTCTTATAAAGTCATTAGTGGATGATGAAAATTTAGTTTTAACCATAATTCCAAAAATATTTAATTATGCATTTATTTTGTGGATATATGAGAAATTTCATACTTTTTTGAGATATATTCCAACAAAAACTCCCCCCAGTAAGTTTCTCTTTTATAATGTGAAATAGTATATCAATGTGTTTTCACCTTGAATGTTGGTAATTATTTTTATAATGATCTATTACAATATAAATTTCTCAATTAATATTCATTTTTTATAATATTTCACTTCGAAATCATCCAGTAAAACATTCATCCACAACATCTCAGTACATGATATGGTAGTTGAAACATATTCTAATTCTGTAATTCTCAATTTTAATGAACTCTATTATATATAATTGATACTCACTGAATATTCAAATAATAAAAATGATCATCTTGATTTTTATTTTGTTTAATTACAATTCTTAGCCCAATCGACATAATTATAACCCTAAATGTTCATTTCACAACATCTTTTGTATAAAATATGATGTGAATATACTCTTTAATATATATCATAATTCTATTTTCATATAATATATGTGACACTTTAGGTTAAATATTATATCGGTAGAATAAAGTTATATCACAAAAAAATATCTGGTCTTAGGGTAGTTAGATAATGAAAACTTCCATTGAGCTTTCAGAATTCGTTCTCATTCAAATGTTTTTTGGATTAATATTTACGGAACTATAATCACTGAAATTTAATTTTAAACATATTTGTATTATTCAACCCCATAATTTTTTAACAATTCCATTTCAAATTTTTCTTGAGATAGGAAAAATTTTTTTTTTTTGAAATTGAAAGATGATGATGAATTTTAACTATTCAAAAATTTAAGTCATATCATTTCATCAAATCCTCACTATATACTTTACAATATTTCTCTTTATCTCCAACAATAATTATATCATCTATAGTCACAATTATAATCAGTGTGATGGAGTAAAATTAGTTCATATATAAGTTACTATCAACTTTTCATTTATAAAAATTCTGAATACTCAAACAACTACATTGTTTTGGTTATCATTCATATGGGGATTGATTTAACCCATACAATGAACTCTTTAATTTAAAAACCATGATTCATTCATTAATAATTAGTAACCAAATATTTTGATCAATGTAAACTACTTCTTAGACATCATCAATTAGAATAGTTACTTTTCATCCATATAATAAGCATTATAATAGATAAGTGTAGCTACTTCTAGAAACATTATTATAATTTATAATCATGCAATTGAAGAATGGTTTTCTTGACAATCAATACCATCCACATGTTCATCGCCTTAAAAAAACTCATTTATTTTTTCATAAAATTTTTCCATGTTCATTTAACTTTTCTATGTAGACCCATTTTGGTCCCATTAAAATTTTATTTTATATCATTTGAAAAAGTTCCCAAAATTAATTTTCACAATTTTATCAAACACTTCGTCTATAGAATAAATCCATTCCTAATTTTTTTATCTTATGAAACTATTATTGGTTCATTTTTTGAGATGAGTGATGTTTTATTTTATAATCTCAACATTCTTCTAGAATGAATTCGAATCTTATGATTCCCTAGAATATTTTCAAACTCAATTTGTTATTATAAAGTAGGGAATTTTAATGTTTATCTTCCTGTTTAATTTTCCTCATAACAAAATTCTTTCAGATCATGAAAAGTCCAGTTTGAATCATTTTGATTCTCATTGTCGATATTTAGTTTACATTCCTCAAAATTATCACCAAATTTTTTTCGTGAGTTCTTATTTTCAATAACTATCATATCATTTGAATCCAACATATTTTTAAAGAATATTTTCAAACAATTGTAACTTCATATGCTGAGCGAACATCCCATGGAAATTACTTATTCAACTTCATCATCATCTGTTATAAGGATTATATATTTAGTAATCATGGAATTCCAAAAACATTGAAATAAATCAATCATGGTTTTTGGTTATATAAAATTTCATAGGAATTATTGTTGGATTTAGGAATCAACCAGAATCTCTTATAAACATGTAAAATAATACTATCTACTTCTCTCTAGTAGGAATTTTCAATTTTGTATTCTATTAACATGATTCTACTCATTTCTAGTAAATTATATTTTTAATTTCCAATGCTCAAATTTTTCTGATGAATATGGAGAACTATAAAATATTAGATAAGATGCTGTCTAAGATAATTTTCACAAGAAATTTATGGGAACTATTTTTTAATATAAGTTCTTATATTCTTTATATAAACACATTCTTCTTTCTTATCGTATTTTTTGATGAATATGAAAAATTAAACATCCTCTAACCTGTGCTGCAGAAAAAATATGTTTTTTCATCTGAGTGAAATAATAAATATATTTTTTGAAGTAAAAAATATAATTTCATTTTTTAATGTCTCAAAGAAACGCATTGTTAAAAATAAATAAGTTTAATAGGTCTTGTAGACTAAATCTCAGCTTCCTTCTGAATTTTATTTGTCATTTTCTATTTCAAAAATTTCACTCAAACCTACTCCATTATTTTTTTTCAATTACAGAATATTTCAAGAAACATCAAATTTGCAATGTTTTTTTCATGATTTTCTAATTGTGGTGGCTATGTATTCAATTCCACGAAATAATATCATATTTAGAACATAGATAACATGATTTGTTATGATATCCAAGGAAAAAAATATTTAAACTAGTTCAATCTCCCATGGTTATAAATTTTCCATATTTTAAACTTCTGATGATACAAGAATATTTTATGAAAAAAATAATTTTCATCATCACAATGTTTACTTACAATATGTATGTATTGTTTTATCCCTTTAACAAATAAATATTCTTTATAATTTAGTTTTGAGTTTCTATATCAGTTGTTACTAACTCTATAATTTTGAAGGTACTATAATTTCCAAAAGTAACAGCTCCATCATCGTTATTTTTCATATGTTTGATGATTTTTATATCAAAATTCTTGTTTAAATAGAAAACAACATCAAGATTCAATGGTTTTTCATTTTTTAGCTTTTAATGTTTTATCAACAAAGAAAATTTTCCCTCAAAATTCACATTTCTATCTTCCTTTTATTTTCACATATAATTAAATTTTTCTTAAAGGTGTGTCATAAATGTTTCATCAATATTCCTGTGCTGGTAACATATTCCATATAGTTTTTTTTAAAAATGTTTTTTTTCTATTAGATTTTTTTCAGCGACTTCAGTTTTCAATTTTCCAACTTGAAATGATTTAGGAGACTTTCTCATTCCTATTCATTAAATGTATACACTATATTAAAACCAATTTTCATGTAGTATATAGTTATACAAAGAGGTATATTCCATGTTCATATAGGTTACACAACACTATTAAGAACGCTAAAATATATATCTTCTATTAATTTATTATCTTTCATTATAGCCATGTTTTTGAGGTTTGTAACTTATTTCTATTATGATACACACTTAGTGTGTTACATATTTCATACATAATATGATTTAAATTTTTATAGATTTGATAATTTTCCCACATCCATTCTGAAACCATTCATTCCCAACACGTTTTTCTCACCTTAAGGGTTAGAATAATTATATGAAACATTCTTTTTGATCGATGATTATTTTACCTCATTATTGATTTAATATTTCACTACAATTTCAAATGTATCAAAATTTAAATCAAATTTTTTTTTTCATTTTCATTAATCATTATAAAATTAGTTTTGAGATATATATATTTTTATTGAGACATTTTAACATTTTATTCACTTTCTTCCAACATCTATTTGGGATATTAAACTGTTTTCCCACGTCAAAAATTCAATGATTATTACTTAAGATCTCCTGGATGTATTATTATTATATCTTGAAAACATCATTTTCACCTTCAATAAACATTTCACAATATTTATTTATCAATATAACATCTTTCTTGGTAGATTTATTTTCATCAATTCATGCAATTATTTCTGCTCGGAAGTGATAATCTCTGAATGTTTATTCACTGGCTTCTAGTTTAATATTTGAGAGGAAATTAATTTTATTAAATTTATAAATGGGTGTCATAATATTTTATGAACATTAACCTTCTAAATAATTTTTTTTCAGTTTAGATTGATCCATCCTTGTTATTAAACATACTTATTGTAACCTAGGAAGAATCTTATATATTTTGGATGATTTTTATTCTTTAGTACATCTGTTCCGATTCATCCATCATGGATTTTCATCATAATAATATTGATATTATACAAATTTCTCCATGTGGAAATTTATAGAAAAGTATCTCATTAAACTACAATAATAACATTTTAGAGGACCTTTAACTTCATAATTTTTTATCCCTCTTCAATAGTTCTTGGAAATAAAATGTTTTATTTTATCATTCCACTCAGCATCCTCATTATTAATGGTATAAAAAGGATCTGTAACTTCATCATATTGAATTTAAATCATTAAAAAAACATTAAAATATATTTCTTCTTTCATATTATTTTTGAACATTGTATATTTTTTAATTTCTTAGGAAACAATAATGTTATAAAATTCATCAATAGATAAATCATCATTGTATTATAAAGAGAAAAGTTTATTATAAATACAATCCAAAAATATTCTCATGAGTTTATTCACTATTTTATTATCATTAAGAGCATATTTAAAACCATTTAGTTGAAAACAATTCTTTAAATCACGTGAAATATTGATCAATTGTTTCTTTATCGCTCATTCCTATTTATTCAAACATATTACACCTATTTTTATCTCTTATTACTTTTCTTTAATATTCTATTTGAAAATAATTTCCATGATTTCTCAAATAATAATTTATGTTTTGAGACCCACCATATGCATGTGAAAATTTCTTTATAGAGACGTAATACTTGAATTTATAGCCTTTAAATCGACATTAGTATTTCCCTTAAAAGAAAATTTCATAGGAGAATCATTATAAATAATTGGAAACCCAATGGAAAAAATATCAACAATTTCTAGGAAATAGTATAAGAGATATGAAATTATTATTATTTCCAAATAGAATATATTTTTACACTATATGTTGAAATTTTAATTCTATTGAATAAATTGAGATTATATAGGATTAAGATTTTAAAACGGAACCATCCCTTTGATACCAATTTATGTTCCAAGGGATAAATTAACAACTACTGGGGTTGAATTTATTGTTAACGTATTATAGGTATCAAAAATTTATAAACATAGCCCCTAAAAATTGTTAATGATCATAAAATTATAATATTTTAGTATATAATCTTTCTTCCAAAAGTAGGATAGCAAGTGAAGAACATGATATTTACAAGGATATAACTTATTTTAAGAACCTACATCATTTCCATTTCCACACCCATGGGTTTTTGGAAATTTTATAGTTTCAATAAGTGAATAAAAATTGTTTAAAATCATGATAGAAAAATTCTATCTCTAGATATTAATGACTAAAAAGACTCCCAACCCCTTAAAAATATTACTTACAAAAAATATTAGATATAAAAAATGAACAATAATTATTTCTAATCTAAGAAGTCTGTGTCCAAAACCTTAGTTTTATGAAATTGGGCCTGATTAACTTAGTATTACAAAGTTTGTCGGATAGAATCAGTATGATGAACCTATTAGCAATATGATATTTTCAAACATGGCTCAAATACACCGACCTATATTCCTCAATATTACATTCCTAATTCCATTAAATAATACTTTTAGTAGTCTATTATACATATGATATCTCAGTCCAAAAATACTCTATAATGTGAACACTATAACACCCTTCAGTTTTTCACACATGAATAGTTACAATATTAGAATGTATTCAGAATTTATCTATTGGAATACAATAATGGAAAATGTGGGAATCTTAAAAACAATTCCAACTGATAAAAATACAAAAAATTCAAATTCACTCATATTTGAAATTCATGTTTGATCACATTAAATCTTATGAAATATTTGTGTTCCTTCATGATTCCTCTTTAAATTTCTAAATAATAGTATATAATTCTAAAAAAAGACAATTAAATAATTTTTGGAAGAATAACTATGATGGAACATCCTCATCTTAGTTAATTTGACTCTCTACCTCAACTTAGTCCATCTGACATTTTTCTTTATTTTAGTCTAATAAGAATTTCTATCAGAAACTGAAACTGATTTATAGTAAAAACCATACTTCTAGTTGATTGGTTTCTACATGTCCATATAATAACGTTAGCTTATATAATGACTACTTCAAGATATTTCAAGACATTAATGAATAAAAATTTTAAACATAAATATTTTTGAGAGTTTATAAATTCCATGAATTACATACTATAAAAAAATAAAATCAGATTTCTTCTTTCAACAACATAGAAAATTCTAATAAAAACAATGTCCAATTAATTTAGTAAAATTTGTTCCAAATAAAAACATAATTTTAAAAAAGTTTTGTTATCAAGAAATAAAAATCAGGTTAACAATTCCAAAATTATTATCATATGGGATGTTTGAAATGGTAGTAGAGGAAGGGTATTTTTATATATTGTATGTGACGGGGTGTGGCAGAATCCTGTCTAGATATAAGTTATGTGACTATTAGAGTAATTTAGAATTGTGAAATTTGGAGGTCTGTTGTAGTGTGATTCTATCATGGAGTTTGATGAATAGTGGAATGATGGTAGAATATGGGACCAGTAGAAGGACTTTGATAGATCAAGGTTTCTATCATCACATGGTGGTGGTAGTAGATTATTGTCCTTTATGCACATGTATTTCTCTAATATTTATTTTTTTTTAAAAAAATTATAAAATATAAATAATTATTTCATTCATTGAAAAACATTATTCTCTAATCCATGTATGATTTACCAATTAAATTTATGATTTTTAATAACATAAAAATTCTACTAAGAATTTATGTACTTCCAAAATCAAATCTAATTTTCTTGAATAAAAATTAAAAAAATATTTTTTGAATTTCAAAATTAAATAATCTCTTAATGACCAGAAATATAAAATTCCATTAACATTTTCATTTCATGTTTTATAATTTAAAATTATTTTATTTCAAAATGATTTAAATTTATTAACATTCATAAATACATGAAATTTATTAAATGAATTAAAACTGAACACCCAATCTATTCCAAAATTTTGATCCATAATCAAATAATAATTCAAATTTTCAATTTATATGTGGCTAATTTTTTAATTGAATCAAAATCATTAAATACCATCAATTTTATATATTAAGATATTATGTCCCATAATTTTACCAACTATCAAAAATGAATATTTTTCATGGGAATTGAATTAAAATTGGGGAATGTTCAATGAATATCAAACATGAAATGTTTAAATTTTCATCTAAAATCCCCTAGATATAATTAAAATCACTATTAATTTTATTGATTCATATTTATATAGAGGTTCAAAGTATGAGAACTAGAGAAATAGTAAAGTAGAATATTCATGGTTTGAGTTAGAACTTTTTATTCGAATTTCACTATACTACATATGTTTTTAGACAAACAATTCTTATTTAAAGGGGAGAGAGAATTCTGAGAAAGTTTGTTCCATATAAGTTACAGAAAATGTGAGGTAATTACTATAGTTATAAAGATATCTTTTGTGAAATAATAAAAAATATAACTATTTGAGGAATACTAGGAAGATTGGAACCAGATGAAAGATGATAGACATATTGATCAAGTAATGTGGTAACAAATAAAAAATATTTGACTAACAAGTACTGAACAAAGGATAACAGACAAACATGGTTTTATGAACATAATACCAAGATGATTATATCAGATAACAGGTTTATTAGGTTGAGTGGTTATTATCATTATTGTTAAAAACATAGAACAATAGAATGAATAACATTTAGGATAGAAATTTTGAATAATGTTCAAGAGACATAGTGAAAAATTATTGATTTGTGTTGGTGAAGGCTCATTTTTTGGTTTAAAAGATCTATTTTTGAAATTTTCTATGTGAGGATTACATTGACTATAAAATAAATATAAATATTTATGGGATTTATATTACGATACTACTATAAACCAAAAAGGATTGTTTTCTTGACTATATGAGGACTCATATTACTTCATAATTATTATAAGGACTAGATACTCTTATTGAGTTATGAGGCACATAAAATCCTAAGTTCTTTTGGGAGTTCATTAGTGTAGTTTTTTGTGGACTATTTTCTCCATAAAATGTAGATAATGTGGTATTAAATGATAATAACATAAAAAACATACACATATTACACCCCCTCTCAGTGGCCAAATAAATCAAGAATGATCTTTTAAAATAGTGAACATATGTATAATGGATGGGCATGGAAGAAAAGGTGAATCATATAGTGAAAAAAATATGAAACAAACTTATGGATTGTGATTGTTGTGGGGTGTAGGTGGATCATGCACAAGAAATGATCGATGATTCATTAGGGTAAATAATGAACTAAAAAATGGTTAATCAACTAATTATGTAAAGTTTATCCTAGTGTTTCACTTATACTTAATTGTAATAAGAACTTATATGTAATATTCACTCATCATGTTCCCCATCCATTCTTATGTAAAATTTAAATAGTAGAAATATCCGAAAAAGTAGAGGCTCACATGGGAAAAAGTATAATATACCATATTTAAAAAAAATTACAGATTCATGAAATGAAGTGGAATTTAAATCCCTTTTGATAGTAAAAAATAGGATCATGAAATGAAAACAAACATATAAATAATTAGACTAAAATTAAACATTGTATTTTAAATAAAAAAAACATAATGAAATATTTTACTACATGGCCTCCTTTCAAATAAAATGAAATCAACATACGATGTTCATGTAACCTAACATGTGATTTTTTCCATAATTTTCACTACATAAGTGAATCTAAGCCTAAAAATAATCATTGTACACTACCTATTTCTTTTCATGATTCATGGTTTTATTTATCTTCTTCTATGTTCTCATCTAGTATTATCCAGGATTTATAAACAAGATTATAAATTTAAAAAATTAATAGTAGAAATAAAATTTACTGGGGTATATCGAACTTTACCGTAGTCTCGTCCTGAATAGAGGAAAACAATAACCAAGGGGACCAAAAAATTAAAACTTATAAAAAATAGAGAGTAACAATTAATATAAATTATATACAATAATAATGAAACTTATATACCAAACAACTCACAACACATGCATGTACTAAGGTAATAAAAAATCATATTCAAAAATCCCAACATTATGATAAGATAAAAAATACCCATTTTATCCCAAATATTTTAGACTAGCCCAAACATCACCATATCATCAAACCAAGGGAACCGATAAGTCACATACATAGAGTGTCCT
This sequence comes from Viscum album, assembly GCA_963277665.1. NCBI lineage: Eukaryota > Viridiplantae > Streptophyta > Magnoliopsida > Santalales > Viscaceae > Viscum > Viscum album. The sequence continues at coordinate 164,668 of CAUJRU010000072.1, forward strand.
AGGATTGTAGAATAATGAAAAATTATTTATATTTCCAATTGAATCCTAGGGACTGTTAACAAATCTATAGGACATCAATAGTGTTTGAATTCTAGAATACCATATCATTCATTGAAATACACCAATATGTTTATTCTTAGGAAAACATCTCCAAATCTTGTAGTTTCACATGAAACATAACTATAAATATTAATAAAATTTCTCTTATAAGCAATATCTATACTTATATTCTTGGGAAGAATCCTAATTTTCAATTACTATTTCCTAGTCTTAACCCCACATACAACATCATTTAGTTTAGAAGATTATAAATCTCTATAAAAAAAATACTTTATCTTCTTATAATCTTATAGAAACCCTATCATACATCTTGAAATTATTTTCTGAATTAAAATAATCATCATGGATGTTAAACAAAGTAATTTAGGTTGTTTATTATTTTTTTAAAAAATAAATATTAGCTAAATTGGGTAAGAAATTATTAAACTCATCATGTTGTACTAAAATAGAGGTTCCATGTGTCATAACAAAGGTATAAATCATTATCTTATTATACATAATAAAAATAATATATCTAGTATATATAGGTGTTTGATTTTTTGTGGTGGAATAAGGTCCAAATTAAAAAATACCTATTCGAATAGGGTTGAAATAATGAATGAGTAATGAGATATGATATGGTATGAAAATTAATATAAAAACCCAAAGATGTTTCAAAATAGAAAGTGAAATATAAAAATATTAAAAAAATGTGTAAATATAAAGATCAAAAGTAACAAACCATCTTTAGGATAAGAATGTCCTATGATTAGTATAGTAACACCGTGGAAATTATATTATTATTAATGAAAAAAAATATAAATACTAAAAATTGAGATGAAAAAAGGGAAAACTATAAAGCTATTTGATCATGGAAACTTTATCAATATGTAAATGAGTTTTGAATCCAAGTTCAAGGATGGTAACATACACTCCTGAGTTGGTCAGAAATTCCCTTAACACCACATATGGACTAATGAAAAACCTAATAAGAAACATAGAAATTATGAACAAAACCAAAAAGGCATAAGGATACTAGCCTACCCTAAAAACCCATAATTAGTTAATAAAAAGTGATTCCTAGTTCTATAAACATGGGAAAATAATCATTTCTTCATCATAGTATTGGTATGATTTAACAATAATATAAATCACTCCAAAAAACTATTAGTGGATTGGGTGGATCAAATTTTGTAAATCCATGGTCCAAGATCCTCTTTTCCTAATATCTTTATAAGACATTAAAAAATAAATCCAAAAACCAAGATCCACCCTCCCTCATATATGTAATCGGTGGGTTACTTGAGAAAATAAGAGAAACAAATTTTGGATTAATATAGAATCCAGCATCAAATTTAATAGTGAAAGGAGACATGATAGAGTTTCCATTGGTAAAAATGAATAAAAAACAAGTAAATGAATATGATTTTACCCAAGGGAATGTGGTAGTAGTAGAGTGGAGTGATGAAAGGAATGAAGATCACCCATAATTGTACCAAGGTACTTCATGACCCAAATATTGTGAAATAATTTCATTTCATAGAGGTCATCCCACAACTTCCCATTCACATATATGTAATATGAAATCCTACATAAAGGTAAATCATCTAGAGCCCCGAACAATCTCATGTAAAGGAAACATAGAAAAGTGAACCAAAAATAGAGAGACTCACATGGGAAAACCCAATAGAGACTAGATAAAAAATAATTTTGTAATTAAAAATTAATTCAAAATCAAATATACTTTAAATGGAGAAATTTAAAAAATGAATCTGAAATCATACTTTGAAACAATAAAATTGAAAAAATAAACTTTTATTTGATACCGAATACATCGTGATGTATATTCATAAACATGTACATGACTCTCATTCATCACCCTCTATCAAACAAAAAACCAAGATATAAACTTATAATGGTTACCTATTTTTCTTATAACCCAAAAAATGAACTCTTATAGTTGATACATTTTATAACCTCTTAGATATACCCCAAAGCTAATTAATTAAACTCACAGAGAACCATGCAATGTATCCCCAATGGAATAAAGATATTATCATGAAATAAAAATTGATATTAATCACCCATATACCACCTCAAGGAGAATACCCATAACAATGTCAATCTAATGAAACAAAAATCTCAAAATCCATAAGATATGATTCCTCGACATGATACACCAAATATCAATATAATCTAATATGATAAAGAAACCCCTTCCATAAACTATTTTAATATCTAGTTTTATCATGGAGAGATTCTCCATTATTTGAAAGCATCACTAGGGTCACATATGAAATTTCTACATAACATCTTGCACAAATAAGTTTCCCCTATATTCACCTTCTCTAGTGTATAATGAATCTCAATATCAGAATCCTTTAATAATTCCATCCACTATCACTACCAAATATTCAAGACAAGATGGAAGATAATATACCATATGATTGTTTTGACAATGATGACCCCAATGAATTCCCGAAAAATTTAATGTTTATATAGATTTATGGATACCAAAACATTCACCAACTCTAGATTATGGATAGAGTAGTTACAATTATCTATAAATGACTTCTGAGTCCAATTATAGATTAACAGTATTCACTGCATCAAAAATATATCCCCTTATTAGAAATAAAGAATCTCAATAAAATATAAATGAAACACTGTGATTTTGAATCAATTAATATAATAATTTCCCATATTATAATATAAATACTCAAAATCAGCCTAGCACTTGTCACCCAATTATAAATCCTAATTTGATTTTGTTAAGGAAATCAGAAGAGACATAATTTGAGAGAATTTGGGTATGATCCTCCTATAATTTCTTACATGAAAAATATAAATCACCACCTTGATAAAATTTTTGGGGGATATTCAAGAAATTATTACCTAAATATTTTAATAACCCACAACCTCACCACACTGAGAAACAAATTTTCCAATGAAATGGACCTATCAGGCATAGAAATCACACTTTAAAATAATCCCAAAAAGATAGTGATTCTATAGAAATAAAAAAATTGAACATATATACTCTATATATTCATCATAAATAATTGAATACCCAAGAATTTCATTAATAAATAAAACCAAAATATAATAAAAAAATTCATGGAACACAGAATTCATCTATCCCATGAACACATCTAGAGGATTCATCACACCAAAAAACATCACAATAAACTCATAATACATATATGGATATCTAAAACTACACTTTTGGATATCCCTAAAAATTAATCAAATCTAATGATATCCTAACAAACAAATAATCTTTTAAAACTATGTAGTTCTGATCAACTGATAAAAAATATCCCCAATTTGAGGGAGAGGCTTGCTATTCTTCAATGTCTCTAGGTTTAACTAATGATAACTAATGAACATATTAATATTTCCATATAATTTATTCCCAATTTTTTTTTAATCCGATGGATATATAGTATGCTATAAAAATATATATTGTATAAAATCATCATTTATAATCCATTGCTAGCACAATATAAATAGGCCCATCCTATAAGGATACATTAATACTAGAGAAACACATTATTTCAACTCAATCAATAAAATGATCTAATGTTGAGGGGTTAATACCACAAGTACTTCCCAAAATTAATTTTGAATCTCTTCTAAAACGATGGAGAAAACATTACTATATTCTCTAATAAACCAAATATAAGTATTAATGTTGATAGAGAGATGTACTAAATATGCCTCTGACCCATCCAACGGTCTTTCTCACAAACAAACCTAACATGATCTCCATAAACATCATAAAAAATAATGAGACTCCTATATAATTAAAACGTTATTTCACTAAACATGGTTAGTCCATACCATGTAATATTTCATATGTCATTATTCACAAACATAGAATGTCTCCCCAAGAGTGATACTTCACTGTTGGTTGGAGTGGATACTCAAGAGGGGGTGAATTGAGTTCCAATTAAAATTTTCTGTTAAAAACAATGTTTATGAAAATCCCCCTCTTTCAAAAATAGATTAAACTGTAGTGAATTTATACAGATTATAAAGGTTCAATTAGTTTCTCAAAGATTGATTAGATCTCAGTTAACTTAATCTTATGATTAAATTAAATTTTGAAACTAACTTACTGGTTTATATTAAATATAAACACTTGCGAGTTTAACTATCAAAGTAGCTTTGAAGACAAATTATATTTTAAAGTAATAGCAGCGGAATATGAAATAAATATGTAGTATGGATATAGTATGTAGCTACAAACACAGAGAATTAACCAAGAGTATTAGTCTCAAGACGAGACTTAGTCCTCTCAAAAGTTTATATAAAAATGATCCACACCCTGGATCAGGGTTAACAACAGTGAACACACTGTCCAGGTCACAAGACCTCTACCACAGTTCTGCATGGGGAAACAAACAACAGCTTGGAGCTGTCCAGGTCTCTCACGACCTCTACCACTATCCATAGTGGGAAATGAAGTGTAAAAAGGTTTGATGAGGATTTACAGATCCTCCAGTGAAAGTACAGGAGTCAGTGTGTGTGTTTAATACAGCAGATAACACACACTGCTCAAAATGTAAAACAAATTTATCACAGAGCAGAGATGTAGAGTTTAGAAATGGCTCTGGTGATTTCAGTGTAGCTCTGGACTCTTTTTTATTTGGTCAGAATTTATTCTGAGTCCTCTTCTCGTTTTTGTTTGAGAAGAAGAGTGTCGTATGCTTCAGGTTCAAAGGCAGTGAGATGTAGTCGATGAAGTTCTTCAATGTTCTTTTGTATGCACATAACTCTTCTTAAGTAGGCTTGATTGTGTATGAGGTTTGTTCTGCTTGGTTCTTCCTCATCTTTCTTTCCTCTATGTTCTTCTTGTGTTCTTCCGTCCACTATCTTCTTCAGCAGAGTCTTCTTGTATTTATGTCACGTGCTTCGGAAGACAGAAAAAGTTTCCTTTCCGCAGGTACGAGGTACGATTTCCTGACATCCGATAACCTTTATTAATTAATTGACAGAGCATTAAAATATACCTAATATGACCGTTGGTTAGATAAATTAAAGATAAAGATAAAGAAATTCAAACAGTTGTTTATGACTATTGAAGAATCAAGTGATCGTTAGGTCATCAGCATTAGTGAGTAATGATCAGTGACTCAGATAGATTAGCATTGGTGAGTCATTTGCATCGGTGAGCCATTTTGCATCGGTGAGTCATTTTGCATCGGTGAGTCATTTTGATCAGCATCGGTCTGTCATCTGATCGGTGAGCCAGTTTGATCAGCATCGGTCTGTCATCTGATCGGTGAGTCAGTTTGATATCGGATCGGTCTGTCATCTGATCGGTGAGTTAGTTTGATCAGCATCGGTCAGTCATCTGATCGGTGAGTCAGTTTGATCAGCATCGGTCTGTCATCTGATCGGTGAGTCAGATGATCGGTGGCTCATTTTGATATCGGATCGGTGCGACCGTTGTCCTTTGATATTGGATCGGTGCTTCCGATGTTTGTTGATATAGGATCGGTGCTTCCGATGTCTGTTGATATTGGATCGGTGCTTCCGATGTCTGTTGATATTGGATCGGTGCTTCCGATGTTTGTTGAAATTGGATCGGTGCTTCCGATGTCTGTTGATATTGGATCAGTGCTTCCGATGTCTGTTGATATTGAATCGGTGCTTCTGATGTCTGTTGAATCCAGACGACTTCCAAAATACTTTGTAAGTCAATAAGCATAGACAAAAACATCATAACAGATTCATTAACAGATTGTAATTAAGTTTATGAGAAATCAAACCAGATTAAGCATTAATGGTATGTGATTATTTTTGATTATTAAAACATCAATCATAGACATGAAATCAACAATCTTCCAGAGGGCTCAACAATCTCCCCCTTTTTGATAATCACAAATCTTTATCATAAATAAAAACATAATGAGAATTAAACCATAAAGAAAATAAATATAAAGAGATATATAAATCTCCCCCTTAATTTAAATTTCCCATATATATTATACAGATTTCCCATATATATTATACAGATTTCTCATATATATTATACAGATTTCTCCCCCTGAGATAGATACATCTCTCATATATATATATAGATCTTTCTCCTCACCTTAGAGATATACATCTTGTCTCCCCCATATATCTCTCTTCTCCCATATATCATTCGTTTTCTTATCCCCCTTTGGGATAATCAAAAAGGAGGGAAAACATATAAGTGAAAGTGAAAGTAAAAGCAGTCAGTATAGAGTAGAGAGGAAAAAGAAAAAATTTTATAAAGTACAGAATATTACAAGCATCGCATTGTTCACCCTATAAAAAACAGTACACAAATATTTTTTGGGATACAAAGGGGCTTTGCCTTTGTCTTTGGGATCAATAGTGGGTAAGTTTGAAGCCTTGGAGGCAGGCTGGACTTGGCGAATCTGAAGTGGTGGTAGGAAAACTCAGGCAGGTGTTGGAGCAGGTGCCATAGAGAGTTGTTGTTGAGAAATAGGAGCTGGTTGAGAAACTTGCTGAGGGACTGGTCTTAACTGAGATAGAGCATGAGCAACAGATAGCTAATTTGGAGCTACATCAGAGTCACTGAGAGGTTCAGAAGTAGGAACTACTATTGTAGTGGCTGGTGCATTCAAATAGGGCTTCAAAAGATGAATGAAGTTCTGAATGACTTCTGCCCCATACTTCATAGATTTTTCAAAATCATCTTTATTCTCTATGAACTGGGCCAAGGAAGGGGTAAAATCTTGCAACTGATGAACTTGAGTTTTGAAGCCCTGAGTGACTGGAGGTAATTTCAGATTCTCTGCCAACACCTTGAAGTTTGCAGCCATTTCATGCTTTGTATAAATCTTGGAAAAGTAATTATCAACTTTGTCTTTGATCTCTTGCAGAGCTTTCTTAGCATCTGCTGAATACACCAATTCCATCCTATGACTGTTATCACAGATCTCTTTCATCTTCCTCAAAGATTCTAAATCAAGAATTTTTCTAACAGTAGCTAACACATCATGCACAACTTCTCTTAGAGCTTCTAGCTCACGGATAGTGATCTTGGTTACCTTGCCTATACTGGCTTGGCCAACTATGTGAGTTAACTCAGCTTTCAACTTCCCCAGGTCAGACTTGTTGAGATGTTCAATCAAATTTCTCAAAACTTCCATCATACCAGAGATGGTTGATCGGAATTCGCTGGATAGAGATACCAAGCCGGTGTGAAGATACTTCAAAGTCTGATTCAAAAAGGCTATGTGCCTGCCAATAAGTTCACCAGTATTGGCCAGGTCTGGCTTCACATCATTAGATACTCTTTATGAGAAGGCTTCCAATGAATTTTCAGAAACTTGTAGAGACACTTGAGTAAGAGAATTAGAAATTTCTTCTCTAACTGTGGCTCTCACAGCGGTTAGCAATTCAATATTAAACTTATTAAGATCAGCTTGAGAGATTCCAGAACCAGGTAAATTAACATTTGTAGGATTAACAGCGGGAACAGACCTTTCTTCTCTTGGGAGGTTCCTCTTCACAGCTGCAGCAGATCCTGGCATTACTTCTTCTTCTTCAGAATATTCTAAGCCCAACACAGCATAACCAGGGTAGTCATCCCAAACAGCAGCACACAAGGTGTATTTTGGTTTCTCATAGCTTGCTGTTCCACTGATTTTTGGTGAATCAACCTTGCCACTGATATGTATTTCTTGTTATGACTGAGGTGATTCTATTTGATCTTCAGAAAGACCATTCACTGGTCTGTTATCACCATCAACAGCACCCTCAGCATCATCAGCTTGTCCATCATCACTCTTATCAGAAGCTTCACTGTGATATTCTTCAGTATCAGAATCTTCTTCATCACCAAGAATGGGTTCTGATTCTGGTAGGGCTAAGGGTGGACTAGCAGGTCCAAACTCTATTCTTCTCTTGGGACTAGCAGTGTCAGGATCACTCCTATCATCAGGAGATGACATACTTCCTTCCTTAGTCGCAGCTTCTTCTTGCTCTTGGGCTTCGGTGGCCTCATCCTTTCCTTTTTCTTGCTCATCATCATCAGAATAAACTGGTTCCTCATTTGGTTTCAATCCAGGGTCTCTCAAATCCTTTCGCCACTTTCCATGATCTATGGGAATGTAGGCTTCATACAATTTATCTTCATCTGCAACCCAGCACTTCTTCCATGGATTCCAATTGATTTTCATCCTCTTGAAGATCTCTTTGTTGAGACAGAAGGTATGATCTGTTTCATCAACTTCATCATCTTCATCAATACATTCTAGATTCTTGAGCATGGTAGATATCATCTTTGAATAAAACAAGGCATTGGATTTCTTGGACGGTTTTACCATTCCAGCTATGTGCACCATCACATATCTACACAAATTGATCTTCTCATGTGTTTTCAGAAGAAACAACAGGAAAACATCCTAGTACTTTACAGCAGCAAAATCTCTTCTCCTAGGGCAAAGTTGGTGCTGAATAAACTTGAAAAGAAGTCTACATTCACCATCTAATTCTGAAGCTGTGATTCTCTGTGACTCTCTATTTCCAGTCAGAAGCTCTAGAGCTAATTTGTAAGAGAAGTAATCAGATGTTGGAGGAATATTCCCAGCATAATCCCCATACCGACCTTCATGAGGTACATTCAAGCACTCAACCCACTACTTAGATGAGAAGGATATTTTCTTTCCTTTTACCACAGACGACATCCTGGCAGCCTCCACACCATCAAAAGTGATTTCCAGATTCATATAGAACTCATGTACCAGCTTCGGGTAGTCTATTCGAGAGTTGTCAGAAAACCAGTCTATCCATCCTTGCGATTCAAGAACTTGCAGCAATAGTGACTTACTTGACAAAAGCCACGCAGAGCTGACTTCTCTTTCTACAGCAATAATCCGAGTTTCCAGGTTCGGATTTACTGATCGTTGAGAGGTACTACTCGACTCGCCTCGAGCACACATTGAAGGTACAGGGCTATCCGGTCCTTTGCTCGGTCTCTTTTGCTTAGCCATTTGAGGATTTTGGGAAGGCAGGAGTTCGAAGGTTCGAAGTAGAGGGGAAGAGAGGTTGAAAGGTTCGGCGGGAAATTAAAGGTCAAAGGTTTAGGGAAGATAAATAGCCGCATATCATTTATTTTATCATTTAGGGTTCCCATAAAAATTATAAAAGAAATTTACTAATTAATTACAATATAATAAAAAAAGATCGGTATGACAGATCGGTTGCACAGATCAGTTGCACAGATCAGTTTCACAGATCGGTTTCACAGATCAGTTTCACAGATGAGTTTCACAGATCCGTTTCACAGATCAGTTTCACAGATCAGTTTCACAGATCAGTTTCACAGATCGGTTTCACAGATCAGTTTCACAGATCAGTTTCACAGATCGGTTTCACAGACCGGTTTCACAGACCGGTTTCATAGATTGGTTTCACATATCGGTTTCACAAATCAGTTTCACAGATCGATCAAACACAACTCTTGTTTAATAAATTTCATTCTTTCAGAGCATAAAGGATTTGTGAAGATATCAGCTAATTGATGTTCAGAACTAATAAATTTTAAAGAAATATCACCTTTTTTATAATGATCTCTTAGAAAGTGATGTCTGACATCAATGTGCTTAGTTCTAGAGTGAGACACAGGTTTCTTAGATATATTGATTGCACTAGTATTGTCACAGTTAATTGAAACATGTTTAAGATCAAATCCATAATCCAATAAAGTGTGTTTCATCCACAGAATTTGTGCACAGCAACTACCAGCAGCTATGTATTCTTCCTTGGCAGTAGACAATGCAACTGAGTTCTGTTTCTTACTACACCATGATACTAGGGATTTTCCAAGAAAATGACATGTTCCAGATGTGCTCTTCCTATCTAACTTACATCCATCAAAGTCAACATCTGAATAGCTAGTTAGGTTAAATGGTTGTACTTTTGGATAAAACAAACCTAAATTTATAGTATACTTAAGATACTTAAAAATCCTTTTAACAGCCAGTAAGTGTGATTCTTTAGGATTAGCTTGAAATCTAGCACACATACATACACTGAACATAATGTCTGGTCGACTAGCAGTAAGATAAAGTAAGCTCCCAATCATACATCTCTAATTGGTTTGATCCACTGGTTTCCCAGCATCATCTGTATACAATTTACAGGTAGTACTCATAGGTGTATCATTTTCCTTAATACTATCCAATCCAAAACGTTTTAAAAGATCCTTTGTATATTTACATTGATTTCAAATAATTCCATCTTTAGTTTGAAAAATTTGAAAACCAAGAAAATAGTTAAGCTCTCCCATTAAGCTCATTTCAAATTCATTTTGCATAATCTTTGAAAAATCAGTACATAAGGAATTTTTAGATGATCCAAAAATAATATCATCAACATAGATTTGTACTATTAATACATCTTTTGAAATCCTTTTTATAAAAAGAGTGGGATCGGTTACTCCTTTTTTAAATCCTTTTGAGATAAGAAAGTTTGAAAGCCTTTCATACCACGCTCTTGGAGCTTTTTTTTAAACCATATAAAGCTTTAGAAAGTTTAAAAACATGATTTGGAAAATGAGGATTTAAAAAACCAAGTGGTTGTTCTACAAAAACATCTTCAACAATAAAACCATTTAGAAATGCACTTTTGACATCCATTTGATATAGCTTGAAATTCAGATGTGATGCATAGGAAAGTAAGATCCTAATAGCCTCTAATCTAGCTACAGGTGCAAAGGTTTCCTCATAGTCAATTCCTTCTTCTTGATTGTAACCTTGTGCAACTAGCCTAGATTTATTTCTAATGATGTTTCCAGATTCATCAACTTTGTTTCTAAACACCCATTTTGTGCCTATGGTCAAAAATTCCTTAGATCTTTCTACTAATTTCCAGACTTTGTTTCTTTCAAATTGATTTAGTTCTTCTTGCATATCCATTACCCAAAATTCATCATTGATAGCATCATTGATATTTTTAGGTTATAACTGTGAAAGAAAAGCTTGATGTTCAACCTGATTTCTTAGAGAAGCTCTAGTCTGTGTTCCTCTATCTAGATTTCCTACGACAGCATCTAAAGGATGGTTCTTTAGAGTCCTAGATGGTCTTGAAAAGATAGGGCTAGAGATTTCAGATTCATCTACAGATTGAGGTTCAACAGAAGCAGGTTCTGGATAATTTCCAGAGCTGGATGTTTTAACTATAGGTCCATTGTCTTTATCATTAAGATTCAAACTAGAGAGATCATCTTCAAGAGAGATTTTAGGTTCATGTGGATCAGTTTCATCAAATTTGATGTGAACAGATTCTTCCACACATTTGGTTATTTTATTGAAAACTCTATAGGCTTTACTAGAGATAGAGTAACCTAGGAAAATTCCTTCATCACTCTTGGATGCAAATTTGTCAAGATTGTCTTTAGTATTGAGAATGAAGACTTTGCAGCCAAAAACTTTGAAGTAGTTAACCTTAGGTTTCATATGGTTCCACAACTCATAAGGGGTCCTCTTAAGAACTGGTCTGATCAAGACTCTATTAATGACTTAACAAGCTGTATTTACAGCTTCAGCCCAAAAGTAAATAGGTAGTTCATATTCATTGAGCATAGTTCTAGCTATTTCTTGCAGGGTTCTATTCCTTCTCTCTACTACACCATTTTGTTGGGTTGTCCTAGGGGCAGAGAAATTGTGACTATAGCCATTGTGTGAGAAGTAAGAATCAAACTCATGATTTTCAAACTCACGACCATGATCACTTCTCAGGGTCTTAATCATGAGTCCACTAATATTTTCTACAGACTTGGAGTATTTAACAATGTAAGAACAAGCTTCACTTTTGTGAGCTAGAAAATATACCCAAGTATATCTAGAAAAGTCATCTACAAGAACATAGACATAGTTCTTCCCATTCAAACTAGAAACTCTAGAAGGTCCAAATAAATCCATGTGAACCAACTCGAGAGGTTGAGAAGTTGACACTTCTTTCTTTGATTTAAAAGAAACTTTATGTTGCTTTCCTTTTTGACAGGGATTACAAACTTTGTCTGCTGGAAATTCAAGTTTGGGTAAGTCTCTAACTAAGTTCTTCCTAGAAAGTTTTCTAAGAGAGTGTACATTGTAGTGTCCTAATCTTCTGTGCCAAAGCCAAGACTCTTTATGAAAAGCATTTAAACAAGGAATATTCTGCTTAGCTAAAGAATCTAAATCAACAGTATATTCATTTTCATTTCATAAATCAGAAAATACTAAAACATTTTTTGAGTTAAAAACATTGCAAGAATCATTTTTAAATTTCACATAAAAACCATCATCACACAACTGAGAAATGCTTAACAAGTTATATTTAAGTCCATTGACAAGTAAAACTTCAGAAACCAATACTGAATCAGTGTTACCAATCTGGCCTAATCCGATGATTTTTCCTTTTGAATTATCACCAAAAGTGACAAAGCCTCCATCAACTTTTACGAAGCTCTTGAAACATGAAAAGTCTCCTGACATATGTCTTGAACATCCACTGTCTATGTACCATATCTTCTTGTGACATCTCTTCAAGCAGGTCTCCTACAAAACAGATTTAGATGGATGATTGTTTTGGTACCCAAATCTTCTTGGGTCCAGACATGTTAGCCAATGATACTTTAGGTATCCATATTTTTCTAATGGGTCTCATATAATTTGTAGAATTAACATTCTTTGAAAGATAAACCTTATTAGATCCATAACTATGAATATAACTGGTTGAGGCATATGAAGTTCCAGAATTAACTATCATATGTCCAGATTTAGGAATGAATCTAGTTTTGGCAACTTTTCTTTGTCCAGGTTGGTATCCTATAACAGTAGTATATCTAGGTGCAACTTGCTTTCCTAGCATTTTTGTTAGAGTATTCTTGCCATTTCTGAACTTCTCTAAGTCTTTTCTGAGTTGCTCATTAGACAATTTTAGTTCAGTATTCTCTTTAAGCAACTGAGCATTCTTTTCTACTTCTATATCCAGACCAGATTTATGCTTAACACTTAAAGCATACTGTTTCTTTAAACCTTTATATTTATCTTTAAGCTCATTACAGGTTTCTTCAAGCATATCACAATATTCAAACATTTCAGATTTAGACATGTTATCACATTCAGAATCATCTTCAGAATAATATGAATTTAAAGCAGGAGTTTCTGATGTTACCTCAGAAGTGTTTGTCATGAAACAGATGTTGGCTCGATTCCTTTCAGAGTCTGAAGATTCAGCTTCACTTGTGCTGTCTTCTGAAGCACTCCAAGTAGCCTTCATGGATTTCTTGTACTTGTTATCCTTGTATTCATACTTCTTTCTATATTTCAGCTTTGGACAGTCTGCTTTTATGTGTCCTTTTCTTTTGCATTCATAACAGACAACTTCATCTGATTTATCAGACGTCTTCCAATCCTTTTTCTAGTGTCCTTTATTATCATAATTTCCTTTGTAGTTTGACTTTCTGAAAAACTTCTTCTTCCTATAGAATTTCTTAAATCTTCTAGCAATGTGAGCCATCTCAGCATCACTGTCAGAATCATTCTCACTTTCCTCACTGCTTGAACTTTCATTGATAGCTTGAGGCTTTTCCTTATCCTTATTCTTTGAGGTTGTAGTCTTGAAGGCAATAGAATTCCTTTTAGGTTCATCATCTTCTTCTCTGTTTACCTTGAGTTCTTCTTCATACATCATCAACCTACCAATTAGTTCCTTGACTGGCAGTTCTCCAATGTCACACGATTCTCTAATAGAGACAGAGGTTCCTCTCCATCTTTCAGGTAGACATCTCAAAATTCTTATGATTTGTTCATTTGCTAGAACATCCTTTCCCAGAGAAGTCATTGTGTTGACAATTTAATTGAACCTGAGATACATATCAGAAATGGGTTCATCAGGCTTCATCTTAAAATTATCATACTTAATAGTATAGGTATTCAATATCATCTCCTTAACATTAGTTGTTCCTTCATGAGAAACAGCTAAGGTATTCCAAATTTCATATGCAGTTTTACATGCAGAAATTCTATTAAATTCCTTATCTCCTAGAGCACAGTACAAGGCATTCATAGCTTTACAATTATTATTGTAAGAAGTCTTTGTAGGTTCATCCCAAGTAGATCTATCAGTAGTGGGAATTTTGTATTCAGATTCAATAGCAGTCCAAATATCAAAACTCATGCTTTCTAGATGAATTTTCATTTTAAGTTTCCACTGAGCAAAGTTGTTTCCATTAAAAAAATGTGGCCGGTTAGTAGCAGCGCCCTCAAGTCTATTATCCATGATATCACAAAAATAATTTTAAATAGATAAAAATTTAGAAATAACAGAAATTTTAAGAACTTTAAAATACAAATAAAATCACAGTTGAAAACCAGGGTAATTTAGAAAATATTTTCCAACCTTTGATACCAAATGTTGGTCGGAGTGGATACTCAAGAGGGGTGTGAATTGAGTTCCAATTAAAATTTTCTGTTAAAAATAATGTTTATTAAAATCCCCCTATTTCAAAAACAGATTAAACTGTAGTGAATTTATACAGATTATAAAGGTTTAATTAGTTTCTGAAAGATTGATTAGTTCTCAGTTAACTTAATCTTATGATTAAATTAAATTTTGAAACTAACATACTGGTTTATAATAAATATAAACACTTGCGAGTTTAACTATCAAAGTATCTTTGAAGACAAATTATATTTTAAAGTAATAGCAGCGGAATATGAAATAAATATATAGTATGGATATAGTGTGTATCTACAAACACAGATAATTAACCAGGAGGTTCAGTCTCAAGCCGAGACTTAGTCCTCTCAAAAGTTTATATAAAAATGATCCACACCCTGGATTGGGGTTAACAACAGTGAACACACTGTCCAGGTCACAAGTCCTCTACCACAGTTCTGCGTGGGGAAACAAACAACAGCTTGGAGCTGTCCAGGTCTCTCACGACCTCTACCACTATCCACAGTGGGAAATGAAGTGTAAAAAGGTTTGTTGAGGATTTACTGATCCTCCAGTGAAAGTACAGGAGTCAGTGTGTGTGTTTAATACAGCAGATAACACACACTGCTCAAAATGTAAAACAAATGTATCATAGAGCAGAGATGTAGAGTTTCGAAATGGCTCTGGTGATTTCAGTGTAGCTCTGGACACTTTTGTATTTGGTCAGAATTTATTCTGAGTCCTCTTCTCGTTTTTGTTTGAGAAGAAGAGTGTCATATGCTTCAGGTTCAAAGGCAGTGAGATGTAGTCGATGAAGTTCTTCAATGTTCTTTTGTATGCACAGAACTCTTCTTGAGTAGGCTTGATTGTGTATGAGGTTTGTTCTGCTTGGTTCTTCCTCCTCTTTCTTTCCTCTATGTTCTTCTTCTGTTCTTCCGTCCACTATCTTCTTCAGCAGAGTCTTCTTGTATTTATGTCACGTGCTTCGGAAGAAAGAAAAAGTTTCCTTTCCGCAGGTACGAGGTACGGTTTCCTGACATCGGACAACCTTTATTAATTAATTGACAGAGCATTAAAATATACCTAATATGACCGTTGGTTAGATAAAATAAAGATAAAGATAAAGAAATTCAAACAGTTGTTTATGACTATTGAAGAATCAAGTGATCGGTAGGCCATCAGCATTAGTGAGTAATGATCGATGACTCAGATAGATCAGCATCGTTGAGTCATTTGCATCGGTGAGTCATTTTTCATCGGTGAGTCATTTTGCATCGGTGAGTCATTTTGATCAGCATCGGTCTGTCATCTGATCAGTGAGTCAGTTTGATCAGCATCGGTCTGTCATCTGATCGGTGAGTCAGTTTGATATCGGATCGGTTTGTCATCTGATCGGTGAGTCAGTTTGATCAGCATCGGTCTGTCATCTGATCGGTGAGTCAGTTTGATCAGAATTGGTCTGTCATCTGATCGGTGAGTCAGATGATCGGTGGCTCATTTTGATATCGGGTCGGTGCGACCATTGTCCTTTGATATTGGATCGGTGCTTCCGATGTTTTTTGATATAGGATCGGTGCTTCCGATGTCTGTTGTTATTGGATCAGTGCTTCCGATGTCTGTTGATATTGGATCGGTGCTTCCGATGTCTGTTGGTATTGGATCGGTGCTTCCGATGTGTGTTGAAATTGGATCGGTGCTTCTGATGTCTGTTGATATTGGATCGGTGCTTCCGATGTCTATTGATATTGAATCGGTGCTTCCGATGTCTGTTGAATTGAGAAGAATTCCAAAATACTTTGTAAGTCAATAAGCATAGACAAAAACATGATAACAGATTCATTAATAGATTGTAATTAAGTTTATGAGAAATCAAACCAGATTAAGCATTAATGGTATGTGATGATTTGTGATTATTAAAACATCAATCATAGACATGAAATCAACAATCTTCCAGAGGGCTCAACATTCACGAATATCAACTTTTCATCTCTATGTACATGAAATATGTTTTTTAATTATCCAAGTAGAATAATAAATGAAAAGGTAACTGAAGTTCCCTTCACCTTAAGACCAAAAAAATTAACTATTATTGGTGTAAGGAAATATACCATAGCTCATCAATAGATCATGGTATACACCCAAATTGAATATCATGACATAATACCTCGCATGAAATATGACATGCCAAACATTGCCAACATTGCTGTTTGAGTCTGACCATAACTTGATTCATGAACTCTCATGACCAAACTATAAACAAATACATGGATAAACTATTATACATATTCACAAGGATGAGTTGTGTCACATGGCTATACGGTTCCCACCTCACATTCTCTAGGATGATCAAAATTTGAAGCACCCTTGTACTAATTCTGTAAAGACCCGTAAAATTCAAGGGAAATTTTTTCTTAATTTTCTTTAGAATTTTAAATGAGCGCGGTTTCTGACGGCACCTGATTCCGAGGCCCGGAGTGCCCGGAATTAATTTCCGAAGTTTGGCTCGGGTACGTTCAGTGAACGAACGAGCGGGAATTCCTAACTTTTGATCTGGTGCTCGGAATTGAAATCCGAGGGCACCGATGATCTCGCAGCGCCGATATTCGCTTAAAGAGACCTTTTCGGGAGTTGCGTTTGTTGCGGGTTGAAAGTTAGTTTTGGGGTTTTTAGTTTGAGTTAAATAAAATTGTGTAGAACAATTTTATTATAACTTGTTAAAACCTATCAAAGGAGGTTGGAAGTGGGACCCACACCCACTTAACCTCCCTTGGGAGGATTAAGTGTGGTGGGGCCCACACGAACCCCTAATCCTTTCAAATTCTCTTAACTTGCTTAACCCCTAATTAAATGACTTGAGTTACTTTTAATTATGGGAGTTAAACCTTTTGAATTTCAAAACTTTTGAAATTCTTATGTGTTATGTGATAATAAAATAAGATGTTGTCTTATTTTATTTTGGGGGTTTTTGTTTGTCTTCTTGAGAGGTGGAGAGATCTTCTTCATCTTCAAACTCTGACGAGGAACTCGAAGAACGTTCATCTTGACGAAGAACGTTCATGCTCCGACGAAGAACGCCGCACCTCCATTCTTCGTTTACCGTGTCAACGAAAGGGGACGACACTTCTTCCTCGGACAACCTTCGTCGGCGTACAAGTTTCTCCAACGACGTGTCTCTTCGAACGCATCCCTTCGTCATCGGATTTGACGAATGGCTACCGCGACGCCCGACCTCCGCGACGTCGTCTTCCGCGGAACGTTCACAATCTTCGAACCTTATACCCGAAGTAGGGGTTGTTGATTTAATATTTAATTATTTCATTCTTTCTCGTGGTTCGTATAACTAACGTGGGGATGTTGATTATTTTTAAGTTGTGTTATTATTTAACGTGAGGGGGCCGGACCGCATGAACACGGCCGAACCCCCTCCATCGTTCATGTTGTTTATTCTTGCGGGCGGAAGCAAGGTGGCGTGGTGCCGTCGCACCACGCGGATAATTGTACGTTTAACTTACGCGACGTCGTCACGCGCGCACCATGGAAGAAACAACAAGAACGCGACGCCGTCGCGCCGCGTTGAATGAATATCAAAGCACGGCAAAGGGGCGCGGTGTCATCGCACCGCGTCGGACGACGAACACCGCGGCCGGTTCCGGGCCGCGGCGGGACGAGGAGACCGCGGCCGGTTCCGGGCCGCGGCGGAAGAGAAGACCGGCGGCCGGGCCGCCGGCGTCGGAAGCCGAAGGGGGGACCGGAATTTCCTGTCCGTTGGAGAAAAGCGGCCGGCTAGCTGGCCGGCCGGAAGGCATTAAACCGGGGGAATAAATTCCCCCGGCCAGCGTGTAAAACCCCCCTCTTAAAGAGGGGGGCGGTTCCATGGAAGGGGGGGGGGCAGCAGCCCCCCGGTTTGCTTAGTAAAACCGGCCCCCCACGTGGGGGCCGTTTGTTGCAAAGGCGCGACCTTTGTGCCGCACCGCTCCAAATCAGCGGGGGCTTGCCCCCCGCGTGCCGACCACGTGCGGCGCCTGCCGCGGCCCGCCGCGCCGCCGCCGGCCACCGCGCCGCCCCGGGGGGGGGGGGGGGGGGGGTCGGCCCGGACCCGGACCCCCCCCGTTTCGAACCAGAATCGGTTTTTGGGCCATAACTTGAGCCTCGGACCTCCGAATGACGAACCGTCTGCGGCAACGCGATCCTTTGATCCAGACGGTCGTTTTGGTATATCGCACTCAAGGTTTCGGATTACTTTGAGTTCGGCCGGGTTGGTTCGTTCACGAAACCAACCGGGCCTTCGGAGCGGAAACGCTCATATCTCGAGCTACGAACGTCCGATTGACGCGCCGTCAGTCGCGATATGTTCCTCTTAGTGAGACGGATCTTTTGGCATACTCCCCCTGAGGTTTGGACGCAGGTGGAGTACGGTCGGGTTGGTTTAGCCTTAAAAACCAACCGGGCCCCGGAGACGAAAATGCCAATAACTCTCAGACCGGGCGTCCGATCGACGCGCCGTCTGTTGCGTTGAGTTCCTGTTGACGATACGGAACTTTTGGATACATCAACTCCGGTCTTCGTGACAGTTGATGTATCAGCCTCTCGGCTCGTGGAGCGGACCCTCCGAACGAGCTTGCTATGTGCGGGAACCCTAGTGCTGGCTGCGACTGTTACTGTGACGACTACTACTACTGCTGTTGTGACTGCGACGACGACAGTACAAAGATCCTGTGTGGATTCGACGACGACGACTACAGCACTCAGCGATCCTACGTGGAACTGTGCTACCGAACCTGTGTGAGCTGAATCTTCTGTTTACCTTGGGCGGTGGAGCGCTTGGGTGTAGCGGCGGACCCGTGGTACTTGACAGTGGTGGTGCGCTTGGATGCAGCAGCAGACCCATGGCGGTGGAGCGTTTGGTTGTAGCGGCGGACCCGCGATACTCTACGGAGTGTATGCGCTTGGTTGTAGCGACAGACCCGCGACGGTGGAGACGTGCATGCGGAGTACGGAGACCGTGTAGATGACTGAGACCTGACGACTGCTTGACCGACTCGACTTGGAGTGAGTCGACTAGCCCAGTGGATGGAGCGCCCAGTAGTTGGCAGCAGACCCACGGCGGACGGAGCGCCTGGTAGTTGGCAGCAAACCCGCGGTACTCGACAGGAGGAGTACCTCAGTAGGCTATCTGGGTGAGCGCCCGGTATTTGGCAGCAGACCCTCAGCGGACGGAGCGCCCGGTAGTTGGCTGCAGACCCGTGGTACTCGACAGGAGGAGTACTTCAGCAGTCTTAGGTTAGTGAGCAGTAACTCGGAGTCGTGACAGGACCACTGTACACTCTAGAGACGGAGCTCTTCAGTAGTTACGGTTTCGATAATAAAAATCCTGGTTTGAGCTGAGTCAATGATCTTTGTGTTTCCTCATGATTGAGATGGGTCACTTGATAACTTAGGTATATGTATGGGCATATACCTAGGTAATGGTTATCCGTTGATTTCATAAACTTGTTATAAACTGTGTAGACTTGTACTGTTAACCTGTGTGGATTTACTGTTTACTCATCATTGTGGATTGGGTTGTTCTTGGGCTCGGTGTTGGAGCCGAACGGAAATTGGTAACATAGGTATATGTATGGGCATATACCTAATCAACGTCGGGTGTTACTTTGTGATTGTATCTTCTTGTGGTTTATCCTTTGTGGATTTCAGGAGACCTTCGGGGGGTCTCGGGGTCCCTACTGAGTATCTTATACTCACCCCTGCACGGGCTATGCCCGCACTTCGTTGTGTTGGTTGCAGACGACGGACAGCGCTGATTGCGGTTGAGGCTTACGGAGTAGGTCGGTACCCGGAGGAGGACCACTGAGCGGGACGTGCTTGGAGCGGACAGTTGGACCCGAGGAGTTGTGGAGCTATCTGTACCTACCCTTCAGGTAGGAACCGTGGTGGACGATCCAGGAGCCGAGCCATCTGTACCTACCCTTCAGGTAGGAATCGAGGAGGACGTCCCAGGAGCCGCTCGTACTTTCAGTTGCTGTTTTCCCTTTCTAGTTGTACTTTACTTTACAGTTGGGCTTGTATTTCCAGCCCCTTTACTTCAGCACAGTTGTTCTAGTTTTGTGTACTGCTTTACTTCCGCTTGTTACTCTAAGGTGCTTGTTTACTTTATTAAGGCAATGCCTTCCCTTTTTACTGGGATTTTACGCCTTGGTGATAGTCGCCAGCCCCTGGCCTATGGAAGGCGGGCTTGGGGTAGTCACGGCACGGGCCCCGAGGGCGGGTCGTGACAAATTGGTATCAGAGGCGGTCGGTTCTACCGCAGACTCTGATCATTCTTCTATGTGAAGCAATAGTGTTTAGTGTATTGAGTGTGGTTAACAGTCCAGGGAGTCCAGTGTTGGTGCGGCGGCCGACGTATCCGTACACCAGGACCCTGACTTCTGATTTCCGACTTAATGCACGAAAACACTGATTGCGTGTGTGTTTCCCAAAAGGTTTAAAGTCAGCTCAAACTAGGTCAGCTCACCAGGTATAAATCGTAGACCGTGACACAACTGTTCAGGATGTCACCATGCAGATAGTTAGCTGGAGTTCTGAGAGAGTTCTCGATGATGGCCCACCGAGCAGCGAGACTCCGGTGCAGGGCCCTTTTTCAGTGTTGGCACCTTCGGGTGGTGTACCAGCAGCACCACCACCCGTTAGGAAGAGGATGCCACTAGCTGACGGTGCACGCTAGCAGAGCGCGATGCACGAGTTCCAGCAGTAGAGGCCTCTGAGGATACGAGGCGAGACATATTTCCCAGGCAGCAGTGGACTGGATGGAGGCGGTTGCTAGAGTTCTACGCCTAGCTTGGATACTAGTAATGAGGCTTCGGTACGTGAACCGATACCTGGGATAGTACCTACGGGTAGAGCGCCAGCTATGTCACTACCTGTTGGTCAGCAGACACTACCGGCGGTACCGGTAGCAGAGACTCACAGGCTTAGTGCCTTACATATGTTTTAGCACCAGATATCCCTCAAGTTTCGAGGTGAGCCTGACTCGTAGGCGGCTGAGGACTGGCTTGAGGAGGTGGGTGTGAGTTTTCTGGAGCTAATACAGCTTCGACAGTACGGCATGTCGAAGCAGAGCACTCAACGTGGCTTACCAATCAATCTTGGTACTCGTTGGTTACGTTGTGATCAGTTCTTTAGACTCGAACTTCTGAGAGAAGTGTGTCTAAAGGACATCCGAACCATTACTTTTCCTCTATGCATTTCTACCTATGCTAGGATGCTAGAGAGAACCTTTGTGGTTGTGAACGTTACCAGTGAATGGCAGGAAACTAGCGCCAGACTCAGAGACTCGGGCGTGTAAAATGTTTTAGGAGGAGGAAGTGCTAAGGACAAATGAATCTGCAGGGTAGCAGACGTGGAAGCGGAGCTTGGAGAGCAGCATGTGGTGGTGTACATTTCGACATGTTACGACCACCCGACTTAGTAGTCCCCGCCAGGCTCAGGGAGAAGGAGGGCTGGGGAGGAGAATAGCTGCTTTGCGGTCAAGTAGTGTGACCCAGGATCTCTAAGAATGATTCGGGGTACGAATAATGTCTACTACGAGCTGCCATATCTATAGACATAGGAACCAATCATTCTACCCTTCCACGAATCATGTCCCAGACCTAGAGGTTCCGGGTAAGCCGTAGACTTGACCCTCACGTCTGGAGATACCTTTGGGAGGAGACTCGATAATCACACTTACGCCGACGGTGTGATTTGACCTCGAGGCGAGAGTTTCGGTTGGAATCTCTTGGTGGCAGCGTAGAGGCCTTACGACGTTGATCTGGGTATGGTTTTGATTCACAAATCATACCCCGGTTGACTGTTTTAGGCAAACGTCAGAATGGGTTTTCCTTGGTCGGCGAAAAGGAAACCCTGGGCAGCACATGTTAAAATCAGGCATAAGAGGGTGTGACCAATCACTCTTGAGTTGGTCAACCCTACCCTTATGGCAGCAGGAGTTTTGAGTTTCAGTTCTAACCTAAAAAGGGAAACCTCTTGAATTCGAGGGTGACGAACACGTTCTTATACGGTCTCAACCCGATGAGGTTTCAGAGATGTGGCCGAAGCGGCATGTTATCTCCGAAGTTCAATGGACCCTTTTGATCTTCAGCAGGGTAGGCGAAGAGGTTTACCGCTTGACCCTACCACCTCAGTCGCACCGGGTGCATAATGTCCACCACGTGTCTCAGCTGTGGAGATACGTGTATGTTTCTTCACACGTCATCGACCTCGGGGAGTTGGACGTCGATGACAGGGCGACAAGCACAGAGGTTCTAGTAGAGAACGAGGATCGTCAGGAGCAGATTCTACATGAACGGTTGCTTCCTCTGGGGTGCTTCACGGGTAGCACGAGATCTTCAGGTGAGCATATGGGAGCGTAAAGCTCAGTTGCGTGCTCAGTACTACTTTGTTTCCCTTAAGTGTGAGTTGAAGCTTTACGGGGACGTAAAGCCCTGAGGTGTGAGTAATGTAAAGACCCGTAAAATTCAAGGGAAATTTTTTCTTAATTTTCTTTAGAATTTTACATGAGCGCGGTTTCTGACGGCACCTGATTCCGAGGCCCGGAGTGCCCGGAATTAATTTCCGAAGTTTGGCTCGGGTACATTCAGTGAACGAACGAGCGGGAATTCCTAACTTTTGAGCCGGTGCTCGGAATTGAAATCCGAGGGCACCGATGAACTCGCAGCGCCGATATTCGCTTAAAGAGACCTTTTCGGGAGTTGCGTTTGTTGCGGGTTGAAAGTTAGTTTTGGGGTTTTTAGTTTGAGTTAAATAAAATTGTGTAGAACAATTTTATTATAACTTGTTAAAACCTATCAAAGGAGGTTGGAAGTGGGACCCACTCCCACTTAACCTCCCTTGGGAGGATTAAGTATGGTGGGGCCCACACGAACCCCTAATCCTTTGACGAGCTCCGCGAGCTTCCTTCGAGGTAGGGGTTGTACCTTATTTCTTAATTTAATTTACGCCTTCGTAAATAAATTATTGGACCGCTTGTTATCTTTAACATGGGAGGGGATCGGACCGCACAAACACGGTCGATCCTCCTCCCAAACCTTGTTGTTGGATTTTTACTCGTGGTTCGAAGAAGAGGCGGAGCGGTGCCGTGACACCGCGCTTGGACGCAAGGGGTTCATGGGAGTGCGCGAGATTGACGCACCACTCCGGACGACGAGGGCCGTAGTGGTCTCCCACGGCCGGATTGACCAAGCTGCCAGAGCAATGAGGCGCGGCCCGTTGGCCGCGGCGGAGTAAAGGAAGTGCGACCGTTGGATGCAACGCCGCCTCGCCGCATCGGAGGAGAAAACAAAGGCGCCGCGGCCGGAGCGGGGCCGCGGCGAAGGCGCGCGGTGCCGTCGCACCGCGCCAGACGACGAAGGTCGCGGCCGGTTCCGGGCCGCGGCGGATTGAGAAGACCGGCGGCCAACCGGGCTGCCGGTGTCGGAAGACGAAAGGGAACCGGCCGGCCAGGTCGGGCCGGCCGGAAGGAAGTCAAACCGGGGAAATTTATTTTCCCCGGTTAGCCGTTAATGGCCCCCAATTAAATTGGGGGCCGGTTAATTTTAGAAGGGGGGGGGGGGGGCAGCGCCCCCCCGTGTCGTCCAGTAGGCCCCCTCACGTGAGGGGGCGGTTTAAAAAATTGAAACCGGCGCGGCACGTGCCGCGCCGCCAGGGGGAAAAACGGGGGGAGCGGGGGTCTCGCCCAGCGCGCCGCCTACGCGCCCAGCGCGCCACCGCCCCGCCTCAGCGCACCGCCGCGCGCCACCCGCGCGCCTCCGCGCGGCCGGGGGTCTCGCCCAGCGCACCGCCTGCGCGCCCCGCGCGCCGCCGCGCCGCCTCAGCGCACCGCCGCGCGCCACCCGCGCGCCTCCGCGCGGCCGGGGGTCTCGCCCAGTGCGCCGCCTGCGCGCCCAGCGCGCCGCCGCACCGCCTCAGCGCCCCGCCGCACGCCACCCGCGCGCCTCCGCGCGCCGCCGCGTGCCGCCGCGCGCCGCGCGCGCCGCCAGCCGAACCGGCCGGGCCGGTTCGGGCCGGGTCGGCCCGGACCCCTTCCTTCCCGAACCAGAACGTTAAATTGTCCGTAACTTAAGCTAAGGGCCTCCGAATGACGAACCGTCTATGGCTACGTGATCCTTGGATCGAGACGGTCGTTTCGGTATAACTCACTCAAAGTTTCGGATACTTTGGGTTCGGCCGGGTTGGTTCGTACACGAAACCAACCGGGCCCTCGGAGCGGAAACGCTCATATCTTGAGCTACGGACGTCCGAACGGCGTGCCGTCAGTTCTGATAAGTTCCTCTTAGTGAGGCGGATCTTTTGGCATACTACGCCCGAGGTTTGGACGCAGGTGGAGTACGGCCGGGTTGGTTCGTTCACGAAACCAACCGGGCCCTCGGAGCGGAAACGCTCATATCTTGAGTTCCGGACGTCCGATTGACGTGCCGTCGACTTTGATGGAATCCTCTAAGTGGGACGGAACTTTTGACATACTCCGCCCGAGTTTTGGATACAGTTGAGATATGGCCGGGTTTGGTTCGCTCACGAAACCAACCGGGCCCTTGGGACGAAAAGGCTAATAACTCACAGACCGGGCGTCCGATTGACGCGTCGTCTGTTGCGTTGAGACTCCTTTGACGAAGCGGACGTATGTGGCACTTCTTCGTTGAACTTTGAGATACTTGGAGTATCGACCAGTAGCTCGTGGAGTGGACCCTCCCGGAGACGATCGGGCGGGGGAGCGCTTGGGTGTAGCGGCGGACCCGTGGTACTTGGCAGAGGTGGTGCGCTTGGATGCAGCAGCAGACCCTTGGCGGTGGAGCGTTTGGTTGTAGCGGCGGACCCGCGATACTCTACGGAGTGTGTGCGCTTGGTTGTAGCGACAGACCCGCGACGGTGGAGACGTGCGTGCGGAGTACGGAGACCGTGTAGCCGACTGAGACCTGACGACTGCTTGACCGACTCGACTTGGAGTGAGTCGACTAGCCCAGTGGACGGAGCGCCCAGCAGTTGGCAGCAGACCCACGGCGGACGGAGCGCCTGGTAGATGGCAGCAAACCCGCGGTACTCGACAGGAGGAGTACCTCAGTAGGCTATTTGGGTGAGCGCCCGGTATTTGGCGACAGACCCTCAGCGGACGGAGTGCCCGGTAGTTGGCCGCAAACCCGCAGTACTCGACAGGAGGAGTACCTCCGCAGTCTTAGGTTAGTGAGAAGTACCTCGGAGTCGTGACAGGACCACTGTACACTCTAGAGATGGAGCTCTTCAGTAGTTACGGTTTCGATAATGAAAATCCTGGTTTGAGCTGAGTCAATGATCTTTTTGATTTCCTCATGATTGAGATGCGTCGCTTGATAACTTAGGTATATGTATGGGCATATACCTGGGTAATGGTTATCCATTGATTTCATAAACTTGTTATAAACTGTGTGGACTTGTACTGTTATCCTGTGTGGATTTACTGTTTACTCTTCGTTGTGGATTGGGTTGTTCTTGGGCTCGGTGTTGGAACCGAACGGAAATTGGTGATATAGGTATATGTATGGGCATATACCTAATCAATACTGGATGTTACTTCGTGATTGTATCCTTCATGTGGTTTATCCTTTGTGGATTTCGGGAGACCTTCGAGGGTCTCGGGGTCCCTACTGAGTATATTATACTCACCCCTGCACGGGCTATGCCCGCACTTCGTTGTGTTGGTTGCAGATGACGGACAGCGCTGACTGCGGTTGAGGCTTATGGAGTAGGTCGGTACCCGGAGGAGGACCTCTGAGCGGGACGTGCTCGGAGCGGACAGTTGGACCTGAGGAGTTGTGGAGCTATCTGTACCTACCCTTCAGGTAGGATCCGTGGTGGACGATCCAGGAGCTGAGCCATCTGTACCTACCCTTCAGGTAGGAGTCGAGGAGGACGTCCCAGGAAGCCGCTTGTACTTTCAGTTGCTGTTTTTCCTTTCGAGTTGTACTTTACTTTACAGTTGGGCTTGTATTTCCAGCCCCTTTACTTCAGCACAGTTGTTCTAGTTTTGTGTACTGCTTTACTTCCGCTTGTTACTCTGAGGTGCTTGTTTACTTTATTAAGGCAATGCCTTCCCTTTTTACTGGGATTTTTACGCCTTGGTGCTAGTCGCCAGCCCCTGGCCTATGGAAGGCGGGCTTGGGGTAGTCACGGCATGGGCCCGAGGGCGGGTCGTGACAAATTGGTCTCCGTACTCCGCACGCACGTCTCCACCGTCGCGGGTCTGTCGCTACAACCAAGCGCATACACTCCGTAGAGTATCGCGGGTCCGCCGCTACAACCAAGCGCTCCACCGCCAAGGGTCTGCTGCTGCATCCAAGCGCACCACCACTGTCAAGTACCACGGGTCCGCCGCTACACCCAAGCGCTCCACCGCCTAAGGTAAACAGAAGATTCAGCTCACACAGGTTCAGTAGCACAGTTCCACGTAGGATCGCTGAGTGCTGTAGTCATCGTCGTCGAATCCACACAGGATCTTTGTACTGTCGTCGTCGCAGTCCCAGCAGCAGTAGTAGTAGTCGTCACAGTAACAGTCGCAGCCAGCACTAGGGTTCCCGCACATAGCAAGCTCGTTCGGAGGGTCCGCTCCACGAGCCGAGAGGCTGATACATCAATTGTCACGAAGACCGGAGTTGATGTATCCAAAAGTTCCGTATCGTTAACAGGAACTCAACGCAACAGACGGCGCGTCGATCGGACGCCCGGTCTGAGAGTTATTGGCATTTTCGTCTCCGGGGCCCGGTTGGTTTTTAAGGCTAAACCAACCCGACCGTACCCCACCTGCGTCCAAACCTCGGGCGGAGTATGCCAAAAGATCTGTCTCACTAAGAGGAACACATCGCGACTGACGGCGCGTCAATCGGTCGTTTCGGTATATCGCACTCAAGGTTTCGGATTACTTTGAGTTCGGCCGGGTTGGTTCGTTCACAAAACCAACCGGGCCTTCGGAGCGGAAACGCTCATATCTCGAGCTACAAACGTCCGATTGACGCGTCGTCAGTCGCGATGTGTTCCTCTTAGTGAGACGGATCTTTTTGTATACTCCGCCCGAGGTTTGGACGCAGGTGGAGTACGGTCGGGTTGGTTTAGCCTTAAAAACCAACCGGGCCCCGGAGACGAAAATGCCAATAACTCTCAGACCGGGCGTCCGATCGACGCGCCGTCTGTTGCGTTGAGTTCCGGTTGACGATACGGAACTTTTGGATACATCAACTCCGGTCTTCGTGACAGTTGATGTATCAGCCTCTCGGCTCGTGGAGCGGACCCTCCGAACGAGCTTGCTATGTGCAGGAACCCTAGTGCTGGCTGCGACTGTTACTGTGACGACTACTACTACTGCTGCTGTGACTGCGACGACGACAGTACAAAGATCCTGTGTGGATTCGACGACGACGACTACAGCACTCAGCGATCCTACGTGGAACTGTGCTACCGAACCTGTGTGAGCTGAATCTTCTGTTTACCTTGGGCGGTGGAGCGCTTGGGTGTAGCGGCGGACCCGTGGTACTTGACAGTGGTGGTGCGCTTGGATGCAGCAGCAGACCCTTGGCGGTGGAGCGCTTGGTTGTAGCGGCGGACCCGCGATACTCTACGGAGTGTATGCGCTTGGTTGTAGCGACAGACCCGCGACGGTGGAGACGTGCGTGCGGAGTACGGAGACCGTGTAGATGACTGAGACCTGACGACTGCTTGACCGACTCGACTTGGAGTGAGTCGACTAGCCCAGTGGATGGAGCGCCCAGTAGTTGGCAGCAGACCCACGGCGGACGGAGCGCCTGGTAGTTGGCAGCAAACCCGCGGTACTCGACAGGAGGAGTACCTCAGTAGGCTATCTGGGTGAGCGCCCGGTATTTGGCAGCAGACCCTCAGCGGACGGAGCGCCCGGTAGTTGGCTGCAGACCCGCGGTACTCGACAGGAGGAGTACTTCAGCAGTCTTAGGTTAGTGAGCAGTAACTCGGAGTCGTGACAGGACCACTGTACACTCTAGAGACGGAGCTCTTCAGTAGTTACGGTTTCGATAATAAAAATCCTGGTTTGAGCTGAGTCAATGCTCTTTGTGTTTCCTCATGATTGAGATGGGTCGCTTGATAACTTAGGTATATGTATGGGCATATACCTGGGTAATGGTTATCCGTTGATTTCATAAACTTGTTATAAACTGTGTAGACTTGTACTGTTAACCTGTGTGGATTTACTGTTTACTCATCTTTGTGGATTGGGTTGTTCTTGGGCTTGGTGTTGGAGCCGAACGGAAATTGGTAACATAGGTATATGTATGGGCATATACCTAATCAACGTCGGGTGTTACTTTGTGATTGTATCTTCTTGTGGTTTATCCTTTGTGGTTTCAGGAGACCTTCGGGGGGTCTCGGGTTCCCTACTGAGTATCTTATACTCACCCATGCACGGGCTATGCCCGCACTTCGTTGTGTTGGTTGCAGACGACAGACAGCGCTGACTGCGGTTGAGGCTTACGGAGTAGGTCGGTACCCGGAGGAGGACCACTGAGCGGGACGTGCTTGGAGCGGACAGTTGGACCCGAGGAGTTGTGGAGATATCTGTACCTACCCTTCAGGTAGGATCCGTGGTGGACGATCCAGGAGCTGAGCCATCTGTACCTACCCTTCAGGTAGGAATCGAGGAGGACGTCCCAGGAGCCGCTCGTACTTTCAGTTGCTGTTTTCCCTTTCGAGTTGTACTTTACTTTACAGTTGGGCTTGTATTTCCAGCCCCTTTACTTCAGCACAGTTGTTCTAGTTTTGTGTACTGCTTTACTTCCGCTTGTTACTCTAAGGTGCTTGTTTACTTTATTAAGGCAATGCCTTCCCTTTTTACTGGGATTTTACGCCTTGGTGCTAGTCGCCAGCCCCTGGCCTATGGAAGGCGGCCTTGGGGTAGTCACGGCACGGGCCCCGAGGGCGGGTCGTGACAAATTCATCCTTGACTGATACTATTGAGACAAATGTTATTAAATAGGGCCTCCAAATACACCACTACATATGAGGATATCCATGTAAAGAATATTCTGATGAACATGAATTAAATAATATCTAAAATCCATTTTGGATCATTTGGTAGGTTTTTGAGAACTACCATTCCCCCTAAAATGGGATGAACATAGCTAGAAATGAATACAAGTTGTTTTAATTTTTATTTGATAATGAAAATAATAACATATATACATAGATATGCTCTAGGGATATTCTTTAAAACTCTCCTCTCATGATGATTACATCTTAGATAAAACCATATCAATAACCTCTTTATTTACTAACACATTCGAATATGTCATAAAAATGAATTGGGTTACCCAGCACAGGATATATGAATGAAACCAAACCTTGATGTTCCTCAACATAGCATCCTCATCTCGAATAAGAGTTGATATTGATCACTAAAATAGTAAAAAAAAACATTTCATCTTCTTATGATCCCTACGGAATAATAAAAATCTCTAATAAGATGTCCCATGCAACATAATTACATCTAATGAAACCCAGTACTCCCTCGATGAATGGATTAAAATGAATTAAACATCCAGATACTCCAACAAAAACTCAATCACCTAATCTAAATAAGAATAATAATAATTTAATAGATATATTAATTGGGGATATTATTGTTTCCTTCTACAATACTCATCATTTTCATATTTTACTATATGATGATCTACCAGAAAATTATACTAAAAACCACTAATATGTACATGTTATGGAAAGTGAATCTATTATAATAATAGTAAAATTTTAAGGATTCTTAAACATAGAAATTGAAATATTTAATATTAATTAGTTAAAATTTTATATAATCACCACTTTACCTATTTTAAATATAGGAATATACAATCATGACGCATAAACCTTACCTAGGTCTATACAATGAAAATAGTATCACATCCCTTAGTATGTCCAGTATTCATACTGTCCATGAATTAGGCCACTAGGAGACCCAAAATACTCAATCCTAGATGGAAGACCTTTCATATATCACATGATACTTATAGATGATAAATTTACCCTATCAAACCATATAGTTATCAATAATTTATATCGCTAAACGCCATCCTTTTTTATAATAATCAACATTGACACCACTATGTATTGACCCTATATTCATAGTTAACATTATAGGGATACTAGTGGAGGTGGTGGGGTGTGAAACTCATAGGGTTTTTGTGTGAATCATATTATATGATTCTACTCATAGTACTATAATATGACATTTTCAATATGATTGGTTTAGAGGTATAATGATATATGCATAACAATGATTTATTACACACCTTTTCATCATCTGAAAAACTATATGAAATATATATCATGTAAAATTATATATAAAAAATAACGTATACATGTGGATTTAAGGTATATCTCTATCAAATATATGAAAATATTAACAAATTGACCTGATGAAATTGGAAAAGAAACAATTATTTTTATGTCCATTTTATTAAACTAGGTTTAAGCATTTTCATAACAACACCAAGTAATTTCCTCAATCATTATATCATGATACCACATATTTTATAACCTTGGGGAGTAGATAGAGTTATCATCATTACAATAATTATTTGATAATATTGTTTCTATCAAAATCATAAAATAAATACTATTTTTAATTCTCCACCAATTCCCTTTATCAGATAACGATCATACGGCTCATATATTCCCTGAAATATTATTAGTCCTAAAACCCACATTATTGTTCATGAAATATTATAATGTGACAAAGATGTAGTTAATAAAAAATATAAAAAATCAATCATGATAATGAATGAGTTTTTATAAAATCTTATAAGGAAGAGAATTACTGAATTTCCCAATAGGTCTATATCCAAGTACGTTGGGTGATTTAAATAGACAACAATTATCCCAATAACACCGATAAATTTTATTATTCCCGTTTTATTTCCCTCTCCAAAAATTTGTAGAAAAATAGTGAATAAATTCACCTAGATATAATGAATGATTAAATATGGTAAAAATTTACATTGGAATATATTGGTACTCTTATTAAAGAAAACACATCATCTTAGTTTTTAAATTATATTTTCCCATCAAACTCAAAACCCCTATATTAATAATGTTTAAAATTGAAGTGAATATCTCTATTTAAACCTCTTAAACATTTTATTATTAATCATTTATATTATATCATATTATTCAATACATAACATAATACAATGAATTATTTATAATAGGCTCGTTTATTGAGTTTAAGTTGTATGATAATATATGTTTAATGATGAGTTTGGGGAGTTCAAATCCTACAGGTCACTTCAAGTGTGGAAGGAAAATAAAAATTAATAATTATTTATAGTAAATTATTACAGAACATAATAACTGAAAATAAATGATAAATGATAATGAAAACAATAGTTATAATAATAATATGTAATACAAATTAAATAATAATTTTTATAATAAAAATATTGCTAATAATCATAATTTATGATTTTGAATAATTAATTGATTTTTTAAACCCTAGAATATTAATTAAATTATAATATTTAATAAATGTAAAAAACAAGAAAGCTCATAAATATTTATGATTTGTTATAGTTTAAGAAAATCCACTAATTTCTTAGAACCATTGATGAATGATTACATTATATTAGTTTTTGATATACATGTCATGATAATTAAAACTCTTAACCATTGATCTGCAATGTTGCTACGCACCATTGTTTTTGAGACCATCATGAAATGTTGAAAACACTATTAGAAAATTCATGATTTACAATATTTTTTTGGGGTGATGTTTCATGTGTCAAGGAGTTATTAAAATTTTCTAATACCATT
Organism: Viscum album; assembly: GCA_963277665.1. Lineage (NCBI taxonomy): Eukaryota > Viridiplantae > Streptophyta > Magnoliopsida > Santalales > Viscaceae > Viscum > Viscum album. The sequence goes on from CAUJRU010000072.1 coordinate 196,987, forward strand.
TTATTGGGTAATTAAATTGATTTAGTTAGCCATTTTTATGTTGTGATAAATGTTTATAGAATACATGTTTTATTAAAACCAAAAATTGAGAACTAGAGGTCATTTAAATTTATTATTTATTTTCATACATTATTAATCAATCCCTGATATATATGTAATATAGTTACATATATTTATATTTATATTATTATTTTAATATTAATAATATAAAATTATTTATCATTTTAAAAACAACTATAGTTATATAAAATATTAATTAAATAAAATTAATTAAACAATAATTTATTAGAGGTACTTTTTTAATTAATTAATAGTAAATAATATTAATAAATAATTTTTTGGAAAACAAAGAATTGTGAAAGTTTTTGGGGGAAGGTAGACCTCATGGTATCATTATTATAATAATTTCTTCACAATAGGTTCTTGAAGAATGTTCATGTGAACCGTTATGTGTTTTGTTATAATAATTTCACCACTTGTCACAACTCTAGAAGAGTGTGATTGGATGATAAAATATACATGAAATTGTTTGAAACTATAAGGTTGGACACTAATATATATATATATATAAAGGACAGAGGTGTGTAGTTTTATAGCCTTAACGTGATAAATATATAATAAGAACAAGTCATGTAAGTTACAAGAGCGTCATCCATGATGTTCCCAATGATCCTTCTTAGTACCATATTTGGGGACGATGTTGATACTTATACTAGAAGGAAATATATATGATCTACAAATATATAATCTGGTTCAATTAGTTATGTGAAAATAAATGAATTATCAATTATACAATGATTCTAGTAACATACTGTGAGGGAACGTTACTATTTAAGGTGAGTTTGAGTAATATAAAATATTGTAGAACTGGATTTGAAATAGAGAATAAGAAATCATTAAAAGATAAACAGAACATTTCATAACAGATGGCCGATTTTAGACTTAAATTCCTAGAGAGTGCACCACCCACATACATAAACATTTTATTAAGATCGAATATTATTGAATGGAGAATAAGTTCCATAAATAAAGATGTTAAAATTCAAGGGTACTGGAAATATAATATACGAAATATAATGAAAAATATGAGAATACTCAAAATACTAGATAGATCAAGTATGCCTTGTTTTCATGTTTTCTTGAGGTCTCATTGAAATCAATTTATATACTAAATATTACTTTTCCTAGATCTCCATTAGAAATTTTTGATCAAAAAAAATAGCTTGACATATTCAACATTAAAGGACACGATCGGTCGACAAAAAAATATTGCAGCAAGGGTGAACAAGGAGGATGATAGGATAAATAATTTCTATCTCCAATGATGTATCTTTCCAAATAGAAACTAGGGGTTATCTAAACTAGGATGGTATAAAACACATGATCGGGAAGAATCTCAGTGTGTGAGAAGAACGACAATAATAGTGTGTCATTAGTTACCCTAAAACATCATACATATAAATGATAGTTGAAATATATCATAAAAATGGGAGAATGACACAACGAAATCATAAAATAAACCAAACATACCAATATCTAGAAAAATATAAATGAACTAGATCAAAGGGATAATGAATTTAATTTATGATCACGTGAAACAAAATCAGAGATTAGTGACATGGTTTGTCATGTTGATTTCATGTCGAAGAAAAAGGTTTGTAATATTAATACAAAGACTGAATATTATTGCCCATGAAAAAACTGGAAGATTAGATAAAAGGGAGAGTCTGACATATAATTTTGATCATAAAAATAAATATACATCCAAAATATGGCATGCATACAATAAATGAAAATAGAATCATGATAAACATGATATTTTCAAGAATAAAACACCACAATACACAAGTCTCCGCAATTTTTAATTGAAATTTGTGAAGTTATTAAACATATAGCTACTGATTTGGTAATGATTTCATCCTATAATAAAAAAATTAAAAGATTGATAATACCATAAACTCAATAATAATATCATCATATTTATTACCATTATGTATATTATCGACACATAGAGTTATAGTGTATACAAATGTATATGTTCTTATATTTTTATTATAATAATAAATTTATGGACAAAATATGATTGGTTGTCCTAATAATGATATAAATTGAATTATAATGATTGTGTTGAGAATGATATCCCCTTAACCAAAATTCCTTCTTGAATGAATAATTTGAAGTAATATATTCTACATATGTGGTTTATAAAGCCATAAAAACTTTTATGTAACACTACCATGAAATCATACATCTACAAGTATTGAAAATATATCCCGAAAATTACGTTATAGTTCTTATATTCCTTCTATAATTGATGTTTATATATCTAGATTACCAATAATTTGTATCCATATTTTTAAAATATCAAAAAGATAGTATTTATGTATGTGATATATATCTTAGAATACATTTTAGGTCTTAACAATGTGTATTAATTAGTTTTTAAATTAAACCAATAAGAGTGGAATTAACAATGATAAATTAAGCCTATTACATATCAAATAGTTTATAATAAACCCATCAATATTTCCATAAGTAATTTTTAACAGGTATTCTATAACATTAGAATAAGAAGGGTCTTAGTCAAGATAGAGTTTATTTTGATAAGAAAATAGAACATTTATTGGCTTTAAGGAATCAACAAATTTTTTAGAATTTAATAATGTGATCATTTTAGGATATATATACCATTTTATTAAGCATTACCATAATTATTTCTAGACTCGGTATATTTAAGAGACATACCTATTTTGGTTTTAATACATTTGAAAAACCATTATGAGGTTTCATGTATAATTTTTCATTAAGGCCACATATATTGATTATGGTTTTCTCATCCAAATGTTCCATGTGGAAATCAAATTATACAAAAGAAACTATTATATGAATTGAATAATGTTTAATATTAGGTAAAATAGTTTGAGTAGAATCAATTATTTTTTTAGTAGGAAATAATTGAGAACTAATATGTCCTTGAATTTATTCATTTTATTTAGATAAGTTATATTGAAATATTTTTAAATTCCACTTGAACCTAATTATATTATCCTTAGTATGAATTTCAATAGTATGAAATGTGTTATTTTTATTTATGGACAACATTTCATCATCCTTTGTGGAAATATAGTACATGAAATCTCTATAAATTATGGAATGATTATATGATTGAGTATTATGATCAATATGATCCTAGGATATATATAATGATAATAGATACATTTCATACTATATATATTAATGAGGAGGTCAATAAACCCTTCCAATCTATATATAGTCAATTAATATCCACTATTTTCATTAAGTGTCTTAGAATCATATTCTGTATCAACGAAAATTATTTTTCCTCACATCATTAGGATTAGGTAGATTAGTCTCAATTTAAGCCTCAAATTAGGCTACACTGTGGGTGGAACAAAATCAATATGTGGTGTGTCAATGTTGTAAGTAGTGATAGATATGGACTTGGGAGAGTAAGACTCATAAAATAAAACATCTACACTGATTATTCATTTATGGTATAGATGATTATTAACCCATAAATTGTACCCTATATCCCCCTCAGGTAATTCAAGAAATACCCATTTAATAAAACTTGAACCAAGCTTGTTGGTTTGGGAATCAGCACATTCAAAACACCCTGAAAGTTTAAAATTGATATAAAAAGGTTGTTTTTATTCCACAATTCACCTGTATGACTGAATTGGTTTCGAGGGGATGGGATCCTTTTAATTAGTTTGAATTTTATATTGGAATATTATACATAGAATGATTTGGGTAGGCTTGGGTATTCACGAATGGTTATAACCCACATAATAATGTTATAGATGATGCATTCAATAAGACAAATCTACTGGGTGGTTCCCCTAAGAGTATAGTCCATAAAAATTCAATAAAATTCTAAAAATTTAATTAAAAAGTATATAGGTGTTCATTCCCATTATTAGTTCAAATCACCTTAATATTCTTATCCATTATGTTCTTATCAAAAGTCTTCATTCCTTTGATGGTATAAAAAATAGTGGACTTTTTTAAGGATATTAATCAAAAATATTATTGAATAAATATCAATTAATGTAAAAATATTTTATCCTCAACCATAAGAAGAGGTTTTGGTAGGGTACCATAAATCATAATATATGTAATCTATTTTTTTGTATCTTTGAATGGAGAACCTAAAAAACTAACCCTCTTGGAATTACACATGAAACAATTTTCACCAAAGGGAAGGTTACTAGGTGTAAAATAACATAATAACTGTTTTTATTATGATCCCCAAGAACCTTATATCTTACAAGCCCCAATATTCCTTTCCATAATAAATTGGTAACTTTATTAACGAAATACACACTACCAAATTTCCTAAAATGTGTATTCCTTACTGATATAATTTCCATTACAAAATAAACCATTATAAATATATTAGATCATTTATTTATATTTAGAAAACCCAAATTTGAGAAGAAAATGAAATGTTTATGATCTAGAATCCCATGTAAGATCATGTTTCTAGGATGTTTAGGCACCCACCTAGATTCTAACAACCTGATTATAGAATGATCATTTATTTCTATTAAAACAAACCATCTTTATAAGACCCTACATCTCTATTTTTTCATAAGATACTTATCTATATAAAATTTCTATTAATTAATGAATAATTCTCTTGTTAGAATCATATGAAATGAAAAACAAAATATTATACCCACCAATTAGTGGGAACATTCCAAGATATAATTAGGTGTTTAGTTGTATCATTTCTAAAATCCCAAAAAGTGGGATTGGTAAAAAGGTTATTTAGTATTTGGATTTTGATTTGGTTTCCTAGAAATCAGACTAATGTTCATCGGTTTCTCACAATTGGATCTTAAAACCTTCCCATACTTATACATAGAACTATATTCTGGTTATTTATTTCTCTTAACCTTATAATTAATTTTTTTATTACCCATAGTCTGTGTCTAAACCCTTGTAAATAGACTCTCATCTATGCCCTTAATTTTATGATTATAATAATATTATTTTTAGAGATGGTCTGATTTGACTTCTTCATGAGTTATTGAGACACAAACCTACATCATAGTTTCAAAAAATATGATATAAAAATTATAAAATGGAACCATGCGGCAAATACTAAGATCCTCATAATCAATATTAACAATAATATTATAAATTAAAATAATTATTTTCTTAAATTCATCTAAATAAGATTCAACTGAAACAACAAAAAACATTTTTTAGATAAACATGTGATGTTTCTTATATTACATTGAATCAATATATGAAATCATATAATATTTCATAAGCTTAATCCAGATTATAGAATTATAGGTACTATATGAATCATGCAAACTGACTGTATCCTTAAAGGAATGAAATAAATAATATTGGTCCTTTACCATGACATAAAAAATGATATCATGGTAGTAGATAGAGGTATAGACATCATTATACTAGGTCACAATTAGTATTCTTTTTCCATGTAAACCTGACATAAACATCGATGGTACAAGAGGGACCCTAATTATAAATCACTAGAAATTAAAATCATTTTTACCATTGAGTTTTATTATTTTAGAAATATTTAAATCCATTGTTTTTTCTATAGATCTGAAATTTTTTTGGGAAAAATATTGAGGAATATTATAGAATGAAATATACATAATCTATGAATCTATAATTATGATCAATTATGTTGGTCAATATGAATGGATTATATGGGTTATGATGATCTTATTTATAGATAGAGAATTAATCTGATAATTTATGATGAATATGTAAATAGTAAAATAAAATGATACCAAATTTGATGAAAATAACAAGAATGAAAAAAAAGAAAAACATTAGATTAAACATGATTTTTTCTGGTAAGAACCTATAGTAATGGAAACAACTCTACCCATACATGAATTTTTTTAATTTGAATTTGAAATGAATATAAAATATAGTAAAAATAATAATTAAATTAAAATACAATAATATCAAAAACATGATCTTATAAATATAAACATGATGATGAGAATAATCACAAAAATGGACAAATAATATCTACCTAGAAATATATGTCTCTTGATCTCTCCTAGAATTAAACATATGAACCAATGCACTAACCATAAGAATATCCAATATTTTTTTCTAGATATAATAAAATTGAATCTAATATTTAATATAAAAGATCACCTTTATGCGCCACAACAATGGTTACACAATAGGTGAACAATGAGAAATACAAGTAATAGTTTTCAATCTCTCACAAATAATCTATCCGAAGAGAGACTAAGTGTATCCACATGATGATAATAATAAATACATTATATTTAAGAATATTAATAGTAAATCTAGAATTTAGCACCTAGGGAGATAAATTTCATAAATGCATCCCAGATGTTGAAAAATTTCTAAATGACTCATCCAAATGGGAGAGTTCCATACATGACTCATCGAATAAATCTAATAGATCGGGTAAATAACACGAAAACATGGACAACACATGTCAAATAGGTGTCAAAGATAATTTATGTTTATGAGAAAAAATATGATATTAGTGAAATATAATGTTATTTATATCATAAGTAAATAAATATAGGTGGAGAAATGAACACACAAGATCAAGATAAATTCCCTAAAATAATCTTGAAGCATACAGAATGAAGAAGATCCTAACATATAATTTCGAACATAATAAAAATATTAATTCTGAAATTTTTCATGCATGTAATAAATTCCAATGGAATCATGTTGAAATTTGAAAATTAAAAATGAAGAAAATAATAATCCACACTTTGTTTATATAAATTATATATTCAAAGATATTTTTCCATATAATAATAGTGTGAAACCTCTACAAATTAGGTTTATTTATAGGAGCTTCCTATAAAATTAGTGTGAAACTGATAAATTGTAAAATAATCACTATCTCATAATGTTTAGAATGTTATAATAAATTATACTATAGCTTGGGATGTGAATCATTATAGTTCTCTAACATATCCACTCACACCAATAAGATTATATATTAATATTAGATCATATATCATAGAGATTTATAATTATTTTATTTAGAATTGTATTTTTGTAGGTGATGGTACAAACTTGTTGCATTACAAGATTTCATGCTAAGACATTCGTAATCAGGGAGTTTATGATCCTTAAGAAAGGATGATAATGTTCCTATGGAGGTGATACACTATAAGGGGGGGGGGGGTGGTGAATCAGTGCTAGTCTTTTAGTTACTCCTTAAATCGTTTTAAATTAACATCTATTGAACTTTTAGGATCTGCTAATTTATTATGGTTATAAAAACATTCCCATATGTAGTAATGGAAAATATCATGCGAAAACAATAATTTTAGAATTCAAATATCAAGTGTAGAATCCTAATCATTTCCATGTATGGTTATTCCCCTGTAACCATGTAATCCCATCACTATATACCTCTATTGAATCCATTTAAAATAATTTTGTGTCATCTATCCACACACATCAAGAACATCACCCCATAATATAGACTCATGATGTAGATAAAATATAAAAAAATAGATTTAAGAAGATCCTCATAAAAAAGTATTATTTTGAAACACACTATGTAAATCCCCTTCCATGATCCTCCATAATACGTATATACATATAGCTCATAGTTAAGTATATAGGAAACTGTTTAAATTTTCTAATACCAAATACTCATGTTGTTAAAAATGATATATTCCATAGATATTGATACATGAAGAATAAAAAACTATATTATGGATATACTTATTTTTACGTATATCACACTATTAACTGTCTTACATGTGTGGGTGTATTTTCTCCTTTCATTCTTCTCTCTCACCACTCAAATTTTGTGTCAATGGGTTATCTCACAATTAGCATACTACTATATATAAACAACATTTTTTATTTCTCAATTCTCTTTGGGGAACACATCTAAAGATATCCAAACACTTCCTTAGGTTGATTCAGAAAGATCATCCTATTTGATCTCCACTCCCTCTCTTATTTCTATATTCATATATCATGCATAAATATATCTATGATATATTATTAAATCCCTACATTATCTGTGATTTTTACTAATGCCCAATCAATATCGTGGCTAAAATAGTATTTTGTTAAATATTAAAATTGCCATTAAAGCATCCTTAAAAATAACTAGAATAACCTTTAAAGATAGACTGAATCATCGAAAATTGATAAATTATAATATTAGACATGAAAATATATTAGGATATTTGGAAAAGCAATAATCTTAATGTACATATAGTTGTATAGATAATCATATACGTGAATGTGCAATAGGCTACGTATCAAACCAGATATATAATTCTATAATTTTCTATGTGTTTAATTGGATATATTGTTATCAAAAACCATCTACCAGACCGATCATGTATAAATAAATACCAAATTTGGCTTCATTAATCATTTGGTGATGTAGTTCACCTAATCAGAAATGTCACCCATTAGTTATGTAGATCACCAAATTGTCTGTTTTGAACATTTGGCTATGTGGATCACCAAATCAACTATGTGAATAACCTATATATAAAAAATCGTTATATGAATATCATATGTGAATTCCCTTAACCAATTTGGCCGCAGAGCATAAAATTCTATATGAATCCATATTTAAAAATATCATCTATGTGGAACCGAAACCACTCATACTCAAATGAAATTGATTCAAATGACATTAATACCTTTTGAAAAACATTTCATTGCATCACAATCCCATATTAAATGATTTGAAACACCTTTACAAAAATTTAAATAACTATTTAATTATGATATCCTCTAATCATTTTTTTATCATATACAATAACATATGATTTCCAAGACACTTTATATCTTTAAAATTACTCAGACCTGTATATAAATTTATAGTGTTATCTAATATCTCACTTTTAATTTGGTAAAAATCATAAGGAAAACCCTTGAACATATTTTCTACCACTCACACATCCTTATTTAATATCACAACCATTATTCAGAACTTCTTCCTTGTTTTTAAAATTTTTGAGTAAATCTTACTATCATGGTCATATTTAAAATGAAACCTTCACTGTAGATCTGTATCCTTATTTGAAAACATATTCTAAATGACCATGGAGGTCTCAAAATGGTATAAAGTAATGTTCATGGGTAAGAATGAACGTGAAATTTCATTTGAAATTCCTCAAACCTCTCTCTTAGCATAAATTCTATGAAAATGATTCTAATTTTATCATTTGAATAAATTTATTTGAGCTTAATATCTCTAGTAACCACCAATTATTTAAAAAAATTATATCCCATATCAATATTCGTTTTTGTATTTTTTAAATATATTTTTAGATTTCCAAATATAACATTTATTATCTATAGAAATTATTAGTAGTCTCTCACATTTAATCATCATGTTTTCCAATTGATATTGTATCCATGTCATCCGTTTACAAGAATGTATGGCTGAAAACTTTTTATCCTTATACATGATTATAGAAACTAAATAATAATTATTTAAATACTAAACTTAAAAAAAAATCCTCACCCCAAAATAAATTTCCAACATAAGTGGATATTTTAAAAATATATCCACTTTGCAAATCTGCATATGTAAACATAGGAATCATTAAAATTGTACTGGTTTTATATATTATCCCATGGTTTAAGGGTCTAATAACATATCTCATTTTTTTATTATCATCCTACAGGTGAGCATATTTAGGATCACTATATAATATGGAACATAGATTCACTACCTATTCCATATCTCAGATTGATGCTCTTAGATAAACATGGATTTTGATGAGTTTTGTAAATTATTTTGTATTAACATTATTTCCAACTACATCCTTGAGAAATTTTATTCCAACTGATATAGGTGTTAAAAAATTATTTTTTTTCCAATCAAATCCATTTTAGAAATTAACCAATAATTGTTTCCTTATAAATGATGTAATTATATATTTTATCAATATTAAATAAAAGATAATATGTTATCTCACCAAGAATTTACATTTAAAAATGTTTCTTCATATGCTCATAAAATTCATCAATGTGACAAACCTTATAAGTATAAAAAAATATGTCATCTAAAAAGATTACTATAATGAGATTTCCTTTTCTGATTTTCTTCATATATAGTTTACTTCCAACCATACTATTTATAAACTCTATATCCCTTAAACATCAATATAATTTTTAATTCTAGGCTCTCTGGTCTTATTTCATACCATATAATAATTTCTTTTATATGAATTCCATGATTCTATAATTTACATATATAAAATTATCAGGTTATTTTATAACTAATTCATCCTCAAAATTACCATATTGGTAGTAATATTTCACATCAATTTGATAAATTTATAATACTTGTGAACTAATAATGCCAAGAACGTTATGATAGTATCCTTTCATGGAAATAGTGAAAATTTTAATAAAAATTATACTCATTATATTTGAGATTATCATCTTAAAACCATCCTATAATTATTTGTTGATTCTTTTCCATTCCCAATTATCATATTTTTGAAATTAAACAAGGTTCAAATTACATTTTATAGACCATGATAAAATGTAGTATGTTGTGTTATTCTGAATAAAATCATGTTCCAAATACATAGAATGTATCCAATACTCATGCTAAATTACATCTACCACTTTAGGAGGATTGATTTTGAAAAGAAGTGTAAAATGATCTTTTAAAATCAATTATCTTCTTATTCAAACTGAATCATGTTTACTTCAAACTATATTTTAAATTTTAACATGTTTAATCAATTTAAGTATTTCGTTTACTCAATTTTAGAAACATGAAATTCGTCCGTAGTTTTTATTGAATCAATTTTATCATTTATTAGATACTTCTCAATATCTTCATCATTTTTCCATTCAATCATCTAATGGAATTGTCTACTAAATATTAAATAACTAAATTAATTGTTATATCAGATCTGATATTACTGTTAAGAAATATGACATTAGTATGTCAAATTGATTTTGAAAATATGTGTTCCCATATTTATAAAAACATCTATTTGAATATTATCCCATGAAAATTCCATCCATATAATTCTCTTCAAATTATACAAGACTAAAATTATAAATTTTAATTACATTATGACTTCCAAATAATCTAATGTACTTAAAATTTTGATTTATCTTATACCAAATCTCTTATAGTGTATTATGTGTATATAGTCCTATAAAGACATATTTAAAAACAATCACATGAAAATTTATTATAATTATTGGATATTGTCATATTGATGTAGAGACACAAGTACATATCATTTTTTCTTTTATAAATTTTATAATACTTACAAATTATACTCATACATATTTGACTAGGATGAAGATTCCTTTTGTGCCATAATTTTTTTCAACTTCATAACTCTTATAATATTAATAAATAAGGTCATTAATTTGAAACAATGTCTCGTTAGTTCATATCCCTTTGGTAACGATCCTTTAATCCCTTTATCTTCTTATGATACATGCATATTTCTTTAATACAACCTCATATCCATTATTATAATGTTAACTAACACATTTTAAATTGTTATTTAATCCATTTAAAACTAAAACATCATTAGATTTAATATTTTACAATTCAATCTAAGTAGTTCTAATTCCAGTTATTTTTTATAGAACCATTACATAAAAATATCAGTACTTACCCATCATTCTACACAATATTTATTAGATTTCTGTTTCACTAGTTAGGTTTGAAGAACATCCACTACTAAGTATCCTTGACTTTTTAGTATAATTTCATTAAATTTAAAATCAATAAAAAATATATTTATTCAATCATTTTTTTGATTTACATTTCCTTTATCAACATTGATTAATTTTCCAGGGAGAGTACTATATAATTTATTAGCAATATAGATTTGATGGTCACATATTACATATATATATTTTAAGAAACCTAATTTATTCTGACATGGAAGATAAGATGAATTACTATTCACAACATTCATGATTTATATATTTATTTTTATTTTATAAGAATAACTTCCCCTTTGTTCATGTATAATCCTTTATAGTTACGTTTCATACTATTTTATGTAGGTATTTTTTTAAAAAAACTCCCCTATGTCATCAGTACTCTCTTAACCATGACCTTATATACTTACAATAGAATTACCCTAATGGTTGGTGAAGTTGTATTTCCATACATTGTGGTTTTATCTTCTATTAGTGGAAAATAACTTCTAGAGGATCCTCTTTATTCATTTGTTTCATAATGTGATTTATCACAAGTCTACAAGGTCAATATATTTCAAGAATATATTTTAGGACATTATTGTTAGTGAAAAAATATTTATTTTTAAATTCATAGAGAGATGATTTAGTTTTCTTATTAGAACCCCTCCTTTAACTAAAAATAAATAATTTGGAATTGACCTAAAGGGAATTTTTCAAATCGTTATATATATATATTGATTGTATTTTATTCTTTAAAACATTTTTATATATTCTTTGGAATGTTATTCTTCATTAAGTATATATTTCTATTCATTGATGTTTACCATCTTCTCCGTTTCAGCAAATTTAAATTTGTTTTTATTATATTATAAATTTAAAAATTCTATTTATTTTCACAATATTTTTTCCCTCATATATCTTATCATTTTATTTCAATTATATACCCTGTAACCTCTTGAGACTTTTGTTTTTCTGAAGATAGGGGTCAATTTATTCTTTAACAAATTCTCCATCTCTATTCATTCACATTCATCATGTTCACTCTAATATGTGTCCAACCCTTTTTCTCATTATCAATGAAATTAGCTTCATATTCTCAATGGGTTCGAGATATAGAATAAAAAATTTATTCATTACAGACATAACATATTATTGTAAATAACCTATTCATTCTTCTACTCTATTTTGTTTTGAATATTTTGATATTTTTCCCCATTTATTCTTATATGGTTTCCCATCATATGACTCGGGTTCAATTGAATTACACTTAGGAAAAATTATAGTGATGTGTTGAATATAATTACATTTGTAACTCCTTTATTATAATGTTCCATTAACATTAATCCATCCTTTATTAATCCTATATTATACAAGAGGAAATATTTTTATAGTCATTATATCAAACTTCATAATTGGAATCTTTTAATTCGGGAATTTCATCATCATTGATTTTAAATATTCATGAGGTCTCAAAATCCATATTATTTTTTTCCTTTTCATGAATGATTTAATTACTAATATGTTATAAGACATTAGAATGTTATATAATTCATAATCTGTAGGACCTTCAATATTGTCCATAGATAATACTTTGGTATTAAACATATCATGGAATTTTATCATTAATTTTTTGAAAATAGTTGTATCATACATATTTTATAAAAAACTGCCAAATATAAATTAAAATTTAATCACTCTAGTGAATTATTCATCCACATTTACTTCATCATCTACATTTAAAATCTTCAAATCTTATTCCCTAAATTTTCATTTTGGTCTCCATTACTCTCGCATTAAATTCATAACTACATTAAAATTTATATCAAATTTCAATTGAATTTGATTCCCCATTACATTTCTCAAATCTTCTTTTGAAAGAGGCATCAAAATGGAATTTTCTGTTTTTACATCAACTTCCATATTTCTCTTGTAAATGCACACCATTAGAGAATCATTAGAAATTAGTGGGAATGCAACTATTTCTTTATCATTAACTTCAAGGCTAACAGATAATAGATAGAGAGAAATCCTATTAACATAATAGTGATACTTGTTTCCATGGAATTTAGAAACTACCATATTATTTATAGAATTTATATTATATATTTCCAATGATTAATCGATCATGATAGGGAGAATCTCCCTCTTATATCAAATGATGTTATTAGGTAGGTGATACCCCACTAAGAGGGGGGTAAATATGATGTGGCTGTTTAGTTCTTTTTTTAACATTCACTTTTCTTGACCCTTAGGATCCTATACACTATATTGGATAGTCATACACTCTCATATGAAGTGAATGAAAATATCATTGGGAAATAATACTTTTACAATGTAATAATATAGTGTTTAATCATATTTTTTTTGTGGTCAGTTATTCCACCCAACCAATGTTTCACACCACTATATCCCCAAGTGAAATCCCTTTACCAGAATACATGTGTAATTCCCCCAGAAATGAATGAGTCACACCCAGTAATTTAAATTCATTACATAGATCAAGTGTGAAATCAAATAACTAAAGAAGGTCACAAGAAAATATTGGTTTTCTTTGAAGAAACACATACTATAGATCCAATATGATGAGCTTCCAGAAGATAATGGTGTATGTTACTCACAGTTCAATCTTGAAGACATTTAAAAAAATTCTCAAAATAAATATCAAGATTTCTTAATCATGAGATAGATTATATGTTAATCAAATAATAAAAAACATCAGATTGAGTATCTCTTTAATATTTCTATGATTCTAACTATCAGGTCCCTTATATATGTCGGCAACTTCTCACTTTTTTTCTTCTCTGTATCTATCTCTACAGCCATGTTACTAGTCAATGGATATTCTCACACTCATATAACTATTACATTCTAAATTATCTATTTTTCAATTATATACTAGGACCAAATATTATGATATCCACACTATCTCTTTTATCAATTCATAGAGATCATGATCTATAATCTCCTATCTATCTCTACCTCTCAAATTTTTATTGATTCATTAATATCAAAATACAAGATATTCATTATATTTTTCTAAATCCTAATGATATGTATAAATGTTTTTAATGATTTTAAATGAATCATAAATCAAAAATGATTTTATTGAATATTAAAATCTCCATTAAATCCTCATTATAAACATATGAAATCACCTTCAATGTGAGACTAACACATTGTGTAGTGATAAATTAGAATTATATATCTGAAATTAAATTATACTACATAACCAATTAGAAAAATGAATCTAGATTTGGTTATATATAAAATCAACGAAATGAATATTTACGTGTTTACTTGGCCAATTAGACACATGAATATGAATTTGGATACATGGCCAACAGACTACATTATTTTCATAAATCACCTACATGATTTAAAATGGTTACATTAATTCAAAATTTTGATACATTGAATCTTTAAAAATTTGTATCACCTAATCATCCACATCGTTCATATGTTTACTTGGAACAACAAATTAGATTTGTGAACCCTATAAGCATGAAAAACAGATACATAAATATATTACATGAATTGATTTCACTAATTCAACATTGGATCAGAAATGACTATGGGAATCCACCATTAACAAAATATGTTGCACGGATCAAAAACAACTAAAACTCAAGAAATAAAAATTAAACCAACTTCTATCCCTTCTCAAACATGCATTCTTGCTTCATGATCCTTTCTTGTAAGATATTCAATATCATTAAAACCTATTCATGAAATTTCTAACCCTAATTTCCTTAGATAAAATTGAATAAAAAATAAAAAATCCAAGATTTCCATAAATCCATGTGTCTTGATGTTTATAATGACAGGACCATAAATCCATACGGTTCTTTAGAAGTCAGACTAAACAATTTCTTTATCATCAATACAATTTTTGTGCTATTTGTTTTCATGGTGTTATCATTTTTTACAAAAACAAAATACCAACTACCTTTTTACTCACTCTACCAAACATTCATATATGAATTTTTATATTAAAAAGATAATTTTTCTAAAAATAATGACATTATATAATTATTTATTAAATAAAATAAAAAACTCATACTTCATGGGTCCATAACTGTCTTAGGTTCATTTACTAGAAGTGGGAATGAGGGGTGTTCAATAGTTCTCCAATGTTATCAAAAGGGATCTTACTTTCAAATTTTTAGTATATGGGCCTTGGTAATTTGGTGACATCAATATAAAAAATATATATCAGATTGATATAATAAGAAATCTAGTCAAACCCTATAGCGCTTTAGATAACCTTTTTATACTGAGTTTCCTTATCATTGTATATTTTATATAGACAGATAACATAGACTGATTTAATAGGAAATACAAAGAGATATATAAAATGATAGTATTGAAATATATATAAAACATTTAAGATAGAATAAAAATTGGATAGATAAAAAATAGACATATACAATTCTAGATAAAAATAGAGGAAAAATAAAAAATTTGGGTAAAAAAAATATGTAAGGATTATATTATTTGAAAAACGATACATACACTCATATATACATAAATTTATTCATATATTATATACATATGTTAAAAATCAAAATTATTGTTGGATGATAAAATAATAAAAAAAAAATTACATAATGACATAGATATAAAAAAATTCTAAACATAGAGAAACACATACACATTGATGCACATGAATTCAAGAATATTGAAGGAAATGAAAACATTGATAAAAGATAATCATTAAACATTCCAAATAACATTTAAAAAATATAATAGTATTGTATATGGGATCCTTAGTGTAATTTTTCAATGTTATATGATAATTATTCACTATTATTGTTTACATATGTTTTTTTAGTATTTTAATGTTTTCGTTTAAATATGAAAACATGGGGGTGTATTGCAGTGTATAAAAATAATAAAAAATATAATTTAAAATTAATATTACTAATAAGTTGGGGTATTCCATTTGAAAATACATGGGAAAATTATTTCACTATTATATTATTGATCATACAATTTTATCATTATTCAGTGGTCAAACATAATATCATTCATGTGATTACCATTCACTGGTTTTCATATATAAGAATACAATGTATTCCACTAAATTGTTTTGTGATCCTTATATCTTTTTGAGACTAATGGTAGGGACATGACTCAATTCAGTATATGAATTGTTTTTTCACAAAATAATCAGGTTGAATAATTAGGTCAATCCCAATATACATAGACGAAAATAAATTATCATCTCCCGTAATAAAAAATGATCAATACTCATATGGATATACCCTTATGGGGAATCCTTGTGGAATAATCTTAAGAGGTAAAATTAGACAGTTTAAAAATAGAAAGACAGATCCAATCACTACCTCCTTCACTCAAAAAAACACTTATAAATTGCCTGAATATAGAAGAAAAAACATTGAAGATTTATTTCCTTACCTTAGGATGTACATCAATATTTGACCCATATAACTCAACACTGATGGTCCTACATCCATGAAATGACTCTTTAATGGGAAATAACTTTAATCAGGAACAAACAATAATAGTAAAACGAAAAATGTAAAATGAGTGAAATCATAGTGTTCCAAAATCATCTTCCCTAAGGGATCATACAATATATATTTGATCTATGTGACTATAGTTTTAGTGTTGAATTAATTCATCATTCCCCTCAATACTCACATGAATTTGTTTGACAATGTGTGTGGGGATTATATAGTGGTCACCTCAAACTAAATATTTTTTCTGAATTCCCAAAATCTCCACCTATGTTAATGAATTCTTTTACTTACTAATCCTAAATGTTTGAATTCAGAGGATATTATACATTCATTCCAAACAAGGTACCTATATGGAGTATTAAAAATTTAATTTATATTTAAGATAATATTATATTCTAATGAATGTATGTGTTAGATTTGTGAGGAGGAAATGTCTTTATGTCTCAAAATATTTTGGTATTGTATGTATCATTATATAGGGAATTTAATGTTCATCATAGTCATATGTATAATTGATGACCCCTTATCATTTCATTAGAATTTTATTCCATCATTTATGGTCACCTATATAATCACTATATTTGACTCACCTACCGCAAAATATCACATCATGAAACTAATTATACCAGGCACATTTACACATTTATTTATTGACACGTGAAATTATAAAATTAATTCACTACCCTAATAGGTGATGTTGATTGTTTCGATGATATTCAATTTCAAAACATGTTAAAATAAGCAAGATATGTGATGCAATCAACCATGGCAGGAGATGCTGGGTTTCATTACCATTATGAATCCATCTCATGTTGTGATACAAATAAAATTCATTACTTATCACCATTTTATGGCAATGATATGGATAAAATTATAGGTTTTTTATATTATGTGTATTTATTTTATTCCTTATATTTTGATTTTTTCAAGTGGATATGTATTTTTTCCAAAATTTTTAAGGTTCCCATATTACCATACTGTTTTTTCTTCATAAATATAAAATTATCTCAGCTTACTCATTACATCACACAGTCTTATTCAACTAAAAAATTACCAGAACAAAAAAATAATGGACAACCATTAAATTTTTCTATAGAATATCATTAAATTAAATTAAATAAAAAATTAATTTCTAAATACTATCGAAAAAATATTATCCTAAGTACATGAAATATTGTAAATACTTATTTAATGTGGAATTATTGGGGTTATAAACAATTAATTTCATGAACTAAGCCTTGATTCCATTAAACCCCACAACTGTATCGATTCATGGAATGGCTTGAATGGGATTCCTAATCCCCACATGATTGTAAATATGGTCAGAGAATCAACAATAATATTTTGAAACGATTTGAACCATTATCATAACCATATGAAACTAAAAATAATAATCATCACAATAACTGATAACTATAAACAAATAATATACATGAAATTATAGATTCAAATGTTTAAACTCTATCCACAACTAAATTCACTACAATGAAAATGGAATAAATGAACTTTCAAAAAATCCTCCGTGAATCAATAATGACATCACCCTCAAGACACAACCACCAACATCAACCCGAAATGGAACACTAGCAACCAAATACACCATCTTGACCATGACATATATTTACTTTACATAGGTCATACATACCAATGTTTTCATACAGGAAAATTCATATGAAGGATGTGATCCAAATACTAGTAGGATTCCACCTAAATGAAAAGATTTTATGATACAACATTTGAAGACAAATCAACATTAACATTTCCATAAAAATATTTGAAAAATTTAAAATAAATCATCTTAAGGAAAACTTTTTTATGAAGACACCACTAAGGAAAATCATTTCTTAAAAATTATTATATTAAATTTTAACATACACAATGTCCACAATATAATTATGGCTGGCACAACATCCCATAGGCAATATTTAAAAAGAGATAACAATGAAAAAATACCTATCGGTAACTATCAAAAGTGGTACCCTATAAACATAGTAACTAAATTATCAAAATCCTCTAAATCAACTTCCAATATCATTCCCATTCACAAACCACTAGAACAGATCCCTTACAAAAGATCTAGTGGCCTCTAATTCAAAATCCAATACCAATAACGGTTCAATGTGTATGCCAATAGAGGGGATATCATCCCAAAGATATAGTGGTATTCAATAATATCACATGTTTTGTTTGTGTATTATCATCAATCCCTCCAGAATAATCTTGACCACATCAACATCTGAATCAACTAGCATACTAGTTCATGTTCTCTCACCAAGATAACAAAGATTCCATTTTTTCCCAAATTAGATTCTGCATGTTACATAAATCATTACATTCACACACACATAACACGAATGATAATAAAAAAAGTAAATCACAACCTTCATAATTTACGAATCCCAATGAAAAAAATAATATAACCAAATATGAAATTCAACCCTTTCCATGGGAAAGGGCCCTGTTAAAACCATAATCATATCAAAACCATTTCATAACATGATTCCTATCACATTCAAAATTTATAAATAAATTAATTTTGATAAAAAAAGAATATATCTTGAAATAAACCCAATTTCTCATAGATAATACACTTTTAACACATTCATACATTTAAATCCATTTGAAAATACATTTTGTACATTTCACACAAGGAATAGATCATACTGATGATGAACCACAATAATGCACACAAGAATATAAGTAATTAATTTTCGTAATAAAACATTAATCAAACATGATTTTCAAAACCCTTCCAAAACAGGTTTCTCAGAACAGAAACAATTCATATAACACTTTTAAAAACCCCTGAAATATTATGAAAGTTATCCAATGATTGAATATCATTGAACCACCTACCTCACTCATCGAATCTTCTGAAATTCTATGTGAAACCACAAAAAATCCACCACAAGACCCTATAAAAGGATGATCGAACAAAAAATCATGATTTCTAAAAAAAATATCAAACCCTTTTTAGTTCAATCACCCATCTGAAAAATAATAACCCAAGAATGAGGGACGAGAAACTCTAGAAGAAGGGAGGAACTAAGAGAAAATATGCTTACTCGATGATTCCTTGAAGAACAGAGGTCAAAATCAACCAAATGATGAGTCTTAAGAGGTCCCAAAAATCTTAGATAAATCCCTAGTTGATAAGAAAACATCAATGGGGTGCATGACAGGATAATTGTGGTTAAAATCGTAGAGGTAACAAAGGTAATTTTCCACTCTATAATGACCTAGAAAGGTTACATAGTTTTTTCACATGTATTTCCAAACCATGTGGCGATGGTGGGTTACTATATATCTATGTAAATAATTCCTCATGGTTTTATAACATGGTTTTCTACACTCTTCACCAATCATGTGGTCACCACTATCAAAAATGGTATTTCTCCATACACATACCTGAAGGAGGGAACATGGTTTCCCCTAACCATGAACCAACCATATCCCACCTAATTTTGATGAAAAAAATCTCATTTTCTAATCCAAACCTCAATTATATAACCCAATATTAATACAAACATAAAATTGAAAAAATAATATATCAAATAAAAAATACATGTGTGACAATTCACTACACCATAAAAGCATTAAAACCATGGAAAGTCACTCCAAATTATGATCAGAAAAAAAACATATACTCTTATTTAACTGAAGACGCACACTCCCAAGTATTATGAACATCATTAACATGATTCCAATTCAATTGGACCAATAGAATGGACTTCCCAATAATCACATTCTCATTAAAATCCACAATCTGTACTGGCCTCTCAGGAACTAACAAATCAATCTCTAATTCCAAATCTTCCAAATTTAACACATGATACAGATCGCGGTTGTACTTATTCAACTGAGGGCCATACAAGTCAAATAAGAAGAAATTTCTAACATATATTACTCCTTACCTTGTCTCTCAATAATCTCAAATGGTCTGCTATACCTCATCATTGGCTTCCCTAACTTACCCAGATGATGGTGACCTAAGCGAAGTTCCACATTCAAGAACACCCTGTCACCCACAAAAAACAGCAATGATGAGTTCCTCTTATCGTAATATGAATTACAATTTCTCTAAACTATCAAAAAACAGAAAATGATAACTTTAATTTTCTTAGACGTCTCAATCACAAGCCCTATTCCTAAAAATGAGGTCTCACACACCTAAATTAACACAAAGTTGACCGACACGACTGAACATAAATATCCTCAGAAAAAACCATTTAAAACAATTATTGTTAAGTATTTTTATATAAAAACGCAACCAAACCCAAATTTCTATCCCACAAAACCCAAAATTCCCACAGATATGCCCATAACATGCCTTCCAGATCTTATTTTCTTGCTCCATCTAGCAATCAATTTAAAGAAGGTTTGTCATTCACTAGTTGATATATAATCCCATAGACATCAGAAGGCCTTCCCCAAAAAAACAAGGTAAAATAGAGTTCCCTCTCAGAAAAAATTGTTGATCGAACACCATAATTCTTCAAAAATTCTGAAATATTGAACTGAAAAAACACATCCACCATG
Organism: Viscum album; assembly: GCA_963277665.1. Lineage (NCBI taxonomy): Eukaryota > Viridiplantae > Streptophyta > Magnoliopsida > Santalales > Viscaceae > Viscum > Viscum album. Next base: position 218,700 of record CAUJRU010000072.1, read on the forward strand.
GATGAATCTCAAATAATAATGAAATGAGATCATTTCATTGGGTGATCAATGACTATATAATTTGATTTTATCCCCTACGATGTATAAGGTAAGACAAAAAAATCCATCTCAATATCGTTCTACTTCAGGATAGGATTAAGAAGTAGATGACGATAACTTGAAGGCCTATGGTGCAATGATTTAACATGCTCACACATATAATACTGCAAAACAAAGTCAGTAATATCATGTCTTGTACCTATCCACTAGAACTACCAATAGATGTTATATTACATAATGATAGTTATACTATGAATGGAAAACTGATACTGGTGGATATCTTGGATCACCACATTCCCCAATGTCAAAAAAACCATGAAGAGACCTACAAAGAATCAAATATTACTATATAGAAAATGAACATTAACAAATAACCTACCAACCATTAATAAACTACATACAACCCTAGAATTTCTCATCCCCTGGCTGCTTCTACCAAATCAATTATAAAAGGGAAGGTATTAGCTGAACACTGTCTAAGAAAACACCTCCATTATGCTTCTTAGTCTTGAGATGCATTATATAGAAGAGTCCCATCTCCATAGATCATCACTATACTCACTCAATGCTTAAAATAGAACATTACTACTCAAGGCATAAACAACCACATTTACATTCCTTGATGTTTAAATGATATCAAAATCAAATTACTGAAGATACTCTATCAAATTATGTTTCCTCAAATTCAGATCATTCAGGGAGAAAATATAAGATAAGATCTTATGACCAGAATAAACCAAAAAATTATCCATAAAAAGATAATGGTACAACATCTTGATTTAATGAAAAGCCACTAATAGCACCAGATCATGGGTTGGGTAATTATTTTCATGTGGCCAATGTTAGAATGAACCAAAAGACACAAAACAATTATCCTTAATCAAGAAACACCCACGATCCATAACTGTGGGATTAAATTAGACCACAAAACTCTTTCTAGGTTATCAAAAAATCAAAACTGGTGATGTGGCCAACCACTTATTAAGTTCCACCAAAGACACCATACACTCGAGGATCCACTTAATAAGTAACCCTTCATAGTTAAGTTTAGTCATAGATGCATCAATACAATAGAAATCAAGATAAAATCACCTCTAATATCCATCCATGACAAAAATAGCTTCTTATTTTAAACACCTTCTTTGCTTCTTCTCATGAAATCACTTCATTGATCTTCCTGGTGTCAACCAAAACCCCTTGTTCTAAGATTACATGGACCAAAAAAATTAATTCCATGATATAGAAGATTCATATAGTAAACATATCATGGTGATGATGATGGTAAAATGTTATTATAACATTACAAAAGGACATCACACGGTCCTCCCCAATCCTATAATAAAACAAAATGTCATCCACAAACACCATGACAAAGGAATCATGATACTAGTGGAACATTATATTCATTAGTACTAGAAATCCTTTTAGAGCATTCTTCAACCTGAAAGGAATGTCCATGTACTCAAAATGTTTATACATACTCCAGAAGGATTCTTTTGGAAGATCTGCCTCTTTAACTCTGACTTGGTGATATCCAAAACTAAAGTCAATATAGGAAAACAACCTTTCCCATAAAAACATATCAAAATGGTCATCATTTAGAGGAAAATTGTATTTGTTGTGGATCATTTCTTATTAATCTTCCAATATCAATGAACAAAATGAGAGTTACATAAAGCCTCTTCAAAAAAAGAATTGGCATGCCCAATGTTGAGTTGTTTAGTTAAAGGAATAATTTAGAATAATAATCATCTAGTTACACCATTAATTTTATAAAATAAGTTGGGCCATATGGTATGAGGTAAGAGATATTGGTTGTGTTCTCTATGACCAGTCAATAGAGAATTCCACATCCTACTATGGAGATAATCCTAAGAAATCATCTAGAAAAAACTCTAGGAACTCATACACCGTAGGAGGTAATCTACTCTGATGATGATGATGATGATCATCCTCCAATGTGAGTGATGAGATATGATAAACATGATTTATAAATTTCAAAATTTGATGTCCAACATGTCCTAAGTAAGGATCCCATTGACCCTGAAAAAAATGGGTACATCTATTAGATGATAAGAAATATACAGTTCACTGATATAAATTGATGTGCATATCAAAATATTATATAAAATCCATACCATGGATCATGTTAAATGGTCTATCTCTAAAACTAGAACATACCATTATAGCTCATCCCTTGAAAATTTTAGTGAAAAATATGAACACCAGAATATCTTCTCCCACATATTTCAAAGAGTCATTACCACCTTCATCACATAGGGAATAACATCAGATGGTCAGTTTGATACATCTACAAGATATGTAGAAATAAGAGAAATTGAATCACTATTATTATATATAATGATAGAGAATGAAGATGAAATATGAATGGTTCATTGAACTGTCACATGCCTTGAATCTGATTCCAATGGTTTGTGATCTATCACATGATGTTTCATCATCTATCACTAAATTTGAGAATGAATTTTTCCCGATGACAATTCCTAGAACTGAATATTCCTAGAATATAGTCTATCCATTCCATCATGGGCTCCAAATCGAGATCCCACTGTCTTGGATTTTTTTTCAGAGCTAACATTCCTCTAGAGGCCATAGATCCTAAACCACTCTGATATGGGAGTGCCCTCTAAACAACATCTTAAGTTATTCATAGCTCTGTACTGGTGATAATGTTTGGGTGGAGATGATCATGTATAATGCATGTTTTATGGCTTCCCACACTAATGTTACACATCTAAACTAGCATCAGAATCCATAGATGAATAGAACCAGGATGGATGGAATGAACTACCACATCCATTTTAAACCTACCCATCCCACTTCCTCTTCTTTTAAGATGAGAAACCATTGTCCACTATATACACAACACCTTAGACACTATACTTTCTCTTATCATCATTTCCCCCATCTTGGAATGATAATACACCTCAGAATACATCATTAACTTGTACAATAATACTAGTGATCATATTTATGGTCAAAATAACATCCAAAACATTTGAAACTTTATCTTATCCTTGGAAACGATCTTGGGAACATATCGAACTAACACATCAATGTGGTAGAAACACTCCATCACAGTCTGGCCTTCTTGGATAAGCTACAGAAAATTATTGGGTCCTATAAGAATACTGAAAAATTAGGAAAATACTAATAGTTGAAGAAATCGTAAAAATCATTCCAACTCATCTCATCGGTTATTCCAGCTTACACCATTGAATCCCACGGCATTCAACTGGGACCGTCCAAATTAAAAAAATAACATTTCACCATAACTACATAATGTTGAATAAGAAACTCAAAAATCCGCTCTATTTTCTCAAGAAACTCCTCTACTTCCTAAGGAACAGTGTGACCTCAGAAATATGAAGTCTTTTTCTTGAGGAAATCCTGAGCCTTGTCCTATTCCGGAACTAGTTAGGCTTCTCTTACTTTAGAAGGACCAATTCACACCCTTTGATCTTAATCCTGGATAGCCAAAACCACTACATCAAAAATAATATGATCTGTTGGTGAGGGTGAACACTCTTGGGTATCTTCCTGCGGATTCACAAGAATTATTCAGGGTGGCATGTTGCTATAATAATAAAAAACAACAGGAAAAACGATCAATATTTCCATTCTAAAAATTCAAGTCAAGTCCAAAAAATATCAAACTTGATTACAATAAAAAAATAACAAAATCCATCACAATAACAAGGAAAACCAAACCTCTCCACCCCCACCTAGTGTCCATATAAAGTCTACATTAATTACTTCTCATCTAAAATATATGTTAAGTCAAATACCCCAACATCCAATGGACACATGGATCATATCGCAAAGTGTGATGGCCATGAACCATACTCGCAACTATAACCTCAATCCCTAGAAATCTAATGTCCAGTTTATCTATTCTATTTCCCCAATTAAATTGAACTTAAATGAGTGTGACCTTCTCTAATTCCATTTTGTCACCAACCAAGTCGGGTTCTATTAAACCGAACACACATACAAATTAATAACATGACCCATAGGGAAATCTCGATATCACCGAAATGGAAACTGGTCCCTGGTTATAAATAATATTATTTGGTAACTTTTTCACCCATTAACATAATCATAAGTAAATATTAATAATAAGTATCATAATAAATGATAACCATAAGATAATAAGGTACAATAATTTTTAGACTCAATGTATACAACATTCACCACAACCAAATGTACTACAATGGAATGGTAAAAACAATACTATCCAAAAAACCTCCATCCAATAAATTGTAAATCTCCCTCAAGCTACCACTACCATCATTTTCATGAAGGGGAATACTAGAAACCGGATCTAGCTTCACCACGATGAAACATATTTCATTTACTTATGTCATACATAATAAAGTCTATATACACCCAAAGGTGAATACAAGGTGAGACCCAAATCCTAGTTGGATGCCACTGAAATTAAAATATACCATCATATAACAATAGAAGTAAAATTAAAATTCACATTTTCAAAAGAATATTTTAATATTTTCTTAGAAAAAATAAGAAGAAAAAATATATTAGGAAACTACCTTTTAGTAAAACCATTTATCAAATAATAATTCTCTAAAAATTAACTTGCATTGAGTTCATAGTATAAAAATGGATAAAACCACATCACATTGGCAACATGTCACAGGATAGAACCATGTGAAAATCCCAATAGTTAAAGAGAAGAAGTGGGACCATATGAACCTCATTCCTCATTGGTAAAGGTTCATAAATTCAACTACCAATAAAATTCTTTGGAATGAGCCACTATAAAGGACCCCATATCGAAGATCTAGTGGTATATAATTCATAATAAAAAAATAGCAGTCCCATGTATCATCCACTATAGGTGGTCCCATAAAGAGGATATAGTGGTCTCTAACATATCACATGTTTACTTAGTATTGTCGCATCATTCAAGATAAATGAATTTAGGCCTCAGCCACATAAAAATCAACTAGAATACTTGTTCTAGGTCTCCGACATAGATAAGTAGGACTCTATTTGTGAACAAATTACATTCCACACATCACATAAACCATCACATTCATTTTCACTTACCATTATTCATAAGAATATAAGGAAATCACTACCTTCACAATCGATGGAACCCATTTAAAAATATAATTGGAGAAAGTCATTTTAAATTCAACCATTTCCATGGGAAAGTCTGTTTCAAATCAATACTAAAAAAATTCATAACATGAATTATATCACTTTCAAAATTCAATAACACATTTTAGGTGAAAAAAATAATTCACCATGAAAATAAACCCATTTCTCTTAGAAAACCTATTTTCATCACATTCTCACCTATAAATCCCATTAAAAACTCATTCCACACATTTTACACAAGGAATAGAACATTATCATAAATAAACACAATTATTTAAACATGGAATACATGTAATTTAATTTAAAAAACAACTTTCATCATACATGAATCTCAAAACCCTTCCAAATCATGTTTTCTATCACTCAAAGAGTTTATTAAACTCTTATAAACAACCAAGCAAGAATATCAAAATCATATAATAATATAATATCATGGAACTGCCTATACCAAACTAGAAATATTTTGGAAATAAGTGTGAAACCACGACAACACCACCATAAGACCCTATAATGGAAATATCAAACAAAACACATCAAGATTGTTAAAAAAAATTAAGATCAAAGAATTTTTCGAAAAAAGAAACCACTAGAAAATATAAACTCAATAAAGAAATAGGAGAACCCTTATAAAAATGGAGGAATCATGAGAAAATTTGAATAATTAAATATTCCATAATGAAACGGGGTAAAAACCACCCAATGTTTGATGCTCAAGAGGTCCGTGAAATTTTACAGGAAGCTCCCACATTTACCAAACACGAATAGGGTAGATGGGTGGTGAATTATGGTTAAAAAAAAGAAGGAAAAGGAAAATATTCACTTTTAAATGACATGAAAAAGTCTCAAGGTTTTCCCACACAATTTTTAAAAATATTGGTCCCTCACTATCTAAGTGAAACATGCCACATGCTTTTCCCACACGATTTTCAAAATCATGGCCAAACATGCACTGTCCACTATCCAAAATGGAATTTGGTCACATATTTTCCTAGAGGTGGGTGCATGGTTTCCCCTAACCAATCAATAAACATATACCACATGTGTTCAAGAAAAATATATCGATTTCTTACCAAAAACTCAAGAGTAAAACAAAAGTTAAATGTAATGACAAAAGTAAATAGAACAATACCTTAAATAAAATTCGAAGACGTGACCAATACTGTTAATAAGAAAATATGTTATATTTTTCCAAAAATAATTTTTTTATTGGGGATCCATAATTTTTTAACATATCATAGAATTTTAGCCTCATTTGATGGGATACAATTGAATTTTTCAATAGATACTAGATTTATTCTTAGGTATTATAGTCATATGGATATTATAGTGTTTAAATGATCATTTTTTATTTTTGTACTATCATTTATATTTAAATATATACATTAGTTCTTAAATTTAAATATAATAAATCAACTATAAAAAATTAATAATAAAACATATTTATATAAAAAATTATTGTTAAATATTTCAATAATATATAAATAAATAGATATTATTTATTTTACATACAATAAAAAATTTCATTTTTATTTACCATATAAAAATGAGTTAAAATATATTTGTATAGATCTATAACAAAAAATTTTTTATATAAAAATGTGAATGTGAATATACAAATATATATTTAGGTTTATACAATATTATAAGAAAATAAAAACAAATTTGTTAAAATTTGTGTGTGTATGTTTGAAATATAAATGTATACGTGTGTGTGTTAATATGTGCTTGTATGTATATGTATGAGTGTGTTAATATTATGTAAATAAATCATATATAAATGATTGTTTTTAAAAAATATAAATTAAATTTAATAACATATAAAAAAATATTTAAAATAAATATGTATAAATAAATAATATAAAATTTATATTTAAATTTAAAATTAAATGTAAATTTATATTTGTAAATATATAGATGTATAAATATATATATGTCAATATCTATAAAATCTATACCTATATATATATATAATATCATTATATCTTGAAAATGTATTTAAAACCTTTTTAATATTTATATAATTATATGAATACATATATAAATAAAGACATGTTACTTGTCTGTGTATATGAATATAAATAAATATATTATAAAATTTTAAATAAGTCTTGATGGAGTATGGGTAATTAAAATATAAAAAAAGGATGGTGGTTCATGGTTCCATTCCTAGAGTGGGGAATATATTGTACAAAAAGTGCTAAAAAGGGAGATCAATTCACAATTAAACAGGTGTTCATGGGAGGGGAATGACTATTGGGTGGGTGGGTGAGTGAGAGGTGAGAATAATGATATAGGTAGGGGTGAGAAATAATAAAGAGTGATGTTGAATTAAATTATTAAATAATATTTTTTGAAATTTATTAGTGCTACAATTGAAGTCAGAATGGAACCATTTATCTTGGATTAAAATATCATAGAATAAGGTGTCCTTTATCATTCCATTTTATCATTTACAAATGTCGTATAATTTTACGGTTTCATTGATTATCATACTGGAAAATGTTGATGTAGATTTAATTTAATGGTGAAATATTTAGGGGTGTATCACTTAAGAAGCTATATAAAATGGCTAGTGTTTCACCCACATTAATATTAAAATCCATTTCCCCACATAACAACTAATATCTGGTAACTAAACATGATACATATACACAATAGTGAAAAATTCTACCTTTTTTTGGGAGTTGAGAAACCATGTATTTAATGAATCAAGTATAAGTTAGTGATTAATTCACTAACCTACCAATTGATTGTAAGATGTTGAATTTAAATACACAGATAAACCTTTTATTTTCATCCTTATAACATGCATGTGCAGTTAATACCAAATTACATCCAAATGGTCCATGAGTATTCTGTGTCATGTATTACCATGAAATGATGGAATTTGATGTCGGTGGTTCACATTACAAAATAACATACCTGAAATTCATGTGGTCAAAAACAAATTAATTTCATACGATAAAAAAATGATAAAAAATATCATGATAAATCATTCATCCAAGGTCCAAAACAATCATCGGTTAATTTGGAAGTCATGGGAACAATTAGTACATGAATGTGACAATCATGGAAATAATTACTCAATAAAAATAAATTTCTACAAACCACCTTTTTCTATGTGAGAAACAACTAGTTTTATGAATATATGTTATCAAATGTGATCATATATTCAAATTCTAGGTATGAGACCTTTTGGTCCTCTATAACTTCACTGTAACATAACATTTTTTGTGTTTTTAGTCATGTTTTTTTGAAACTATAGGATTTCTTTAAATTAGATGCATTTTTTTAAAAAATGGCTTATTTTTTGTTTTAAATAATCAATACATTTTAAATTTTTCCACAAGATTTAACAATGTCGATAAAATTTATTTCAACAATAATTCTAAATAAAATTAATTTATAAATTTGTATTGTTTTTTAAATTTACATTTATGAAATATAAAAAAATAATATGTAACATATATTTACAATTTTTTCACATTTTAAAATTTAATGGTCACATATATTTAAAATAATTTTTTATAATATCGAAACTAAAATATACAAATAAAATTTTAATATCTAGTATATTTATAATAGTGTTTCGTAAAATTATATTGTAATTTTTATAAAATTAAAAGAATAACCCATGCATACATATAGAAAAGTTAAATATGAAATATAAATAATTAAATATTTATTTAGTTATTTATATTGTAATATATATAGTTAAAATAATATGAAAATATTATAAAATATTGAAAATAAAACATGTAAATACATTTTTACATTTATATATAAATATATTGATTTATGTGTTAATATATATGTGGGTTGACACATTACCATATTATATTTTTATTTTTTAATAAAATGTTATTTTTATATTTTTATTTAAATAGTTATGTATATTAATATATATAAATGTTTAAAGAAAATAGAAGTACATGAAGGATTAGGTTGGTCACAGTGCCCTAGTCATTTGGGAGATCATATGGTGATTTCCTGGTGATATAGAGTAGGAATTATTCATTGTTTGATCTACAAGTCAGATTTATTGTGGTGTATGTTGAATAGGCTACTCATTAGATTATTTATTATGAAGGATTCGATAATCATACCATTAAAATGAGACTTGAAATTTATGATTCATGGTTTTTAATCGGTATAATTAATTATGATGTTTCAATGTAAGGTAAGATTAATTCCTGTACACAACTAGTGGTTGGAACCTTTAGTAAATCTACAATAGGGTATTCAAGGATTATTTTGTATGGTAGTTACCTTGATTTTGTGCCTAATGGAAATGGTTTAGGGACCACTGCATTTCGATATTTACCAAGAATAGTGGATCCTTTTAGGGGATTCAACATCAAAATTCATCCACCAAATAAATTATGAAGATGGAAGAAAATTACTTTGTTGAAGCCAATTATGGGATCATTCTTGAGTATATGAAACAATGGATGTTTTAAATTACATCCCAATAATATGTACAAGTGATGGAATATCTATGGGGTTTATATGAGATTATTAATCACTTAATTGTTATTTAGGGATTTTATTGATGGTGAATCGCATCTCTAGGAAAGGTATTATTTCATATTTTCTTCCAGGATGCTACTATGAAATCCAATGAATGGGGTGTTGGCCTTATTAATATGAATCCTTGTTTTCATATAAATAATTATTGGGAACCTATCATTAAACTATTGAATGATAAGAACACACTTTCTCCGATTTGGATTTAGATGTGTAGGTTGAGATCATTCCAATGGAACTAATACATTTTATGGGATACCTATTTGGCTATTTATACTCTAACAATGATGGGGAAAAAATCCAAAAAGGAATGGTATTATCATTTTCGTATGATTCTATTTGAGTTTGATCTCACATATACACTTATTAAAATTTTATTATTATATTATAATTACTATAAATTGAATTTGGATATTTATTATGAAAATATGACTAATTTATAAAAATTTTACCAAAATATTAAACAATATATTGATTGATTTTGAAAAAAACTAACATTTATTGCATATAGAATAAAGGGGAACACTTCTGATAAATGTAGTAGGTATTTGGTGAAGGATATAGTTATAGATCATGATTGATAACATTACCATGTGATGAAGTAAAAAAAAGGTAGTTCATGGGCACTATAGGAGGGGTACAAGATGATTTACACCAAATAAATAAGCTGATTATTTATATTTTTCAGGAGGGGGGGGGGAATAAGTCCCCATATTCATGAATATGTAACCAATTTATTTGGGTTTTCCAACATAGAGGATGATAATAACACCAATATTTTTGTCAGGTATACTTGAAATAATGAAAAATGAACTCCTTCCATGGAAGGGATATCCTTAAAGAGTGAATATAATATAGAATCAAAATAAATGAAAGAAGATGAATAATTTAATGCAGGTGACAATAGGGGAATGAATATGGTAGAGGAGGCGAATCTCCCTCTCTATGTGAAACCAAATAAGTGTGGTGGAAAGTGCAGGAACATTCCCTATTCTGAGGAGACCATACCTAGAAAATCATCTACCATTAAAGTTATAAATTATAGTTTCTAGTTCATATATGAAATTTCCATGACATATTAGAAATGTTCTGAAAAACAAGGGATTCTATTAGTTTAAACTACACCTAAATCCTCCCATGATTTTTTTTAAAATGTTTCCTCTAATAGTTATGAGTCTATGATAGTGGTGGAGGGGGATCATGATCATTATAATGCCCCAAAATCTATAGGGTAACACACAATGGTTTGGGGTTCATTACCTAGTAGACACAACTCTCATTAAGTGAAATAGGGAACCAGTTAAACAGAGACTTACCAGGTTGATCCTCCAATAGAGATGATTTTTGACTTGGGACAAGTGTAGAACTAAATTATCATCAACAAGGGGATATTAGACTATGTGATTTTATACTGATGAACCTTTTGGGAATGATGGAATAGATGATGCTCATGGGAATAATTACCAAAAGGATTTCACAGATGATCCTTCACATTGAAATATAACTACTATCTGTAAAATAGTTCCTAAGGGGATATATGATCATGAAATTCCCTAGTGGATAGCTAATAGAGGTGTTGATCACAAATGGGTCATATATGGAATCAATGAGCATCGATATGGGCACATCATCAAAGCATCCAAACATAATGTGTACGTTGAGGTATCTAGAGTTAAATCTAACAATGGAAAGTTAGATATCACTTCCTAAGATGATTATTGAATTCAATCCTCCACCCATTTGGATAATAATACATCACAAGGATCAATGAGTTTAGGCAACCAAGATGATATTGAAATGAAACCTATATGTGATGATGTTTTGTATTTGATGTAGAATTTAATAACTTGGGAAATGAGTTTTTTTTTTGTTGAGGTGATACCCAAATTATGTTATTTGGGCAGGAGTTACCATGATAATGCTAATATTAATAGGACCAAATCCTAGATGGATAGTTTTCTTGATATTGATTCCAATGTCAAGATTCAATAAAAATTGGTGGTCACTACCAATCCATTTAATGTAATTGAATTTTCTAAGGAGGACTCACTGTAGGAAGAAAAATGGGGGGGAGGGGTATTCCTAAAGATAAATGAGAACAACGTCCCATCACCAGATGCATGAGCATTTTCGTGGACCGGTGCCTAGGGAAATATGTATAATAGACTTTGATAAACCATATACAGATGAAGGCCATGAGACATAATAGGGATAGAGGAACTAGAATAATGGATTAAACCCATAGGGAATGTCCACTCACTTGAGGGGTTTGACGGAACCTCACCATACCCATGTTGCAAACATTGAATTTTAGTCTCTATTTTTTTAGTGTTGTTTATCTATCTCCTTTGCATTTCATCTTTTTATATCAATATAATGTATTGGGATAATGTGAATGGTCCCAAACCTATCAATATATATATATATATATATATATAATAAAATATAAATAAAAAAACTACCACCCATATTAGTTCTCTAGGCATTGGGTGATCAAAGATGCAAACTCTGTTCAATCCAACAACATTTATTTTTTTATGAAATTTTGGCAGCAGGTCACATGCATGTCCAAATCAATGGGGGTAGGAATTTGTTCATCATTTTATGTTCATGTGGTTTATGTTATGGATTTGGACAAATATTTATATTAAAAAATAATTAATTTTATTTTAAAATTTAAATATATATATATATATATTAATGTTAAAAAATATATTCATGTTCATACAAAAGAAGGATAATTTTATGGTTGATGAACTGTGGGTTTTAAATAGATGTGAGAATTATGTTTAAAAATGGATACTTATTCCCATAAGTAAATTACACAATTTTTTTAAAACATGGGAAAATACCTTATCCATGTTAATAACTATGATTAATTTTTTTGTGCCCGTTAGAAAAGTAAAAACAAGATTTAAATATGAGATGCATAAAAATTTAAGATAAATAAATTCAACTCATCATTCTGTATTACCTATTATGTAGGACCAAAATTAGATCGATGAAATAATATCGATGTATACTTTTAGGTAAATTATGTTCAAGACAATTATTTCATGTAAGAAATTTTGACATGTGAATCTTATTCCCACAGAAGACATTTACACATTTTGTACCTTGGAGTCTTACATTTTGATCAAAATGATTAATGTAACATCATAGGAATACAAAAAATCCAAATATTCACTAGAAATCATCCCTTCTAGGTTCTACAAAATAATTAACATTTTTCATGGTCTTTATAATTGATATCCCTATTAAATATTATAAAATAATCCAATCCTTATTGGTCACTCCAATTCCAAATTGACATGTTTAGATATTAAACACAAAAAATTTATGAAATTTATCTCAATAATTATGCTCAAAATATGTTACAGAATTAATTCCATGCCCTTAATATTTTAATCAAAATTTAAATAGTTTACCGTGTGTCACCCTATTGGTATTCCTGGTGTTTGTACCCTAGAACTGCAGTCCATTTTATATTAAATTTAAACAACATTAAAAAATATTTTATCACACTAGGGTTTTTTAGTTTAATATTAATTCTATGATATCCTTAGAGTATTTATTTCAGTAAAATATTTTAAAATTTCATCATTGTAGAGATAACCTCAAGATGCTATGAATGTGTTATTAAATATTTGAGCAATGATTTCTGTTACATATATCTGATAGGAAATAGATGGTTTATGACTAATAGATGATTTAATATCATAATACATTGATATATATTGTTATTAATATTGTACTTAGTGATCTATAATTAGGTATATCATCATGATAGACCCTCCAATAATATTTAAATAGGTGTATGGGTTACTGTATATTCTATTATTTGAATGTTTCTAAGGTTTAATTCACATGAGAATATTATCAATTTATTTCTTAAATAATTTAATTTGATGAATGGATAACAATATTTATGGTATATTCTCATTTTTTGGTATCAAATATTGGCTTCATCAAATGTGAAATGACATTAATTTAATTAGTTATGAAAATATTTCCCCTTTAATGTTCGTAGATTAAAATTTCTATGACCTGTGATTGATATATATCTATCTAATTAAACAGATAAAAATAAAATTTTATTAATGATTTTACTTATAAAGGTCCATAAATGATATTCCATTCATATTGTGTTGTGGAAACAGTATGCATAGAGGTGTTTAGAACTTTTTATACACCCTTAATGAATTAATTTCCACTAATAATTCATTCATCTTAGAAATAGTCACAGTATTCAAGGAACTGATGTTTTAGTGTCTTTTAGAAATAGAAAAATAAATAAATTATTTTACAATAAATACTAACATTTCTTTATAATTGATCCATTGAAGACCTCAGTTATAATTCTTATACGTTATAATTGTCTTCATTACATGATTATTAGAAACATACAAAAGGGGTGATATAAAATTATCAGTGAGGGAAAACTTATTATAATATCATTTTCAGATATATTATATGAATATGATAAATCATGGCATCATGATAATTGAATTATGAAAAGAAACATAGAATAATAAGTGATGTTTATAAGTTATGATAAATGGACATGTAATTTAAAATTATCAAATATATTCCATGTGAAAAGAGTTGAATATGTTGATAAAAAACATGATCATTAGAGTATAATAATTAGAAATATAATTGAAATGTAACATGTTTTTGAAAGATAGAAAACAAAGAAAAATAATCATGAACATAAAAAATTGTCATCATAATATTTTGAGAGCATTGTACATGTCCTGCCCATTAATTTTTGTTAATATCCAAGAAGTATCACCCATTAATTTATTAGAATATCCAAGATGGACTAAATTAAAAAATATTATAGGATATAAAACATAAACCAATGAATTGGAGGCCTATATAGGTCCTCACCCAACACCATCCTTCCATATATATTTCATAAGAAATAAAAAATTCATTAGATCATAATGAACCCATAGACAAATAGATTTTTTTCTACATATGATAGATAACCCATGGAATAAAAAATGGTATTCATATAATGTCCAAATTGCATCACATAACATGATATAATATGACTATCAATTATCACTAAAGGTATAATCACCCAGAAGGTGTATTTAATGAAATAAATAATATGCTGATTAGTAAAAAATTATCTATAACACTAAGATAATTAATGATGAACAATGTAAGAAAAGTAATCAAAGGATAAATCTAAATCAATTTTGACTATATCATAAGATTATGAGTCTATTTCAAATATTTTTTTTAAGGAAACATGAAAAAAAATTTAAATTTTAATTTAAAAATAACCTCACCAATATATTTTATAAAAAACATAATTATTATCTAGAGAAATATGCAAAGTTAAATATAAAAATATTAACATAGAATATAAATCATTTTTAATATTTTAACAATACATTTTTTGATTCCCACATTTTGAAATAAGAAATAAATATTCCAGTTAAAAAGGGTTAAATAGAAATTTTAAGATATCTATAAGAATAACATATTTGGATTTTAAAATATGATTGGAGAATACTAGCCGGAATATTTTAAATTGACAAGGAATAAAAATATCTCATTTACAGAGGATGAGAATTATTATCAACCACATGAAATTTAATGAAGAATGAAGTTCATAAATATAATTTTATAGAAATTTAGGTGAAAATTCAATATAGCATAATTATATAATAGAATAAATCCATCATATACAACTATTGTCAAGAGAAATCATTATGAATGAAGAAAATGAGTGTATCAAAAAAACCCTTATAATTTTAGTAACATTGTAATAAAAATCATTTAAATAGTTTTATTTGAAATAAACATAGTAGACCAAGAATAAAATATAATCAATGATATAAAATCTCAAACTACTATTGTATACACGATATTGAAAAACATAGTGACAAAAAATCAAACATGTCTCATGAATTTGAAAATTATACCATGAAACTATTACCTTTAATCTCACTTCTCCAAATTTTCTCTTACCTGTTGTATAAAAAACTATCTTTATGACATAATTAATAACCATTATAATACCTATAACCATTTATAATCTTCATTTATAAAAATTTAAGTTAAATATATTAGTTTATTATAATATATTTTTATCATCAAATGTTTATTAGTTTTAACTATTTTTTCTTGTCCTAATTTCAATATTGGTATGATAATTATTATTTTATGATTGAAATTTCATCATTCTGATATAATTAATCATACAAGAATAGATTTTTTATAATAAATTTTATTTTTTAATACCATTACCCAAGGTTTTTAATTATGATTATTGATGATGATGTTGAGTATGTTTAATTACATTATAAAAAATAAAAATGATGTATAATAACATCCTGAATATTCATACAAACGTTACCAAAAGTTTAATCCAATATTTTTTAATAATTTATTATAATAATAGTATTAATTATTTTATTGTAATTCATGTTAGATATTTACAGATTTTCTCATGTATGTGGTTAAACCGACCCAAATAGGAATGAGTTATAATCTATGGTTGTGTAAAGTTATGGAAGTGATTACATTTTTAAAATTATATTGATAAAAAAATAATAAATATATTATTTATATAATTTTAAGGTGTTATATGATATTTTAAGGGTTATATAGAAACAATAACAATATATAATGGAATATTAAATATGCCACTTTTGTAGAATAAGTATTCCATATATACACACCTGCGACACATTTATTTTTCTATATATATATAGGAATATAGGGATTTATATATAATTAAAGAACACTAATAATGATATAGATATCATATTAAAAATTTATAAATACATTTATAACAATCCATATAAGGATGTGATGAACAATCAAGTACCTCAATCAAGTTGGTGGTAGTACACACAAACATACACAAGTATGGTGACATATTTATTTTCAAATGGATTTATAGGATAGTATAAATGGGAAATTCCTTTTGTAAAATTAGATTTTATAATGTTATGAATATTTTTGTTAAAATTATTTGATAAATAAAATATTTTGTAAACTGTAAAAGATGGAAATAATTTTGATAGCTTGGATTAGAGTATTACCTCTCCATTTGGATGTTCGTTGATGGGTAACAACATAAGGATCATTTTCTTAGTATTTTGGTGCATTTAATGTTATAGAATGTGAAGTGATAGTTGAGGAGATACTAGGGAAGATTTATAGTTGATATAATATATTTAAAAGGAATGATAATTAAGTGTGTATGTGATATCATTTTATAATTGTAAAAAATGGACATTTTTTAAAATAATCATTTCTTTTTCGATGATGTAATTAAACTACTCAATGGTCAGAGACTCAATGTTTTATAAATAATTAAGAGTCATATGATACTAGGTTATGAAATCATCGACCATAAATTTTTGAAACATTCTTTAAACATGTTTGATTCCATTAATGACCCAATTTGATTGGCACAACTTGGTGATATTATTTGTTTAGTAACAAGAACATCTTTAACTATTATGAATGAATTACATAGATTTTGAGGATATAATTTATAAATAAATTTGTTATAAAACTTAATTATAATATTTCCATGAAAACCCATGATTAAAATAATAGATTTTAATATGTTTGGTTATTCATGTAACTTATAAGTTAATTATCTAAGATTATATTAACCTTTACAAATTTATTAATTTATGCCTTAACATTAATCATTATTTCATTATTTAATGTAATTTTTGGAGGTAGGAGGAATTGAGTAAACAATACTTGTGATGGAAAATGAGGTGACTTTCATAATTAAGAACCTAACATGATTGGGTCTAGAGTGGAATATCAAGTGGTGATTCTCACTCAACGCACTTTATATATAAATAATAAATTTAACCATGTTGAGATCACAATGGTACCATGGATGTAAAAACATTCTATCATTTCCTATGTTAATAAGTCTCCAAACTTTTTTCTTAGGATGGTAAACAATTTAATTTTTGAGAAATTGAACAATTAAATAGATAATATATTTTTTATCCACCAATGATCATGTCATTATAAAAATATTTTAAATATTTATCATATGTAAGGTGAATCTAAAAATTTGTCTACTATAATTAAGAAAAAAAGATCGAAAAATTATAGTATATGAATTTTTATGATTTTAGTAGATTATTTATTAGTAAATATGTTTCTAAACAATCCACATGAAAATGGTTCATATATTCATATATTTGAAACAAAATATGGATAAATCACTGGATACCAATGATGAATGACTTAAGAGACTCTCATTGAAAGTGTTATATATTATTTTTGTCCCTAATTGTAAGACCAAATGATTCTTTAGTGGAAAAAACCCATTTATTGAAAATTGAATTATTTGTATGAGACCATCATAGACATGAAGAGATTGTATGATGTGAACTTAAGGTTGAAATTTAATTTAGAGCCTGTAATTTCTCTTTTGGCCAGAAAAGGAAGATAGAGGTTCAGGGAAACTCATATGGCAAACCAAATGTAGGAAATAATTTTCAACCACCCTCATGCCAAAAAATTATATTTAAGGACCCATGAACATTCGAAAATCTAATTAAAAATTATTTAATGGTTTTTATATTGTTTATTAAACTAATTATTATCATGGTGACATGAATAGGAAACCAATTTAATTAATGAGAATAATGTGAAAGGATTTAAATGAAATTAATATTGAATTTATAAAATTCAAATGACCAGCCTGAGGGATAACGCGGATTATAAATGATAGGTACCTACTACTATAAACGAAGAATGGAAATCCTTGGTTGTAATAGTTACTACTATAGTTCGTGAAAATGAAGGGTAAAACATAAACTCATTATGAACCCAAATATATCAAATGAAAAATATTATTATTTTTCCACCCACATCCCCTTACCCTATAATTTCATTAAAGATGACCCATTATTTAAATATAATTATCTTAAAAAACTCTACATTGTATGATGGTTTCATGGAAATAATATTGTCCTATTTGATATAAGTTTGTGGGTATGATTTTCTATATATTTTATTGATATCTATTTAGTAGAATTTGTTATGATTTTGGACATTTATAAGCTCCCACCATAAACATCCCATATCAATATTGAGCACCCATTCACTATAACCCATGATGAGGTGTAAGTGGATGGATATGGTTCATGAATGTCATAGGGTGTTTTTTAAATATCATGATATAGTTCTGCAAAAAACATGTCAACATGAATTTGTTAAATTGGTCAACTCTCTTGGTTTGGTATTAAAAATATATAGGCATGATATTAAATTGTGATATTCCTATAATTGATAATATGAAATGTATTATTTCAATATGTGTACATCATATACAATAATATATCCAAAACAGCATATTCCAATGAATATACATAATATGTACATCAACATGAAAAAATTATCATCAAAACCTCATGGTGAAATCGGAATATAAATAATTATGAATCATTTTTTATTCTGAATCCAATTTGAAACTTTTTTATAACATAATTTTTTCATTTCCTCATTCATTAGATTAGGATACCATGTATTTTTGGAACATTGATGTATTTATAAAAGGTTCAACATTAAAATCATTATTTCACAACCATGGGTCAAACCAAAAGACAACATAAATTCCATTTTAGATTCTCCAATGACGTCTTTTATCATGAAATATTCTTCCTCCTTACACATTCCTCTAAAAGAATTTAAGCCTACACTAGATTTATAATTTAAGAAATATTATAATTGGAAATAATTTTAAATAATAAAAATGAATCATAATTAATAATGATTATGAATTAGTTTCTATGATTTAATAACAAGAATATAATGACTAAATTTCTCAATATGTACAAATATAAGGACATTGGAATATTTAGGCACTCAATTATTATTTCACGATCACCAATATATTTTATTTTACCCATTTACTTTTCCTAAGAAATTTTTTCCAATAAATAATGAATAATTAAACTATATATTTTGTTAACTTAAACAATAAAATAAAATCTATTGTGATAAGTTGAACCGTTGATTTAAGAAAAAGATCAATCACTATTTTTGTAATATTTTTTCCCATCCACCTCGCACCCACTTCTCTCATATTATTATAATAGAAGTGAAAATATTCACTTAAACCACTCATTTAATTTCTTTTTTATCATATATAATGTCTCATAAAAAAATCTAATGAACTATTTATTATAAGTCAGTCATTTAGTGAAATTAATAAGAGAACATGTATAAAATTATGAGGTCTGCGATTTAAAAATCATACTAGGCAGTTAATGTGTGAAAGGATGACAACAATTGATTATAAATTGGAAAAAAATTATAATATATTTTATTAAATCAAAAATGATAAATGATAATAGTGATAATATGTAATATAAACTATATAATAATATTAATTAAAAAAATATTATTAGTAATAATTTTTTATATGTCATAATTAATGGTTGGTAATAAACTAGTACAACTTAAATACATTTGGTTATTTAAAAAAGATAAGAAAAAAAATGTTTTCTAAATTTTCTTTTTCATATGTAGTTTAAAAGACACTTTTATGGCCAATCCTTATTTAAATGATTTGTTTGATATAAATTTTTTAAATTCGTATGATTCTAGAAAATTTAAACCATCACCATGTTGTTTTCAACATAGCAATGCACTATGGTTCTAGGAGACTATTGGGAATCATTAAAGAATCAAATTCTAAATTATTGATTTCACATAATTATATCATGGGGTATTAATTTAATTTTATTTAGTTGTTTCATTTTTGAATTAAAATATTGTATTGTTGCCTTAAATAATTTAGCTATCCATTATTATGATGAGGTGATATTGTAATATTTTACTAGTTTGGTCTAGATCATAATATGAGAAATTAGGGAATAAGATTTTTATTATTTAAATAATTACTTTATTAATATATCAATTTGTGGTGAAAATAATTGAGCAATTGAGTATGGGGCTTTGTGGACCACATTGTATCATTATATAAATAATTTCTCCACCAAAAATAATGGAGTTTGAGATTCATAAGAAAGGATGTATGAATTGGTGTGGCGTGGGCCTCTAAGAGCCATTTCAATATCTTCAATAATATAGTTTTTCTTGTTTTCATGTTTACAAAACTCCATGACCTGCTAAGAAAGGATTCCATACTGTGTACCTAAATAAATTCATGAAATCATTTTATTTTTCCAATATTTATAAATGAGTAATATTTCTTGTTAAGAAAATTAAGTAGAAAAAATACAAATATACATTAATTCTATACATCAAGATTCACTAAATGTTAGTGATTGTGACGGTGTAAATGGGAGTATTTATGGGTGGAGTTATAATTAACATGGGATATAAAAAAATTAATGGTATTTGGTATTACAATCATAAATTGTAGTTTTGAATGTTTTCCAAATATTTATATTTTACTAATTTTTATAACTAGAGGTGGTTGGGCTGGTAGGGGTTGATGGGGTATGAGGTTACTGTGAGGAGATTTTCTCTCATCCTGAATACATAGAATTTTAATAAAAAATACAAAATAAATTATATATATATATTATTTTCATCTTCTATAGATTATGTTGGATAAATTAACATGCTATCACCGGTCCTTGGCTAATTATTATGTCATCTTTTTGATTTGGATCTTTTGAAAAAATGAGTTCAGTGAACATGATATTGATTAATAATCAACAATTAGACCTACCAACCAATTGTGTATACTGGGATCCAAAATCACATATAATCTAAATTAATCCATCATTTTGATACCCAAGTGATGGATGAACCAAATGTTTTCTGTTCATGTTGAATTACATCAAAATAATCCCGAGGTAATTATCATCATGTATGAATATCCAACACATGAATTTGATGCTGGGAAAATGTTATTACATTATGTACCATTTAGTCACAATTAAAGGTCAAAATGAACAATGTAACATCATCTAACACTATAAAAATGAATTATAAAAATAATTTTTTTGTGTTATATTATATATATGTTTGTAAAAACTAATAAATCCAATATTTATTATGAAATATTTTTATTCTCTATAAGTACACATAGTTTTTTTACCAAAAAATATATAATTTTATATTAATTGTTTATTATAAACAAATACTTTGTCCATAATTACTATTGATGTTGTATCAGGATAATACTAAAAACTAGTTTACCAAAAAATGTATATATTTTTATTAGTTTATATTATCAAAAAACACTTTATATTTAGAAAAATACCTTGAAATATATTTTTTATTATTAATTAATATTCTACCTATAATTCAGTTTATATATTTTTAATTATCAGTTAGAAACATATCGCTAGTCAAAGAGAATATATGTTCATATATTGAATTAAATAATTTTAATTTAATAATATTTTACTAAATTAATACATATTATATAAAATTAATGATAAATGATTATAATTTAAGATTTATTTAGTAATATCAATTCTAACATTACAATTTAATTATATATATGTATTAATAATGTATAAATATTTTTCAAGATCAATATATTTTTTAATACAATAAATTTTTTTATATTTGTTTCTCTAATTAAAAATACTCAAACCCCCTTCCACCCCCTGATTTAATTAACCATGAGGCACCCCCAAGACAAGGTAGATTTAATTTCATAGAAATACATTTAAAATTAGGATCACTAAACTATTTATCCCACTCAGTTCAACACCAGTTATGTTTCCTTACATGTTATTCCCTTACTATCAATTCCCCTTTAGTTCACCCTCAAACAGTAGTAATCACTCACCCTCTTTTCATCCCCCAGATTTTGGTGACTGTTTATTCCTACTGTGTTCCTCACCAGTGATATTTCAATTAATAATATTTCCCTTTGATTTGTCTATTTTTCTTAATCGATTTATTTTATTCATTCTAATCATGTTCCCCGCACTCTTTTCATCTTAAATAATTTCCTTAAATTTTATAACAAAAGAGAGGTAAGATTTTTATTTGATAATATTCTTTCATTATAATATAAATATTTATGGAGAAAGTGGAAAATTAAAATTTGAGAAATGAATGAATGAATTGGTTATAAATAATA
Organism: Viscum album; assembly: GCA_963277665.1. Taxonomy (NCBI): domain Eukaryota; kingdom Viridiplantae; phylum Streptophyta; class Magnoliopsida; order Santalales; family Viscaceae; genus Viscum; species Viscum album. Next base: position 241,495 of record CAUJRU010000072.1, read on the forward strand.
TTTGATGTCAAAAAATTTGAAATTTTTGTCATATATTCCAAATTTTTTGGTGTGAATGTTTAGTTGATGGTTTTATTTTACATTATTCACTCACAGATAAAATAAATTCTATCATAATATAATAGATGAAAAAAATCAATGTAGTATCCATTTACGTGTTAATTTGACATAGTTAATGGTAATATACTAGTCACATTGAAGAAAACATAAATTTTAACACCTTAAAATGAATAGTTCCTCACCATCATTTATTTTGAATTTGTGAAATATCCCTATGAGGATTAATTGGTGATTTATTGAATTTTAGATTGAACAAAAGCCTCTATTAGTCTCAATCTACTAATGGATTTTATATTAATTGAAAAAGAATATTTTTATTCTAAAAAATGTAATAAAACAAACAACCTGAATAAAACTTTTACACCATTTATTGGAAATGGTTAAAAATTTTATATGTGAATGAACCCCCAATCACCTTATTAGATGGTGATTTATTCATAATTTTTTAAATAAAATATATCTATTTTTAATATGGAAAATATTTTTCTCGATGTGCATAATTACTCAATATTCAGTCTTTTCTTGATTATTGTATAACTCCAATTCTGTGGAATGTTTAAGTACATTATATTTATATTTATACAAAAATAATTTTGTGTAATATTTTTTTTCATATTTATATTCTCTAATTATATGTGTTTTTTTAATTCATTCCTTATATACCTAGATTTAATTAGTTTTAATATATATCACAGCTGGTATAGATATGTTATTAATATTATTTTCAGATTATTAAAATGATATAATTATAAAATTATAAACGATTTAATTTTACTTATAATGAATCATGGTTTATTTTATTTCTTAAAATTAATAAATATATAAGTTTTTTGAAAATTATTTTTCCAATATGAATCTATCACTTTTTTAATGGAGAACTATTTGGAAGTTGTGTGTTGATGTTTTCATAAATTTTGGGATTTAATATGGATGTTCCTGAAATTAAATCATAAGTATGATATATTTTTCATACCATTACATTAGTGTTTCCTTTTTATTACTTGTGATAATTAATATGTCATGAACTAGTCTAGGTTGACCCAAAACCAGTCACCCAAGTCGACACGTGAGATGACCCAAATAGAATTCTCAATTTCGACAGCCTGGAAACTAGAGTCAGGCATCAAAATAAAATACTGGGGAACAATATGTCCCATAAAAAACATAGATGAATAATCATAAACAGAACAGACAAAAAATAAAATAAAATAAACTGAAAATACTGGTAGTGGAAAAATAAATAAATGATGCAACGTGACGTACCTCAAGTGAACCTATGGGTCATCTTGGAACATAAAATACACTCTCCCAAAGAGTGATCCAAAACTAGAGTAAACTAAAACTGAAAATAAATGTAGGCATGAGCACTAAGATTCTTTGTAAGAATTCCACAATACAACCACGCCCTATTCCCTTTCCTTTTATTAGAAATCCAAAACATGCTAGATTGAAAATTGGACATAATATAATATTTTTTTCATTCCATTAAAATTCTTATGACAAGTCTTCATTTTCATGTAAATAATTGTTGTCCATATGCATTTTTAAAATATGTTCCATCCATGAATTAATATTTTAAAATTAATGGAGGATAATTTAGATTAAAATATGGATTTCACAAATAAGACATCAAGTATAAAAAGACTGACACAAAAATCACATCACAAGCAACAAGGTAAATCCCAATGCAGTTGGTGTTAGTTGGTGAATGAGGATCCTCGTACCTTAGTGGGACGTGGCATATGAACCACAAAGATCTACGTTCTTGTGCATGAGACTCTAGTATGGAACACACACATAACCTAGTGATCTCCAATAATAAAAATGTATAGTTAGTGTTTTAGATTCAATAATGATAAATGAAACCGGGATGAACCACTTACGTATCTTCTACCGTACTGGTCCTAGTCCACCAACCTAGATTCATTGGTTTCCCATTTTTCACTTCTTCAACTAGTGGTGAGTTTTTATTAAACAAACATATATGTACTTATAATTTGCATTAAATAAAAATACATTCAACCTATCCCCACCGATCTCCCTCCTTGAGTGCATCCCCCTTTTTCTGTCCCACAAAATGCACATGCCTCTTTACTCAGCACATAACACCAATCATCCATTCAAAACACACATAATTTTATAAAATAAGGGGTCATTCCTTTAGAGAGGGTTCTCTTTTTTATAAACCATTCTTAAGGTGCCAAATACGCTTAATTACATATTGGGGACTCTTTTTATGTCTAATCATCTAATAATTCAAACTCCTATTGAAATACTCATTATCATTTCAAAACCACTTAGGAAATCATTTTTCAAGAAAAGATACTTAAGTTGAATGAGCATTAGAAATATATTTCAATTTCCAAAATGAAGGCTTAATCATTTATAGAAACCACAACCATATTTCATTGCATGTTTATATAGCATTAATGAAAAACAAATTTTTAAATCAATTAACAAAATTATGGAAGGAAAATTAATGGAATAGGGATAGGGGACCTACCTTAGGGTAGAATTAAACTGAAATTTCGGTCAGTGGCACTTTCTAACTAAATGTTTCTACTCCCTAACTAGGAATATTCACTTCCACATACATATAAGGACACTCATCCCCTATACTGACATCTTCATTGCCATGAACATTTTCAAGGGGATCCTTACGTATATTCTTATATGCATATACAAATCTTCACTCACCTACATATAAATTTTCATATATATATATATATATATATATACATGGGCACACCTAGCCCCATACATGTACATTCACTACCATGGATGATTATACATATAAAAGGGGGACCCTTATATATATATACTTACCAATTAACACATAGAAGGGTCTCCCGAGACCCAACAACTCAAAACCGCAAAGAAGAGTTGAATGCACTACACCAAAAATACTAAAAACCATAAAATAGATTAAGACCCTAATTTTTATGGTGTGAAACCAAACAAAAACATAAAATCCATACATCGGATGGCGGCAAACAAAAATATCCCGAATCACCTCACCTTCCGTGGCGGTTAATTTAATACACAAGAATCGGTCTCGGGGGACCATTCACACAACCCTAAACCACAAGAAATCCCAAAACTTAAATCAAACCCTAATCTTGGGTTTCAATTAATTAATTAAAAAATTATTCTTTCATTTACCAATGACACAACAATGAATCAAATAAGAAAAAACCTCATATACAATATGATAGTTCAAATAGGAAAAAATCAAGATCACATCACAAATTCCAACCGATCCTTTACCCATTCCATAAACATTTGAAAACCCATTTATATCACTTTGAAATTTTAAACCCAACTCCAAAGGAAGGCATAAGAATTTCCAAGAATTACAAAATATATCAAGGGAAACCCAATTTCCACTTTATAAAACTAAAACACCCTTTTTTGGTAAGGAAACCCCATATATCACAAAAGAATCCCACTCCTAAAATATTTTTCCTAAAGACTAACGATCAAGTGAATTTCACAAATTGAAACATCCATTTTAATTTTTATCAAACATAAAAGATTAATCAATACAATTTCCATAAAACTACTTTCAAAGAGTACAACATGGATTTTCCACATGATATAAGCCACTCAGAGATTTTAATCCACCATTTGGAAAAAATTGAAAACCCCATTTTGAAAACATTTGAGGTCGCACCACAATTTAACATCATTTCCTTTACAAGATCAATTTCACCCAAATGGAATCAAAACTATCCAAGACCCATTTACTGACCATTAAACCATTAAAATGACCTGGATACATTTAATGGAAAGCCTAGAACAATTATGTATTCCAATTTAAAAATGAAACAAGGATTTGAAAATAACCAATTTTTCCATGTCCAAGGAATACTCAAATGGGTTCCAATCAACAAAAGGCTATTAAATATATTTATACTTGAATGAAATATAGTATTTATAGGTGAAATAATATTATAAGTCAAATTGAAATAAATTTCATAGTGACACCTACCTCAAAGAGGTGTATATTGAGCAGGAACACTTTAGCACATGATGCAATTGACGAAGACTACAACACAATTGCGCACACATGTATTATTATATACATATAACCTTAATCCATTATAAATTTTTCCTATTCCATGAGGGAAAATGTGAAAGTAAGGCATACACACACACACACACACATACCCATACATGTTAGTGAAACACTTCAAGAATCCATCAACATTCTAAAAAATCATAGGAACCCAAAACAAAACAACATAACTAAAATTATTAAGAATTAACTATAAATATAATATCCTACCCACTCGATACCTAAAACCCTAAATATAAATTAACCAAATACCTAACAAGGAGGAAAAGGAGGCTACTATAGTAGATCGTGCCGGTAAGAGGCTACAATGAAGGATACTTTGTCGACTGGGTTTTGTAGAAGAGGAACTAGGAGACGTGATGGGTGTTTGAGGTGTGCGTAAGGGGTGAATAGTACCTTATGGGTGTAGGGATACCGGCCCGTGGTTTTTCAGACAGACGAAGGAGGGTCGGCCATCTGGTTTTTACGCCAAGAAGAAGCAGGATGCTAGATGTGTTTCACGTGAGTGGGAAACAGTTCACCTTGGGTTTTTTGGAAGTAGGGGCACTGGAAAATAGGTGATGGAGTACGAAAGAGGCATCAACTATCCATGGGGGTGGTAGAGTATGGAGAAAGGGAAAAGGGGGGTGTAGGTAGCGATTAAAATGGGGTATGGGGGAAAGGTAGTTCGACGTAAAAAGGGGTGGGGGAACTCTAACAGGAGAAAAAAAAATAGTCAATTAAAGATGAAAAAAAACTAGAACTATAAAAAAAAAAACAACAACAACAACAATAATAATAATAAAATATTAATTCAAATGTCTGGGTGTGATAATTCTCCCCACTAGAATTCTCTCTGCCCTCATAATTTCACCCAACAAAACATTTAATCAAACCTGAGTTCAAAACTGTATGAGGCCAACAAAGTCACGATATCAGTGTGAATTTTCACTCTATCAGCCTCACTTGAAAAACTCAAATGGAAACTACAAATATAAGAACATCATGAAACATGGAGGGTTTTCCCCACCAAAAGGACCCGACTAGAACATCCATCATTGAGACCCTCAGCCTAGGATAACTGTAGAAGTGCTAACTTGATCCAAAGAGAAAACTGCCAACAGAGACAAACACTCCCACACAAGATAACTCATGAACAAATCCAGAACAATATCCATGGTGGTTCTTCCCACCATTTATGAACTGACCATCTTAGGTAACATGCATAGGCCAATATGGGAAACTCAACAAAAACTAACCCACAAAATCTCCACACCAACCAAACCCCCACCACATGGGATCCCTGAAAAAAGACCCAGAATAGAAAAATAGATCAAACCCCTATTAATTATTTCCCAAGAAGAAAGAATATCCCAAAAAAGAACATCCTAAAACATGAATGGGTCACAAAAGGAGCTAACCACACACGTTTGAAAATCATATCGAGACTCAATTCCATTAAGAAACAACCTTCCAAGGGTTCTCTTCCATAAAGAGAAACCACAACAGTTTAAAGATAGCGAAACAAAAAATCCTTCTTACAACAAATGAGGAACTTTCAAAAATAAAAACCACAATAGGGAGAAGAAGCCTCTATGAATTTTAAAACAAAAAGATCCTTAAAATAAGTGGAATCCATAATTGAGAAATTTAAATTGTCACCATTCCAGCACTAGAGACTAATGAAAGGGAAAGGTTCTTCACACCCTAGGAAATTTTTGACTTCTTACAAGCTTAACTCTGAGGCCTATGGTTGGAGCTTTTATGTATGAAGCTTCTACCACCTCATAGTTAGAAGTTGATATCCTCCGGGTGAGACTCATGATGATTCCACAAGTGGAACCTCTACAAGTGACACAAATGGGACCACCGACAACAACACTTCTGAAGATAATGACAAGGAGACTTAAGGTGCCCATATCGACCACACCAGAAGTAGACTCACCGAATATCGAACTATCCAATAAACAAAAATTATTTTGTCATTGTACCCTTGATGAAGACCCCACATTAGATAAACGTTAACTAATTTTTCAATGTTGTCTCTAGTGAAAAGGGAATAAACCGCTTGAAATACCCCACACGTAGCCCATCACTACTTATTGGCATTGCTGGACACTCTCTAGTTCTTTCATAATCCTAGATTTCACCATCTCTGGTATAATCAATCTGATGAAAGTGGTCTTAAACACCTTCTAATACATTGCATCATGAAAAGGAACTGAGAAAATCTTCTTCCATCAATCCAATGTTGAACCTCTAGACAAACCCAAATCCCCAAAAACGCTTATAGCTTTGGAAGTTTCCAATTACCTAAAAACACCAATGATTTCCCCATGCCAATCCTCTACTGTCAGTAGATATTGATCACCATAGAAAATGAACATCAACCGAAAATAATTGAATTCCACCACTCCGCTGAGAGTCTAGTTAGAACCAAAAATTAGAAGAGACTCACTATGAACCTCTGGGACATTTCTGGGAAGCATAATCAAAACCCAAAGGCACTAATCCGAATCAAAACTCATAATAAATTAAAATTCTACACTTCAATGACAAACTAAAGATCAAACTCAAACCACCATTTTGACCAAACATTATTTTTTTCAAAACAAAGAACCCACATAATGGATACTAAAATAAAAAAGGGAACAATAATCAATTGGTCGCTCACTTTTCAAAACAATTACATTACTATTTTTGAAAACCATTTTTTAAAAAACAAAACAAATTAAATATCCAACATTGTTATTACATGAAGTCTCACATATACATAAACCATTTTTAGAGCTCATGCACCCATCCAGACAGACAAAAAATTATCCACTTGCTATATGCATACCTCCATATAAGTGATTCCTCATAATAATTCCAAGGGATACATAAAAACACATCCAATTTTCAAAACAGATCATTCAACGTAATGCACATATTCTCAACCAATTTTAACCCTTCACCATCATTAAAGCAATACATTTCCATGTTCCCAAACATTTTCCATTTTATATTACAAAAAGTGTTACCATGAAACTAAAAAAACATCCAAAACACCTTCTATTTTTTGGTTTCCCTATGAAACCACACATTCTATTAAAAGAAAACAATTTCTATTTCAAACACACTTTTACACTACAAAACCACAATCCATTTGGAAACCCACTTTTTCTATGAACTAATTTCATTTTTTAAATACTCTCAAGTTAGTCAAAACTAATCCCAAACATAACTCACGAGAAAACATCCAAAAATAAGGGACTATTAGATATGCCAACCCAGTAACATGGCTTAGTAGACCATGTTTCGAGCAAGCATCCACCACATGATTTCTCTTGAACCATGAATTCGGGCTATACATGGGTCACTACTCATTGCATGCTCATCATGTAACACTGAATCACTTCATTTTTCATCTTTTATCCATACAATCCATGAAAATGAAAAAGTCAAATCCTAGACTACCCCTAGAAACATGAGGCTTAGGATGGGAAATGGTTCATGATGTCCTTCACAAACCTACCTCCCATGTCTTGAAAACCATAATCACCAAACTACCTGTCATCCCAAAGAACAAGTGCCTCCTTTGAACCAATTTTCTGACAATCCATCCCAGGCCGACCCTAAACCGATCAACCAAGTCGACCCGTAACATGTCCTGAAGTTCATTCCTGATCCTCACGGGTTAGAAACTTGTGTTGGGCTTCAAAAAAAAGGTTGATAGTGAATTTTCCCATCATGAAGATAGATGAATAATCATAAACTGAATAAATAAATAAATAAATGTAAATAAACTCAAAAAATGGCAGTGAGAAAGTAATAAACAAAGCAATGTGACATACCTCAAGTGATCTTGTGGGTCACCATAGAACATAAAATACACTCACTACTAGAGTTATTCAAAACTAAACGAACCTGAAACTGAAAATAAAAGTAGGCATGAGCACTGAGATGCTCTTTATAAATGCCTAGATACAAAAATGCTCAATTTCCTTGTCTTTTCTAATAATTAGAAAACATGCTAGTTTCAAAATATGACATAATAAAATAATTTTTTCATTATTTAGAAAATCATGTAACATGTTTTCATATTCAATTAAATCATTTCTCTCCCAATAAATTTTCAAAATATGATCAAACTGTGCAATAGTGTTTTTAAATTTAAAGGAATCCAATTTAGATTAAAATATTTTTTCACATACAATACATCACGTATAAAAGGTATGACATGGAAATCACATCACAAGCACCATGGGGAAATCCCTCAGTAGATGTTGTTAGTTGGAAACCTAGGATCCTCATACCTTAGTGAGATGTGGAATAGGAACCATAAAGATCTATATTCTCATGTGTGAGCCACTAGTTGGGAAAACTTCCAAAACCTAGTGATCTCCAATCATCATAAATGTTTAGTTAGTGTTGTAGTGTCAATCCTTCCAGACACCCAGGTTTCCCATTGTGCTAAATTTCAAGTGGTGGTGAGTATTTATTAAATAAAAAAATACATACTTATCATTTTCTATACTCAAAACACATTCAACCTCTCACCACTGATCTCCCTCCTTGAGAACATCCCCAATTGTGCAGCACAAAAAAATGCACAAGCCTCTTTACTCGGAACATATCATAAATCACACATTCATAACACAGATCATTTTCTAAAACAATGGAGCACAACTCAAGCGGGGGTTTCTATTTCATAAAACATTCTTAAGGTGACAAATAAACCTATGTACATACAAGGAACAATTTTTTGGGCTAACCGGCTAAAAATCCCAACACCTTTAGAAATAATAATTACCAATTCCAAACAACTAAGGAGAACACTTTTCATGAAATGTAACTTAATACCAATGGATGTTAGAAATATATTTGTATTTCCAAAACAAATGCATAATTATTTATCGTAACCATAACTTGATTTCACAGCATGTGTATATAGTATAAATGAAAAACATATTTTTTAAAAAATAAAACAATTATGGAATTAGAATTAAAGGAATATGAATATGGGACATACGTTAGTGTGGAACCAAACTAAACTTTCAACCCTTGTCACTTTCGAACTAAAACTTTCTACTGCCCCACTAGTCATATGCACTTTCACATAACTATTAGAAAACTGATCCCCAATACAAACATATATGTGGCCATTAACATGTGAAAGAGGATCCTTACCTATATTATTATATGCATATACTACTTTCCACTCTCCTATGCATGCATTTATATATATATATACATTGGAACACCATTCCCAATACATGTACATTCACTACCATGGTTGATTATACATATAACAGGGGAACCCACGTATACATATATACTTACTGATGTACAAGAAGGCGAGTTTCCTTAGACCGGGTTACTTGAAACAACAATGTAGTTTTCAACACACTTCAAAACAAATACTGAAATCATTAAAATAGATTAATACCCAAATTTAGATGGTGTGAAACCAAGAAACAAAAAAAATCCATACCTCAGATGAATAGAAAATGAAATATCCTAATATTCCTCACCTTCGATAGTGGTTTATGGAATCCACAAGAATAGGTCTTGGGGGACCATTCAAACAAACCTAAACCACAAGAAATCACAAAACCTGAATCAAACCCTAATCTAGGATTTCAATTAATTATTTAATTAATTAATCATTCAATCATTTAATAAATCAAAGTCACTCAAAAACAAAATAAGAGGAGAACAATAATGCAAGATTCAATCACATGAACATAAACCTCATATAAAATAAGAGAATTAAATAAGGTTAAAATCAATATCACATCGCAAATTCCAACTGGGCCTTCACCCATTCCATAAGCATTTGAAAATCCATATCTAATAATATGAAATTTCAAACACAGCTCCATAAGAAGGCATAATAATTTCCAATCATAACCACATAAATCAATGGAAACCCCATTTAATATTTATAAAACTAAAACACCACTTTTTGATAGGGTAACCCCCTTAAAACACAAAATAAGTCCAATCCTAACCCATTTGGCCAAAAGCCCAATGATCATGTACATTTCAAAATAGGAAACATCCATTGGAATTGTTATCAATCATAAAGGATACATCAATACCATTTTTATCAAACCACTTTAACAGAGGCCAATTAAGAACTTCCACAAGATATAAACCACACACAAATTTCATACCATCCTTTGGAAGAAATATAAAAACTCTTTTTCGGAAACATTTGATCTCATACCTCAATTAGAAACCAAATTCCCATTAAATTATCATTTTCACCATAATGAAAAAATACATGGCCATTAATCATTTCATCACCTTTAAACTGTTAAAATGACCTTGATACATTTCATGGAAATCCTAGCACAATAAATTATTCCAATTTAAATCATAAAACAAGGATTCACAAATCAAGCATTTATTTCAAGGCCAAGGAATACTCAAATGGGTTCCAATCAACATAAGGCTACTAAATATATTTATACTTTCAGGAAATAGGTAATTAAAATGCACAAGAATATTATGACACCAAAGGAAAAAAATTCATAGTGAAACCTACCTCAAAGAGGAGAAGATTGAGCTGGAATACTTCTTAAATTGAAACCCTTGATGAATACATCACCACACTTGCAAACTCATGTATTCCTATATATATATATACCCATTAATACATTATACTTTTCCACATTCCATGAGTTAAAATCTACAATGAATTCATATATATATATATATATACTCATACCTACACATGTGAGAACAACACTACAAGAAGACATCAAAATTCTAAAATAATAATAGCAACACTGAAACAAACAACAGAACAAAAATTATCCATAATTATGTCTAAATATAATATCTTTCACACTCAATAACTAAAACCCCAAATGAAAATGAACCAAACCCCTAAAAAGGATGAAAAATTGGCTACCCAAGTAGATTATGGTGGAGGTTACTTCGCTGGATGAGGGTTGTGGAAGCAAAGAAAGGCGTAACAAGGGGTGAATGGAGCCAGTAGGGTGACGTGAAGATACACTGAGGTTTTCCATATAGAATTAGGTGGGATGGCCTATTGGGTTGCACGCTAGGAAGAAGTATGATGCCAGATTTTGGTTATGAGATGGGGAAATGGTGTGCCAGGGGTTTTAATAGAGGGGCACTGGAAACCATGTGGTAGTGTAGAGAGGAGGAATATACTAGCTGTGGGGGGAGGTGGTGTGAACAGTAATGGAAAATGGGGGGAGGGGTACTGGTCCCGATGGAAAGGGGGTAGGGGAATACGATTTTGATGCATAAAAGGGGGCAACCCTAATAAGAGAAAAAATAAAATTTTATTTAAAAATGAAAATAAACTAATAATACTAATAATGAAAATAATAATAATAATAATAATATTTTATTTCAAACATCCTAGTGTGACAGAAGATTACACTATGAAATAATAAATCATAAAATTAATAGGTTCTTAAGAAGACAATCGACCATTTATGGAAGAATTCATTATTGATAACCCTATCATTTTCCATTGTATATTAATATCATAGAGTTTTTCTTCAATAGATATTAGGTTCTAGGAACAAAAATATTTTCTTATCTCTAATAACTATTTCCTAGAATCATTTTTATAAATAAAACCTATAGATATACTACGATCTTAAAAGAATGAATTTAATTTTTTCCTAGGGTTACCGATATAATGATTAAATAACATGTATAATCTTTTTTTTAGGATTTTTTTTATTTATAAAAGGGGTTTTTTTGGGTTTCGTGGGAATAGTTGAAAAAATGACCTCCAGCACAATTAAGTGACTCATTCTACACATATTTTATAAAAATATACAACAATATACAACCATTAAAAATAATTTATCATCCAGAAGTTTTATCCCATTACATTTTTGTAAATTATATAATATTGTGGATAAGATGAATATGATGGTGGAATTAAAGGAAAAAATTATGAAAATGAAGGCAACATTCAATATTTGTTTTTGGATTTTGATGAAATAAATGTGGAATAGATTCCATAATAAAAAGTTAATTATTTATCCACTATAAAAACTAATGTCTTAAACATGAGATGTATTAAATGAATAGGTCTATGGAGTTATAATGACATAAATTTTTTTAAAAAAATTATATATTTCAATTAATTTCTTAAAGCGATTGGCAATTCAATATGAAAATTATCTCTACTCATTGGTTATTTGGAGAGTGTCCATCTGTGATTACTATTTAGTTTTCATGATTGAATATTGGTATAGATAAAATATGGACAATGTGTTGTATGAAATTAAGGTGCATATTTAGTCATTATTAGGATTATTTTCATTTTAACAATATAGTTATTCTAAATATGAATTCCTTTTTTATTTTTTTATATTAATATGTCTCTGATGTGAATGAACAATATCGTTAGGTAATAGAGAAAATGAGTTATTCAAGGAGATCTCACAAATAACGAGGCTCTAGAAAATAAGGACAACAACACATTTATGAACACCTGTAGATGGATTTGGTGGATATTTGGGAATCCCTTTCTAGATAAGTACTGTGTTTCAACATCACACATATATTTAAAACACATTCAATTACAATTATATATTTCATTTCTTGAATAATAATTTATATAGTTATATTTAACATGATATTTTAACCTAATATAATTTAATAATTTTTCATTAAAATTTCGAAGAGCGGTATATAAAATCATTCTACATTAAAAAAAGTATTATATAGGCAAAACATTTTTTCCACATCTGCCTGTTTAAATTGAGAAATTGAATTATTATTCTATGTTTTATATTGTTTTATTTTATTATATATTTTATTTTTTTATTAAATATTTTTATAGAAAAAGTAATGTAAAAAATAGATAATTTTCAAATATGGTTGAAACACTATAAAATTATAAGGTTAAAAATGTGATTATAATTCTAGGATATTTAATATATTGTTATTATTTTATTATCAACTTATTAAATATTATTTATATTAAATATTGGATTTTTTTTACAAAATGTAATGTTTTTTACAACAATAAACAGAAAATGTTTCATCTTCTCCTCCATAAAATACATATAATATTAAAAAATTATATTTTTAAAAAACATATAAGGAGGAAAAAAATTAATATTTTGAAAATTTTGGATTAGGTGAGAATTATACTTATGAACCTAAAAAGAGATGTAAATTAGAGTAAGAGTGATCAAAAAGTATTAAGTGTGAGTAAATAGTTGGTAAAATTGGGAAGAAACTATATAATGTTATTTAAAACTACCAAATTTGTCTAATTTGTTTTATTTACCTATTAATTACTAACTAGTCTGACTTATGTGTTTAAAGTTTCATGAAAAATATATTTTTTTAAATTTATTTTCTAATTTTTTGGGTTTCACCTGACCTAATCCAATCATGTTGTTATCAAATAAATATATAGTAAATTTAATTTTTTATATTTAATTTTTTATACAAGGGGTTTTTGATGATCTAATCTTATATAATGATCAAAAAAATTAATATGGATTACACAAAATTAATAGATGTCATCACAAAAATTAATAATAAAAGTAAAGTTAGTTTTATTTTTTTATTTTTTTTGGTTTTCTAAACAATAAAGGGTTTCAAACATAATATGACATTTTTCACCTAAAACTATTTTTATGAAACCATGTTTATCTCATTACAATATTCAATAAAAATGTGAAATAATAGTCTAGATGTTTAGTTAAATTAAATTACATAATGAGGTATAAGTGTTGGATGGTACGATGTATGGTTCTTTTTTTATGAATTTTTCTATATAAAATAGCATCATGATAGATGAATCATTCTTCATTTAATATAATTTTTATGATATAAAAGAATATTAAAGAAATTAAAATCATGATGATTTATATTTTATGTAATTTAAGGTGTATACATTAAATTTCATGATAATTTTTTATATTTTTACTTTGAAATTTTATTTAACATAATATAATAGAGGATTATGTATGCAAGATGTTATCCTATGAATTAATTTTAATTTTTTATATCGTTCAATAAATATTTTATCGCTATTATGACATTTTTTATTTTTATTCATTTATTATGCATGAAAAACAATGATGTGTTGTGAATAAGTATATTTTATGTGCTTCCTTGAAAACAATTATTATTGTATAAATATATGAAAAAAGAAACTAAAGGTGTATTTTTTTATGAAAACAATGATCAATAAAAATATATTCAAAATATATTAATTATGAAATTTGATTTCCAATGAAATTGGAGTTTATTATTTTATTTATTGATTATTAGATTTTATTCTACATTTATCTTTATGTATATTTATTTAAAAAATATTTTATATATTTTGATGTTATTTTAGGGTGTTATTTTTGGTTTGTGTGGAGAATATATATATAGAATCATCATTGATAGGAGGTGGGGATTTAATGGAGGGTTTGAATGATTTATTCTACAATATACAGTGTTAGAGGGTCATTTTTATGTGATCACTACTCAGGACTTATCCCTTCTAGTTCCACCCAATGTTAATATTTTAAAATCATATATTAAATTTTTAATCTAGGTACTTGGAATGATTCAATGGTGTAATGCGTTCTAAATTGGATGATGAGATCCAATGAGATGTATTGTATTATGTGTGGATCCAATTTACACCTCATCGGACTAGGATAAGAAAATGATATTTAATATCTTTTATTTGGATGGTATAAGTTTATGGAAGGGATGCATTCTTAAGGTACTAAAAAATTTGGTTTCACAATCCAATAATATTTATGCAATTGGTGGTCTCTTAGCTCTTTTCTTTTGTTTTAATAATTACTTCAGGATCAAATCATGAAATGTGTCTTATGGTGTAAAAAAAGCATATTGATATAATTTTCTCTGACAACTAATCTCTAAAAATTCAATATTTACATTTTATAATTTTTTATGAATATAATAGTTGTGAAATAATTATCATGAAATATATATGTACCACCTGAGAAAAAATGGGTGGCATAAATTAGATGTGTTTATTAGTTTTTTTTAAAACCAGTTGAACATAAATTCAAGAATAAGACTTGTATATAAGAGAATAATTTTTTTTAAGTTAAAATTTTGGGATCCTTATACATCATCAATTTGTAATTATAAATAATTTTTTTCGAAATAATTGGTATAATAAATGTTCAATAAGAGAAAAAACAAAATCTCAATCTCATGTACTTGGTTTATTTTATACATGATGTGATAATATTTTTCTAAATTACTATTTTATTATGGTTTTATCACCTATCATGGATGATTCATTATCTTATTATTCTCCAATATCAGAATACTCGTATATATCTTGATCCTATTAATCCTCAATATTCCATTCCTTGTCCCATATTTATAGTATAGCATCCCACCTTTTTGTCTCATAAACTTTCATTACATTATACAAAACTGAGGATCTTTAAGGTTTAGTGTCTTGGAAACCAGGAACATAATACATGAAACAAAAAAAAACATTCTTCTTAAACACTTGAAAGTATTGTCCTTTTGTTCATCCTAAGGTCATTACTGCATCTCATAACCCTGGGACATACATCAAAAGAAAGGGTGAGGAGAAGGCCCAGTAAGGGAAACAAGGGGAAACATTTAACATGTGATCTTGAGATACATCAACAATGTCATGAAAAAAAACTTTTAAGGCATGAAAAAGAAATCATGAGGCCTATCATAATAAAAATAACAATTTTCATAACTTGAAGATGTGGCTACAACATTTAACAAAGACAATCATTTCTGTTTCACCAAGGTCCATCCCGAAGGTGCCAATAAAAATTACTAAGGTTATTCACCAAGGTATCAGTCGAAATGGTCATCTCTAGAGATTAAGTATTTACCCAATGCATTGGAGCACTATCAGGGCACACCCTTAAATTTTCCTTTATTATCATGTGAGCCACATATATCATCATCAATAATTTCATAAACAACCCATATAGCATAAAAAATGGGTTTCATTGTAACAACCTGAGATTTTATGAAAAATATTCTTTTTAATTTCATTAATGTCTTGTGTTGTACGCTACACCAAAAGAAGCTTGCACAACACGCATCCTTGACTTTCCTTGCATTACACGCATTCACGACCTTCCTCGATAGCGTGTGTAGTATGCAATACCGAGTTTCCCTAAAAAACGATATGCTATTAAAATATTATTAAAACTAGCAGTTATGAATAATAATAACCACTTTTTGAAATTTTGTAAATTTTATTTTCAAAATAGACTTCAGTTTTGGATTCGGAATATAAAAATTATCTTAGGGTGAAATTTTGGTACTTTTCGGATAACATTCATTTTATGATGAATAGTGAAAATTACTAAAGTTTAATTAAAAACAACCTTTTTAATCAAAATAATTAATAGTGATAATTTATTAGTTAGAGTGGTTTTATAGTATACATAGAATATATTTTTACAATTTAATACAACGTTGGTCATTGGATGTAATTCTACATTTAAACCAGACATAAACAAGTGTCAATCTTTTGATAATTATTATCTCTTAAGAACACGCTCTTTGTTTTGACGACGTGAATTATTTTTTAAATTAAGTAATGAAACTGATATGTTTTGAATTTGTTAAAATAGACAGCATTTTTGAGTTCATAATATCAAATATAGCTTAGGCCTAATTTTTGTTATTTTTCTGGAAACTTTCATTTTTTGATGAATAGTGAAACCACTAAGTGGTAGTTAAAAAAATTAATTTTTCATAAAACTTAATTTTACCATTTCTATGAGTGTAATTTCAAAACTCCGAGAGACGTGGTTGATGTCATTAAGTAAAATGTGGTTCAATGAGATGAAAATATTTTTTGGTGAATAGTAACTTTTTACTTTTTTTTAACATGGTTAAAAGTAAATAGTGTAATTAAGGGTAAAAATGAAATTATTATTACCCTAACACATGTCATAATTCTATTGGATAAGTGTATTTCGACCAAAAACAACCTTAGGAATAAAATATGTCCATTTAGCCTCACTTGGATTAGAGTGGGACATTTATTATTAATTTCTTTAAAGAAGGGTTAAAATAGTTAAAATCAATGTTTAATAACTAAATCATTTTTAATATAATGATATACATAAGATAAATTCGACTATAAATATTCATTAGAAAGTTAAAAATATTTTCTACATAACGATATTTTATTTTGAAGTATTAGACGTAAAATAAGTTAATTTATTTATGACACAAAGATGGTGCATTAATTATCTTATTAATGAAATATTGACATAATTGATGTTATAAATACCCAAATAAATTTATATTGAGACTTTTTATGAATTCAACTAATTTTATAGGTTAATATTACATGTTATAATTTAGTTAATTAACATTTTTTCAACTAATCATTCTGTTATGATTTTCCCAAAAATCAATTACAAAATAGTATCAAAATTGACATAAAATAGTTTTTAAAACAAATATTATATTATTAATTGTTATTTTATTCCTAAAAATCTAAGGTTCGGCCAAATGACTTAGATAATATTATATATATTAATAATTAACAACTTGGGGTTCTTTTGTCTTCTTATTGTAGGTTTATTAACCTTATAGTGTAAGAACACAAAAAGACAAGGTAAAAGTAAAATTATCTACCTTAAAGTTAAATATAAATGATAAGGTGAAAATAGGAATCTAAACTTGTCTAAATTCTATTTGATAAGAGGATTTCGACCCATACCCACCTTCGCTTCTAAATAAATCAATTTGGAGCTATTTAAAACCGAATTTGGCTTTATAATAAAATAATATTTTTTGTTTTTCCAAAAGAGACCCTCTCATCCCTTATAAAAGGGAACCTCATCCCTCTCTTCCTCACACCACTTTGAGCCTTCATGCTCGGCCATCCCCTTCAAAATTCTCTTCTATACTTCCATATAAAAATCCTATAGGTCCTGGTCTTCTTCAAAGAACAATTTTAGTGCCCTAAGAGGAGGACTCAAAGAGGCGCTTCAAAGAAGAGGTAATGTCTATTACCGATTCTTTCAACTTTATTTCTTATTCCACTTCTTCTTTTTAGATTGTTTCATTATGAAGTAATAAAATCAGAATCACTCATATACTGATATGTTATTATATTTATGAAACAACCCTATCTCACCATCTATCCGTCCTACGGAAAATGAAATCACCGCGCGTGCGTACGTACGGAATATCGTCTCCACGCCTTGGTGTAATCTATTATCCACAACCACCTTACTTGGATGGGTATAATGGTGTAAATAATAACTATATATGATTATTTTAAAGTGATATTGATTCTTATATAGTATACATACACTCCAACACAATTCCACGATCATGATAATGATATCATCGCTCGTGTGTACGTACGGACTACCGTCTCCACGACGCGATGAGATTCATTCTCCATGTTAACCATTCATGAATGATTATAAATTATATATAATTTGTAATCATTAAATATATGAAATAAAAATACTACTGGATTTATGTATATATATATATATTTATTTATTTCATCTACTTAATTCCACTCAATTCAATAAGGAACTAAAAACAACGTTCATGCGTATGTACGGCCTACCGTCTCCATGAACGGTGTATTTCTTTCCATTTATCGATCCATTATATATATGTACATTCTGAATATTTATTATATATAAATCATGTTTTACAATCTGGATTTAAGTAATAATGATCTATGTAATCATATGAATAATTACAAGTTAAAACACGAACGACAAATGAGACGATTTTACCCAAAACGCAACTTTAACATGAATTTACAAAAGAACGGGTAATATAAAGTCATAAGTGAACCATATATGATATAATAAACATAAATATAATTCTGTAATAAGTCAATTAAATTATTTAAATCATTATACAGGAGGTTTGGACACTTACGAAGCAAATCGGACCTAAGGTAAGGGATAATTTTACCAATATCATTTTTATCCAAGATTGCTTATTCGTAAGTATTTACGGGGGTTATTTCTATCATCGATGTCCATGTTTTATAAAAGTGTTTTCATGTATGTTTAATGTCCTTTTTACCCATTGTTTATTTTTACTACATGGTATTTATGGAATCTTACTATTACGAGGTACTTTTTGACTTTTCCGACAAAAGTACGAGAAGAATGTTTTTTTTACTTATACGGCATGAATATATTTTAAAAAATTATTTCCAAGAATTTTACTTTACACGTTTTCAAGTTTATTTTTAATCAACTTCTTTTAGTTTAAAATTGTATGACATGTTAAGAAAGGGAAAATTTTTTTGAAGTAGAAAGGATATTTTCCTCAAAAATAGAGTTCAAGTGTTTTATCAAAATAATTTTCCATCTAAGATAATATAGGGTTATGTTTATATCCCTATTATTACATGGATTTGATTATGTTGTGATCGAAATATTTTTATGAATTCCTTTATCTTATTTGAATTATTTTATGATGTCATGATGCTTAGGATTCCCATTTTTATTACATGTGTTATGCTATGATGTATGGTTTATGATTTTGTGGCACACGTTAGAATGGTATCATTATTAGATGGGTGGGACCTATATCTCCCTCCAATGCATTGGGTAATGATTTTATATCTCATGTGATAGACATGGCTGGAACGGAAGGTTAAACCGGTTTAGTGAAACAGGACTGAAACGAGGAGTGAACTCGGTTCAGAAATGGACTTTGTCCACTAAGATAGTCTTGGAATTGAGTCTTTAATAACAAGAAATGATTCTCTCTGATTTTGTGTGTATGCCACAAAGTTTCATGTTTTAAGTTATGATTATTGGGATTACATTTCACTACTATGATTTATCCCATGTGATGATTTTATGATCTCTTTTGCAGATTAAGATTTCCAAAATGTTATGTTCTTATGAATATGATGTGATTGATATTTCTTTTGTTTACCCTTACAGAGAATTTGAGATAAATCTTTTATGTTCTCTTTTCCCTAGTAAATAAAGAATGGTTTTAGGTAAAAAAAAGGAAGATCTTTATGGGAGATGTTGAAGATCTTTCACCACGATTAGAAGATTATATTCCAAGTTTACAAAGACACTAAACTATTACGGTCCTTATGTGTGTGTGTTTTTGTTATGTACTAAGTATTCCACAAAAGTAATGTAATTTCAATGTACGTTACGCTTCGGGTCTCTACAGTTGGTATCAAAGGGAAGGTTTAGTCAACCTTTGGAAACTAGGATGCGAGAACTTTAGTGAGATCCATTGAGATATTTCTAAGGTATGTCTAGGGATGTCCCTAAGGATAAGTATATGTATAGGATATAGTCCTAGAACTACGGTAACGATATTAGAATTTAACCTAAGATGTTAGATATTGAGGGTGCTCCCCCTTTATTATGTTGTTTTACCTAGTGTGATTTTTGCCTCTCACACTATTCTTTTTGGGTTTTAGACGATGGATGGAACCCGAAGCAACTGTGTTGATCAATGTAATGGACACTACAATGATTGTCCTTCTGAACAAAAAACTTTTATTGGAGATGGAGTGCAAAATCTTATTACTATACTTACACAAGCTATGAATCATTCTGAAATTCCAAATGAGCAGGGAAGGGAACAATATTCTATTGAGTCCTCCATGAGGCAACGTCCACCTTCTTTCAGTGGGTCTTCTGATCCACTTGATGCTGAACAGTGGATCAGTACCACTGAAAAGATATTTCAGTTCTTCAATGTTCTGAACATGATAAATTCATCTTAGCAGTATATCATTTGGAAGGTGAAGATGATTAATGGAGGAATCTTATCAAGAATATGAGGCCAAGAGATGAAATTGAGTCCATGGAAAGGGATGAGTTCAAGAACATATTTTTCAATAAGTACTTCCCTCATATTCTTCAAAAAAAAATGGAGAAGGGGTTTCTTGAACTAAAGAAAAAGGATGATGAATCTTTTGGTATATATGATGTGAATTTTACAAGGTTCGCAAGGTATGCATCCAGCTTTATCATCCAACTTGAAAGTAATGTTATCGATTCTCTAGTGGCTTAAAACCAAATATTTGAAAGGAATTAGCTATAAGAGACTTCAGCAGCTATGAAGAAATTTTGCGGTGTGCTATTAAGGTATAAATGGAAGTAGGTTTTACATATTCATCTCATGGTTTTGACATGAAACGAAATATGGAGTTCACGGAGAAATCTCAGAATAATGGTGAAAAGAAGATGAATGTTTCCTTATGCTCAAAGTGTGGAAAGAAGAATGATGGAGATTGTCTTAAAGGGACTATAAAATGTTTTAAGTGTGGAAAATAATGTCATCGAGTAGCTGAGTGTCAAAGTAATGGAAAAAGGGTTTCTAATGATGTGAATAAAGAAAAGACTATAGAGAACGCACCACCAACACTTCAATGCTTCAAGTGCTAGGAAATAGGGCATTATGCTCATAAATTCCCTAATCCAAGGGTTAGTGATGATCGACATGAGCAACCACTTAAGGAAAAGGACAAAGGGAAGTCACATACAATCACTATTGGCGATTTTGAATATGACAACAATGTGGTGGAATGATTAATTGTTTATGTAATGGGATTCCAAAATAATGTTGTAAATAGTATCGTGGAATATTGGAATATTTATGTATTGGTCTATTGTGGTTTTCAATAATTTTATGGTACCGGTAACCATGGAAAGTGATTGAGATATTTTTGGTAAGAAAATGATATGTGCATAATGAAGGGATAAGAAGATAATGAGATGTTTGATTGTATTCAAGAGCTCATGATTGATATAAGGACTAAGTGATATCATGGTTTGAGTATAAATAATTTTGAGGATTTTGGTTTGTGGAAAGTGTTAACTTTTAACTGCATTCATGTTTTCACTAAGGTTCAATGGGTATACATGATTAAGGTATTCACATGTTTGAAATTTGACCAACAAGATATATCTTAGGATATATGGGGGATAAATGATGGCATTCACGTGATTGTTATGTGACATTTCAAGTAATCATTTTCTTTATAGTATGAGCTTGGACCGAAGTATTTTGGATAAGCCTAAAGATTGGGATGGATTATGTTGGACATAATTTAGTATTGTTTAAGGATAAAAGTTTTTTCGATATTATTTTTGGGATGCTATAGTAATTTAGTTTTAGAAAAAGGACAACCTGTAGGATCGATGACAACCCATCGCGTCGAACAAGGCTGTGGGAATCGAACCCACAAACGAAGTGCGACTGGACTTTATCACCTAACACTGGCCTACAGGAAGTCCCTGTTTAGTAGAAACTAGTTTTATTATGATATAATAAGTATAATTCCATTTTAGGATCCATATATGATTAATATCACTATAATAAATTTTGCTAACCTATTGTTTGAGACAGATGGAATGAACCGTCATTCTATCACATGATCTGCTAACACTTCACGAATAACAAATTCAACTTCATTTCTTTATGAGATGAAGTGGAAATTGATCAAGACATGAACAACAGTGAGATTGTACCAAAATAAAGTAAGTATTTATTCTAATTCAAATTCATCAACTTTAGAGAAATGATCTTCAAAACCAAAAATGTTGTCCTAGTGCTCTTATATCTGATGAATCATATGGTACCTTAGATCGTCACAAATTTATGGCTTTGTGATTTCTGGCTTTTCCATAGCCATGTTCTCTACCACTCTCCATCAGAACATTGTGCTTAGATTTCTCTTCCATATCCATATTTTCACCTATGTGGAAACCCAGCGATTAGTTTATTTGGGTAACTGTTACATTTCAACCTTTTGTTTTTAAAGATTGGTTTTGGTATTCCTTTTTACGATGTGGGTTTCTATTAAATAAACTTTCGAGTACTAAACCATTTATAACCCTGACGAATTTTGAGGGCGAAATTCATTTAAAGGGGGGTAGAATGTAACACCCCAAGATTTGATGAAAAATATATTTGTTTAATTTCATTAATGTCTTGTGTTGTACGCTACACCAAAAGAACCTTGCACAACAGGCATCCTTGACTTGCCTTGCATTACACGCAATCGCGACCTTCCTCGATAGCATGTGTAGTACGCAATACCGAGTTTCACGAAACAACGATATGCTATTAAAATATTATTAAAATTTGTCATTATGAATAGTAATAACCACTTTTTGAAATTTTGTAAATTTTATTTTGAAAATGGACTTCATTTTTGGATTCGGAATATCGAAATTAGCTTTGGGTGAAATTTTGGTACTTTTTGGATAACTTTCATTTTCTGATGAATAGTGAAAATTACTAAATTTTAATTAAAAACAACCTTTTTAGTAGAAATAATTAATAGTGATAAATTATTAGTTTGAGTGGATTTAAAGTATATTTAGAATATATTTTTTCCATTTAATAAAATGTTGGTCACTGGATGTAATTTCACATTTAAACCAGACATAAACAAGTGTCAATCTTTTGATAGTTATTATCTCCTTAGAACACGCTATTTGTTTTGACGACGGGAATTAATTTTTAAATTAAGTAATGAAACTGAAATGTTTTGAATTTGGTAAAATAGATAGCATTTTTGAGATCAAATATAAAATATATCTTAGGCCTAATTTTTGGTATTTTTCTGGAAACTTTCATTTTTTGATGAATAGTGAAACCACTAAGTGGTAGTTAAAAAAATGAAATTTTCATAAAACATAATTTTACTGTTTCTGTGAGTGAAATTTCAAAAATCCGAGAGA
This sequence comes from Viscum album, assembly GCA_963277665.1. Classification (NCBI taxonomy): domain Eukaryota; kingdom Viridiplantae; phylum Streptophyta; class Magnoliopsida; order Santalales; family Viscaceae; genus Viscum; species Viscum album. The sequence goes on from CAUJRU010000072.1 coordinate 265,318, forward strand.
CACGGTTGATTTCAGTAAGTAAAATGTGTTTCAATGAGATGAAAATAATTTTTTGGTGAATATTAACTTTTTACTTTTTTTACAACGGTTAAAATTAAATAGGGTAATTAGGGGTAAAAATGATATTATTATTACCCTAATACATGTACTAATTCTATTTGATAAGTGTTATTCGACCAAAAACAACCTTAGGAATAAAATATGACCATTTAGGCCCACTTGGATTAGATTAGGTCATTTATTATTAATTTATTTAAAGAAGGGTTAAAATAGTTAAAATCCAAGTTTAATAACTAAATCATTTTTAATATAGGGTTATACATAAGATAAATTCGACTATAAATATTCATTATAAAGATAGAAATATTTAATACATAATTATATTTTATTTGTAATTTTTAGACTTTAAATAAGTTAATTTATTTATGACACAAATATGTTGCAGTAATTATCTTATTAATGAAATATTGACATAATTGATGTGATAAATACACAAATATAAGTAATTTGAGACTTTTTATGAATTAAAATAATTTTCTAGGTTAATATGAAATGTTATTATTTATTTAATTAATTTTTTTCGAACTAATCATTTTGTTATGATTTTCACAAAAATCAATTCCAAATAGTGTAAAATTGACATAAAATAGATTTTGAAAAAAATATTATATTATTAATGATTATTTTATTCCTAAAAATATAAGGTTCAGCTAAATGACTTAGTTATGTCTATATATATTAATAATAAACAACTTGGGGTTCTTTTGTCTTGTTATAGTAGTTTTATTAGCCTTATAGTGTAAGAACACAAAAAGACATAGTAAAATTAAAATTATCTAACTTAAAGTTAAATATAAATGATAAGGTTAAAATAGGGACCTAAACTTGTATAAATTCTATTGTATGATATGATTTCAAACCATACCCAACTTATCTTCAAAATAAATCTATTTGGAGATATTTAAAACCGAATTTGGCTTTATAATAAAATAATATTTTTTGTTTTTCCAAAAGAGCCCCTCTCCTCCCTTATAAAAGGGAACCTCCTCCCTATCTTCCTCACCCCACATTGAGCCTTCAAGCTCGGACAGACCCTGCCAAATTATCTTCTAAACTTCCCTTTCAACATCCTAGAGGTCCTGGTCTTCTTCAAAGACCAATTTTAGTGCCCTAAGAGGAGGACTCAATGAGGCGCTTCAAAGAAGAGGTAATGTCCATTACAGATTCTTTCAACTTTATTTCTTCTTCCACTTATTCATTTTAGGTTGCTTCATTATGAATTAATAACATCAGAATCACTCATATACTGATATGTTATTATAATTATGAAACAATTATATTTCACCATCTATCCATCCTACGGAAAATGAAATCACCGCGTGTGCGTACGTACGGAATACCGTCTCCACGCCGTTGTGTAATCTATTTTCCACCACCACCTTACTTGGATGGGTATAATGGTGTAAATAATAACTATATATGATTATTGTAAAGTGATATTTATTTTTAAATAGTATACATACACTCCAATACAATTTCACGATCATGAGAATGATACCATCGCTCGTACGTACATACGGAATACCGTCTCCACGACGCGATGAGATTCATTCTCAATGTTAACCATTCATGAATGATTATAAAGTATATATAATAAATAATCATGAAATATATGACATAATAATACTACTGGATTTATGTATATATATATTTATTTCATCTACTTAATTCCACTCAATTCAATAGGGAACCGAAAACAACGTTCATGCGTACGTACGACCTACCGTCTCCATGAACGGTGTATTTATTTCTATTTATCGATCCATTATATATATGTATATAATGAATATTTATTATATATAAATCATGTTTTAGAATCTGGATTTAAGTAATAATGATCTATGTAATCATATGAATAATTACAAGTTAAAACACGAATGACAAATGAGACGATTTTACCCAAAACACTACTTTAACATGAATTTACAAAAGAACAGATAATATAAAGTCATAAGTGAACCATATATGATATAATAAAAATGAATATGATTCTGTAATAAGTCAATGACATTATTTAAATCATTATACAATACGTTCAGACACTTACGAAGAAAATCAGACATAAGGTAACGGATAATTTTGCAAATCTCATTTTTATCTGAGATTTCTTATTCGTAAGTATTTACGGTGGTTATTTATTTAATCCATGTCCATGTTTTATTAAAAAAATTCAGGTATGATTAAAGTGCTTTTTACCCATTTTTGACTTTTACTACATGTTATGTATGGAATCTTAGTATTATGAGGTATTTTTTGACTTTTCCGACAAAAGTACGAGAAGAATGTTTTTTTAACTTATACGGTATGAATGGAATTTTAAAACATTATTTCCAAGAATCTTCCTTTTCAAGTTTTCATGTTTATTTTTAATCCTCTTATTTTAGTTTAAAATTGTATGACATTTTAAGAAAGGGAAAATGTTTTTGAAGTAGAAAGGATATTTTCCTCAAGAATGGAGTTTAAGTGTTTTATCAAAATAATTTTCCATCTAAGATAATATAGGGTTCGGTTTCTATCCCTATTATTAAATGGATTTGATTATGTTGTGATGGAAATAATTTTATGAATTCCTTTATCTTATATGAATTGTTTTATGATGTCACGATGCTTAAGATTCCCATTTTTATTACATGGGTTATGCTATGATGTATGTTTTATGATTTTGTGGCACACATAAGAATTGTATCATTATGAGATGGTTGGGACCTATATCTTCCTCCAATGAATTGGGTAAAGATTTTATATCTCATGAGATAGAAATGGCTCGAACGGCAGGTTAAACCGGTTCAGTGAAACAGGACTGAAACGAGGAGTGAACTCAGATCATAAATGGACTTTGTCTACTAACATAGTCTGGGCATTGAGTCTTGAGTATCAAGAAATGATTCTCTATGATTATGTGTGTATGACACGAAGTTTCATGTTTTATGTTATGATTATTGGGATTACATTTCACTACTATGATTTATCCCATGTTATGATATTATGATCTCTTTTGCGGATTAATATTTCCAAAATGTTATGTTCTTATGAATATGATGTGATTGATATTTCGTTTGTTTACCCTTACTGAGCATTTGAGCACACCCTTTTATGTTTTCTTTTCCCTAGGGAAAAAATAAAGGTTTTAGGTAAAAAAAGGAAGATCTTTATGGGAGATATTGAAGATCTTTCACCATGATTAGAAGATTATATTCCATGTTTCCAAAGACACTAAACTATCACCGTCCCTGTGTTTTTGTTTTTTTTTATGTACTAAGTATTCTGAAAAAGTAATGTAATGTCCATGTACGTTATGCTTCGGGTCTCTACATTCATTTCATAATCATAACGTTTTAAAAACTGCTTTAAGACATGATCTTTATGTCACTTTAAACCCACAGAAAGGGAAAGCGGGTCTCATGTATGTAAATCCCCGAATTTAAAATAGAAAATTTGGGTATATATGTGAATAGCCCTTTAGAATAAGGAGATTTGAGTATTCAATTAATAAAATAAATGAATTTGAGAATATGAGAGAGACATTTTGAGATGAAAATTCTCCAGCATAACGGCTATGTTACGAGGTTTTAGAAAACATTGAAAAGAGAAGAGACACGGGTCACCCACTCATAAATGATCCATAAAACAGCAGGGGAACAAAATATAAAGGATTTCAGAAAATGGTAATGAAATTTGAAAGACATACCATATTAAATGAAGAACATGACAGGAAGACAAAAATACGATTTCTCTTATGAAAATTCGGCACCCTAACGACGTCACGTAAACATCAACAAAAATGAATTCATGAGATCAAATAGGGTCTCTCATCATATGAAAATAAAAGTTCAGTATGATATATATAGATATCATAACCCAACATAATAAAATGGAACTTTTAATACTTTACATGAAAGTAGAACGTTGAAAAATGAGAAAGCTGAAAGAATCCCTTAAAAATTCGGCAACCTAACGACACCACTTAAACATCAACAAAAATGAATTGAAGAGATCAAATAGGGTCTCTCAAAATATGAACATAAAATATCAGTATGATAGATATAGAGATGATACCCCAACATAATAAAAATAAACTTGAATGACTTGACATGAAAGTAGAACTTCAAAATGAGAATGGTGAAAGAACCACTTAAAAATTCGGCAGCCTAACGGCGCCACTTAAAACTTCAAAATACTGAATTGAAGAAATAAAATGGGGTCTCTCATCATATGATCATTAAAGATCAGTATGATAGATATAGAGATCATACCCCAACATAATAAAAAGAAACTTTAAAGACTTTACATGAAAATAGATCTTGAAAAAAGAGAAGGGAGAAAGAATCCGTTACAAAAATTTCGGCAGCCTAACGACGCCACTTAAACATTCATAAAACTAAATAATTAGAGTAAGAGGGGATCTCTAATTATATGAACATGAAAATGGCAGTAAGAGGAATATAAAAGAACATTCTCCAACATAAGAACATGGAGCATAAAATAAATGACTTAAAAGAGAGCATTTGAAAAGAAAGAGAGAGCTTGGATCCCTTACCTTAAATCGTAACTATTAAAACTCAATGGTTGGGACATTGAGGGCTTGGGGACACCTTGGGAGGACACCTTGGGAGGTAATGAGACTAGAGCTTCGTTGGGGAAGAGTTGGGAGTCAAATGGATGAGAGGATGGCTTGGTATTTTTAGGGAAAGTGAGGGGATAAGGCATTAATGGCCAAGGGACACCTCATTAGTGGTTTTGGCAAAACCATGGGCTTGCCCATGGTATTTTCCCATGGTATTGGCCACTTGGTACACCTCATACCTTACCGTACTATTCATAAGTCGACCATATTTATTACATACTTAATACATCATTTAATGATGTCATTAAACACCTGTAACTTAGAAACTGTATTTTCCCTATTCATCGAAAATTCAACTTTCTCAGAAAAATCGCAAAATTTCACCTTAACCAAATATCGATGCTCTGATTTCAAAAATAAACTTCATTTTATAAAAATAAATTTCTAAATATTTTTAATTTAATATTTAAATAAATACACTATTAACCAAAAATTCATTTTTTCAGAAAAAATGCCAAAAATTACCTTAACATAATATCGATGCTCTGAGTTCAAAAATGAAATCCATTTTATAAAAATAATTTTCTAAATAAATTTAATTAAATTTGTAATTAAAGAACACTATTCACCTGAAAAAACTAATACTTGACTAATAATTTATGAAACCGTTATTTAACCATTTTGTTGAATCACATTACTTAGTCAAGGTGCCTAGATTATATTAATGCATAATTTAAGTGAGATTACTAATCCATTTGGTCACATTACTAATCCTAAGCATAAAATCACTATTCATAATTTACTATTCATCAAAAATTAAGTTGATCTTATTAGACTCTAAATTTCGTACTGAACATAATTGTAGAAGACAATTTTTCGAAAATCAATACACATTTTTAATTATTTAAGGTTTACATAATAATTTTTTAAAAATATCCTTTCTCTAAAATTCACAAAAAATATGCATACTATATTTATCCGGACATTTGAGAATTCGTAAACTTAATCATAAGATGAAATCAAAATTTTTATTTAAAACAAAGGATTACATAATGCAGTTACGATCTCCTTACATAGCCCCTTATCACACCAGCATAGGACCTAAGTTTAAGGTGTGCTAAGGTGAGAGATTCTGAGGGAGGCTCAGCCAACATCACACGAGTAGTAATTTAAATCAGTTTGAACTTCTCGCGAAGGCGATTCCGTTCTAGCTTCACACGATGAAGTTCATCTTGGGTTTAGTCTGGAGCAAAGCCCAGTGGTGCTACCTCATTCCCAAGTTCTGTTAGATGGGCTTTGATCAGTCCAAGACTACTCGGTGATGCCATTGAATATTTTTTCTATATTAATTAACCAAGATAACTTGTACTTAGAGACAAAAGTCTCAACATTTAGTTTTTCAACGATCACAATGACTAACGGTCATATAATAGTCAAAACCCAATAGTCACATTTTAATTATACTCATGTTATCAAATGAAATAGTTTTGTTGCGTATGAAAAATAAAATCTCACACAAAATTAGGAAGCATGATTTATTCAAAATTCCGGGTCGTTACATATAGACTATCTAACCACCAAGTATTTTTCAATCTAATATTTAGATCATTTATGAAAATCCCTCCCCTTTTAATTCCCAAAATATAAGTGGAGGTCAAAATAGAAAATTATAACTTCATATATTCTTAAATCAAAACCCCCTCCTCACCTAATGAAATATTCTACTCTACTAATTTGAGGTCATTCTTACTATGATCTCAAAAAGTGAGGGCTCATCCAATGTCACCTCCTACAAAATTTAACAGATCTATGTGAACTCATTTATCAGATTTCCCATGTGTACTATGTAGTCCCAATGTAATTGATATCATCATCCACAAATTATTTCATAGGTGTGAAGTCTTTGAAACCTCTTGGTGATCATCATTTTTATTTAGTTAGTGTGAGTATTCTATCTGATATTCAAGAACTAATGTTAGGCATATAAACCCTTATATTCAAAATCATTTTTTTGCATATTCATTATTTAGTTTCTTTTTATAGTGAAGTTATAGTATAAATGATATATTTTTATTTTTATATGGCTTATATATATTGGTTTCATTATATAATATTCTCTAAATCATTTCGAATAACTATAAAAAATTATATTTAAGGTGATGTTTTATCATGCCAGTTATTTATAATTAATGTGAGAAACATGTGATGCTTCTTTTAAATGTTTGTAATTAGATAAAAAATAATTAAAATATGGGTTTCAATAGTGGTTATTTAATAACTGATGGAAAATGGGATCTAACATCAGTTATTAAATAAACGATGTGATAATAATTAAAAATTGTTATGAAATTATGAGTTGAATCTTTTTGGATTCATACATTCACCCATTTCCCATAAAGTTTCCCTCACATGGGGAACCTTAACAATTATTTATTTGATTTAGTGGGATACAACTACATTTAGTTGCAATTACCACTATTATACACCCTCAGTTTTCCACATCTACCCTTTCACTCATTCCGTGTCATAATTAAGTTATTATAAAATTATAAATACTCCTAGATCCATTATATATTTTTATTTAGTGTTTTTTGATTTTATTGTCCATGATAGAAGGTATGTTTTAGTTATTGAACATTGTTTTGGGATTATTTTCAGGAATGATCTCTACGCCCATGAATATTTTTTATCACTTCTATATTTGTATTTTATGTTCTGATTATTTACACATATGATGTATTTTTTAATTGATGTATGATTTTTATGAGATAATGGTTTCATTAATTAATTAATTAATTAATTCGTGATATTAATTACAGTTATTTATAGATTATTTTTTGATGAAGTTATGTTTTTTATCTCCATTTTGAATGAAACTTTTGACAACAAATTGAATAATGTATTTTTTAATATACAATATTGATAAAATATATTCAGATTATCATGGTGATTAAATTATATTTTTTATGGAATTAGAAAAATTTAAATATGTTAATGTGATTATTTTTTATCAAATATTTTTATTTATGTTATCTTTAAAATATTTTATGGTATTTTTATTAATATTAATAAAAATAAATTTTAATTAACTATAAAAATATAATAACGTTTTATAAATTCATTATATTTTTAATACATTACAATGATTCGATGATGGAATATTTCACTATGTAAAATTGGTGAATTTTGAGAAGTTTTTGTACATTTTTTAAACTTTCTAAAAACATTTCCTATGAAAATACATAATCTTATATCAATAATTAAAATGATTTTAAATGAAGTTTTTAAAGTGTATAGAAATCAATGATCATAAATTTTACATTGTGTTAATCCATGATAAAAACCATATATTTGAAAATTTGAAATTGGGAATAATTCATGATATAATAATGATGAAGTTTATTTTTAAGATGAAAAGTCTAAACAGATTTATGAATTGATTCGTGCTATTTAAGTAGAAGAAATAAATAATAACCCGTTAATTGATAATTTTTCAGTTGATGAAAAAAAAATTATATTTGGATTTATATAATTTATGATTTTATTACTTGTGTTATGATTAATTAATATTAATGAAAAATATTAATGGAATTAAATACGTTTAATAGAGTTTTTGAAGATATTTAAATTCACAGTTCCCAAAGAATAAGATCTTCTAAATTCACATTATAATGTAAATAAAATATTACACCTGATGAGTTTTGTAGTTCATGAACATACATGTATTAAAAAATGATTGTGTAATATATTGGAATAAATATGATTTAAAATAATAAATTCGATTATATGGGACATCACATTATCATTTTAAGGAAAACTCAAATATTTATTTAGTAGTTACAATGACTAATGCCATGTAAATTCGATAAAAAACTATAAATAAACATTGTAAATAGTTATTTTCAAATAAAATGATGAAAATGGTAAATATAGAATTTTTTATTTAAGGGTATTTAATTGAAAAATAAATAGATGGAATGAACCCATATCTAATCCGTAATAGAAAAAATCATGCATATACTGTATTATTTTTAATTTACAAATTATATAATGAATTTTTTAGGAAGCATCAATATATATTTTTGTTTTTATTTATTTACGAACCAAATTTACATTCACATGTTTCTGATGTTTTGTTGTCCTCATTTATTGATGTTTTGAATCTTATATGTGAAGATGGGTCTGGAATTATTATTCTAAAAAAATAGAATATATTTAATTGAATGTAATGATTATGTTAACTATAAAATAATTCCTAGAATATGGAAATTTATCTAGATTTAGTGTTAGAGGGAATAAAACATGTCCAATTTGTGAATAACAAACATAATATTATAAACTGAAAAATTGGAGGAAACTAGTATGGGTTATCAGAATATTTTTTGGGAATACTATTTTTATAAAATTAAAAAATATTTAAATAGATTAGAATAATTTTATATTTATGATTATCCATTATACAACAATAATTATTTTTAGAATTTTTAAATAATTGATGTAAAATTATAATGGCTAAAAAATATTTAAATGAAAAAAATATTTTGATGAAAAAAATCTATATTTTATAAGATTCTAAATCTATGATACGAAGAGGTCAAAAATATAATTACTTTATTTCATGTTGAGAAGATAATAGATGGTTTTTTGTTTGGAACCTTGTTAGATATTAATGAAAATACTAAATAAGGGTTTCAATTCAATATTGATCTTACCCACAATTAAAATTCATTTGAGTTTTTTACCACTCTTATTGGAAGATGTGTATTCCTTAACCCGAATTTTTCAACATTATCCATAAGAGAGATAATATGTTTTTTTGTTTATCCATAGTGTCAGTGTGATTCAATTTTATTCATCAAATTTATTTGTTTTCATTCAAATATTTGATGTTTATAGGCAAGAAATATAATTATTGTAGCACCATGATGAAACAACTCTTCTTGGTTTCATTTAGTGGAACATTTCATATCCCTGTCAGGAATAATATCATGAATATGCGGTATTTCATTAAAACTAATTATTATGAAAGTTATTGATATGAATTTAGACTTCATATTTGATAATGATGTAGTTTCTATAATTTTGGAAATGGAAATTTATTTTCCTCAACATTTTCTTGATATCACGGTTAATTTGGAGTGAGAAATAAATATATATGGAGATTTAAATCAATTATAGAATATCCTTCTGAATTGTGTTTTTAGATTTTCAAGGGTTATGTTAAGAATCTATAGAGTCATGAATCCTCTATTTTAGAGAAGCATATTCTTCAGTAGGGTTTAGAGTTTTAAAAAATCTATTTTTTGATTGTGGATAACATTGAATTTCCAATAAATCACAAAGAATAAAATAATAATGGGGAGTGGGAATTTCAATCTTGAATTTAAAATAAAGGAATTGTGAATAAATAAATAAGATGAATTTATATATCTTGAATAAAATAGATGATAATAACCCATATATAATGTTTCAAATTAATATGTGTTTTTTTATAAATAGTAATGATATGTGAATTCTGAATGATATTAATAAAAAACATTTCATCCTTGAAGAATGTGAATGGTAGAGATAATTTATCAGAAACATTTATAAGGATAGTGGATGAACGAAGTTGAAATTTGAAAACAAGGTCTCCCTATGAACTTAATGGCTATATAATTCATATAGTTGACTACGATTGTCAAAGTGTTGTTTTGAATAATAGTATATTAGTGTTCATAGAAACAATCCATTTATCAAGCATCAAAGGAAAAATCACAACCTCCACATCAAGTGCATATTATGGGGTCATTGAGGACATGTAGTATGTTAATTATATTAATTTTAAATTTGTAATATTTAAATTAAAATGTGTTATCGGTAAAAATAACATCATATATGTTGAATTTGGTATTCCACTATATAATTTGAATAGATTACAATACATATATAGTAATTTAATCTTGTAAAAACATGACAAAGAATTTAAATTTTAATTTTCCATCAAATAAGTAGTGGTCTATCAGTTAACATTGAAAAAATATATGTTGGTGATGAAAAAATTGACAATAGTGATGATTTATATTAAATTCCATTATCGAATGATTAACATAGAAGAAAAATGTTATTCTCTTACATATGGGTTGCGATATATTAAATAACCATGATGAAGAAATATGGTAAAATAACCCTTTAGTGATTTATTGATATTAGAGGTAACATATATTTATTTCTGTTCTAGATAACAAAATTTCATTATTATATATATATATTTGTTAAATTATTTTAAATAAAATAGATATTATAAAAAATATTCTAATTTTTTTATATTAGATTAGTTTTTTGTCTATTTTTTGAGTAATTCTTCTTTACATATAAATGATGTATTTTTTTCATTTTTACTATTTTTCTATTATTTAATGATAATTATTATTTTGATTAACTATTTAATTTTTTTAAAAAATATTGATATTATAGTTGTATTTTGTTTCCTTCATCGATGCCACTACACCCAAATCTCATTAATATTTTTATAATTTTAGTTAAATCCATTAATGAATACGATTAAAACATTTGTTTATTTTAGTTTAACTTTATGGGATAATTTATTTATTTACATTTTTATTTAATAGTTTTATTTTAATATTTGATCCCAAATTATTTTTTACATTTATTTTTAAGTTAATTATAGAACAAATATATATGATACATTGATATAATGGGTGGGGTACTTTAACAATCAATCTAGTATAGATCATATACATAATTTCTCATAGGATCTCTATAATTCAATTAGGATATAGAATACTTCCATGGTTAGTTATAATAGTTATACATGTTTACTTACATTTTCAACTGGTCATAGCTGGAACCAGTGGATATTAGTTGGGTTTTATGGTAATGATATTCCAAGGGGTACAACTTCAATACAATTTCATTCTTTTGATTCAATTTAATATCAGAACAATGTTTTTATTTTCAATTATGATTGTAGATTTTTTAACCTTGAAGAAATATCTCAAAAATGAGAGATAATTTTGGTAAGAATATTTTTTATTATTTTATTTATCATGAAATCCGTCTAATATTATAGTTTTTTAACTTCTAATTAGAGGTTTTATGATATACAAGACACTAAAGAAGTTAAGAGTAAATTTTTATATTTTTTCCTTGGAGATAGAGTGATTTTAAATCAAGAATCACATGATATTTAATTTTTGGGTATAAAAATGTGATATATATCATCGTCTATATGGAGATACATGGAAGTGTTTTTCTTTAATGTAAGGAAAAAGAATCATTTTTTCTATGTGAAATATATCTTTTTAAATTATTTTATATTAATGATCATATTAATGATTTTATATTTTATATTTACAAATAATATGTAGATCTCATATTTAAATCTAATAAAAAAGAGTATACCCTCCTAAAATATATCATTGATGGTATATATTATTAGAAGAAAAAATGGTGGACGGAAAATCTTGAAAATAGAAATATATGACTTCACACTCCATTGAGGATGTCCCTCAAACCCACATCTAACAATTAAAAATAGAAGAGGACCCAATTTGAAAATTTTCAAATAACTTATGGAAAAGATGAGGGATATAATTGAGATGATATTAAGAATTTATTTAATTAAGTAACATTATTTATATTAATTTAAATTTAGATATATTTTTATTCAATAATTAATTTTTCAAGTATTCTATATAGAAGTCCCTTATGATGTCTTGCACATAAGGGTCCTTCATACCTGAGGGTATGAAGGATATTTTTGATAAAACGTTTAGAAATCCCAAACACCTAGGTGAAGTACATGGATACAAAATAGGTGTATCAATAAAAAAAATTTCTATAATTTTGGGTATTTCTAAAAGGAGGATTTATATGAATGGAAAATAGGGGAGTTATTTGATAATGATTAGGATATGATTGAGATGATAGAGGATAGGATCTGCGATTTTTTACTGTCAATGTTTGTAGACATAAAAAAGTATTTTCAAGTAGCATATTCAATTCCTCCACCTCATCCTATAGATATAAGTCCTCCAACTATGCATATAAATCCCACTCTTCTCCTTTTTCTAATCCAAATACTACACCAAAACCTCCAAATCATAAAATATATTGTTCATTTCAAAACCAGGATTACTAAAATTATATAATTTCATTTGGAGTATATATTATATTCACGATTCGATTCATCCCCAGTAAATAGACATAGAGTAGTTCAGATTCACCATACAAGATATTATATATAGATAAGAATGAGTACCATTTCCAAGAGATGTGGTCACTACACTTCAAAAAATTTGAAACCATTATTTAGGTTTTCTATATAGACATGTATGATAAATAACCATTGATGTACCTATAGATTATATCATTTATTTTATATTGGTGCTAATTTTTATAAATTTTAAATTTTATATATTTATCAATTATTATATGAAAATTTTATACATATAAATATACTTTAAAGAGAATAACAAGCTAAAATATCAATGAATTCTGATTATTCTTCTTCAAGACGTGATATATTTCGAATATATTAATATTTTTTTGGAATATTATGATATTGTAATGAATGATAAAATTTATGGGTGTAAATTGAATATTGTTATTTTAAAGAGAGATATCATGGATATTGTAATTGGAAGTATTCTAACTATAAAAATGTTGTATGTAATTCCAATTTAAATCTATTATCATATATCGTCGAATTGTAGCAATTTATTAAATTTTAATAATTATGTTTGTTTTGTTCAGGTATCTTTATACACTTTTTATTAAGTATGATGCTATATTATGATACATATTTTTAGTCTCAGAATGTATTTGACCAAAAGAGAGGGGAATTAATAATAAATAAAGAAAAAAATATATTGTTGAACAATTTAAAAATAATGTAATTCAATATTATATACTTCCTTATCTTGATGGGTAAGAAACATATATTTATTACCATTTTATTTTTAATAAATAAATAAAAATAAAAATTATATTTTTATGTACATTAGTTTCCACTGTACTTTGGGTGTTTTTAGTGTGTGAGAGAAATTATATTATAGTTTATTCTCTATTCATGGTGAGATGATGGGACAGTTTATCAATGTATTGAACATGTAAGTTTGATTTCTTGAAAACATGAATTTAAAAAAAAATTTCCTTCATTAATTTTCAAAAATAGAATGTTATTACTTTACATATTCTATTGTAAATAGGATTTCAAATTGAAGATATGTAAATTAAACGGTAATATCCAATTTATTATCACTAAATGTTGGTTAAATTTACATAAAATGTTATTTTGATTTTTCAAATTATTTCGAAACAGAAAAATCATAATCAAGAAGTAGTAAATGAATGTGAATATTATGTTCTATGTTTCTTTTTGAATTAGTTTCAACCAGAATAGTAAATAATTCAGTAATGGTTAATTTTTATCATGAAAATATCTTTAATTTAATATTAAATTAATTTTAGAATACAGGTTAAATAATTACATTTTAATTTTTAGTTTCATTTGAATTTCTTCTTTATAATGGATTAGATCTGAATCAAATACAATGTGAATTAGAATAATATTTCAAAAGTTTTTTGAGGATTTTTTTTATATATATAGTAAAGTTGAAATTTAAAAATTAAAGTTAAAATGATATGAATATAGAAGTATATATTTTTTATTATAGTTATGTTTTCTTCTTCTTCAATGTTCTTCTACTGTACAACTTGTTGACTATTCAAAAAATTTACAATATTTAAAAAAAATCATGTCGATAAATTATTACCCGAAAAGCGAATTTCTAAAAAAGCTGTCACACCGAATCTCTTATTAAAAATGTGAAAAATCATTTATCACATAATTTATATCCAATAAATGATATGATAAATTTTTTAACATGTTGGTTATACTAAAATAAATATGTCAAACCTCACTAACAATATATTTTTGGGTATTTTCATCATCATTATTCTAAAAATGACGTGAAATGTGATTTATCATATTAGTTAAAAGAAAATACAGTGAAAAATATTTTTAAAATGCCGTATACGGTAATGATGTGAGGTAACCAATGTTAGCAACCAAAAAAAAGGTATTGTAATAATCTGTCTTATTCACTATTAAATATTATAGCCAAATAGAAGAAGGAGCATACATATGAATAAAAAATTTCTTGATTTTAGGTAAGAGTGTTTTCAAAACCTTGATGATCCATGAAGCTTCATATAACTGAATCCAAATTCCATTAATTAGATAATAATGAAAAATGATTTCATGGAATTTTAGGTTATTATTTAATAAAAATATAGGTTAGTTACATGATGTTTGGATAATATAATACATGTAATTTTTTGTGGATTTTACATTCAATGTATGTTGATGGGATTTTTATTTTAATCATAAATTTATTTGTGTATTCCATATAAGCTATTTAACTATTCACAGGTAATCTATTATTTTATTCATTGAATTTTAGAAGGACCAAATCTTGGATATTGGTGATTATGTTATACAAACTACATTTCATATTTTCACTTGTGTTTTCACAACATTTATGATAATAGATTTGATACTAGTAATTTGTTCCATAAATTAAGGGGTCTTTATTTTATGTTATTTTATTTCTTTTATTGTTTTTAAATGAAATAGGTATGAATTTCATGATTGGAATTGGAAATGATAGTGAGGGTAATATAATTTAATTTTTTATTTGGTATTATTTTTAATGTTAACAATGCCACTGTATTTATTTTATTAGAAACAATGTCTTAAATATGGATTTAGAGTTATTGTTAGTAACAAATACCATGATTATATATAATTATTTTTCACATAAGACATTTACGTTTTATCATATTAAACCATATTATTATTTTTAATGAGATGAGAGTAATATAGTTTTATGATGTTGATATTATCTAGGCATAGTTGGATATAAACATTAGACGGGTGTCATAGATCATGTGAAATTCAACATCTATCACTCTAAGAATTATAAGATAAGGACATGATATTTTTGGAATGGAAAAATGTAAACATAATTATGGGATACATTGTAGGTTCAATGTAAATTGTAGTAAAAACATGAGTGATGGTTGGGGAAGGAATGTGAGCTTACATTAACAACAATTTCAATCTAAACCATCTTCTCTATAAGAAATCATCAATGAAACATTTTCCTCCATTAAATTTAATTTTAAATATCTTTAATTTATTCGAATAATAGATATTACGTTGGGATACAAACAAATATTTTGAATTGTATTTATTTATCTTGGATTTTGATCATATATCATTTTTCGAGTCTTTCAGCTGGTTAAAGAATCCATACCAATTTTCTTTTTCATTTCAAGATAGTCTTAACACATTGAATATAGAAAGATATAATGGGATAATATTTTTAGAAGGAAATTTATATATTTGAATATATAATCATATGTTGTCAAATGTTAATTTATTCAAACTATATTCATCATTTTCATAAATATTTTATTTTTTATATTGTGTATTATCTTGAGTAGGTGATGATGATAGATTTTATTACCCCATGTTATTATGGATCTATTTTATTGAATATATTTAAATTTTCATTTATATATAGAAATGAAATAAGTCATAGAGTCTATTCACACACAACACTAACATGGCATATGATACACGCAACATTGACTCTGAGTACGTTACATGCAATACTAACTTGGTGTACGATACACACACCACTGAGTTTTTATGAAACATAATTTTTTTCGTATACTTATTTAAAAATGATAATTATTACTTATACAAAAATTATAGTCATATAAATTTTAATTAAAACCATTCCATTATTTTATACAATAGGTTTATATTAATAAAACATATTAATAATGAGATATGTGATTTTTTTGTAAAGTCATTTTTATGATTAATAACACCATTTTTTAGAATGAACCAATATTAATAATGTAAGTAATTATAGACACAATTAGCAATTTAATATGATAAAATAAACATAATTTTTTAATTTATAATGTCAAATGTAGATTAGGGTGAAATTTTCTTATGTTTCTGAGAAACATCATTTTGGATAAATATTGAAATGTACATGTTTTTTCTTCAAAAACGATTTGAAACAAAATGTATTTATAAGGATAAAATATTTTTTAATTTGATTTAACAGTATAATTAGTTATAAAAATTTTCATGTCTGCCAATGTTTTCCATTTTAAATGTTTATAATTTAAAATTGGACGTAAAGACTTAACAAAGTATTGAACATTTTTAATATAAAACACACGGTGTCATCCCAACACCACGATTCATTTTAAATTTATTTCTTACACATTGGTATTAAGAATTTGGAAAGATAAATTCATAAATTTTAATCATAATTATTTATAATGTATAGTAATTTTAATTTTTTACAAATAATATTAGTGAAGGTTATTAAAATTAATTACATCAGTTAATAAAACAATTAGTTTAAATAATGCACTAAAACATAAATATAAGACACATCATTACCTAGAAACGTGTCCAACAAACATTTTATATTCATAGAATGGACATAAAACATAAATTATTGAGGTTTTTTATGACTTGTGTTTGATAATAAAAACAACGACCCTAACTTGTTTCTAAAAATTCGAAGTGAGTATTTTTCCTTCCCTATAAAATGCCACCACCTCTAACCATTACTATTACCTCTAAAACCTTTTAAATTAATAAAATATCTTCCCACGTATCCTAAAAAAAATCTTCCATTAAACCTTGAGGCCTATATATGGTTATAAATCTTCTCACAGAATCCTTTTAGCATAAACCAAAAGGAGTTACCTGATTAAAAGGTAACATCTTCTCTCAAACTCCTTCCCTTTATTTTACTTTTTCACACATCCACTTTATTCATTCCATTCTGGTGTGAAAATAAAAAATTATACTAAATATACTAGGATTCATTAGTATAGGTGTTATACCTACACTAACTCACACCTCTGTCTAATGTATATTGATCATAATGTTTATGTTTATGGAAAATTACTACCTCAGGAAATGATGATTGTTCATTTTTTATTTACCAAATATCATGGTTTCCATTTTAATGGGTAGTCTATTTATATATGAAATTTATTATATATATTATAAATTTAACCTTCTATATTATTTTTAAAAACCACATATTTTTTTCTTCTATTTGGTGCTAATACGATAATCTCGTTTGAGGAAGTGTAGACTACCGACCCCTCAAAGCAATATGATTTGTTCTCATACCACACAGAAAGTATTAATTATTTTTATTGAAATTGTATGATATATATAATATATTCATTCCTATGTAATAATTATATATATATATATATATTTCATTTACATAATTTCTCTCAACATGATAATAAAAACAGAAAACAACGTTCATGCTTACGTATAACTTACTCTCTCCCAGAATTGTGTATTTCATTATGTACTGAATTATGATATAGATTAATAAAAAATAAATATAATGTATATAAATGAAATTTATATCATTTTATAATTTCCATAATTATTATATAAGTACAAGGATCAATGATATAAAAAATTAAGAAATATGTGGAGAACAATGGAAATATTACCAGAAGTGATACCATAATACATGATCGTTATCAAGTGGGTAATATAAGGTCATAATTAAGGAATATGTGGTTGTAAATATAATAAAATTATTATTTGAAATATTTATAAAATATTTTATTCATTATATTGGATTCATGTATGAGGATAGAGAGAATAGACTCAAAATGTAAAGGGAATTTCAACTAACTTTTGATTTCCATAATAAACATGTTATGTTCTCCACTATTTTATTTTATGTTTCATATATAATGACCATGGTTGTATCCTATTTACATTATAAAAAAATTATTGTATATTAACATGTATGTTTTTTTATGCTTATTTCATGGGATCTATCTTTCAAAAGATACATAAGAGGTAAAACAATTTTGTCTCAATTTTCTTTTTCTGATACTCATGATTTGTTGTAAACCTAATTTTTTTAGGTGTATATACATCTATTTTAAATTTTATATCATAAATCTACTTATATTCAAGATATATTAAGTTTCATGTAATTTAAATTTCTTACAAATAAATTATGTTCTATATTCACCACGTTTTAAGAGCTTATTGAGGTAATCTCCTCGTTTTTTCGAGAATGTTAGTCTTTATGGTTCTTTTAATGAAATTTCATGATCCATAGTTCAGGAATATTAATGAGTTTATGTCTCCTTTGTTTATTCAATATTTCATTATTTTTTATTACCATTTTCCACTCTTTGGTACTTATGATAATGTTTTCTTAATTTTTGACCACCTCTCTCTGCAGTTAGAAATCCATTTTATTCAAAACCCATATTCTCAAAAGAATTCAACAGAACCTTAAAAATATTTATCAGAGAAAAATGAATCTAATATTTTTTTTTGGTTTTTTAAAAGTATAACGTATATGTTTTGAAACCAATTATCAATGGAAAAGTTTTTAAAATGTTTTTTTGTAATAAAAAACATTTTTCAAATAATAATAGATATTTTAGTCAATGATTGTTTATAAAAGATCATTAAAAATATTCCCGTCTAAAATAACATTCTTTGGGGGTTAATCATTCCTTTATGGGGAATTATTCAATGTTTTCATTCATATTATTCTTCTTAGTGGATTATGTTTCGAGGACATGTTATTATGAAACCCATTTCTATTTCACAGGCTATGTTCGTTTAAAACCCAATTCTTTCATAGGTTATGTTTATAATGAAATGATTATGAAACCCGTCGCTTTCCACAGGTTATGATATGTTTAGGTGTACGTAATACACATTTCATTTCATGGGTTATTATATGTATATTTATAATCTTATGGAATGTGTATGTATGATTTCAATATGTGGTGGGTGGGACCTATATCTCACTCACATGCATTGGGTGAAGATTTAAATCTCATGAGATAAACATGGCTTGAATGAGGGTTACCCGGTTCAGTAATATTAGAACGGAATGACGGTTACTCAATTTAGTAATACATGGATGTCATGAGGGTCACTCAATTCAGATACCTTTATTATTTCAAACCCTCCTATGATCATCCATCAATGTGAAAATAAGTATGAATGTTCTTTGGACATTACATCCATTATATGGTTCTTAATTCCCATTCAAAAGGGTTGTTTATCAAAAATTGGTGGGGAGAAGATCGACCTCGATGATATGCAAATTGATTAGGATTTTGTGGATGTTTTTCTGGATGAGTTTTGTAGTCTTCCTCAAAAAATGTGATGTTTTGTTCTCAATAGATATTATACATGGTTAAAAAATAATTTCAATGACTCTATACATAATCCCCTCGATCGAGTTGTATTAATTAAAGAAGAAACTCGAACAAAACCTTGATAATGGATTCATTCGACCAGGTGTGCCAACATGTGGTGTAGTGGTTCTTTTTAAAAAAAAATAATGATGGATAAATGAGGCTCTTCATTGATTATGAAGAGGTTAACAAGATAAAAATCAATAACATGTATCATCTTCCATGTATTAATTAATTATTTTATCAACGAAGTGGAGCTCAATACTTTTCCATGGGTGACCATCGTTTTGTATATAATCAATTGAAGGTCAAGAAGGAGGATATACCAAATATTGAATTCAATACAAGGTGTCATGGATATGAGTATATAGTGATAGATTTTTTCCTACTAATTTCCCATAAATAATCACATATTTAATGAATAGATTCATTTGAGATTACCCCAAATATTTTGTTGTAGTATATCCATCAAAGACACAGGCTATTGAAAGCGGGCCTAGACCAACCGTAGTGATTGAGATCCATATATTTATTGGCTTAGAGAATTTTTTCTTATTGTTTATGTAGAAGTTCTCAAAACTGTTTTGTCCTCTAACCAAGATAAATGAGAAGTGTGTTAAGTTCCTTTAGACAGATTGATGTTAGGAAAACATCATGGAACTGAAGATAAGGTTGGTCAGTTCACCTATTCATATAATACCATGTAGTGGATAAGGGTTTGTAATCTATATTAATGAATCCAACAAGGTATTGGTATGTGTTCTTATTAAAAATAAGATTATTATAGAGGATTCTTCATGAAAGTTGACAATTAATGTGAAAATTTACCCAACTCAAGATTTTGAGCTAGCAACAATAATTTGTTTACTGGTGATATTGAGGAATTATCTTTATGTGGAAATGATTCATATGTATATCGGTCATTAAATTATGAAATATATATTCACATAGAAGGAGTTGAACATTCTCTAGAAAATATGGTTGTAATTCATAAAGGATTATGACTATTCAATACATTAACATATTGGGAAAGTGAATAAGGTGGCCAATGATTTAAGTCCAAAATACAATGATATCTTATTAATGTTGAGGGTCACAAAAGCTCCAATATTTTATGATTTAAAAAAGGATGGATATGGAAATCGTAAAGGAAATAGAAAAATATTATCTTTATCAAATGAATGTTCTAGCCTCTATCGAAGTGATTTTTAAGGAGGCACATAAGGTAGATGGATCACTGAAAAAGATGATCATAAATACTCCAAAGTTTACCCATGTTCAAGATGTAATGATAAGGTTAAAGAACCATGTATGTGTTCCTTCCATGCCGGGTTTGAAGAGGGAGTTATTGGGGGAAGTTCATAGTTCATCATTCTCTATTCATCCATGATGTACGAAGATGTATATGGACATGAAAGAGACATTTTGGTGGGATGACATGAAGGGGATATCGCGGAGTTTGTATCTTGGAGTTCGGTAGGACAAAAAGTTAAGGTTAAAGGAAAAAATTATAAAGGGATTTTCCTTCCATTACCCATTCCAGAATGGAAATGCCAAAAAATCACTATTGATATTGTCATTAGAATACCCAAAACCTCTAAAGGGTTTTTTGATATATGTGTGGTAGTTGATCACCTTACTATGTCAGAATAATTCATTTCTATGAGAGAATATTTATATCTCGATTTTATTTCCATGATATACATTAAAGAAGTGGTAAGGTTACACTGAGTACCACATTTCATTGTATCATATCGGGATCTAGGTTTACCTCTATGTTCCTATGAAGTATTCAGAAATAACCTGATATTGAATTTAATTTCATCACTTCTTATCATCCTTAAATAGATATCCAGTATTAATGAACAATTACATCCCCAGAGGATATGTTGATATATATTTCTCTATGTTTCAAATGTGGTTGGGATCAAAACATTCCTCTATATGAGTTTTCTTAAAAAAATATATTTTAATCAATCATTGATATATAACAATATAAATCCTTATAATGGAATAAATGTAGATCTTAATCATGTTGGTAGGAGAATGGATAATGAATGCTATGGGTCGTAGAGATCACTGAAGTAATGGTTGATAATGTTAGAACCATTCAGCAAAATATAGCTTCAGCTAAAAGTCAGCTGAGAAGTTATATTCATAACCATTTGTGAGATCTAGAATTTGAAGTTCATGAAAATGTATTTCTATGATTCTTTCCTGGGAATAATTACATGAGATTTGGGAAGAATGGGAAACTAATCCCAAAGTATGTTGGTCCCTTTGAAATTATTGATCATATAGAGATGTTATCCTATCACTTGGAACATCCTAAAAATGTCTCTCAATTCCAGGATGTATTCAATTTATCTCTACTAAGTAAGTACACACATAAATTGTCACACGTACTGAACTCAGATGTTATAACATTGGAGCAAGATCATTCTTATGATTAGAAACCTATTTTAATTATGTATTGAATAGAGAATGTTTAATAAAATAGGACCATTCACGTAGTCAATGTTTTGTTGATAAATTTCCTATTAGAGGAAGGTATGTGGGAACTTGAGGATAACAAGAAGTAGAGGTTTCCTCATTTGTTTTTACCCAAGTGATGAATTTAGAATGAGAAATATATTTAAAGGGGGTAGAATATAACAACCATAGTTTATATAGACCTTATTTTTTTTGAATAAATTTAAATTTAAATTTCTATCTTCTAAATAACATTGTAATAATATTCCATTCACACACAAAAGGGACCTAGTGTATGTTTCACGCAACACTGACTCAGTGTATGATAAATTCAGCACCGACTTGGCATATGATACATGCAACATTTTGTTTTTACAAAATATCATTTTATTAGTATAATTATTTAAATGATATAAATAAAACATTGCTATTAAAAACTATTATATTGATATTAAAAACTACTTTTCAAATTTTTTCATCAATTATTTTTATAAATAAAACATATTAGCAATGAAAGATATGATTTTTGAAAAATTACTTTTTATGTTTAAAATTATAGTTGTTTAGAAAGAAACTATTTTGTTAATGTACTAAATTTTACACACATTTTCCAATTTTATTCCATAAAAAACTTCATTTTTTAATTTATATTATCAAAATCAACTTAGGGTTAAATTGTTGTATTTTTCTGAGAAACATAATTTTTGGACGAATAGTGAAAATACAAAATTTTAATTAAAAACTTATTTTGAATTAAATTTTTTTATAAGGATAAATTATTATTTTTATTTGTATTATAATTAAAATTAAAAAATATTTTTAACATGTAATCCAATTTTGTTCTTTGGAGCCAGTTGCACATTAAAATTTGATATAATGTTAAAAAAACTTATGATCATTTTTATTATAAAAACATATAGTGTCATCCCAACAACTGGATTTATATTAAATTAATTTCTACATCTTATGTGATTAGAGTTTGGAAAAATGGATTTCATATTTGTAATAATAATAATTTATAATGTTTAAATAGGTCAAATTGTTTTCCAAAAAAAGAACAATGAAAGTCATTAAAATTAATTACATCAGTTAAGAGAATAATAAGTTTAATAATATTCTAACCCATAAATATATAACCTAAAACAAAATATTGACATGATCAACATCCATTTTTTTATAGTTGAGGAATAAACCAGACATTTTTTAGTTTTCTTATTTTTGTATGAATTTTTCCCATAAGAATATTTACACACCAAAATTGTTTCAAAAAATTATATGTGACTCTTTTTCCTTAACTATAAAAGGCCAACACCTCTATTGATTATTAACATATATAAATCCATTTAGATCACGAAAAATATTACCATTTATCCTTCCAAAACTCCAACCTTTGACCTTGAAGCCTCCCTTTATACATAATGCATCTCATGGAATCCTTTCGGCATAATCCTAAAAATGTTTCCCTATTAAGAGTCAATGTCTCCCCTCAAGATCCATTCCTTTATTTTCCTTCTTCACCATGTACCCTCTATTTATTCCATTATAATGTTGAATCACCATTATCAATCATATACAATTATTTAGTTTTTTTAAGGGATATACCTAAACTTAAAAACACCTACATCAAATGAATATTGAGCATAATGTTTTTATGTTTAATGATTTGTTGCCTCAACAAATGATGATTTTTTCCTCTTCATTTTCCACTTATCATGGTGGAAATTATGATGAAATGAATATTTATATATTTAATATATTATTTTTATTATATCTTTAATTTTTTATTACTTTTACAAAACACATTTCTATCTTTCATTTGGTGCAAATACGATAATCTCGTTGATGGAAGTGTGGATTACTGCCCCCTCAAAGCGATGTGATTACTTCTCAAACCACAAGGAATGTATTAAATATGAGTTTAGATAAATTATATGATAAATATAATATATTTGTTGTACTGGAATAATTATATATATACATTCATTCAGATATATATATATATATATATTTCATTTACATACATTCTTTCAATATGAAAGGAAAAAACGGAAAACATCACTCATGCGTACGTACGACTTACCGTCTCCATGAATGGTGTATTAAATTAAGTACATAATTATGATAATGATAATTATAATATACATATAGTACATATTACTACTATTTATATAACATTATTCATTATTGAATCATTATATACGTAAAAGGATTAGTAATATAACAAATTATAACACATGTGATGAACAAAGAGAGTATTACCTGAAGTGAAACTTTAACATAGGATTTCTAACGAGAGGGTAATATAAGATCACAATAAAATAATATATGGTAATATATATAAGAATATTATTCTATAAGATATTTATAATAAACTATTATTTATTATATCAGAATATTTTACAAGTATGGAGAGAATCAAGACACAAGGTATGGGGAATTTCATCTCACTTTTAATTTCTGTGAGATACATGTTTTCTGAACCACAAATTACTTTTTTGTGGTGTATTTACATTCCATGGTTGTATCATATGTATCTTATATTTAAATTTATGGTTTTTCAGAAGTCGATTTTATTATCATTCATTCACGGGGACTAACTTTCCAAAGTTACCAAATTGATAAAATAGTTTTGTCCCAATTTTCTTTCTTTGAGACTAATATTTTTCTTATGCACCTAAAAATTAATATGATTTTTATATATGTAAATTTTAAAGGTTATATCCGGAATATCATTATTTTCATGATATCTTTAGAATTATGTAATTTTTAACTCTTACATGGAGATTATAGTCCCATGTCACCCAGTCATAAGAGTTCATTGAGATGATATCCTTGATTTTTTGAGATTTTCTATGTCTATGATTACATTCATTAAATATTATGATCCCTAATTATTTAATAATCATGAACGTCCTTTTACTCTATTTATTCATGATATCCTCTTTTTTAATACCATTTTTTCACTCACTGGTAGTTAAGATAATGATCTATGTAAAATCTGACAGCCTTTCTATTTGTTCGGAAATCCATTTTATTCTGACAAAATGTTTTTACAAATGTTTTCAAAAGATCCTTAATTTTTATTCTCAATGAAATATGAATTTTAATTTTTATATTGTTTTAAATTATTCCATTATTTGTTCTAAAATCAATTTTAAATGAAAGATTTTTATGTAATAAAACCCATTTTTTAAGGAGGAAAGCATACATTACTCATTAAGTGTTTCAAAAAGATTTTTAATATTTATTTACCATCTAAGATAACATCCATTTGTGTTAATAATTACTCTTTAGGGAATTATTTAATTTATAAATTTATAGTATATCTGTTAATGGATTACGTTTTGATGGAATGATATTGTAAAACTCATTTCTTATTCACATGTTATATGTTTTCAAACTCGCTTCTTTTCATAGGTTATGTTTATGATGAAATGATTATGAAAACTATTTCTTTCAATAGGTTATGATATGTTTACATGTTTATGATAACCATTTCATTTAATGGGTTATGATATGTCTATATATGATCTTTTGGAACATGCATATATGATATTATTATGTGATGGTTGAAACCTATATCTCCCTACAATGCCTTGGGTAATGATTTATAAATCTCGAAATCAATAGGACTAGAAAGAGGGTTACTCTATTCGGTAATATAGGGATAGACTGATGGTTACATATGTCACGAACCAGTCTGAATCGACCCTGGACCGGTCACCAAGGCCATCCAGCGACAAGTCCCGAGAGGCGTTCCCAATCCTCCCAGGATGAATACAAGCACCAAGGGCATCAATAGAGTAGACAAGGGAATGAATTCTCCCATATATGAACAATTAAACAAACAGCGGAAAGAAATGGACAACCCAAAATTAATTTATATATAAATTGAACTAAATATTATTTGTACAAGAAACTAAAAGTAAAACTAAGACAAGAACTCAACTAACCAAACCTGATAACCAACTGACTCCATGTGACCCTGCTATTCACTCTCCAATAAAATTATAACACATCTCCCAATGCGATCAAACTCAAACTGAAACCTGCACAAGGGCTAAAAACAGCAGAAGACTATATGGGTGAGTATTAAAACTTAGTAGGTTAGCCCAATATTCTATTCCCAATGCACACCCTTTAAAATAAAAGAATTATAAATTTCAAGTTATAAATACAAACATAAATTTATGTCTTCCAAATGAGGTCCCATGCTATAAAAAATTTACCAGACCAAAAACCTGCAGGTTTTATAAACAAGAATGCAAGTAACAACTTTCAAAGTGGTGAAAATTTAAAATGAAAATAGTTTTCAAGAGGACTTCTTTAATGAATTTTTACTTTTAAATAAATCACACACACTACTGAATTTATCATCCATGAACACCATATTCTGACGGTGAGTAAAAAATATCCAATGAGTACAAGTCACCGGAACACCCCTAGGCACTAGTCAGTTGTGAGCCCCAGGTACCTCGTATCTCGGGGAATGTAACCATAATAAATATTTATTCTCGTGCACAAGAGCCACTAGTTGGGATCAAACCCATTACCTAGTGGTCCCCCAACATCATCATCATCATACTTTAGTTATTGTTTTCACCGTCAAACTTGCTACATGAAACAGGGGCCAAACCCCATACGATCACTAGCATACTAGTACACATCCACCCACCTAGATACACGTGATTCCCTTTAGTTCTCAGTTAAGTTACACATCTTATAAAATACTCATTTCACATAAAAAGTCTATCCCCAAACCATAAACACACAAACATACCACAAACTTTCTTCACATTTCGTTCATTAATCAACAAACCGCTAAATGTTTTCGTAAAACAATTTCAAGGAGTGTATTGAGGCTTTACACCTAAAACTCATTCAAAAAAACTCATTAAATTATAAACATGAAACAAAACCATTCCAAACCATATTTTTGAGACCTAAAAACATTTAATAAAATTATTTCATGGACCATAAAACAATCCCAATTACACAACATGGTATATACAAGTAAAACACTCATTCCTCATTTTTGGGAAAGGCCAAACAGGCCTTTAAACATTTTCTCAAAACTAACATTTGACAAAGATATACAATTAAATTTTATTAAGGAGGTCTGTACACACCATTTAAAGAATAAAACCACATTCATAAATCCCTTATAACACTCAGGTGACACATACAATATATAACCATTTTTATAATAATGTGAAACGAGCCATTTTCCAGCAACACAGGCCAAAACATGTTTTAAACAAAAAAGTAATTTGTTTGTAAAAAAAAAATACAAATTTTAAAGCCAGAAAAGGATCCCAGAATAATTTTCTTACATGCTTCCAATATATTTATAAATCCAAACAAATTATTTAAAATTACACTAGACACATAAAAGCCAACCGGGCAATTTACCGAACACATGGAATGCACACATTAACCAAACAACATATGTTAAACACTTAAAATGGTATAAAACACCATTTTAATGACATAGAGTTATTCAAGATACTAAGACATATTCAAAGTACCATAAACCAACTGCGAAAGCTCATGGAATAATTTATCAAACAAGAGGAATGTACATTTATACCAATACAACTATATTTTTAACAAAATAAGTCATAAAACATAATTTGAAAACAAAACCTTTAGAACCCAAATTTCATAGCAGAACATATCATTTAAATATAGTTATAACACAATTTAAATGATGAAACTTAAATGGTAAAGGTTTGTGCAAGGGATATCCTACCTCAAATCCATGGCGTAATGGAAATACACACCTGAAATCAACTGTCGTGGGTTTATACACCCAAAAACTATGAATACCAGACCTAAATGAATATAAACACCATAAATAACCACATGATAACAGAACCTAGGTCTATCATGACTAGGGGAGATTATAAAACCATGAAATAATGAATGGAGGGAGAAGATGGAGGACAATGGAGATGGAATCTCATCTTCTCCACTATAAATCTCTTCATATTCCATTCGATCTGAACCCCTAGAGGAAAGTGAATGAGTTGAAACTTCTTGGAGACTCTCCTATGTTCTGTACGAACCAGGGAATGATGAGTTTTTTTAAAAATAGTACTAATTTAATTATTTATGTATAAAACAATTTACCTTATCAATTCTGGGCGTTTTGAGGAAACCAGAGAACTTTCACCCTATTCCGCGACCCATATGATCTCTAAAGAGGGTACATCGATAATGGGGATGAGTATAGGGGTATTGGATTCTAGGGGGAGGTGTAATAAACACGAAATACGAAAAATTATATTAGATATAAAATAAACAAATTAGTTTTGTAAAACTAGAAATGGGCCCGCGGGCTAGACCAATGCCTAAATTAGTAACCCATATTCACCATTCTTATGAATTTATATGGGGTCCAAAAGGATATGAAAGTTATAATATATCATTATAGCAAAAGTGGGATGTTTAATGGTTTAAAAATGATGAAAAACAAAGGAGATATAAAAGAAACAACTTCAGTTTGTGAAACTGGAAATGGGCTCACGGTTGGCCCAAATCATGAAGTAAACACCTTTTCTTAAAAAACTCATAAACAAGATGCGGGGAATCCATATTAGGGTGATTAGAAATATATGAAACTTTAAAACTCAAGATTAATCTCACAGAATACCTATAAAAAGGATTGGGATTTCTAATGGACCAGATCAAAGCCAAGACAAAAAAACTGGGTGTGACAATTCTCCCCACCATTAAAGCTTTCCACCTTCGAAAAGCCATAAAACATTCCAGTTTAAAGATCAACACCTAAGGATTCCATAAAAAAATAATCTAGCCTATAAAGATTAGTAAACATCAATCACCAAAAATGTAACTTTATACTCTTTCCAAAACAAGACACAACTCACAACCACATCTGGAGAATCAAAGGAAAGATGAAGTCACCCACTCCACAACCAAGACAAGAACTAGATTATTGGGCTTTCTCCCAATGAACCCAATGATCACCCAAGTCATAGTTCACTAAAAAAATCCAATTAATTGGGGTGAAGTATTGAATGGGATCCCAACCATTAAATCCGAACTACCATCCAACAAATCCTAAAGGAAAGATCTTCGAGACCCGTAGTGGGTCTCCCCACCAATAGAGACCAATTAGAAATGAACAAAAAAAAAGAATTCAAAATGAACTTGAATTTGGCCTCACCTTCACAGGACCATAAAAAATGTACCACAACAACCTAAAAACCCATATTAATAGGGTTACAACATGGAAATCTAAACCACCCACTTTTGAACGAAGTGGACAAGAATCGGGCCAAGAATTTAAGCACAGATCTGGACCCCCACCACTCGGGGATGGGAGGGAAGGGGAACCAATAATTGGGCCATTTATACTAAAAAATAAAAAAATTAACTATAAAAAAAACTCCACCTATGAATAGGTAACACCAATACCGCACATTATTTTCATAGGAGGTTTACACAGGGACATTGATCGAAAACCCACATCCATGAAGGCATAACCATAGACACTCTGTGTGGGGGTAAGTCCACCCCGCTTGTTCTTACAAAGGGAAATTCAAAGAAAAGAAGAACCAAGACATTTACATATAAACTAACTTACCAAAAAAGAGGAGGAAGGATCTTAATCGAGCACTCCACACCTCTGACGTTTTCCGGACTGCGTGAAAAGCTTCACTCCGAGGCCTATGGATGAAGCCCCGATTCTTGAAGCATTTTCTGCACTGTAGTTAGGGTTATAAGGATTACACTTCTAAAAAAACTCACATTCTCAAAAAAAACCTTAATATAAATAGTAACTCATATATTCATATCAAAATTCTGTCTCACTCCAAACAAGGGGCATAATAGTCAAGGAATATGACGAAACACATCAACATCACTGAAAACAACTGCTATGTCCAAAAGAATTAGCATGACCTAGATGCACTTTTAATAGATCCCAAATAGCTCTCTATTCCAACAAACAGGTTGAGGAATCATCGAAAGAGGTGGATTTAACATTTTAAATGAATCCTTAGGTTGATCAGCTGGAATGATTTGCAACGTAGAACTATCCATGGCCACATCATAACATCAAACACAACTTTAAAACCCAATGAAAATTACTCCAAAACAGAGCCACCAACAAGATCTCAGATCAAGATACAACAAGAGTGTGAATTATAGATCACAAGGAAGATTACTAAATAAACAAATCTTCTAATACGTAGAAAAAAATATCCACATAACCATTTGTTTATAAAAAAATCCACAATATTTTAGCTCAAAACACTTTTGAAAAAAAAAACTATCTTGGTTGGATTCCACATTCACCAATGGTGTTTAATGATGTCTCACCCACATGCACATTTCCATGCCACCCCAGGCACCCAACCACCATTCCATATAGTCTATCCATCTAGATATCAATAAAACCATGCATGTGAGCACCCATGAAAGCACCAAAGTCTAAAACAAAACAACATCATTCAAAAATCTTTTACCTTCAAAAGGAAAACCAACCACTAATTCAAAACCCATTTTCATCACAATTCATTAAGAACCATTTGCTTAAAAACGTACCAGTTTTTATTTTTAACAACTTTTAAAATAACCATGCCACTCCAAACAACCCCTTCCAATTTTTGTTTTTAAATTCAACAAGGTATATATTCATAATCTGAGGTCCATTGAGACCAATACCCTTTCTATGAAAACACCAATCGATCAAAACCAATTTCCAAAAGTAATTTATCCGATTCAAAAACTTTTTAACATCCCAAAATACCCCATTTAAAACAAAGATTCAGAATCAACTTAAAATGAATCACAATGTCAAAGTATTTTATTCCAACAAACCGCAAGTTTAGATTATGGCTAATCCAATCCCGTTAAATCAATTCCACTTTCCTCCAAAAAACATTTTCCACAAAAACACAAACTTCTAAAACCATTCATATATTTAATTTTTGAAATCCCTGCTTTTCACTTTTCAAAATCCAATCCGTCCTTTAAAACCTATTTCCAAAATTCTCACACAAGGATTTTCAGAACAGAAATTCAGAATTCAAGTAAGGTTTAAGAGACCAAAAAAAGGGAACTAGTGTTGGTGGGTGACTTCACCATATGGTTGGTGGCCATATGTCAAACACAACACCAACACATAGAGAATTATTAGGACCATACTCCAGCTCTGCATGGCTTGACAGACCCTGAGAGCTCATGGAGGCCATTAGTAAGACTCCCCTTATCATATCCCAACACCAAAAAATCAACAAGAACAAATGATACTAATAAAACTGGACTTCCCATGGAAATCCGAGGATTATAATGAGAAGGATTTCACGATGCTCTTCCTGCACTTACCCCACAAGCCCCACAATACTAATCCATATACCTTGAAATCCCCAAAATAACAAGGGCTCTCTAAAAATAAAGTTCTTCTAAGAGCCGACCTCCTCTAATACCATTTTTCACGAACCAGTCCTCGTTGACCCTGAACTGGTCACCCAGGACAGCCATCGACAAGTCCCGAGAGGCATTCCTGATCCTCCCGGGATGGTGACAGGCACCATGGGCATCAATAGAGTACAAAAGGGAATGATTTTCCCATATATGAAAATAAAACAAACATCGGAACGAAATGGACAACCCAAAATTCATTTATCTAAAAATTGAACTCAACATTATTTGTACAAGAAACTGAAATTACAACTAAGACAAAAACTCAACAAAAAAAACCTGATAACCAACTAACTCCATATGACCCAGCTGGTCACTCTCCAATAAATTGATCACACATCTTCTAAGGTGATCAAACTCAAGATGAATCTTGCACAAGGGCTAAAAACAGAAGAAGACTATAGGCGTGAGTATTAAAACTCAGTGGGTCAACCAGATATTCTATTCCCAATGAACATCCTTTAAAATAAAATAAACATCATTTTAATGTTTTAAATACAAATATAATGTGATATATTCCAAATGAGGTCCCATGCTATAATAATTTTACCAGACAAAAACTTGCATGTTTTCTAAACAAGAATGCAAGTAACAACTTTCAAAGCGGTGCAACCTTAAAATGAAAATAGTTTTCAAGTGGGATGCTTTAAATAATTTTAACATTTAAATAAATCACACAAAATACTGAATTTACCAACCAAACACAACGTATGAGTTTGGTGAGTACAAAAGATCCAATGATCACAAGTCACTGGAACACCCCTAGGCACTAGTCAGTTGTGACCCACAGGTACCTCATATCTCGGTGAAAGTACCCATAATAAATATCTACTGTCATTCACATGAGCCACTAGTTGGGAGAATACCCATAACATAGTGGTCCCCTAACAACATCATCATCATAGTTTAGTTTGTGTTGTCATCGTCAAACTTTCTACATGAAACAGGGGCTAAACCCGATAGGATCACTAGCATACTAGTACATGTCTGCCCACCTAGATACCCATGATTCCCTTTTGTGCTCAATTAAGTTACACATATTATCAAATACTCATTTCACATAAAAAGTCCATCCCCAAACCATAAACACACAAGCATCCCACAATCTTTCTTTCATTCTGTTCACGAATCACAAAACTGCTAAATATTTTCGTAAAACAATTTGAAGGAGTGTATTGAGGATTTGCACATAAAACTCATTCAAAAAAAGTCTTTCAATTATAAACACACATAAAAACAATACAAAACCATATTTTTAGACGTAAAAACATTTAATAAAATCATTTCATGAACCATAAAACAATCCCAATTTCACATCACGGTATACACATGTAAAACACTCATTCCTCATTTTTAGGAAAGGCCAAATGGGCCTTTAAACATTTTCTCAAAACTAACATTTGACAAATTTATGCAATTAAATTTTATTAAGGAGGTGTGTACACACCATTTATAGGACAAAACCACATTCATAAATCCCATAAAACACTTAGGTGACATATTCAATATACAACCATTTTTATAAGAATGTGAAACGATCCATTTTCCATCAACTCGGGCCAAAACATGTTTTAAACAAATAAGACATTTGTTTATAAAACAAAATCCAAATTTGAAAGCCATAAAATTATCCCAAAATAATTTTCTTACTTGATGGCAATAGATTTATAAATACCAACAAATTATTTTAAATTGCACTGGACACATAAAAGCCAACGAGGCAATTTATCGAACACATGTCATGCACTCTTTAACATAACAACTTATGTTAGGCTCATAAAAAGGGATAAAAAACCATTTTAATGAGATAATTTTATTCAAGATACTGAGACATATTAAAAAAACCATAAACCTTTTGTGAAAGCTCATGGAATAATTTATCAAACAAGAGGAGTGCAAATTTATACCAAAACAACTATGTTTTTAACAAAATAAGTCATAAAACATAATTTGCAAACAAAACCTTTAGAAAAAAATTCTCATAGAAGAACATATCATATATATAAGGTTATAAAATAATTTAAATGATGAAACTTATATGATAAAGGTTTGTGCAAAGGATATCCTACCTCAAATCCTTGGCGTAATGGAAACACACACCCGAAATCACCCACCGCGGGTTTATAATCCCTAAAACTATGAACACTAGACCTAAATGAATATAAAATCCATATAAAACCATGGTATAACATAAAAATAGTTCTATAATGACTTTTTGTGATTATAGAACCATGAAATAATGAAAGGAGGAAGAAGAGGGTGGATAAAGGAGATGAAATATCACTTTTTCCACTAGAAAACTCTTCGTATTCCATTATATATGCACCCATAGAGAAAAGTGAATGGGATGAAACATCTTGGAGAGTCTCATAAGGTCTTGAAGAACCAGGAAAAGAATATTTGTTTCTAAAAATAGAAATAATTATTGAGTTATGTATAAAACCACTTGCCTTATAAATTCTGGCCGTTTTGAAGAAACCAGAGAACATTCGCCCTATTCCAAGATCCATATGAGATCCAAATAGGGTAAATGAATAATGCGAGTGATTATAGTGGTATTGGATTCTAGGGGGAGGTGGAATTACCAAAAAATATAAAAAGTGTAATTTGATATAAAAGAAACAATGTAGTGTTTTTAAAACTGGAAATGGGCCCACGGGCTGGCCCAATGCCTAAATATGTAACCCCTATTCACCATTCTTATAAATTTATATGGGGTCCAAAAGGATATGGAAGCTTTAATATGTAATTATAGGACAAGTGGGAAGTGTAATGGTTGAAAAACGATGAAAAAAAGGAGTTATAAAAGAAACAACTTCGGTTTTTAAAACTAGAAATGGGCTCACGGTTGGCCCAAATCACGAAGTAACCACCTTTACTTCAAAAACTCCTAAACAAGCAATGAGGAATCCAAATTAGGGTGATTATACATATATGAAACTTCATAAATCAAGATTCATCTCCCCAAATACCCATAAAAAGGATCAGTATTTCCAATGGACCAGATCAAAACAAAGACAAAAAAACCGGGTGTGACAACATAATTGAGTAATATAGGGCTAGAACAATGGTCACATAGTTCAGTAATATAGGGCTGGAGTGGGGATTACTCGGTTCATTAAGGGACTTTTTCTAGTAATATGGTCATGGTAATCAAGTCTACACTACTATAGAAATCATATTATATGTTTATATGTCTACCACAATTAAATGTTTTATTACTATGTTATGGTTTTTTTCTTATTCTCTTTATTTCATTATTGTTCATGTCTTGTTAATAACCAATATTTATTCCATGGCCTCTTTTATTATATTTGATATGAATGGTATGATTATATATCTTCAAGACCATATTCTCATACCTTATTCTCATGATTATTCTTACATGTCTACCTCTTTTACCCTTACTGAAAATTTTATCTCACCCCTTTTTATGTTTCCTTTCGCAGGTAATGAAGATATGTATTATAATAGATGATTCTAAGAAGTTTTCTAGTCACTAATAACCTAGTGGGAGATAATATATCTCATTTATGTACCAATACATATGATTCCCTGATTCCAAAGGGACTAGACTAGTACAATATTCTTGCATATGTTAGTGTAATGTTTTGTGTATTCCAAAAACGTTGTGTACTGTTAATGTTTGAAAATTGTGGGTCGCTATATGAATTATATATAGAATTTACTTCATAAAAATGTTTTGGGGTGAATTTATAGAAGATTTTAGCTAATTATATAGAGCTATATGTTTAATACTAGTTACCATTTTTTTAATTTTTTAATAAGAAAAATTATTGAGTATGATTTTCCCCCATTAATGATTTAGTGTATATATTTTACGATATCTCGAAATCATTTGTATGAACTATTTATGATATATTAAAAATATTGAGATACATTATTTATTTATTAATTTTATATTTCTTTTGATGGAAGAAAAATTATATAAAATATATAATAATTATATTTGGTATGTGATATATATTTTTATTAATAAATATATTATAAATTTTTACCAATATATATGATAATATGAGTGTAACAATTGCAAATGAATTTCAAGAGAATATTTTTGGTTGTGATTCTTATGAGTGATATAATATAATTCTGTTAATAATAATTGAACTATAAATATGTAGGCTAGTAATGAAATTGTCAATATAAAAATATTTCATATGAATATATTGCTAAAATATTTTATGACAAAATATATTGTCTGTTGAGGTTATTATAATTGAAAACGAAGTATTTTATCATGAACAACACCATTTATTGATAAATATTTTTCAAATAATTTAATGTTAGATCCATTATTGTTAGGAATTCACTATACAAAACTAAAAATAGAATTTTACCAAAAGATAAACACTTTTGGAGAAATATAATAAATTTTTAAAAAAGTTACAAAAATATTAGACAATCATTAGAAATGAACCTTATTCATTCCAACTATAATAGTATCATTTATGAGATACGGTAAGGAGTGGTGCATTAGTGTGAAATTCATGAAGATAATAATCTCTTAAAACGAAATTTATCCAAAATATATTAATGTGAAAATATTATGGTATCACTAATACCTTTGGCTATAATTAGTGGGGAAAAATTTATTTTTCAGTGTAAAAAACTACTGACATTCTATGAACTCTATAAATAATAATGACTTTAAAATGGTTACAAAAACATTAATATGTCCCTCCTTTTTTGGAAGTGAAAAATATATTATAAATATAAAATTTAACGTTATTTTTATTGATGGTTATAAAATAAAATAAAAAATGTTATTTTTCTCCGACTCACACCCCTCCCTATATTTTTCTGCAATTAAACTCAACATTTTTTAGAACAAACCCATGACCAAGGCTATCCCCCTATGTCTTCACAAACATGACATACCCTCCCTTAAACTATAGTACTGATATCCACCCATATCATTTTTCCCACATAGATTTGACAATGAGACATCCATTTACATAACTAACATTGTTAGAACTGGTATATATTTATTTCAATTATATTTTATGATATAAGTAATTATTTTATATATATTTATATACCCATTTTTGTTAATAATTTATTCATATAATTTTTTATAATTATATTATTATTTTTAAATAAATTTATATATTTTCTTTAATAACTAAATGTTTTAATATATTTACACATATTTATTTATTTATGTAAATATTTATATAATTACATATATATATAAATTTATTTTATTAATTATTTACTTATATATTTATTTATATATTTAAATATCTACATATAATTTTAATATAGTGTTTTATAATTTAATTATTAAATTCATATTTATTGTAAATATATTCTCGTGACTCTCTCTATATCTATTTAATTGTATAGTTGTGTGAGCAAAATATATGAATATATATATATTAAATTATTTATAATTACATAATAATGATTATATAAATTTTAACACAGATATATATATATATTTGGAAACTGAATTTGTATGCTCAGTTTTGAGTATGTGATTCATGTGTTGTCCTAAAATGTGTATTTGAAATTAAAACATTCAAATTGAATCATACCAGTGACTTCATCTATCTGATTAAGAAATGGTTGATTAATAATTGAAAAAAATGAATTATGAATTTTTTTTATAAAATATAATGACAATATGAGACTATTTTCACTATTTTTAGTCAGTGAAACATGTTTTTAAGTAAAATATCATTTTAAATTGAAAAGTTGAATATCAAGATATAACAAGATAAATGTGGTCCAAATTGATGTGTGGTCAAATTATACACGTCAAAAATAATGTATAGAAACTTTTCCTAGTGTATCATGATATGGCATGTGTGTTTTCATTATTTTTCTTATGTGACACATGATTGGAATTAAAATGTCACTTTTGAGATGAAAATGAATAATTTGAGACAAACCAGGAACACCTTGTGTAGAATTATTTTGATTCTGATTACAATAATTGAAAAAATATTTTTGGATCATTTTCCTAAATAATGAAACAAAATGAGACTATTTTATTAATTTTTATTGTGTAACTAGTGTTTTGAACTAAGATCCATTAGTAAATAGAAAAACACACATTCAATAATACCAGTCACACTATGATTTACATTGTTTTGTGACTGATTCCTATATAAAAAAAATCCCTATTTGTAATCGTATTAATGTATCAATATAATCAAATAATTTTTATTATTTTACCATTAGTGAAATGTGTTTTGAATAAACATTCCACATTTAAATAAACAATAGAACTTTAAATCATACCTGCCACACTATGTGTCATATTTTTGTGATTCTGATTTATACATTTCAAAACAATCATATGAATCTAAAATTCCAGGACAATAAAAGGGTGTTTTCATAGTTTTTACCTATTAAAGTGTGCTTTGAACTGAAATATTACTTTTAAATTTACAAATATACCATTGTGTTATATTGGGTACACAATATTTTTGATTAAATAGTGGTTATTTATTACATTTAACTTATAAATAATGGGATATTTTGGTTAACATTCATCATAATCCATTTGTGTATGATCTGGTTATTGTGAGTGATTTAAGTTTTTAAATAAAATATCATTTTTAAATTGAGAACACAAAAGTTGAGTAATTTATAAATTCAATGAACAAACTACTAATCATAGAAAAAAATTAAATAATGAATTTCTCTATGATGTAAATAAATAATTATTGATTTTATCCACATTTTCAAAGAGATATCAAAGAATATATTTTTTCCAATAATTGTTTTGGCTTTATAGCTCACGAAATGGTTGGTGATAAATAAATTCTTAACGATGTACTTTATTCATGATCATTTTGAAAATTAACTAAATTAGTAGTTGATAAAATTGATAATAATATTAAATATTTTTTTAAGAAAATGATGATAAAATTCACTAAATATGTACATAGAAATCAATAATTCATGAAGTATGTATAAATTATGAATCCATGTATTCTTACCACTTATTTCTATATAATACTATTTACACTTTTGAATATGTTAGACATCGAAAATCATGAGTGTAATGGAAAAATAAAAATAAACAATTTATTAAAAAACATTTAAATTAAATTATAATTATCATTATAAATTCAACTATATGGATGCTAGTTTTTTTGGTAGAATAAGATATAATTCATTAATTTTAAAATGTAATACCCACAATCTATGTAATTTTAGTATTCTGGATAATATAAAAACATTGTGAAAAATATATAATTATAAATGATATAATTTTATATAGTGAAATAATCTTATATATATCTTATTACTTATCTAGTTTTAGAAAAAAATAATCCCCTTGTGATTAGGTATTTTATCATATATTGATTATGAAGATATCTAAACAATGACCTACCATAACAAATTTTCACAAAAAAAATAATATGAAACATATATCATAATGTTTCATATTGAAATGTAGAAATTGTGGTATTAAAAATGGAATAATTTTACCATTAATGATTTATTTGATGGTAATAAATGTATTGATTTGAAAAACAAATCATTGGAGTATCAAAATTGCATGCAATGAGAAACCAATACTCATGAAAAACATAAAAAATATGCGATGATTGAATGGAAAATACATTTTTCATTATTATATTTTAGAGTTCAAACAAAGAATATTGTGTATTAAGAGTTTTTTATTGTCTTTACATTTATAAAACAAATTGATGCCAATTGGTCCACTATTATTAAATATAAATTTCCATCTAATGACCTTTTTTGTGTTGAAGTTATTTGAGGATAAAAGTGTTCCATTTTTTTGGGTGTTCCCTTCATATTGTACTAATATATATGCATATAAAAATTATTAACATCAGTTAACTATAATTAACATATAATATTATCTATTTGTGAAACATATTTGGAAGATTCATTCCATGTATACATTTACAAATGAGATTCCCAGTCATCAATGCTTGAAGATTTAATCATTGTTATCAAGACTAAGAAAGTCTGTAATAGACTCTCTATAAATTTATAATTAGAAATAAGATATATTTATATTAAAATATTTTAACATCATATTTACATGAACATGTAGTATTATTAATTTTTTTATTTGAACTCGTATGGTAAATGAAATCTATAAAGGTATTTTCAATTAATCATTTGATCATTTAGATTTTTTATTTGACCTTGTGTTTCACCTTCCATTTCTAAACATGTAAAAACATTTTCGGGTTCATGAAATTATTCATTAATGTTTAATGGTTTTTCATAAAAAATTCATTTAGATGACATACCTCATTATCAAAATATATTATACAAGATTATGTATTCATGATATGAGTGTTTTAATAGCATGGCTGACGTTTTGAATGTTTATATAATTGAGGGGGATGGGTAACATGAATCTTTTCTATTAAGAAAAATGGATCCCTTATCTCTTATGAATAATTTTTATTTATTTTCTATGTAGTCTCTCTCCTTATATATTTTACATTGTACCCCCACAACAAAGATATATGTGGGTTTTGATGGATATAAATCTCAACCAATCATACCTTGTAGAATATTAGTATATGAATTGTATTTGTATTTTGATAATTTACATTTAACATGAGTTTTTAAAAAATAAGAAATCACATATGGAAAGGGTTACCATTATGTGGAATGGATAACCTCAAATATTGGGGGTGATGGATCTTTATGTAGTGGGTTTTGATGTATTTTTTCCTATAATTGATTCATTCCCATAACATTCACTAACAACTCAGATTTTTAATTAAAAATATCTTTTAAAATTTTAATTTCTGTCTATATCTCATCCATTTTATGTTCATTATCCCCTTTTTCATTTATTTAATCACAAAAGTTTCAAGGAATCACTTTAAAACCATCACTATTGACATGAAAACATTTCTCTATACATTTTAATTCTAATATATACCGTGGTCATCAGGTAAACCAAATAACGATTCTTGTGTCAAAAGTGAATAAACAATATAAGGAGATATGTATTCATTATTATGTAATAAAATATTTATCACATTTTATTTACATATTAAAGACATGCGATTCTCACATTATTTGTGTGTTTTAATCTATTTGAACTCAAAATTTTATTTAAAAAATCCTCCTCCTGTAGCACGTGACGTGGGATAATAGTGGGTTCGGATTTGTATTCCTTAATATTCATATAAATAGAGGTAATGAATAATGTTATAGTTTCTTGAAACATATTATTATTTTTATATATTTAAAATATATAGATTTTTTAAGTGAAGCATTCCCCATCCATTCTTCATAGTATCAGTATGTTGGGTTAATTCAAAATGTATATTTTGTGCACTTAGTTTTTGTTTCATAAATTAAAAATTCGTAATCAAATTAATTAATAAAAATATTTTTTTGTAATTTATTTTTAATAACAATGTACCTTAAATTTTGCCTCATCCCAAAAAATAAGAAGTACAATCAATATTTCCAGGTTAATCATGTGTGCATAAATTTGTGTGCGGGTGTGGATTTACTTTTGATTCAGTGTCCCTGAGATAATGCTTTATAAGAATTTTTGAGGGCTCTATAAGACTTTTTTATCATTAATACAAATTACATTCGATAATAATTAAGTATAAACCCAATATACACGGGATAATGAAGAGGAAATAAACTTTTCATTGTTTTAGTTTGAAGTGCCCAGATCAGTGTGAATCACTGAGAGGGGGAGGGGGTGAATCAGTGATCCCTTAAAACTTTTTACTAATTGATTCTTTATCAATTAAACCTCTATGGCTGGTTAAAGCCTCGATCCACTCTTCTTGTATCTCTCAACCTTTCTCGGATAATGCAGTAATGAAAAGGCACAGGACACAAGGATTTACAAGGTTCGGCACCAAAGGCCTACATCCTTGCCATGCTCTCCAAGCATGGATTCTCCCATTATAATCTGTTAGTATTACAATGGTCGATACAGCTTCCCACCGTATCTCTCCTGAGTCCCACAGGAGGGTCTTTATACTGCGTCCCACAGTGTTACCAGAGTCCCACTGGCCTGCTCCAGAATCCCACTGAAGACTTCTTCTCCCGGAGTCCCACAGGGTCTTCTCCTGGCTCCTCGAGTCACACGAGTATCTCTTCTTCACTTCATGTTCTTCAAGTAACTTCAACAGCCTGGGATAAAGGCTGCTGGCCTTGCTCTTCTTCTGATCACTTGTGGTGAACAGGTCTTCTCGTCTAGCTCAGGCTTTTTCTCCTTCTTCAGGAAGACCTGGCTTCTCTCTACAACTACTGAATACTCAGACAAATAATATCTTTAACTTCAGTCTGGTCCAGTCTCAGTTTCACTTCAACTTCATGCACTGAATGCATGGCATCACAATATCTTCAAGATCTTATGGTCTTGGACTCCTCAGATGCACACCACTGATTTAGCACTGTTCACGTGTGCACGTGCATGCATGCATGCATGCACTCCCCTTCTTTTCTTCCTGGTGCAGTAAACCCACAAAGGGTGTAGTCACTTTAAGCACACACCTTCTCCACAATCTTCACACACTTTATTCAATTTTCTTACACACTTAGAGTGTGTTCTACTTTAGTGTGGGTCTTGTTCTTCTTCAAAGTGTGCACATCACTTTGTACACACTAAGGTTCGGCCTCTTCTTGTCTAGCACACACAACTTGTTTCTTCCTCTTGCACACACACACAATATGTGTTCTTCTTTGTTGTGGTCTTCACTTGGTGCACACAAGCAAATCTTGGTGTAGTTCTTCTTGTTTGCACAAGGCTACGGCCTTTCCC
Source organism: Viscum album (assembly GCA_963277665.1). Taxonomy (NCBI): domain Eukaryota; kingdom Viridiplantae; phylum Streptophyta; class Magnoliopsida; order Santalales; family Viscaceae; genus Viscum; species Viscum album. Next base: position 307,941 of record CAUJRU010000072.1, read on the forward strand.
TTCTTTTTGCACACAAGGCACAAAGGCCTCGGCCTTCTATTCTTTCTTCTTGCACATACACTGCCCGTAGGGTCTCTTCTTCTTCACTTGGCACTCAAAGGGTGCAAGGGCTCGGCCTTCTTCCTTCTTTACTGTGCACACACAAGAGGCAAGGCCTCGGGTCTTCTTGTTCACACCTACTGCCCAACTTGCGCAAAGGGGTGCGGCCCTCCTTCACTTCACAGCCGCGCTAATTCCACTGGCCGTGGGTCGCGCAAGCCACAAGGCGCGCAAGTGCAAGGCACAAGCCGCGGGTGTGCAAGCCTTCGAGCGCGCAAGGAGCACGGCACAAGGGCGTGCAAGACCTCGGGTGCAAAGCACCTCGGGCTTCAACCGTGGGCGCGCAGAGTGTCGCGGCCCCGGGTTCTTCCTGCCGCACAAGGATTAGCGCGCAGGGGTCTTCCCCTTTATTCTTTCACGCAAGGAGTGCGCGAAAGGGACCCAGCCGCGCAAATGGTATTTGCGCGGGGCTTCGGCTTCGCGAGGCACAAGGTGCACGCGGGACTCCTCAAGGTTTCAGCAAGCTTCTTTGGAGCCTTGGGCTCTTCTTTTATAGGCGAAGAGGGCCTCGGTCTTCTGCGGAGAGATATCTTTCAAAACCCCGAAATCTTCGGATCTTCAAAATCTTTCCAAATCTTTATTTTTATCCTCTGTTTCACGCGGGTTCTTTATTTTTTCAGTTTTCTCCACGTGCATGCGTTTTCGAACGAATGCATGGCCTCTGTTTTGGCCATCCCATGCAAAACACGAACCACGTGGCCTTGGCAGCTTTGCTTGCCTCGGCCGACATCAAATTTCTCCACTGGTAGCATGCAAGCTCTTTTTAAAGCATGTATGGATTCGGTTTGAGGAGACGAACTCAACGGACACTTCATCTTCGGCAATGGTGGCCAGGATCTCAAAATCTTCATTCGGGAGGCGCCTGGTTCGAAGGAGGCTCGCGGGAATGTGCGGGGAGGCCTTCGGCTGAGCTCGACGAAGGAGACGAGCTCTCGGCCGTCGGATGCGGTGATCAAAAAGGCTTCGACGGCTTGGATCAGATCGGGGGCGCGGCGGATTAGATGATCGGTCCAGATCGAGCACGCGATGAATCGTGCGGCTGGGATTTGTTCCCGGTGAAAATCCCGCGTCCCACATCGAATTCTCTCACGGAATTTCCACGGTTTATAACCCTGCCGCTCTCCGCTACCCCACAATTGAACTTCCTCCCTCCCGGTGCCGCCCCGCACCGGGTTCTCTCTGCGGGCGCGCTCTGCGCCCGCTATGCTCCCTGCGGGCGCGCTCCTAGCGCCCACAATGCTCCTCCGGTGCGCGGATTTCACCACCGCGTGCCCTCCGGGGGCTTATACACGGCCCCCTCTGCCTCTCGGGGGCTGGCCCCATGGGATCCCCTTGGGCGTGGTGACCTGGTCCCACATGTGCCTTGGGTTGAACCCTTAAGGCTGGCCTCCTTGGTGGCCTAATTTTTTGGCAAAGTAAATATAGGGTACTTTGTATAAAAACAAAGTAACCACATACATAATTTGAAATGCCAAGAGCCACTCCAAGCCTTCTCCTCTAAGCCATTTCTTCTCTCTTCTTCTTAGGAATTCATCAATCCTCCTCTCATATGATATTCACTTAGGATATCGAATTCCCGAAGGTTCTTCATCAACCGAGCTCTTGTTCAATTATTTCTCCTTCATTAGAATTCCTCCATTCTTCTTCAACATTTAGTCATCACTTTGTAATGGAATTCACGAAGGGTTTTTATCTTCAACTGAGCTCCTAAATCACTTAAATTCTTCAATGTGCTTCATTGACCTAATCAGAGATCAATTGGATCAACTTCAAATTCACATGCACTAAGAGTTAGTACATGGACTTTATTAATCCACTTCATCCACTTAGAAGTTGTGGATGGATCTCTTCAACTCCTCATGCATTGTCAGTACAATGCATGGTCTTCTAATCATGTTGTGACTTTGTATCCAGTTGATACAAGTTCTATGAACTTAAAGAACAGCTCCACAATCGTCAGATGTACATGGAGAATGTTGCAACCACAATTTCCAATACCACTTAGTGAATCTCCTAGGTGACATGCATCTTAGTACCATGGCCATTCTCCTTTACCACCAACACCATCACAACCTTTGTCATTCACATATTGACATTCCCTGACTTCCATTCATTCTAGTGACAACTTCATGCCTTATTGACAACAAATGCAACACAATGCACTTCAATCTCCCCCTTTGTATTTGTTGTCAATACACTCCTTCAGCACATATGAATGGGTCAATATGTGTGCCAATATTTCTCCCCCTTATTGGCAATCAAATGCAAAGGTGGGGTGTGGTTCTCTTTCAAAAATCTCTTCCTCCCTTTGAAAAGTATTTTCTTGAAAAACACTGAGAGAGGGATGATGTCACATGTTCTTCTTTAGCAAAGAACCTTTAGTTGATCAACTCTAAGTCTACTTGGGCTAACCCGGTGTAGAAAACAAGAGTGATGTAACCAAGGAACTCAATGCTGTCCAACATTCACTATACCTGTGAGATCATGCTTAGGGGATTGAAATTTTTCAGATACGACAATGAATTTGCTAAATCTTTCACAACTTCACAAAACTCATTAGAAAGTTCAGGTGCAAAGATAAAGCTCCCCCTTTCATCCATTTGTCTTCAATCCATACTCCCCCTTAATTGACAAGATAAACTCAATTAAGAAACAAGGGATGAAAGTATGATTGGAATACCTTCAGCTTTTCTCAAGATAGTATTAAATCTTAGAATACCATCTTCTCCAGATTGGCTCCCCCTCAAGGGGTGCTCTCCATTCTGTCCAAACCACTCTCCAGATGAGAATGATCATCATCTTCAATTCCCTGCATTGTTAGCACATGTAAATACCAATGTATAAGGGAATAAGGTGGAACCTCCTTGGTTCATCAATGTGAACAACAAGGTTGAGAAGATTCTCTCAACCGAGATGTCCCATTTTCACCATTCTTCACACTTGCACATTTGATCTTCAATGATGTTTGTGCTGGTGTGGTTCTCAAAACATCTTCATGTGAAACCTTCTTCTTCCCTTTTGCTTTAGCAATTGCCAGAACTTCATCTTTAGCTCTTTGTAAATCTTTGGCAAGTTGCAACTAATTTGGCCATATGACTAGTAAGTCACTTGGAAGTGTGGCCTCAGTTCTGGATATTCCACATGGTTCTTTTGATACTGTCAAGCTACCTCTCTTAGGCAACTTGTTTTCAACCAATCCCTTCTGCTTCTTCTGGATTGATTGTCTGTTTAAGTTCAGTTGGCTTCTATTGATTTCCATGGCTTGTTTGCAAAGATCCATGGTATGACCTTTCTTTCCACAGTAGAAGCATGTCTTCTTGGTGGTCCTACTGGATGACTCACCCTTCTTGGACTTAGACTCCAAGGTCTTCTCTTCCTTTTTCAAACACTTCTTGGGAGCATTTTCTACTTTCTTCTGCTTGCTTCCCAAGGAATCTCTTTTACCCAGGTTCAGTGATCTTCTCTTCATTCCAGCTTTGGATACAGTTGGAGATTGACATGTATCATTCTTTTGACCACTTTTGCAATCATCCCAGATGTTGTCAAGTAATCCAAATCTATTTGCAGTAAACAGATGTCTCTGGACCTGTGGATGCTGCTTCATTTCTTCTGGCTTGCTCCCCCTAGGCATGGGCTTCCTCTGTGCTTTGTCATTCAGTGGATTGTACCAACAATCCTTTGCACAATGCCCATACTTGTTACAACACCAACACTGACCCACGAATCTTGACCTCTTCAGTCCTTCTGATTGTAGGGTACTTTTCTTGACCTGTTGTGCTGTTTCAGGAGAGCTCTGCTTCTTTACTGTCTTCATCCATATTTGTTTGGAATTATTCTTCCATCCTGCACTTTTTGTGGAAACACAATTAGAAGCATCAGTACAAGATGGTATGGATGGTACCTTCTTTCTAGAAGATGTTGCACTTTTATTAGAGGATGTCTTTCTCTTAGAATCATCCTGCTCAAAGCATACTTGAGTAGCAACATTTTTCCTTTCAGCTGACTGGGAGGCTTCAGCTTTGAGTGATTGCAGATTATTCAATATCACCTCTAGTTCTAAACACTTCATGTTGAGGGAGTTCTTCTCATCCTCAACTGTTCTTAGCCTTCCTTCCCATTTCTCTTCCAGCTGTTTTATCTGGTCTTCATGCATCTGCTTCATTTCAAGCAATGAGTTGTCAAGCTCCTTCACCCTTTTGACTTTGTCTTCTAGTTGAGCATCTCTGACAACCATTGACACTTTGTGCCTCTTTTCCAGTGCATGGAAAACATCTTTGACTAATATCATAAAGAATTCTTTCTCAGAAAGGCTTCTTTGCAATTCTTCACAAGTGTCTTCATATCTTTCATTGCAAAGAGATACTGTTTCATCTTTGGCATTTACCAGCTTTCTGAGAGTGTTGGTTATGCCAACCCTTTTAGCCAGCTGATCTTCCATAGCATTGGCTTCTTCTTCTAACTGTGATTTTTCTTCATGAAGATCATGGATTCCTGTAGCTATACACTTTGCCACTTCCATGGGAACTGTCTTCTGAAGATATTTGAGTGCACTCTGAAGATCATTCATTGTTTCAACTTCATCACAGCTAGGACATGCTTTCTTCATCTTCTTGGCCTGTTTCTTCTTTCTATTTTTCTGAGTCTTGGCAGATATCTCCATTTGAGGCTGGTCACTCATTTCCTCAAATCTGCACTTCATAAAGACTCCCTTGGATCTTTTAGAAGGAACCTCCCTCTGATACCAATTGAAGTGCCCAGATCAGTGTGAATCACTGAGAGGGGGAGGGGGTGAATCAGTGATCCCTTAAAACTTTTTACTAATTGATTCTTTATCAATTAAACCTCTATGGCTGGTTAAAGCCTCGATCCACTCTTCTTGTATCTCTCAACCTTTCTCGGATAATGCAGTAATGAAAAGGCACAGGACACAAGGATTTACAAGGTTCGGCACCAAAGGCCTACATCCTTGCCATGCTCTCCAAGCATGGATTCTCCCATTATAATCTGTTAGTATTACAATGGTCGATACAGCTTCCCACCGTATCTCTCCTGAGTCCCACAGGAGGGTCTTTATACTGCGTCCCACAGTGTTACCAGAGTCCCACTGGCCTGCTCCAGAATCCCACTGAAGACTTCTTCTCCCTGAGTCCCACAGGGTCTTCTCCTGGCTCCTCGAGTCACATGAGTAGCTCTTCTTCACTTCAAGTTCTTCAAGTAACTTCAACAGCCTGGGATAAAGGCTGCTGGCCTTGCTCTTCTTCTGATCACTTGTGGTGAACAGGTCTTCTCGTCTAGCTCAGGCTTTATCTCCTTCTTCAGGAAGACCTGGCTTCTCTCTTCAACTACTGAATACTCAGACAAATAATATCTTTAACTTCAGTCTGGTCCAGTCTCAGTTTCACTTCAACTTCATGCACTGAATGCATGGCATCACAATATCTTCAAGATCTTCTGGTCTTGGACTCCTCAGATGCACACCACTGATTTAGCACTGTTCACGTGTGCACGTGCATGCATGCATGCATGCACTCCCCTTCTTTTCTTCCTGGTGCAGTAAACCCACAAAGGGTGTAGTCACTTTAAGCACACACCTTCTCCACAATCTTCACACACTTTATTCAATTTTCTTACACACTTAGAGTGTGTTCTACTTTAGTGTGGGTCTTGTTCTTCTTCAAAGTGTGCACATCACTTTGTACACACTAAGGTTCGGCCTCTTCTTGTCTAGCACACACAACTTGTTTCTTCATCTTGCACACACACACAATATGTGTTCTTCTTTGTTGTGGTCTTCACTTGGTGCACACAAGCAAATCTTGGTGTAGTTCTTCTTGTTTGCACAAGGCTACGGCCTTTCCCTTATTTTTGCACACAAGGCACAAAGGCCTCGGCCTTCTATTCTTTCTTCTTGCACATACACTGCCCGTAGGGCCTCTTCTTCTTCACTTGGCACTCAAAGGGTGCAAGGGCTCGACCTTCTTCCTTCTTTACTGTGCACACACAAGAGGCAAGGCCTCGGGTCTTCTTGTTCACACCTACTGCCCAACTTGCGCAAAGGGGTGCGGCCCTCCTTCACTTCACAGCCGCGCTAATTCCACTGGTCGTGGGTCGCGCCAGGCACAAGGCGCGCAAGTGCAAGGCACAAGCCGCGGGTGTGCAAGCCTTCGAACGCGCAAGGAGCACGGCACAAGGGCGTGCAAGACCTCGGGTGCAAAGCACCTCGGGCTTCAACCGTGGGCGCGCAGAGTGTCGCGGCCCCGGGTTCTTCCTGCCGCGCAAGGATTAGCGCGCAGGGGTCTTCCCCTTTCTTCTTTCACGTAAGGAGTGCGCGAAAGGGACTCAGCCGCGCAAATGGTATTTGCGCGGGGCTTCGGCTTCGCGAGGCACAAGGTGCACGCGGGACTCCTCAAGGTTTCAGCAAGCTTCTTTGGAGCCTTGGGCTCTTCTTTTATAGGCGAAGAGGGCCTCGGTCTTCTGCGGAGAGATATCTTTCAAAACCCCGAAATCTTCGGATCTTCAAAATCTTTCCAAATCTTTATTTTTATCCTCTGTTTCACGCGGGTTCTTTATTTTTTCAGTTTTCTCCACGTGCATGCGTTTTCGAACGAATGCATGGCCTCTGTTTTGGCCATCCCATGCAAAACACGAACCATGTGGCCTTGGCAGCTTTGCTTGCCTCGGCCGACATCAAATTTCTCCACTGGTAGCATGCAAGCTCTTTTTAAAGCATGTATGGATTCGGTTTGAGGAGACGAACTCAACGGACACTTCATCTTCGGCAATGGTGGCCAGGATCTCAAAATCTTCATTCGGGAGGCGCCTGGTTCGAAGGAGGCTTGCGGGAATGTGCGGGGAGGCCTTCGGCTGAGCTCGACGAAGGAGACGAGCTCTCGGCCGTCGGATGCGGTGATCAAAAAGGCTTCGACGGCTTGGATCAGATCGGGGGCGCGGCGGATTAGATGATCAGTCCAGATCGAGCGCGCGATGAATCGTGCGGCTGGGATTTGTTCCCGGTGAAAATCCCGCGTCCCACATCGAATTCTCTCGCGGAATTTCCGCGGTTTATAACCCTGCCGCTCTCCGCTACCCCACAATTGAACTTCCTCCCTCCCGGTGCCACCCCGCACCGGGTTCTCTCTGCGGGCGCGCTCTGCGCCCACTATGCTCCCTGCGGGCGCGCTCCTAGCGCCCACAATGCTCCTCCGGTGCGCGGATTTCACCACCGCGTGCCCTCCGGGGGCTTATACACGGCCCCCTCTGCCTCTCGGGGGCTGGCCCCATGGGATCCCCTTGGGCGTGGTGACCTGGTCCCACATGTGCCTTGGGTTGAACCCTTAAGGCTGGCCTCCTTGGTGGCCTAATTTTTTGGCAAAGTAAATATAGGGTACTTTGTATAAAAACAAAGTAACCACATACATAATTTGAAATGCCAAGAGCCACTCCAAGCCTTCTCCTCTAAGCCATTTCTTCTCTCTTCTTCTTAGGAATTCATCAATCCTCCTCTCATATGATCTTCACATAGGATATCGAATTCCCGAAGGTTCTTCATCAACCGAGCTCTTGTTCAATTATTTCTCCTTCATTAGAATTCCTCCATTCTTCTTCAACATTTAGTCATCACTTTGTAATGGAATTCACGAAGGGTCTTTATCTTCAACTGAGCTCCTAAATCACTTAAATTCTTCAATGTGCTTCATTGACCTAATCAGAGATCAATTGGATCAACTTCAAATTCACATGCACTAAGAGTTAGTACATGGACATTATTAATCCACTTCATCCACTTAGAAGTTGTGGATGGATCTCTTCAACTCCTCATGCATTGTCAGTACAATGCATGGTCTTCTAATCATGTTGTGACTTTGTATCCAGTTGATACAAGTTCTATGAACTTAAAGAACAGCTCCACAATCGTCAGATGTACATGGAGAATGTTGCAACCACAATTTCCAATACCACTTAGTGAATCTCCTAAGTGACATGCATCTTAGTACCATGGCCATTCTCCTTTACCACCAACACCATCACAACCTTTGTCATTCACATCTTGACATTCCCTGACTTCCATTCATTCTAGTGACAACTTCATGCCTTATTGACAACAAATGCAACACAATGCACTTCATAGTTTTTAGTAAAAGAGATAAAATATATCATAATATAACACTAATATCTTCCAAAATTAGTTTCTATATCATTCTCACAATACCATGCCATATATCTAAATTAATTATCACATTTATACTGTGGTGTCCCAAATGTAATGAATGAAAATGGACATGTAGGGGTTAACTAGAAGTCTGAGTGTATTCCATCAAACCTAAAATTTTAGGCCTCTTCTTCATTACCTAATGTCTTTAGTTATGAGTTTAACACAATAATAAAGCTATTTTTTCTCGGACATAGTTTTGTCACATTATAACATTTCCTCAGTTTCAACATTGCTAATATATTATTCCTAAGGGTTTGTAGAATCAATTAGTGGAGAAACCCATTGTACCAGTGTATTGTGAGGATCTATATGTTTAGAATCATATTTTTACCCATGATTGGGATCATCATCATATGGATATTCCATTAAATATATTATATTTTTAACATGTAATTTTGTTTATGTATATAAAGTATTAATTTAAAATTACTATTACATAAAAAACTAATATTAAAACTTTCTTACTATACCATTGAGATCATTGTTTTTTTCTGAATGGTTGAAGGAAGTTTACACAACTATTATGTATCAAAATCCCCTAAATGTTGTTTATTATGATTTAAAATACAATGTATACATTAGGACCACCATGAAATGATCATGAAATCCCCATGAAAAGGTAATCCTTGGAAGAAGGAGCATATGAACCACCAGTGATTTTGGTTAATAATCAAACAATCAAATAATTTATGTTTAAAATATTAATGATATAAAATACATATACTAGCTATGAAACCATTATGAATGAATTTTTCCTTATAAACATCCTTATTGATATAAAATTTCATGAATCCCAACACATTGATTTGAACTACAATCCTTTGATCGAGCAACATTGATTAAAAAATCAGCCTTTGGAACGTTGCATAAACCCAAACCCATATTTAATTTGTGATTCCAAAATTTGATATTTTAAAATAAATTAGATTTTTTCCCTTGATAGTAGATACATGAATAACTTCTTCTATAATAGTACCTCCACTATTTTACATGGTACTTAATTCAATATTTTTCCCTATATAACACACATATCCACTAAATGAAACAATTATAATGTGATATATTCACACTTATACCTTTGGTTATACACCAATTTGTTTATAAAATAGATTTCATATGTGTAGATGAATCCAAATCATTAACCTCAAATGAATCCTATAAACTATCCACTTTGTTTATTCTTTTCCAGCATTCATCCAATGATTGATTATAATTCTTAATAATTACTTTCTGATATTCAAAAAACGGAACAACCTCTTAACTATTACATAAAAATCAATTGGAAATGTTTTTCCACGCTATATTGGAAAATGTAAAATAATCAATTTAAGAAACTCCTTAACTCATAAGTCACATAGTTTGATGAGATTTTGGTATACCAATTCTCTCTATATCAAATAGTTTGTCAGTATAGAATATAATGGCGTCCCCCAAAATATATACCACTACATAATACATACTTCTTCCAACTACAATTTTTTATTTATCATTTTTAAATATTTATATATATCATTTAATGAGGTTCATCCATATAAAATGTACTTGGATACACAACCATATATCTCTATGAATGTGAACCATCATGTGATACATCATATCAAATATGTACTGTTGGACTATCTTCTCCAATTCACATAATAATAATTTTATTTATCTTTATATAGTTAAAAATTTAATCGGGTCGATAAATATAATATATATATATTTTAAAAATAAAAAAACATAATTAATGTTTTAAATTATCTTTTGTGAAAAATGAAATATAATTCTATAAACATTAAATATTTCTTTAAAATATCAAAATTATATCATTTTAGGACATATAAAATTAAATCAGTCATTACCATGATATTCCAGTTAATTGATAAATACCCCTATGGAACCTTTACATCATTCAAGAAGTTAAAAAAATAATATATCTTTCTCATGTGAATAATGTAAGTAGCTAGACGAATAAAATTCTACCTTTCACATTTATCTAATGACAATAATACCCTTATCACCATATTAATAATTTCTATGAAACCCTTAATACCAGAAGTTTTAGGTGAATTTATTAACAATACATTTAACATATTTCATTAATATTACCTTTATTCATTGAATCAATAAAATGTTTGATGTAAATCAGTTCAAGAATGATAATTAAAAAAACCAATATCTTTTTCCAACTGGGTTTCATAAGGTATTTTGAAAAATGATAATTGAAATGGGTGACCATATCATTTACATTCACACAAAGTTTAGAGAATTTTAGTAGAAATAGTATTGTTCATTCTTATGAATTACCATTGAATTATGTAATCTAGGAACGGTGTTTATGTTGTTAAGCTAGAAAAATTTGATGTCTTAAAAACACACTCTTTGAGGATTTTTTCAAACAAACTATGTTTGTAAATTTTTCACATTTGGACACATTTAATTTCCATTATTTTTTATCCTAATAAACTTACATTATTATGATATTTATTTATTTTCCATTAGAAACAAAATCTCTTTATATGAAAGGACCATTTATATAAAAATCATTAAATATAAAATCATAATCACGTATTAATTTCATATCATTTATCAATGTATGTAAATAAACATTAATATCATTAAAAAATATTTTCTTCATAATCTAATAAGATACAATATAATATTTATTTTATTGATGCATAACCGTGATGTAAAATTATATGTTTCCAACATAATATTCCATGTACAATGAGTGATACATTTCACACCAAAAGGATTCACTCTATCAGTTGATAGTTCAAGATAAATGTTTATTGGCACACTTCCAAATTCAGGATTCTTATGAGAATTGTTTTATAAATATAGAGTATGATAGTTGATGATGTTTTATAACCTAATTTCATGTTTTTATGTGCAAATTTAATTTCCTTTAAATCTCATCTATTTAATATAGGCACATAGACCACAGAATTATTGTAAATTACATACAACATTATATGGACTTCTTTGATATTTTTTGTTATGTAAAAAATCACACAAATGGGATTTTATAAGGTATTTTTGTTCCTTTTGAAAGAATATATTATTATTTGCATAAGAATTTATTCTTTTAGATATCATAACCATTGAACATAGAATTATTTAAAATCATATATACGTAAGGGATTCTCATTATCAAATTGTTTCATATCATTCAAAAGAACCATAGTTCCATAATACTGGTGCCATCCCATTCTTTAACATCATTCACTTTATATATCATCGGTAAGGATAAAATGTCATATATTTAGTTCAACCATCATAAAATTGTGTCTTTTCACAACACTTTACTTTTTGAAAGAGATTTGTAAAATCACGAATTTCGTCTTAAAATATTATTAAAATTTTCAAAATATATTCTTTATCCTCATTTACACTTATTATAATATCCTTTATGTAATATTCATTAACATTTTCACATGTCATCATATGAGATGATCCATAAAACATTGTTTAAACCCAGACGACTAACTATATTCAGTTCATCCCCATGTTTATTCTATGATTTATAACATTGACATAATTAATTATAGCTCAAGTCTTCTTCCAACTCTTCTGGACAAATTAGTCACGAATAATTAAAACATGAACACTGATAGAGGATTTGATCAGGGTTATATATATAATCCTTTTAAAACATGAGGAACTCTATTACCCCATCTTTAAATAATTTTTTCATATGATTTAAAAACACACCGGTTTTGTTTATATCCAAAAAATTTAGTTCAGAAATATTTATATCTAATGAAATAAATAAATGAATATAATGAATGGGATTAGAATTAGAAAATGATATACTTTATATAAAAACACATATTTTCATTATATTTGATATAATTTTTCCATTTTCCAAAAACATTTTAGAAACTATAATTTCCAAAAATTAAATTATTTTAATGTATTAGAAATTTTACTATTTTTATTATATTTCAAATATAATAAATAATTTCATTAAATAGATAAATCAAGGGTAACAATAATAAAAAATTTTAAAATGGAGAGCACAATCTCCAATCAGTTCTCCTCATCAATGGTTTTCAAGGTCTTCAAAATTCATTAGAGGCCATCTTAAATAGAAAATGCTAAAAATATTGGATGTTTTCAAGTTAAAATTTCAAATGGTTTATTATGAGTTATCATATGTAGAAATTGGTAAACATTGAATGATATAATTACTATATAATAATCCCAATTTAATATAATAAATACAATCTTAAATCACTATTTTTGAAACCGGGTTTAGTAATGTTTTTCTTCATTTAATATACCTTTATATTATTGTAATATTAAATTAGTGGGTCGTGATATAGTATCACACCTCCTAAGTTGTTGTTAAATGCTTCACATTGGTATTCTATCAAATAATTTTGTTAAAATTAATGTAATAATAAATCGAAGATTTTTATTTTTATAGTTATTGTATAATTTGGAACATTTCAAGGATTCAATCATTGTGCATCCTAATAAATACAAAAATATATATTGAATTTTATACTAATGCAGATAAAAACAAATAAAAACACAATAAAAATTGTATACTTGAAAACATTTTATCCAATGTCATGTTTTTATATTGAATCCATTATTCAAACACTTGGACAATTATCATTTAAAATATAGTTTTTTTACCCAAACCACATATGAATGAATAATCATGAATCCATGAATATATATATGATATACAATTATTTATAAAATTAAAGACATTCATTTCTAATCTAAAAATTATGCAATATATTAATTCAACACCTAATCGAGAAAAACCATTTTCATTCAACTGAATCTCCATAAAATTTTAAATTATGAACAAATATTAATATTTTTAATTATTTTATATGAAATTCCTATCCACGGTGTATAATTATATATTCATAGTGGAATTAAAACCATAAAAATGGAAAATCATGCATAATCAATGAACCAAAATGAAATCGCTCTAAAATGTAATATTCTAAAAAACATAGGATGGACAAGACAGAAAATTGATTATAGATAAACTCATAAGGGATGAACCATTATAGGTGATGAGGGGAATATAAACTCAAAAAAGAGATAACACGTGAATTAATATCTATGAATCCATAAAAACACATATGGGATACCAAAAATTCAGTTAAGAGGTTTTCTTTGTCTAAAATAAATATGTTTATATTCCTTATATTAATAGAAAAAAAACATAATTTTTTTTACAAAGATATGTAAGATCAAATAAGAATAAATAAAAACATGTGGCTATATCATATTTATTGTATTAAGGATTGATACTTCCAAAACCCTGTCTTTGGATAATGTAGAGAATTAGATTATTGATAGATAAATTCTAGTAGGAGAGAAGTGATTTCTCAGGGTTTAATTTAAAATGGGTGAAGGTTTTTAGTATAACATAATTAAAATAACAGACAAAAGTATATTTTATGAACACTAAAAATATAATCATTGAAAAATAAAAATTTTTCCAGCTCTTTCTTATCACTGATATGTTATGACATTTACTCTAAATATTCACGACTAATGTAGTATTACAATGCCCATTTTTTAACATTGATAAAATTATCTTTTTTCAGTGATTAATCTATTACCAAAAAATTGACAAAAAATGAATGATTAAGATTGATTAAATAATATTATTTATATAAGTTAAAAAATTAAAAATTAATTATACTGACTACATTAAATAATAAAATATTATAAAATTCATTTAAATAATTAAATTATAAAAATTTCAAAAATATTAAAAAAATCAAACCTAGTCTAGAAATAATTATAAATAAATATCTAAACATGAATAAATTCTTGAAATACTAAATTGATAAATTGTATTTAATCAGTGAATTTTAACTATGAATATAAAATTGAATAATTTACAAATATATAAAAAAGAGAATTCACAACATTAAATCCACAAACTACAATCACATAAAAATGAATAAATAAGAAATATTTCATATTGAGATAACAAAATTCTTAAATATTAATATTATTCACTTGTTAAATTAGAAAAAATATTACAAATATTATTTTGATAAACTAATTTTATAAATAGTACACATATTAAAATTATTAAAAAATAATAAAGCAAAATAATAATTATTATTCAGATTAATTATAATTATATATATAATATTAATACATATTAATTATATATATAAAAATAAATATTAAAAAAATGAAAAATTACAAAACAATATTAACTAATAATTTTTAATAATGACTAAATAATATTAAATTAAATAATATTTCAAATGAATAATTAAAATTTAGTAAAATATAGAAATATATTAAAATGATAATTATTAGGATTAATTAAATAAATGTAATGACCTAAAAAATTATGAACAATGAAAAATTAAATTATATATATTTTTTACTAAATGTAAATTATGTCATCTTTTTAAATCCATGAATTTTTAGAAATGCATTTAGATAAATTAATTATATAACTTTTGGTAATTTTAGTAATATTAAAACTCAATAAATAATTAGGAAATAAATATTAATGGTATAGTTTAAAAATATATAGAAATTAGTAATACTTATTTACTAAATATTGAAAAATGAATAAAATAGAAAAAAAATAAATATTAATAAATATTGATTGTGTGAAAATAATATCAAATGAAATAATATTAAAAATTAATCATTATAATTGAATAATTTATAAAAAATATTTTAAAAGGGGAATTACAAAAATTAATTACATGAATTAAAAAAAAAATCAAAAAATAAATAAATAAGTGATATTAAATATATAAATTCAAATTTAAAAAAAAATTAATAAAATCGAATATATAAAAAAATAAAATTTATTATTTAAATACGTCGAATAAATATATTTCAAAAATTTTAAAAATATTAAATCTTAATAAATAAAAAGGTCAAATTATTTATAATATAAATTTAAAACATATTTAAAGTATTAAAAATTACTAATTTTTTCAACAAGCCTAAGATAAGGAACAAAGAACATATAAAATTTATTAAATTTAAAAGATACAAGTTAAGAGAATGGGTCACACCAAGAAAATCAACCCACAAAAAACAAAAAAATGTCAACTTAAGCACACATAAAAAAACTCAAAGAGGCACTAAAATGAATAATCTTCTGCATGGGTTAATGAATAACCCCACTAACACTTATTGTAAGGGGATCTGACACAATGAATCACACCATACTTCTAGGTCTCATCTCTCTATTAAGTCTCATGTACATTATTTGAATAAGGTTCAATTGGAACCACTATAACCATAAACCTAGAGGCCACCTCATGGAGATTCCCCAGCTTTGGCTATCCACTATGTACCAAGCACTTCGAAAATCCCACTCTATGTTCACATGCCTATCCCTTGCATGGGAATCAATAATCACCACATGATCAACTATATAATGGGTTGTATACTACAAGCGAGTAAAATATGGATTATCTTCTATGGCCTGATGACCTATCAAATATCCCATAACTCTTATAGTAGTCTCGTCCAATTTCTCTACCACAACTTCCCATATATCCTCCTCTCTAGGAGGATCTTTAAAGAAGTCATCAATATTACAACCATAATGGTTGTTACATGTATTTTCGTCATATAATGAGTTAAGGACTCCAATGGGACAAGGTGCAGGCACCTGTGTCTTACTAAAATTTACATTAATTAATTGATCACTAGATGTGACCAGTATCCCAGTCTCAAGAACCTCCACAACATGCATATATGTTTCTATTAGAGACAATGTATTTGAATTAGATTTTCCAACATTAAATTTTTGAAGAATATAGTAATATACACAGTAAAAAAAAGTCATGTGCAGTGGATATTGATTCACATTCCTTATAAGATCTTTCCACTTTCGATTT
Source organism: Viscum album (assembly GCA_963277665.1). Taxonomy (NCBI): domain Eukaryota; kingdom Viridiplantae; phylum Streptophyta; class Magnoliopsida; order Santalales; family Viscaceae; genus Viscum; species Viscum album. The sequence continues at coordinate 324,102 of CAUJRU010000072.1, forward strand.
ATGATATTGGATTCAGTTAAGTGTTGGTTCCTTGTATATATGTTAAATATAAAACGTCTTATGTGTTTTCCTTTCACTAGGACTTTCCATAACATCACATATATAAAAACACACAACATACATTTATTACACTCCCAAATGATTTGTTTTGACCTTTGAGAAAGCATATTTAGATGAATTCAATGGGGATGAATGTCCAACAATTTTGGCCTCCATATAGCTTTTGAAATCATGTTTGACAGTATTAGCATATACAACCTAAAAAAATTTCATTGTCAGAGTCCAAGGATACTTCTCTAGAAATGAATTAATACCCAATTCAGTATCATGAATTAATATATCAATTGGAATAAGTGGAATCTATAAGTTATGTCCAACCTGAGGCCCATTAGTGGTCTTCATAATTTTTAATAGATCTTCAACATCTATTTTATTTGTTCCTTTGTTATCCCATGAAGAAATAATATGTTCCTGCCTTAATTTTTGATCATCCAAATCATCCATAGGGGATTAACCAATGGATTGACTATCCAATGATTTGTCACTACTATATCATCAAAAAATTTATGGTCCTCTATACCTAAACTACCAAATCCCCTAGAATCGATATCATAACTATGGACTCTTTTAAAGAATGTAACTCCATAATAGTGTCCTCCACCCCACTTGACTGTTCAGCCTTATTTACAATTATAGCATGACCTATACTATCATCCATTTCTCTTATAAATGGTTCATAGGTAATTTGTTTAGCTAAATATGTATCAGTGTTCACACCACCTTCTTTAGTGCTTCCGGGATTAGATAATGATTTAAAGAGGCCATTTCCATGTAAGGGGAAAGAATTAGGTTGATTATATTAATGGGAAGGGGATTACTTAGGAATTTTTTAATTAAATAAGAGTCTCTACTAAATTTAAACCCATTACATCATCACTTTTATTCTTCATAATCATTTAGATAGTATAATCGTGACCATATTTAATGTTGAAGAAACAAACAATATACCTTATACAAAATTACATAGAATGACCAATAATCACTCTCTCATAACATAATGTTTGTAATTTCTCGTAATCAATTTCTATGTTCAGCTCATCATTTCCTGTTTATATGACCACATTATCAGTAAGACTCGTGCATAAATTTTAGAAAATGAATAAATTCATGATATATTAAAAATCAATAAATATCAATAATGAGAAAAATAAAAAAAATTATGAAGAATGAATGAATAAAATTTATGCAATTAAAAAATATATTATAAAAAAGATAATTCATAACCTTAATTATATGAATTATAAAATTAATAAAAAATTGATATAAATAAATAAATAAAATAATAAAAAAATATTATTATTTCTAGTTTCTGATCTATGCTTTGTATTGACTGTATATTAAAAAATAATTAACTATTATACTTTAAATTTTTAATAATAATTAAGAATATTTTTATTTAATAAAATTATGAATATTTAAAAATATTTAAATTATATTCATAAATGAATATGTAAAAATTATTAAATGAATAAATATTAAAAATTATTAAATATGAAAATTTTATATATAATAAAAAATGAATAAATTAGAGAAAATATTTAAAGTGATGAAATTTTAAAAATGAATAAATAATATTTAATAAATAAATAGACATACACTTTACATAAATACACAAGCACACATACACACAGTGATATACACAAACACAGACACACACACACACACACACACAAATATAAACATACATGAATACACACACACATACACATACAAACATGTATACACATACACATACACACAACAACTAACATGTACAAACATGGATAAAAATATATATGCTTACACATAGAACATATATGAAGATACAAATCCTATATAAAAATACACATGAAAACACATATAAAAAAACAAACACACATATATACATATGTACACTTACATATACACATACTCATATAGATATACATATATACACATATACCTGAGCGTACATCCATATGTATATGCATACACATACACAATCATACATACTCACACATAATCACATACAAATAAAAAACACATAGAAATACATACATCAATAAACATACACATAAATGTACACACACACACACACCACATATGTGGACATACATCAAATAAAAATACATACATACACATACATTCATGAAAATACAAACATACAAAAAAATATTCATATATACACAAAAAAGTGAATATTTTAAATAATTTTATATGAATATAAATATTTATATTCAAATATGAACTAGTTAAATCAATATATAGTCAAGTATATTTATATAATTTTTTAAATAAATTATCAATATATTATATTTATTTATACAATTTTGAAATTATTAAGAGAAATATATTCTTAAATGTTTTTTTCCTAATGTAATTTTAAAATATATTGAATTATATAATTTTTGATACTCAGATTGATAATTAAATTTTTATCATAATATAAATATATAAATTATATTTATATATTATATATATATACATATTTTTATATAAATTATAATTACAAATTTGTAAATATGTATATATATTTAATTATTCATTGGTCCCTTTGTCGGTTCTTTTTCCATGATCGTAAAGGAGAGGATTTTATGAGCACTTAAAAACACTAGATAGTGTAATAATTTTATTAGTTCTTTTACAATTCTAAAAAAAACAACCTTTATCAATGATTTTAGTTTATGTTAATTAATGTTTTCCCTTTATCACTGCTTCTTGTTTAGTGTTGATAGATGCTTGTGATTAATAAAAATAAATCTATAAAATTTATTTAATGACATTTTTAATCAATCAACAATATTTAAACAATACACCTACCCAAATTTAAATTAATATAATTATTTAGATGTTATGAAGTTAATATTACATGGAATTCAATAAATAATTATTGATAAAATAATAATTATTTAATTGAAATTACATAATTTATAAATTATTTTTGTTAAATTCTCAATTAAGGATTAGTATTTAATTATTATTAATAAATAAATTTTGGGAAAAATATATTGTGGTAGTGGGGGTATGAATGTTGACATCAGGGTATCATTGTAATGAATATTTATCCACCACACCATCACAAGATGTGTGTATTTGAACCATTGTGGAATTATTTTCAAAATCATTTATCTAACTGTCACATCCTCCTAGGGGTCGGTGTTGATGATGAAATATGAATAATAATATACATAATTATAAGGCAATACAATGAAATTATATAGAGATGTGTGAAGCTCACTGGGTAGTGTGAGAGTCTTGCATTGATATATAAACAAGAAGAATAAAAATTTATGAAAGTTGTGAGAGACTCCCATTTTCTTCTTATTACCATTGATTGTTCCCTTATTTTATAATATATTGATTCAAAGAGATATTTCAACAGTATTATGACATGAATCCTCTATAACTTGTGAGGCTTTTTCTGTTATTCTCATTATTCCTATGTCAAATGGGGTGGTTGTAAATTAATATATGGAAATAAATTTCTGAAAAATTATAACAAATTTAACTCCCTCTTAAGCTGAAAAGCATCCCAAGGATCTTCCATAAATAGACTCACTATCTCTTGTATATATTAATATTTTATCATGTATTATATTTATTAATAATTATAGTATTTATATGTATATATTCTAATATTTGTTTTTTTAAAGTGTTGTGTTGAAAGAATACATGATCCAACCTCTATAATAGAGATGTTAATTATCCTTAAACATGGAAGCATATGTGTGGTGTGGGCCTTTTAGACCAATTTCCATGTTTTCAATAATATTTTAGATCTATGTTCTCATGTTTCCTGATGTAAAAATTGGAAATGTAATGCTACAAATTAAAATGTATTTTTTATTGATATGTAGATTCCATGAATAATTATCATTTTTTATGTTATTTTATTATTTTTATCTTTTATTATTTTTAAAATTGGGTTTATATCATTCTAGATATTTTTCTATACCCATAAATGAGTATTTCTGTCCTTATATAAGTTTATGTTACCCCTATGTGATCTGGAATTACCCTTACATGAGGAGTATATCACTATAATATTATATTTGTATTTAAGGTATTTTGATAACTTGTGTTATATACCTTTTAATTTATATATTCTAACCCATATGCATTGTATGAAGTGAATGTGCTAACCTTACATGGAATATGTATCACCATTACGTATCAGTTCTTGGTTCACTAATACAATGATCAAGTAACCCTTATGTAGAATCAAACTTTTTGGTTTTTTGTAATAATTTATTTATCACATTTCTCATCTGAACACCAATCTAAAATTAATGAGAATTGTTTGAAGGATTTTTGAGGGGAGGGTTTCATATATTAAGTGTCAAATTCCCCTACATTTAAATCAAGAGATAGATTGAATGACTCGAGAGGTAAATTTGAGAAATATTAATATAAGGGAAAGAGATTGAGCCTAGTGAAAAGATATAATTCAAGGACATATATCTAATCATAGTTGGAGTTGAATCCCTGGATTTATTTTCAGATGAAGAGCTGGTAGAAGTTTGGTTTGAAGAGGTGGAATGTAGAATAAAAGGTGTGTAGGGTCTTCTATATGTGATGCAAACCTTGAGTAAGGGGGTTTAATCTAGGTCTCTTCTTTCTTGTCGATTGTTTTTTCGTACTTTATTTTCTTATATTCATTAATATTGTTAATGTATTATAGAATGATTCTTAAGTTTCTATCCATATTATTTTATTTTTCCCATATATTTTATCCCATTATTAAAATATCATCTTTTATTGGATTTATAGTGCAGTGATGAGTAATGTTCTTACAACCGAGTAAGACCAATGTGGTTTGAACCATATTACTTTCATGCTATATTTTTACATCATTAATTTATCATTCTTGTTGTGGAATTCTCAGGATACATTGAAAATAATCGTTTATTTTTTCCTACTATTCTCTTTATCGGGTATTTTTAATCAATTTTAAGATTCTATTTTTATTTCTATTATTTATGGGATTCATGACACTTCCTCATTCATAGAGTTTTTACTTGTTTCCGAGGTATTAATCCAATAAAAATTTAATATTTGAGGTTACTTTATTGGGTATTTTAGTGTATTTGGATTCACTATATATTGATATGTTTTTTGGGAAGGAATGACTTCCATTTACGAAGAGTTAAGAGGCATTCTCTTCTTGTCCACGATGGACATGAATATTCATTAGAAATATCCGAGAAGAAAGTTACCTCTATCTCACCCATTGAGAATACGTATAATTATTTTTATGATATTAACCCTAATATTTTATTGAAATACCATTCCCTATTATTGTTGAACCTATATAACAAGGTCCTATATTTATTGTTCCATAAGACTTCTTCCAATATAATTGTATTGAAATTAGAGAAACATTACCTAAATTAATATGTTTTAGGAAATGTATAAAAGAAAACCCATCTTCATAATTTTTATATGGGCCTTGGGACCTCTATGTGGACTCATTTATATAATTCAAATATGATTATATTATACTTTTCTATAGTAAATTCACAAAATAGGGATGTGGATGAGGTTTTTTTACTAGATTCATTGGAAGAATCATTTAATCCAGTTAGATATCCAATGGTCTATAGTAGGGATTCTGTCACCTTATACAAAGTGAGGTCATTTTTTTTCTATGGATAATCATAATCATGGTTTAAGTATATAGGGATGCCTGGTGAATTGTGGGGAAAATATTCTCATTGTGAGTGGTCAACCTAGTGGTAAAACAAACGTCTGAAATGATAATAGTTGTTTCTAAAAGATTAAATGACATTACTGTGAAAAAATGGATACATTAATAGATACTATCATGAGGATATTTCTAATTATTTTATGTCCCATAAAATTGTGGTGTATCCAATTTATAATGGTTTTATGGGTAGATGAGTTTATTTAACATCAATTAGTATAAAGTAGGTGTAACTATAGGTTTTCATTCTATTCTCTTCCTAGGACTAACTCTATATGTGATTTCTAGGGTGAACCCATTTGAAGAGAGGGTGTTGGTAAGGTTAGTTTTATAAGATATTTGAGTATAGGTGGATATGTGTATCATATAATCTTGTTGTATTTTCTTTATATGTGTTTTATTATTCTTTTACTAACTGAAATAAAACTATTTTAGACTTGAAATTGTGATACTATGTATTTATATTTTTCATAATTATTTTTGTCAAAGAAATTGCATATTACTCTATTTTCATTGGATTTCATTTAGCGGTGAGATAGTTGACTAAGACCAATGATATCATGTGTCAAGTTATATGCATGTATGTGATGAGGTAAGGTTGAGTAACAAAATGTGTGAGATTTATTTAATATAGTTTCTTAGATTTTTATATATTTATTAGTATGTTTTAGTAGTTGATAGTGGTATATGTGTTGGTATGGGAATAGATATGCCACTATAGTTTATGTTAAGTGAATATCACACTATAACAACCAAGCTTAGTTCTTTGTTATTCATATTGGTGATGACTTTCTAATCCAGCTGAAATTTTAGCCTAATGTAAGATTACAAGAACAACATCCATGTGTTTCTATATTTTATTTTATAAGGTGGAGATTAGTTAAATTTAGATTATTAATGTTAAAATTTATTATGTTTTTTTATTTTATATGTCATGAGTAATATCCAATTTTAACTTATCTAAAGTATTTTAATGTTTTATTTTTCTCTTTCATGGTTTTGCATCATTTTTTATTATTTTACTTGACCCATACTTGATGATTATTACCTTTATGTATTTTTTATATTACCCTTATGTGGGGTTTTAGTATTATATGACGGTTATTATACCATTACATGTTCTTTTTTAGTTTTGGATACACTTCGCTTATGTTGAAATTATAATTTGGTTGGGATATAGTTACCTTTATTTAGCTATGTATCAACCCTTACACGAAGTGTGTAGTGGCTGTATTACACATTATTTAGATCTATGTTACACATACACAATAGTTAATGGAGAACTTACATAGTGGTCAACAAAACCCTATGTAGCACCATCCACTCAAGTGTTTATCACAGAAAATTATTTAGCATTCATATTGTCTAAAAACCTTTCTCATGTTATTGATTTTTCTTTCATGGTTGTTCAAAGGGAAATTTTTATTTGAATTTATATGACTATGGACCCTACATATAAGTGAACATAAGGAATAAAATCTTAGATAGGTGAATATGAGATAGATTTGGATAAGATAAGGAGACAATCCAGATTAATTAGGGGTTATTTGAGACATTATTAATGATAATGCTCGTAGTGGAGTCCATGGAATTATTTTTGGTGGATAGAATGAATTTGTGGGAGTTTTGATAAGAAATAATTGACAAAAATATTTTTGTGGGTCATTAATATATTAGGTAAATCCCTAGTAAGGGTGATTTGTCTTAGTTTATTCATTCATGTCAATTTTTTTACCATTTTTTATTATTTCAGATTGATTATTACTATGAAAATGATACTTATGTATTCCCCATGTTTAGTCTATTTTATTAGTATTTATTATCTTTATCATTTCCGTATTTTTGAGCTGAAATGTTTTAATTTATTAATAAAATAGTGATGGTTTGTTTTCCTTCCATGGAGTTGGACCAAAGTGGTATGAACCGCGTTAATTTCCTTTAATATTTATTATATTATAATTTATCATTATCACTATGTATTTTTCATTCTACTACACCAATGAATTATTTTCCTATGTTTTATTTTATGATATTTCATGGTGATTTTTCATCTTAGGCTCATTGCTATTTTCGTTTCTATTTTGGGTTTGTAACATGATAAGACCTCCAACCTGGTGTCTTCCTATATCACTATGGATTTACTCTAATAAAAACTACACTGGCCTCATACACCATCTTGTATGGAGTAATTTCTGTTTAAATAAATAAAAACAAGAAATATTTTTATTTTTCTGCACACTAAAATGTTTTGTTGTTTCTTGATGTTGGAATGGAACTAAACTCAAATACTAGAAAATTCACCCTGATGAATTTTTATCATATGAAGGAATTTATGGAACCTAAAATATTTATACCACCTAGATTATTTTTTGGAACATAAATAATTTTTTTAAACAATTTAATGATTAGTTAGACTCCCATGATTTCATTATTTTACTGTTTGATTGACATTCATGATTTCAGAACACTACAAGATCATTGTATTCTAAAGGACATTCAATATATATCACATTAATGTATCTCTTTGCACATAAATATAATCATCTTCATTCACCATCGTTGACATTAATATTCGTGTCACATGAGCTACCAAAAATATGTTCTCCCCTTATAAGATAATTATCATTATGGCTACATAATTAGGAACTCGACCACCATTGATGAATCCTTTGAATCCCCTTTTATAAGAGTCATGAAAGCTTTTTTCAATCAATGCAGTCATAGAATTCATTAATACCATTTATTATTCCTCACAATTAAATGTCTTACATAATTTTCATCACAAGTAAATCCAAAATGTTCATATTTTATTTCAATGTCCCCATAATTATCCACCTAGACATAATATTTGAATATACTGTGATCATTTAATCCACATTAATAGGATCCACTACCTCCAAAATCATCATCCCCATCTTCATGATCATTGGCTCCACTATTATTTACTTCCACTTCAATAGTTCTATGAAGATTGAATCCACCTTCAATGAATCTCAATCAGGATGTGACCCTGTGGATCTATGAATATAATCCTAGGTCCATTATCTTCTCCTTTGATACCAGTTGTTGGGGAGTAGTCTGATACTACAAAGCAGGCAGTTTCAAACAACATAAAATTTACTATAAAACATTTTATCCCGTAGAGGATTATTGAATACCATCAAGAACACTCTAATTTTTTCACCATTGATATTTGTAATTACGACATCCCAATTAATCTACAAACTAATAATAATAATTTTTTTAAATTTATCTTTATCATGGATCTCTTTATTCTCAACTAGAAACATATTTGTCCATAATTAACGACACACCATTTTTGAAATTGTCTACACTTTACACAAGCTACCATAAATAGTGTATCCCCTTCCATGTTCTCTCTCACATGATGGATATATAATGTTAGTCATCAGTTATTTTATTCTATACTCTAAATTGGTATAAATATTCACTCACCACCATTCCCTCAATGATAACAAAAAATGGCACCCTTTTTCATATCTCAATTGTCTTATCTCTCTTTTATTGAAAACTTTTGTCCCTTCTATATCTATCATATTATTATTTTAAAATAAATATATGCCAAAATATCTGCAAATACTAGTTATTGGTGGGGATCTTGATTACAAAATAGATTCATTAAAAACACCATATAATTCATTAAAGTAATTTTCTACCTCTAGGAATTATAAAATAAGTGCTAGTGTATTTTTATGCCCCTCGATATAACTATTTAATTATACCATCGGTCATCATCACTGTGACTAACCACATACTCTCTCAGACTAGGGTTAATATCAATACATATCACTATCGTATATCTCTTCACATTACAAAATTGTATGTTTCATTATTTGTCCTAAAATATTTCATTTCATCGCATGAGCTACAATGAAAATGATAGCCACATATCATATCTCTCTCATGGTGGTTACATCATTATGATCTCCTTCACTCTCAAATAACCCTAGGAATATACATTTATAGGATTCATTAAACCTTATGTTTAGTATATTCCATCAAACACATTATTAATTCAATTTAATATAAACCACTTTTATGAGTCTCATGAAATATGTTTTAATCTTAAATTGTACACAATCATAATTTTCTATCAATATCCCAACATTTCAAACATTTATATATAATTTTTATTTTAAATGGTAATAAAATCAAAAGTATATATATCGATATTAAATATAAAAAAGAATAAAAGGAAAACATAGCCCCCTTAGTACCAAACTATCATAGGATAATTACCATGATTTTGGAATGAGCGGTGTGTTACTGTAACCAAAGTTATCAAAATTTCTCCTAAATTGAAAGTGTTTTTGTAATATTCTAGAGTCCTTTGTGACATTAACATAAATGGAAATTACCTGAATATATAAATATATTTGTGTGTCTGTATATATCAATAAGAAAAATTAATAGTATTATAAATGAATGTTTTTAACATATTATATTTATATATTTATTTACAAATGAATGCACATTAATAATTACATAAAAATAAAATATAATCATGTTATCAAAAAATAGCCTCCAAAACTAGCAATCTAGGATATGAATAATCCTTTCAAATTATGAATATTTTATATAGATAGAAAGATAAAAAATAACAAATTCACATGACATACAAAGAGTTATAAAAGGATAAAGAATAAGGATTTATAAATAAATAGACATTCTTGATAGAAAGATAAATCAATATTACATATTTATCCATAGGCAGCGAAATAAATGGAAATTTTTAGTTCTATAAATTTTCGATAAGATAAAACCATAAAACTTCTATATATTTTATCAATTATAATAAATTAATTTAAAAATTATTCATTTTCTAGCAATAATAATGGCAGAATTTATTTGATTTTTTAGTTCACTGATAAAATTTTTAAAAAATATTTTTGAACTTTTTTTCATTCCACCAATATATATTATCCAAACTACCAATTTAAGCACTGTATTCAAAACGATCCCAATACACAAAATATCTTTAGCTCACCCCAATTTTATCTCTTATTTCCACCCTCTTTATCATCAACTATTCCCCATTCAACCTTGCTCGAACCTGGATGTGAACCCCAGACCTCTGCCTTCAATCCTAATGTTATTACCACTATAAAATTATGATTTTTTAATATTTTATTATATAAATATAAATATAAATATATATAATTCATTTATTTTTATATATTTAATCAAATAATTAAATACATTTATAAAAGTATTTTTAAATACATTTTAAAAATATGATTATATGTTGTATGTTTAGATGTGAAATTTATACATACTAATAAATATATTAATATATATATATATTTATATATTTACATATAATATTATATTTAGTGATAATTTTTTATAATCTATATGTTTTTAATATGTTTATATAAAATTTTTATTAATAATGATAGATTTATAAAAATACACACAAACATATATATAGTGTATTCTCACAATATTGAGACAGAAAATCAAATACATACATGCACATATTTAGACACACACAAACATCTATATTTTACACATACATGAAAAAATCATTTCATAATTAGAATATACACCTAAATTATATATATACATATATATATTTAAAAACACGTATCTATATATAAACAATACAAGTATAATCAAATATATTAATAAATTTTTAAATGTAAATTAAATAGATGAAAATTTATATTAAATAAAAATAATAAAATATATTTATTTATATGATGTTTATATGTTTATAAATATATATATTTTTAAATATTTAGAAATATTGGTTTAAAGAATAATTTTTTTAATGTTTCGGCACATAAGCCTCTTTATTAATTAGAAAAGGTACAAAAATATAGAGGATGAATCGAAATACAGAATTTAAGAACAAAGAGAACAACTTAGGCCCCATTAGAACAAGTTCTCACATTGTGATGGAGGGGGGAGTGTCTAACCTGACGACGAGGATGCCACCCATTTCTCCCGGTTTTGGCACGCATCCATGGTCTCTCTCCAACTTCAACAAATTTAGCATCATTGCTATCCGCAGTATCATGTGGTCCATATAAACTAACATCAGTTTGAACATATTCTTCATTACTACTTAATGCAAGCCTCTAAAAAGAATATTTATTACTTACCTTTACATGATATTTTTCTTTAAATATCTATACATTTTCATTCTTGGGAGACACCATGACTGTTGTCCCAGTGACATTCAATTCAGCGTGCTCATCCCCCTATGGATTGAAATCCTCTAGAACATTATCTCTGAAGATCCAATATTTTCTTATAATGCAATTAGTCAAAACCGCGTAATTGTCAATGCGCTGGACATGAGTATAAGCACATTGAAAAACAGAAGGGTCCAGAATACTTTTAGCATATCTAGGATGAGGGTCTTCCACCCTTAATTTGGATTTTCCATTGGAAAAAAGGATTCCTGCTTGTTCAATGGACAAGTGAAGTACCTTGAGTGACAGAAGGGACCTTCTATCACTTAGAAGATCCTAAATCATGCGGGTCTTCCATTATCAATTCAGGTGTGTCTTTTTCATGGGTCATATATTTTTAAAAAAGAGTAAAATTATATCTGTCATCCTATACAAGATCCCTTACCTATCCTGATGCATTAGGGTTTGGGGTGGAAGTCGCTAATTATTTTGAACACATGAATCATGGAGAATTCATGTGATTTCAATGAGCTTGGAATGCTTTAATTATAGAGTTACTATAACTCAGAACATGACATTGTTTAATTTTAAGATGAAGAGTAAAGTGTATCTTTTTCGATGAGGCTACTTCAAATTTGGTCTTCCCCATATGACTAAAAATATCCAAATTCTTCTCTTTCCACAAATTTATCTCCACTTCATTTTGAGAAGAAATTTTATTTAATTATTGACTATCATTTCATTCTTAACCATCAACATCACCCACAATTCCTTTAGACATTGAACCTTTAAATGAAAACCCATTGAAGAGGCTATCCTCAGCTCTATCAGTTCAAGAAAACATGTGTTTGTCAACCTATAGAATATGTGAAACCAGTATATTTCTATTTTCAGGAAAGAAAATGGTCAAGGTTATGACATCCGTACAACCAACATTTAGAGGACAATGAGAAATGGGTGTATATTCATTATGATCATTTCTTGAGTTAACATGTTCATTAATCTATCCACTATTAGGATTTTCATTATTGGAAATAGTATCCTAAGCAGGTTCTATAGTTTTAGTACATTGGATTTTAACTTTCCTAATCCTTAATCATTTCTGGGAGTCATGGCCTTTAGTTTGATAGTTTGGACACATGAGTTCATTTCTATAATTGTTTACTCAGTGTCCAATTATATGTAAATAATCAAAAAAGTGGGTTTCTACTCATATTAAATTATGATATTGATTTAATCTTGAGGTGTGGATAACAAGTATTTTCAATTAAGGTTCATCTAAAATAATATCCAAAACAATCCCAGCGAAGTAACAAAAAATGACCAACATAGTGGTAGTGTCCATCCTAATTGGAGTACCTATCGTAGATGAAATATCATATTGTATTTTTGGGTTCCATAAATCCCAGTTTAGTCTACGTATTTTTATTTTTATTTGTGAAAATTTTCCTTTAAAATAATTAATGTTGTATTTAAATTCCATTCATGAAAACACAACATACCCGATTGAAGATTTAGTGATCAAGAACTCCATTCTCTGTTTTTCAATTCTGCATTGGGGAAAAGAATAAGGTAATACAAAGACCAATTAAAATGAATTTGATGTATGAAAACCCAAAAATATTGGCTAATCGATTATCTAGGTCCATTAATTTCTAAGGAATCATACCCTTCTATAATGAGATACAAGAGATGAACGAATGATTATAGATTTTGATCCTTTTTGAAACAGCCACATCTGAAGCTGTGGCATGAGTTGCTTCCTTTTTCCAAACTATCCTTTGTGGGACCTTAGGTTTGATGGAGAGTAACTATCCAACAACAAAACAAGAAAATGAGGAGAGAATCTTTACCTCTTTGCGATCTTTAGGTTTCTTCGAAGTAGACGAGAGTTTATATAATAGATTTATTATATTTAGAAGTAGGAAAATATGTATATATTTAATTAATAATAATACTAAAAAACATAAAAAAAATTAAAATTTAACAATATTAGATTCCATATGAATGTATGAATTGAGTGTAAAATGTAGTATGTACTAAAACATGTCAAGAATAACCCCTCAAGCAAAGATGAAATTCCATCAAATACAAAAAAAATTAAAGTACCTGAAAAAATAAAGTTTTAGATGACTTAACTTCCTTTTATACTTCATAAAAATACTAACAATGGTTCCCTTAAACCACTATGTCATCTATATTTCTTTTGGGTTCAATTTTATATGTGGTATAACCGAGACAAACACTTAGATCAAAAGTTATGATTTTTCTAAAATCAATTCATGTTTTTAACATCTCAATGATAGTTTTTTAATTTATTGATTTTTTATGTAATTCAATTGTAATTAAGATCCTCTTACATAAATAAAATTCAAATAATTATTAAATTTTAATTATTTTATTATCCATTCTTCACAAAATATATTTTATATTATGTGTAAATGCATATATAGCCTTATTTAAATCTTATATAACAAAATAAATTATATTTATATCAATATAAATAGATTTATATATCAATATTTTTTTAAAAATTATATATCAAATCTTTTATGAAATATAACACTTATCATCACTAAATTAGAACTGATAAAAGTCACCATTTTTATGTGCTACAAATGCATTGAGAAATGTCAACTTTCATTATAGTGTTTTGATCACTCATAAATGGGATTCTTATCAGTACTTTTACACTATTATGAAAAATAAAACCCATTGATTGGTGAATATTTTAGAACTGATAATGTTTATTGCTGAATATAGCCCGTTTTTTAGACATTACATAGATAAAAATAGAAAAATACAACGATAGATATAAAAAAGATGAAAAATAATTTTTTTGAGAAAAATAAATAGTTGGATGATTATATTCAATATGGAATGATATGTTCTATCTTATATAAATACATTTACTTCGATATTATAGAATGGTTATTTACAATATAATCCATATTTATAGACCAAATAAAAAAATAAAAATATAGAGAGAAAAAGACAAACATAAAACGAAAACCTAACAAAGTGAAACACACTCATAGTAACACATGCATACAACCATATGGAAATAGTAGAAAACAATTACATTAAAGTAAAATTATCCTTAATTAATATCATTTTTATTAACTATGAGTATTTTATATAATAACCATTGACTAATCTCACATTGATATATTATAATCACTCTATGTTCTTCCTCACATATGTTTTTTTGGGTATTTTGATATTTTTTTTGAAAATATTGAATTATGGGGGTGGATTATATTATTATAAGATAATACTGAATATGAAATTAAAATTATTATTAATTATAGGGGGTGTATTCCTTAGAAAAATAGATGAATGAATTATATCACAATTCTATTAATGATCCTTAAAATTTAATCATTATTCAATGATAAAAATTAATATAATTCATGTGATTACGCCAATACTAATTGTCTCCATAAAGGAATAGTGAATTGAATACACATGTTCATTGATCCTGGTATCTTTTATCCACTAATTAATGGGGAACTATATCAATTTTGTATATGGATCATATACTCACACAACTATTTGGTTGAATAATAATGTAAATACTAATAAACATATCAATAAATTCCAAATACACTATCTGTAAAGACACCATAATCCAATGTATTCTAGATAAATAATGAAGGTAAATACTATAAAAATATCATAAAGCAAAAAAGATAGGTTATAAATATTTTTGGAGACCCAAATACTTCGTGTATCACTAAATAATCACATCATAAATTTATATAATATAAAATAAATGAGAATTGAAATTGATTTATATATATTGGGATGTACATGGTTAATTAAACCCCACAATCAAACACTATGGGATATCCGTTTATAAATGGAGGATATATATTAGAGGAACATGATTGATTAAAAAAATAATATTCAAATGAATAACATGAACTGTAGCTATTCTAGGTGTCCCAAAATCATAACACTCAAGGGCGCATCCACTGTATTTGAGATTCTTGTGAATTTGGTTTTATTTCTATATTCCACAATTTATTATCTATTTCATATATCATTTTTCATGTGGAATGTATGTTATAATTTTATATGTATTTTTTAGACAAGGCTTATGGGAAATATTTTATGTTTACCTCAGGATATATATATTTATCAGAATAAATACATATCTATCTAGGTTTATAAATTCTTATAATTCTCCCTTCTAGATCTAATACAATTTTATTCAGAGGATATTCTGTAGTCATTATAAATTATGGAACTACATTTCATAGTTAAAAAATAACCTACAGTCTAGATAAAATTATATTCTAATAAAATCTTGGGTCACCATTTTAAGGGGTCATTTCTTTATATCAATATGTAGTTTGGTTTTCTAATAAGTACTCGATATAAAATTAACTATTAATTTTCCAAATATGCATCAACAATGAATTTCACTCCATTTGTTATCAATATAAAAACCATTATTAATTTTCACCAATATATTCCCTAGATATTCCTCATGTAACAACCTAAACATTTATAAATTAAATTCCCTCTATGATTGAAATAAATTCCCTATTTGGTATTATAGTTTTAGAAAAGCATAAAATTATTTGGTTTTATTAAATAATATGTGATTTAAAAGACTATTATACAAAATAACATTCATAATAGTTACATTATCCAATTATCATTTCAATAGTATAAATATATGGTTTTTATAAATCTTGTTGACATAGAAAAAAGTAATGATGGACTCAACCAGTTGGATCATAGTATATGAAGACCATTTATAAAATATTAAATGGGAAATTGAATAACATGGATTTTCAGACAACCAACACCAATATATTATCCAAAAACTTAATCATGAGAGAAATAATTCATTATAATGTTACAATATCATCAAGATTATGACCCAAACCATGTATGTCGATCTACCATAGGAATGTCTCACCATAACATACCAAAAACATAGTGTGTTTTCTAGTGTATTAAAGATATATGTATCAATAAAATTATTATATAAATATTTTTATTATATTTTCAATTGAATAATAAATTTCATTACTTCTTATATTTATTAATTTATAAATGATTATGATTTTTATATTCAAAGACACAAATTGTATTTTTGGGTAATATGAAACTTCAATTAAGATTATCCTATTGATAAATTGATGAATTTGTGATATAAATGATATTTTTATAAAATAATATTATTATATTTCATTTCTTATGTATATATGATTATAAACTTTCATAAAATCAAAAATAATCTTTTAAAGGTCCCAAAACTATTATTGGAAAAAAACTAAGAATTTAGAAATAAATATCGACTTCCATTTTAAAAGGCAAATTTAAAATATATGGAAAATTATCATGGTGAAATAAATATTATTTTTCGAATCATCATGTAAACGTTATCCCTTGGTGAGTTTTTAATTATTTTCTTTGAATGTAAATATTTCTTGTAAAAAATAAGTTCGGTATTAATATAAGGTGTGTATAATGACTTCAAAATGACACAAAAATCATTTAATAAATAATATTTAAGGTATAAAAGGTGAAATAATTTTTTCATTTAATAATATGTTATTTTCATGTAAGTTTATTAATTATGTAAAGACATTATGAATCATCCATCATCTATATTTTTGTATTCGACGCTTTCATCGGGGCCCACACGTCTGTCACATTCCGGGGACTTCAGCGCTATTCTATTGCCCCACATTCCCCCATTCCAAAGGCGGGTGGCATCCGCCCCCTATTCGGGGACATTTTCTCCTTGAACTAAATGAGATGATGGGATGTCGGTTCTTCCGTCCATGGATTCCTCCTTGAAATCCATCAGCTAGTCTGGTTCTCCCTCAAAGATTAAGACGTAGTTCGTGAAACGCTTCCCAGTGCCATGTTTTCATGGATGCCAGCTAATTACACGACTTTTGTCAAGACATTCCAAGGGGTCTGGTCAGGGAAGCAGCATTCAGTTGGGGGTTTAGTCACGTTGAGGCATCACTTGCGTGGCTGGACGCTGTGGGATTGGTGCGTTTGTCTTTTGTCCCTTATTATAGGGCTTCTCGAGGGCACGGAAGCTCGAGGCATCCCACATTTAAAACAGGTAATCATATTCTATAGGCATGTATCTGATGTTTTCCTCAGCTTCTCATGTTTAACACATGGTATGCCACAAGTTTAAGGTCCATCGGAGACGGATCAAGCATGATCAGAACACTATATCAGGTGGATAAGATTTAAGAACCCCCTGGAGGGAACACCGATATTGGGGCCAGCATGTGGGTGACTTCCCGAATGCTGCGTAGGGGAATGGGGTAGCATGATCTCCCTAGGATGTGGCGGCCCGGGTAAGAATCAGGATGGATGATGGAGAGTTTAATGAAATGTAGGGGGAATGATATGGAACTGGCGTGGGGTTGACAGTGATGTTGGGATTGAGCCTTGAAGAGAATTCCTACATATCCCCATTGTAGGGAATCAAAGTCCACATAGTTAATCTAATGGCTGCTTACCGTCTATTGGGGTTTTCAATGGATTACCATTGGATGAGGTCGTAACGGCTTACCATTGCAATGAAAATAGCTTACAACTGAATAGAGGTCCATAGTTTATCATCGTGCAAGATGGGGGTGAACCGACGTGATGGGGGGCCGGAATGACCAGGTTGTAGTCTTGGACCTCGTGAGGCTTTCTATGTACCATGCCTTGACATGGATCAAAGACTATATAGTCCAGGATGGGTGTCAGTGAACCGACGTGAAGATGGATCGGGGGTCCAATGGGTGATGGGCTTGAACCTCGTGAGGCTTCCTACGTACCATGGATTGAAATGGATCAAAGTCCCCGTAGTTCTGGTTGGGTGATGGTGAAACGATGTGAAGATAGACCGGGGGTCCGATGGTTGATGGTCTTGAACCTCGTGAGGCTTCCTACGTACCATGCCTTGACATGAATCAAAGTACTCGTAGTTCAGGTTCAGTTTGTGTGGGCTTACACACTAGGCTTCCCGGGTGAGATACCATGGTCGATGCTTACTCTAAGCCCTCGTGAGTCAAGCTTGGTGTGAGAAACAAGAGGCAGTGGAGACCAGATGGTCACGTCGTGAAAGGTGCATCCTTGGAAAGTGGAGCGGGGAGTACGCATGCAGTAGGCCAGGAAGAAGAATATTGGGACCTACTCCAGGATGGAGGCCCGTGGGCGATGAAGCAAGGCAGGAGAGGGACTAGGGACCGAAGAAAGGAGGAGCCTCATTCCTTATCATGACCTCTGATAGCCTTGAAACCGAGGATGTGTGGAGGAGCAGGGGTGCTACCTCCTTTCAAGAAAATCTAGGGGCTTACACCAATATGGCTACCCTTCCCCCGCGGACAAACGCCGCTCCCCGAAGGAGGAGATCATCCCTTGTAGAGACCAGGGTTCATGAAGAATGTCCAACGTGATGGCACCCCACGTGAGATGCATGTGGTGATGTCACAGTTTAACGTCGTTTTTTGTGGATGAGGGTGCTTGGCAGTTTAATTTTCGGCAGCTCGGACGAGGTGGGTTCCTCCCGCACCACTAAGACTTACATTACTGGTACCCTCTACTCCTTGTGGGAGGGAAGGCATCAGAAATTCCTTAGTGGAAGGGTGTTGCAGAGTGAACCATCAAGGAGTCCAATTTAGCATGGCTACGTGAAGAATCAATAGGCTTTAGCGTTCCGATGTGAAGAAGCATTAGGCGAAGCAACACAATAGGTGGTAATGTCCAGGGGACATTGAAATCATATCGCACGAACCTGGAGGGTCGCACTGGAAAGGGACTTTCCAAGCATAGGGGCCCATAGGCAGGGGCCTTATGGAGTTCAGCTACTTTGTGTGGTGGATGGAACTTATGAAGGTGTGTGCTTCATGAAGTGGGGTGCCTTATCCTTAGAATGAGTTAGAGGTGCAAATTGGAGGAGCTTCGCGAAGTGTAAGGGAATTCGCGGAGCACAGCCTCATGGAGCAAAGGTGCCTCGTGAAGTTGGATGTCGGGAAGTGGTGTGCTTTGCGAAGTACAGTGATCCTGCCTTAGAAAATGTATCAAGTGTACATGAAGGGTGATTCATGAACCATAAACGCTCCACGACGACCCGAGTCCCCTTGGGGAGCCCCTTCATTCACGAAAGCCCTTGAGCTTCACGAAAGGATTCCCTCTCAGAAGAGGGGATCAAAATTACACAATGGGGACGCACTTCACGGTGAAAAAGTACCTCACATATCTCATGATTCGTAGAGAAAAGGGTGATTAGTGATTTGGGTTCTAGGATGGTTAAAGTTCAGACATTCCATCTTTTGGGCTCGGAGGGAGCCCAGTATTTATAAGCAAGAGGCGCCATGATGTTAAGCTTACTCGGAACGAATATGGATTGGGTTTCTTTACAACAGGCTCATGAACATTAGTGGCATTCGCAGAGGGTAGACCCTCCTTGGCTTCGTGGAAGGATCTCAAACGTCAGCAGCATTTGCAGAGGGTAGTGCCTCTTTGGCTTCACGACGATCTCGCGAACGTCAGTGGCGTTCATGGAGGGTAGTACCTCCTTGGATTCGCGGATGGTGTGTTTCTTGGGGGACTCTATGAAGTGGCTTCTCAAGGCCGATTGTGGGGAAACATTCCCTTCTTTCATTTTTTCTATCATTTTGGCACCAAAAAATTCCCCCCTCAGACTTGGAGATGTGGAGAAATCAAGGGTCGAAGTCTGAGGGTCGATCGCCAAAATCTTCAGCCATTCGCGGAGATGGATCACGAAGAGATCTCTCAAGGGGGACAGTCGACGTGTAGGCAGAGTGCGCCGCGAAGCTCGGCCTCATCCGGAAATGTCGTAGAGCACAGATGGTCACCGCCTATAAATAGGGGGCTGACCTCTCTTTTTTCCTTTCCCTTCTCCACAAATTTGTCCTTTTTCTCTCTCTATTTTCAATGCTCTGCATACTTAGCGCCTGGTTCCCACGAACCGGGCTTCATGGCGCCCACAAGTCTTTGACTCCGCGACAACGCTACGCGAGCGTGAGCTTGCATACCAAGGCAAGGATCTGCGAATCAGCTTCGTGAACGAGTTCCGCGAATAGGCTTCGCGACCCGACATGAAAATTCACCGAGTCTTAAAACCAAATGGCCCATCAAGAAGCTTCCCAAGGGGTGATCTCCAATGCCACCTGGAGGGATGATATGGAAAATTGTCTGGGCCTAGGAAAGTTGGTGAATAGACACTCGGACCATAATTCATTGATGGAGCTACTTTCGAAGAGTTAGAAGAACTGTCCACTGTGTAGAAGGCTTGACTTATATGGCTTCAGGCTGAGGGATGATGTCTTCATTCCCAGGCGACTAGGGACGAACCGGATTACTGGTATAGAAGCATGTCGTGTCAGCACCAATGGTTCAGGGCAGCTAATGGTCATGCGCAGGAGGAATTCACACCCATCGTTGTCGACTGCTTGTACAACCACTTGAACAATATTTATGGGCATGTATTGAAGCCAGAGACTTCCTCTCCTCTATATCATACAATACTGAAGGCAGCCCTGGGGGATTCAAAGAAGGGGTGGTCCGAGTAGTGGGACATGCGCCAAGGCGGCAACTTCACACATGATTGGGCATGGGCCTACTGGGTAGGTGCCTCGTGTGAGGAGTTTGGAGCCGATATGAGGAGAGTGGGTTTGTATGAGGCGGATCAGGCCTCCCAATTCCACATATATTAACTGAAACAGCTGATTCCAGAGTTGTTGAGTAGATGGTCATCTAGGACCAACACATTTCAAGTGCACCATGGGGAGGTCAGAATCAGTTTGTGGGATGTGCATTAGATTTCAGGGGTCCCAATATTGGGGGCTATATACGATGCGTTTCTCCCCGTCATGAGTGTGTGGGAGGATCCGGAATAGATGTCGCGGCTAGAGATGGCACTGATGGGGCTTGTCCCCGGAGAAGACAAAGAAGCAGTGAGAGACTTCCACTTCAAGAGGTGGTTCATGAAGTTCCTGAACTTCTTGGTGGATCGAGAGTTTCCCGTGAGGCCTCGGACTTGCCGGAAGGGGGATCAACAGGGAAAGGATAACTCGTATTGGCTGCTCTTGGAGGAAATCCAGTGGAATACCTAGGTTTTTAGTGTCAATACTGAACAGTAGCCGATAGTCAGGCTGGTGGCGTTTATTGCGGCCCTTATCTGTGGTTGGATCCTACCAGTGAGGGATACCAATACTGGGGTGCATCCCGTCACATTTATCATAGCCTCCATTGTGGCCCCAAGAGGGAGGTTCAATCTGGGGATCCCGATGCTTGCCAAATTGTACAATATGCTATGGCATATTTGCAAGGGGAAGAGGCCATAGAGGATATTCGGGCCCTTCCATCTTCTATACGGGTGGATCGCGGCGCACATCAGGGGGGTTTACGAATATCTGAACCCCATCTCACCTCCAGGGTCAAACATCTGTCGATCCATCCTGAATGTTGCCGGGAGCTTTACAGCCAAATTGACAGTACCGCTAGTACTAAACCGGGTGTGGAAGGTGGATGAGTTTAATTTTCACCCATTTCCATTCATAACATGGGGTCCTTACCGACGATGGTCAAGGATCAAAAGAGAAACAGGCCTATCTCCTAGCCTTTCGAGGTGGGTTCTTGGTGGTAATGGTGGACCGTGAGCCTTTCTGCGAGCCACACACCCCATACCAGTTTGTAAGGAAATTCTGTTTTGTGTAGCGAATGACTCCGTGGGTCGACTGGAAGGTGCGCCACGGGGAGCACTCATGTGTGATGAGGCAATTGTGGCTCATGTTCACATGGGAAGGGGGGGAAATATGGAATGCATTGCCTCCGCCTACTGTTGCCTTCGGACTGGTGAAGGAGTATGCCATAACCTGGGAGGGAGCTTATCTTGGGGAAATGCTGAAGAAACCAACTATTCGAGCTATTGATGGTGGGCCATCCCCATCTTGGGGACGGGGCTGGAAGGCGGAAAGGGCCTCTCATGGTGGCGGGGCTGCCGTGGTGGCAATACCTGCACCAGCTGAGGGTGTGGCAGTGGTGGTGAATCCAATAGCGGCAGTGGGTCCTGTGGTCCCAGGAGAGAAGAGCCATCCAAAGGGGCGTCCACCAAGGGGATTCCGCAGGATATATACTCAGGCCTTGGGGAAACGACTACGCCATATTGACATGGAATAGGATTTTGTTTTCCTAGAGGCCTGAGATATTTGGGATGCCAACCGTCAATTTCTTGGTCTGCCCGAGATGTGGCAACACCTGAACAATCTCAGGTTGGATTTACCAGGTATAGGCCCTGTCCGGGCCGGTTTTGCAGTATCACCAGCAGAGGTGGAGCAATATCTGGATGATCCGGAGGACTTCGTGCATTCCAGGGGTGCCCCGCATCCAATGAAAGACCGGGTGAGGGTACTGCTGGATCGGGCAATTCCCCCACAGGTGTCGTCCGCTAAGCTAAGAGAGCACTTCCCCCAACCAGAAGAATCTGACGAATCTTCTTAGGGGGATGCGGCCGGTGGAGGGAGCCCATTGGAGGAAGGAGAATAAGATGATCATGACTCTGGTCTCGATGATTTCATGGAGGCTCTCGTGGTAAAGTTTCATGTTTCATACCTAAGAGTCTGCTCTTAAGCATTCATGGATATTTTACCAACATCTAAATTATGCATGAGGACCTCGTGCACATACCTCGTTCTCGCCCATCGGTGGGTGTTGATGCAGGACCCTCAGAACCCGCACCTATGTCCATGTCCAGTTCTATGTCTGGCATGGCTAGGGAACCCAATGTGGCTCTTCCAGATTCTTCGGGCCTCCCGACAACATACGGAGGGCCACACTTCGGGGCCCCCTCAACATCAACTCAGGAGCAGCGCTAGGAGTTTGATCTCTCTAAGTCCTCTCTACTGAACTCATTACTACCAGACGTTGATCGTGCCAACTGACGTTCATGATCTTCTCTATTACGTACAGTTCATCGACTGGCAAGGGCCGATGCGGCGAGGTTGGTCGGGATTTCTGGCGGCACCCCTCCCAGGTGCATGCCAGTAATCGTGGAGATAGTTACCCATCCCACCCAAACTGCAGCGCCACTATCATTGGCGAGACCACCAACGAGGTCCTGCTCGAGGTTATTGAGGTGGAGTCTGATGATGATGGTTGACCGGTCAACCCAAGTCATGCCACACCTGATCCGATGCCAGATGTCGTGCCTGATCCAACACCAGACGCAGATCACACTGAATATTTCTTGAAGGTGTACCCTACATATGAGCCTGCCAACTGTGCGGACTGTGATTAGATAGCCTTTGATGAAGAGGACAACGATATAGTCCGCCTCCGATCATGGAATCTGATCGTGCGCTTTATTGAAAATACCCCCTGGCATTATGGTTGGATGAGATGGACATACTCTGCTCTCGGCTGCGCGAATTGTGTGTTGGGGGAGTGGTTGTCTAGCGCCCTCACCTACTCATCCTAGAGCTTATGGTAGAGAAGATCCAAGAGTATGATCATGGCCTCAGCATGGGCTATTAGAGGAGGAAGGCGATGAACATCAAGAAGCTCTGGGAGGCCAAAAATGAGATCCAACAGCTACAAAGTCGGGAAGATGAGCACTCAAACTCTCTTAATGCACAATCGGAGCATATCTTGCGATTAAAGGCCCAACATGCAGAGGCAGAAGAGCGTTTGAGGCAAGCTTCCGGAGAAATTTCCATCATTCAGGATGACATAGAGCGGGCCCAGGCCGATGCTGATGAACTGCGCCCCATCTATGTTGAGGAGGAGCGTGAGTTAAGGCGGCGGCAACAACTCTTGGATGCCATAAGCTAGAGGGTGGCATAACTGCAACTTTATTTTGATAGGGTCAACCCATCCATGGGAGGGATAAACCCTCGAGTGCTATAAGGATCACAATCTCTCAAACATACTTTCATGTTGTGATTAATTGGATGTCATAGCATGCATTAGTTTCATTATCGAGGTTGGCTTCATTCACGTCTGTTATATTCGGAAAATGTCCGTTGTTCAGTCCCTAAGCTCACGTGGGTCGAGCCAAATGTGAGAAACAAGGGGTGATCACCATGAAATTCCATATAAACATAACGCATCAACCATTCTTTAGGTATCCGGGGTTTAGGAAACCAATCCAAATCTTCCGAGAAGACATGGGAGAGGTCTGGTCGGAGGATTAGGACCTCAGAACAATCGACGAGCCATTCTTCCGGTGTGCTCTAGTGCATGAGCGGGGTAACGTCAGGGGCATTGGGATTAGTCCGAACATAGGGAAGTGGGAGGTGTGAATCACGATACCTAAAAATCCATAACTCTATGGGGGCTGGCGTGAAAATGAAGGATAATTGTTGACCATGTTCGAAACACAATATCCTTATTATGTTAGCCTGAAATGGGGATAACAATATGAGGGCTGACCATTGACCTTGTTTGAAACATGGGACCTGACTCAAAATGCTATCCATTAGTCTTCCAGAATGTAGGCCCAGGATAATAGGTGGGCCATAGGCCGAGCATCCATACTGTTAGGCGGTCCCTCCGGATGTGAAAGAGGATGAGAGTCTGAGTAAGGGGGCACGCAATGCGTGGAATGTGGAGTGACAGTTTGTTCAAATATAATCCAACACTCTTGAATTTACTCCATCATGATGGAAGAACACTATAGGGAACATCGTTCTGATCATGGATCATTCTTTCTTTTATACAGGGCCTCTCTGGCGAGGGAGCTATCCCTTCCTGTTGTTATATTGGGGCATCTCGAACTTGTTCGGGGATAAATTGCAGATACTTAGTTCCATACAAGGGGTCTGGCCAGGGGGCCGGAAAGTGGGAGGAACAGTATTTATGATTCCTTGGGAAAGACCCTAGGAAAAATACCGGGGTGTCTCTACGTATCCCATTAGGATGGGAATTATGCCATACATAGTTCTGGAGATAAAAAGAAAAAAGAGAAGAGAGAATGGGGCTGGACCCTAAGAAAAATATCGGGGTGTCTCTACATATCCCATAAGGATGAGAATCAAGGCATACTTTGTTTTGGAAGCACAATTTAACGTCATGTGGGACGAGCGGTTGCAGCAATATGACTCCCATCAAAACTACTAAGCCCACATGATTCATTCAAGATGTGGGAAAAAAGAAGTAATGGGGGTATTTCCTGACACAGGAAGGGGTATGTTATGGCAAAGGGATGCCCGGTGAATGATAGCCAAATGATGCTAACCCATCTATGTAGCGCACCTAAACGCGTAAAGAGGTAGAGCCAAGTATGTGGGAATTCCACTTGAACATGAGGAAGTGGAAATGTGTGAATCATGATACTCGCAATCTGGATCACAATGATGGAGGTGTGGTGATGGAGGATAACTGTTGACCATGGTGGAAACATAGCATCCATATCGTGTTAGCCTGGAATGGGGATAAACAAATAAGGGTCGACCATTGACCATGTTTGAAACACGGGACCTATCGCAAATATCTTCAATGATCCTTAGGGACGTTGGCCCGAAATGATAAGAGATCCCTTAGGACTAACATCCATGGAGAGAACTTAGGCCTAGAATCCATTTCTTTTAAGGGTCCTTTTGGATGTGGAAGAGGATGATGATCCAAATAGTTAGCTCAAAATGCTTGGACATGGAACGAGGGGAATGTTCCAATGAAAATTTCAAACATCGGGCTCCTTTTAAAAATGCATATGTAAGGGTAACTACAAAAGTAGAGGTGAATGGGAACTAGGGGTTACGACCACCATGTGTTCCTTGGAGAGGTTTTAGGTCAAGGGACCAAAAATGAGAGTTGAGTTGGGCCTGAGGAAAAATGCACAGGCATTCCTACGTACCCCATGAGGATGGGGATCAAGCTGCATGTAGTTCTTGAGGTGGCATGGTAAGGTACCAATGCCAGGGAAAGAGGGGCGTGTAGGAATTCCCCTCACACCAAGAGGAGTGGTATTTGATAAATCTTGTTTTTACTTTAAGGTGAATGTTTTTTTGAAGCGATAAGCCTAGGGTAGCAGGCCCTGGTGTCGCCATAAGAATCAGGTCGTAGCAGGCATTGAAAAATGGCATGGTGTATAACCCAAACCCAACGTGATGTCCCCTATGATGAGGTCATCACAATGTAGTGCCATTTTTCGTCATGTGGCCAGGATGATAATGTCACAGTTTAGGGTCATGTGATAGGACTAAGCATGCATTTTAACGTCGCGCAACACAGATGTAGCAGAGATAATGCTAGGCGGGGAATGTGTACGGTGCCATAAAACATTCCTGTCGTAAATGGGGACATAGGCCCGTATCACAACGTATGCAATTACAAGATGGGGAACTCATGCTAAGGGGAATATATAGAGTTAAGAGTGAAAGGGGATGGAGAAAATAGATCCTAGATGAGCTGGACCTGAAAACGAGACTTTCAAGCGGTTCTATGTTTCCAATAAAGATGGGAATCAAGCTATTCATAGTTCTAGAGGTTGACTTTTAATATCGTGCAGGACAGGATGGGGCTAATTCTTAGAATGGGGTGCCAGTGGTGTGGCTATTGTAAAACCCGATGTGAATGAAGACATAATCTCGTACCATACCACGCGGTCCTGCAGTCAAAGTCCCAAAGGCAGGACAGAAAAAAAAACTTAGCAGAACTCAAGTTGGACCCATAGACAAGAGGTATGGGCTTTACTACGTATCCCATTAGGATGGGAATCAAGCCATACATAGTTCTGGGGAGATCTTAATTTATGGTCTTAGAGCTTGGACAATGGAGGGATGGCAGCTTTCCAAATAATCGCAGACCTCAACACGATTCATAAGACCACGTGAGTCAAAATTGGTGTGGGAAATAAGGGAAGAATATGTCTATTGCAATAACTAGAATGCACGCCAAAGGGAAACCGGTGCGGAGCCCCTATCGCGGCTTTGGTCCTCCTAACGCGTGGATGTGCATTGAGAAATAGTACCAAGAGTTCCAAAAATTCTACTTGGACATGATGAGGTGGAGAAGGATGTGAATCCTATAACCAACATTATGGTCATAATGGTGTTGGCATGGCGATAAGGGATAACTGTTAACCATGGCAGAAATGAAACTTCCATATCACGTTAGCCCGAAGTGGGTAGAACAATGGAGCATCGACCGCTAACTATATTCACAACACGAGATTTGTATCAATTTTTTGTCTGAAACCCTCGGGGTCTTTGGCCCGTAATGGTAAGAGAGCCCATAGACATAGTATCCATGTCATTTTTTGGGGGTCCCTTCTGGTGTGAGTGATGGAAGCCCTAATGAAGGGGAACACGAAGCCTGGGAAATGGGTGGATGCATGTCCGAGTAGAACCCAACATTCTAGGTAATAAACTAGAGTACCCTTAGACACATTGATGAACCACCGAAGAGGGTCGACATGGTTGCTCAGGAGGGATAGGTACATGGCGTGGTCATTACAAGCCTGATGTGAATGAGGGAATAATCCCATTCGATGCCATATACTCCCCTCTCTGGGGAAGGGTAGGCTAAGGGGCCAAGGTGAAATGGAGATTTCCAGGAGATGCGGCGAAACCAAAGTCTAGACATTCGGGTGGTCCTACATATCCCATAAGGATGGGAATCAAGACACACTTAGTTCTTGAAGACACCCGGTGAGTTGATACCCCAACAAGGGGGGTGTACGGCACATGAATGGGGGTATAATCCCATACACAGTACACTCCCATAAGAGAACCTAGACCGGGGGCCCGAAAGGCCAAGGGGCCTAATAGTTGGCACCACCCGGAGGTAGTTCATCGCTAGGGGATACAACGAGGTAGCATGAACCACTAAACTCAATGTTTGGGATATCTTGGGGTGGCCTTAACGACCCAGGATAGCTGTTGACCACATTTGACACACAACGTCCCTATAGTGGCCTGAAATGGGAGAAAAAAATGATCATCGACCGCTGACCACATTCGAAACGCGAGACGTTTATCATCTTGTAGCTCGACACCCTCCAGGGTGTTTGTACGAAGTGGTAAGAGAGCCCTTAGGCCTAGCATCCATACCATTCAGGGGCCCTTCAGGATGGAATCCGAGTCATGGAGTAGTCGATGCCTAGCTACGCCCACCTCTAAAAGAGGCGAACATCTCAAGGGAGCAGGACGTATGGATGGACTGAGATTATCTCAACGTGAATTGTGAACAAATTGCACCCTTTCCATACATCTGAACCCAGGAGAAAGATTCTGAGGTTTGGGCTGGGCCAACGGATGAAATGTCCCGGCATTCAAACATATCCCAGGCAAATGGGAATCAAACCATACATACTTATCAAGATGAAGTTTAACGTCATGAAGGATGAAGACATGGGAGGAAAATAGAATGGGAGTAGGTACATTGTGTGACCATTATATCCCTTGTATGAGTGGGGGTGAGGGATCCCATATCATGTAAGTATCGTCCGAGAGAACTATACCCAGGGGGATAGCTGAAAGGGAAGAGTTTGGGGCTGGGCTCAAAATGAAGCATCTAATAATTCCTATGTATCCCATAAGGATGGTAATCAAGACATACATAGTTCTCAAGATACAGTTTAACGTCATGCAGGACGATGTGCAGTTTAAATTCGTGATGGACTGGACAGTTTAATGTCATGCAGGACCGTCGTGTAGTTTAGGGTCATGCCGGACTGTCCACTTTAGGGTTGTGTAGGACCATTATGTAGTTTTGGGTCATGGGGGACCACCCAGTTTAAGGTCCTGTAGGACCATCATGTAGTTTAGGGTCATGCTGGACATTCCAGTTTAAGGTCATGCAAGACCATCGGGTAGTTTATGGTCATGCATGACCGTCCAGTTTAAGGTCATGCATGACCATCATGTAGTTTAGGGTCATGCAGGACCGTCCAATTTATGGTCAAGGAGGACCATCTTATAGATTAGGGTCATTCAGAACCATGTAGTTTAAGGTCATGCATGACCATAAGGTTGAAGCATATTTATTTCTTGAGGAATTTTGCATTGGTGGGAGGCGTTATGTTCTCAATATCCATGGAAACCAAGGAGTATGCACCATTGGGGTAAACCTTGTAGACTATGTAAGGTCCTTCCCATTTGGGCTCCAACATGGGTGGTTTCATTCCAGGGATCATTGGCGCTCAGAGGGACAACACCATGTTGCCTTGCCGAAATGATTGGAGGTGAACCTTCTTGTTGAAGGCTCTAGCTATCATATTCTGGTGCCTTTCCAGATTGTGCTGGGAACGGAGCTGACTCTCGTCATGTGCTTCCAATTTGGCTAGATGGATTTCAGACACCTTATCCGGCTCCTGTTGTTCATAGATTGTTGTGCATAATGAAGGCAGCTGGATCTCGATTGGAAGGATGACCTTAGCTCCATACACCAGGGAATATGGGGTTACCTTGGTGGAATTGTGAGTCGTCGTCTGATAGGCCCAGAGGGTGTTGGGGAGCTTGTCTGGCCAACTCGTTTTGTTTTGGACAACCATTTTCTGAAAAATGTTAGAGAGGGTTTTTTTGAACGCCTCGATCTGCCCGTTTTCCTATGCGTGATTGTGGGAGGCATGGTTCGAACGGATATTGTACTTGGCATACAGTTTCTTCAGCTCAGCTACTCGTAAGTTGGTGTTGTTATCGGTGAGCACAACGTGAGGGACTCCAATTCGGTATATGATATTTGGACCTCACATAAACAACAATGGATCGAACCTTGACTTCCATGAGTGGGACTACCTCTGCCTACTTGGAGTAGAAATCTGTAGCAGTCAGGATGAACCTCCACTGGAGATCCGTTGTCGGTGGGTACGGTCCCATGACATCGAGTACCCACACCAAAAGGGCCAAGAGTACTTGGTGGAGTGGAGAGGTTCTAGCGGGCAATGCTTGAAATTATGATTAACATGGAACGCGTGACATCTCTTGGAGAACTCGATACAATCATGGATCATCGATGGCCAGAAGTACCCCAGTCTCCGGATCTTATGGGGCAACATCGGCCTAGCCTCGTGGGCACCGCAGGAACTGGTGTGAACCTCTTTAATGACCTGAGAATCCTTGACTCCTTGAATACAATTGAGGATAACACCATCTAAACCACACTTGTAGAGGATCTGTCCAAGACTGGGACCACTTTGGAGGGTAAACTGTAGAGCGCGACGTCGGATTCGCTCGCGCTCGGCCCGATCATCTGGGAGGCAACCATTTTGGAGATACTCGACAAAAGGGTTTCTCTAGTCAGGATTCGTCTAAACAAATGCATCTAAAGAACCTGGGGATCCAAACACAGAGGATCCAGTGGCAAGATGGATTACTCAAAGGCCGTCGTCATCCTCTGGCGTGACGGGGGAAATGACTCTCTGGTGTACCACATGTATAATCAGATCATCCTTCTCTGGCTCTGCAAGTGATGCAACCAGGCCAGAAAAGGCATCAGCTTGACCATTCTGAGATCAGGGGACGTGATCCACTTCCGGCCTTGAAGAGAAATTGGCCATTAGGTGGTGAGTGTGCTCCAAAAATGGTACAAGTTCTGGATTCCTGAAAATATAGTTGTTGTTGACCTACTTAATGACTAGATCGGAGTCCCCATTCACATGAAAATGGGGCACGTCGATCTCAAGGGATAGCTCGAGGCTAGTAATGAGGGCCTGATACTCTGCCTCCTTATTGGTGCATCCTTCCGACAGTAGGAATGAGTACGACAGAATGGCCTATTCAGGGGTAATGAAGACAATACCCAGGCCTACCCGATTGATCTTGGTGTCATTTTGCCTTCATCCTGAGGGGTTTTGGGAAACACCAACGAAATGAATCTACCAACACGGAGAGTCTTGATCCACTGAGAGGATTTCATCATCTGAGAAATTGAAGTCCATGGACTAGTAAGCAAGAGCCGGATGGGCCGCGAGGAAGTCTGCCAATGATTGTCCCTTAATAGCCTTCCAAGGGACAAACCATATGTCAAACTTCTAGAGAATCACTGTCACTTAGCTAGACAGCCTGTCAACACGGGGTGATTCAGGATATACTTCAGTGGATCTACCCATGATACTAGTTTTACCTCATGGTGTTGCAGGTAATGTCGCAACTTCTGTACTACGAATACTAGCAGAAGAAAGTTCTTTTCTATGGGAGAATACATGGTCTCTATATCCAGGAGCATGCGGCTGAGGTATTAGAGACTGTTATTCGTCCCATCATTGTTCTTCTGGGCGAGCAGGGCGCTGGGAGACCATTCTAGGGCGGTCACATAAAGGACCAATGACTTTCCAGCGATGGGTGGCATCAAGACTAGAGGCCGCAGTAGATACTGCTTGACTTCATCTAATACGGTCTGACACTCTTCGTCCCATTGATATGTGGCGCCCTTCTCCATGAGCCGTCAAAATGGATTACACTTTCCAGCCAGATGCGCAATGAATCAGCGTATATAGGATAAGTGTCCTTGAAATCCTCGAAGCTCCCGAATATTGCTCAGGGGAGCATCTGGATAATGGCCTTGATCTTCTCTAGGTCGATCTCGATGCCCTGATATATGACGATGAAGCTAAGAAACTTTCCAAAGGTGACCCCGAAGGAACATTTATGTGGTTTCATCTTTAGATGGTGGGAACAAAGGAAACCGAACACTTTCTAAAGGTCCTTGTGATAGTCCTGGAACTGGAAAGATTTGACCACTAGATCATCCACATAGAACTCCACCAATGTTTCAAGAATTTTCTTGAATATGCGGTGCATTGCCCGCTGATAGGTGGTACCTTCATTTTTCAGGCCGAAGGGCATAACCTGGTAACAGAAAGTACCTTGGGGGGGGGGGGGGGGGGCTGAAAGCAGGGGACTCCCCGTCTTCGGGGGCCATCCGGATCTGGTTTTAACCGGAATACCCATCAAAGAAGGAGTGGTCTTGGAACCTGGTCATAGCATCAATTAACAATTATATAACTAGAATTGGATAGTCAACCTTTAGAGAGTGGCGATTGAGATTACCGAAGTCGATACAAAATCTGATCTTCATGTTCTTCTTTCTGACATGCACAATGTTGGCCAGCCACTTGGGGTACTGGACCTCCTTGACAAAATTGGCTCTAATGAGCTTATCAACCTCGGCCTCGACCATGGCGTCGTGAGAAGGGTGCATCTTTCTAGGAGGTTGCTTGAACCTGTGATGGTCTGTCGGGAGAACAAGGCGGTGGATGGCTAATTGGGGATCTAGCCCTGGAATCTCGTCATAACACCAGGCGAACACATCACAGTGCTGCTTAAGTAAGTTCATGTACCGCTGCTTCTCCTCGAGGGACACGGAGGCACTGATCCATGTGGGTCTTGGATCTGCCTCGCTACCAAGGTTCACCAATAACAGTTCATTGACTATGGCAGAGACTCCTTCTTCTAGGGCATGGGGAGCATTTTACAAACCTCTTCATCACTTGCGGAGGAGGGATTCCCAGTGGTTGAGGCTTCCCCTCGGTCAGAGGAACCTGACGGAAGGTTGGTGCCAGCCTGGACAACAGTGGATAGTGCATCAGGAGATTCACGTGCTGCTGAAACCATGGCGATTAAGGTAGTTGATCAAATCCCATCTGGCCTTTGGCCCAGAGGGCCACGCTTGATGATATCAAAGAAATATTGGTGTGTCGCCTTGAGCCGGTTAATTCCAGTCCGGTGGAATAGACACGTAAGACATACCGCAGTTGCCATGAGCTGGACGTCCTGATACCGTACGGGGGTAGGAGGTTCTGGGATCACCTGATCCTGGTTTGTGTAGGAGTATGAGGTTATTTTCTACCGCCTCTTGGACTTGGGAATATACCTTACTGTTTCACCAGAGACAACAAGGAATTGCTCCATTTCTGGGGATTTGGCCTCCAATCGATGGATCAAGAAGACTTAGGCATCATACAGACCTGCCCAAGGGTTTTTTGTGACCATGGTGGGCTCAATCTCACTTTCCAGAATCTACTTATCCTTTCTCTTGTGATATTCAACGTTCATATAGTGGGATTCACAGGAGGAAATAGGAGACACATCTCTTTGGATCATTCCTACTCGACCGTTAAGGGAGTATTTGAGGAATTGGTGATATGATGAAGGGACCACAACATGCAGGTGGAGCCATGGCCTTCCCGTGAATGCGTTGTACACGTTGTCCTAGGAGAAAACCATGAATTCGGTACTGGAAACTAGGACACCGAACTGTGTCTTCAAACGGATCTGGTCCACCGGGGTTTGCTCAGCACGGTCATATCCCAGGATTTTTATGTCAAAGGGAGTTAAATCGTCAACAGATAACCCCAGCTTCTGTAGTGTCCATGCTAGGATTTTGTTAATCTTAGAGCCCGTGTCAACAAGACAATGACAGACTTCTACACCATTGAACTGGACATTGATTTATAATTGATGCATGTGCCCCTGTATTGGAGGATTTTCATCTTCACTAGAGAATGAGATAACTTCCTAGAATTCAGTATTCTCAATTGCCTCAGCTTAGAAGGCTTCAGCAGCTGCTACCTCCATCTCAAACTGGAGGGGGCTCAATAGAGCCTCGTCAAGCACCTCACGCATGTCTGATGATAGGAGAAGAGCCTCAAGGATAAAGAGCCTCTATGAAATACTAGAGGGATGTTTGAGGACATCGTATTTCCATGCCAAGCGTGAACTCATGCTTATAGGAGGACTCTCTGTAATTGGAGGCATGGCGGGCCCTACCGGCTTGACAGGCGGCTGGCTAGTGCTAGGTATGTCACATTGCTCACTAGTTGAGGCCTGAAGAGTAGTTCCCGGATGAGGACCAGATGACTGAGATTGTCCTATAGTAGGGAAAGACTGGCCACGGTGCGGACGAGGTAGCTTTTCCTGATCTAGTAGCAGAAATGGTGGTGGGGGTAGATTTGAGGACACTAGAGGAGGAGGTTGTGTGTGATGAGCTCTGCAATGGGCATGTTGTCTAGTATCAGTTGCATTCACAGATTGGATGAAAGAGTTAGCTGATGTTCCTTGACGACCCATATGGACACAGCTCCGCCTACGTTGGCCTTGGCTGGGGACGTTGGGGAGGTCCGCCTGGCGTTACCCTTCGTCAAAAGTCATATTGAGATTTTACAACTCCACGGTATTAACCAAATCATCCCCCTGACTGTCACGTGAAGAATCATCCACCACTGGTCGGAATATGGGAGGGATCCCCATTTAAGGGGGCATGAAGTCTCCGAGAGTGCGGGATGATGATAGCATTGGTGGAGCACACTACTTCTTCTTACATCACTGATGCTTTCCCTTCTGGGAATAGGCCGGCTGAGATGATGATGCAATGGTGCTGACCGAAGCTTCTGAAGGCTCCAGCTGATTCAGGCGTCCCCGAATAATACCATGGGAAAAAGCGACTATTTTTCGATCCATCCAGTTGTCGTACTTCTGGGATCCGAAGTAGGGAACCTGCTGCCACTCACTTTCATTGTCTCTAACACTTTTTGACCTCACAAAGACACCCTCCACTTATGCCAGGGCTGGGCCCAGCTTGAGTATGTTGTTATCGACCTGGTCTTGGAGGCATTTATTAAGTACATATCACTGCATGAGGATGTTCCCTAGAATCCGATGGTAGGGGAAGTATTTGAGGTGATCAATGAGGTTCGCCTCTTCTGGACTTTTTTTGCACTCAGGCAGTCGCATGATCCCTTGCTCCAAGGTGCTACGAAAATTACCAGGGACCTGAGACTCGTTGAACGAGTAGGTCTGATTCCTTCAGTCTGGGATGGGGAGTCTGCGAGCCTAGCCCTTGCGAGGTTCTGGAGGATCCTGTCGAGGAGGAGGAGCATGATTATCCCACCTAGGCGGCGGTGGCGCATTGTGTGCGGGAACCTGCCGATTTTGAGGCGGTCGCTGCTGGGTAGGATGTTGTGCCAGTGTTGGGGGGCCTCTATGGGGTTTCAGAGCCGGTGCTACTAGTAGCAATTATAGCTTCCAGGGGGCTTCTATTTGGGCCACCACGGAAGGCTTGGCTCTAGAAGCCCTCCTTGCTGGGATCACAGGGGGCAGCGGATGTGCCTGGCTAGCCTGTTACAGAGCTTCCTCGATGCACAAGGACTTATATGAGAAGTCTCGGAACCCTCCGGGGTAGTTCTGAGTGATCAGGGAGGGAAGCAGTTCTGTTTTGACATTCCCTATGCATATCGTCAGTAATTTCTCCTGAGTCAGTGACATTTTGAGGGAGTATGTGAGCCCTTTCTACCAGGCGATGAAATTCGGGACTCGCTCATCGGGCCTTTTATTGCACCTGAAGTGGTCTACGATGATGGTCTCCCACATGGTGGAGCTTAAGTTGTACAAGAATCTCCGGTGAAGATCCTCCTAGATATTCACTGATCCAATGGAGAGATGGCTATACCAGAAAAACATAGTGCCTTCGAGTGTTTGCACAAAAAATCAGAGCTTGACATCTTCCTGATGTATTGGAGTCCCTATCATGGGGCCACACCGGAGGAGAAGTGGGCCAAGTGCTGCGGTGGGTCCCATGTCCCGTTAAAGGGTGTGAAAGTGGGATTTCCAAAACTTGGGGTGCAGACATATCATCCACCCATACTGCATGTGGCTTTCCATCTGGTGGGAACACCACCTGTCACGTTTCCAACGCCTCGAGGCAGGCGATGAGTGCCGCCATTGGATCGTCCGGATGGGGGTCCCTATCTTGACGGGGATACCTAACCACAAGTGCATTGTCGGGATCTTTGACACAGTATTAATGTTCAACGGCTTGTGGACCGTCTGGCGGGGCGGCCTACGGGGCTGCTGGGGGATCCTAGGCTGGATTCCTCAGATTGCGGAACCATTCCAGTGGGTTTGGTGAGGTGTATCACGCCCTCTTTCAATGAGTTCTTGCTTCAACCCTGTCCGTAAGAGCAGTATGATCAGGGTTTCTTGGAGGCATCTTATCGGGGGATGTTGTTCCTTCCCATGCTGCCCCAGCCTAGGATCACCATAGTCTGGTCATCTCTCTACAATGCGTTCATCCAAGATTTCATCGACCAACCTCTTCTGCTCAACATGTTTTTGGTGCAACGTGGCCTTCTTGGGGTCTTCCTCCGTCTTCTACACTATGGTGGATGGGTCGGAGTGCCTAACAGCTCCGACATATTCTTTACCCTACCGGCATTCTGACTGAGTACCAACGACTCGGTCAGCACAAGGAGACCTAGGAGGTTCCTCTGCTGATGAGTAACCCTCTTTGATAATTCCAACAGTGGTGGCACATCATCAGGGGGTAAATCTCTATCTAGAAACTCCAGCTCGTCCTCCTTGTCCACAACGTCGGCCATGTGGACTATGACCTTTCCTAGGGGAATGTATTTAATATCGCATAGTCAGTCAGACTGTCATCAAATAGGGATGAAGAGGAGGGCAACGTACTTCCCCATCCACAGACTTGCATGTGGGGGGTAGCCTCCCTGAGTATTTTGTGGAGTACCCTGAATCTCTAAAGGAATCTTTGTTGGAGAGTCCTCTAGTGACCTGGTGACTCAGGGTGCTAGGCCACGGGGAGTGCGGCCAAATCGACCAGATGACATTGCTCTCTGATTTCCTCAAAGTACACATGGCTCCTAGAGTACGCCACCTGATGGTAACGAATATGGAAGTGCGTCGCCCATAGGGTATGATAGAAGCACTCGACTTCCTTCGGGGTGAGGGATTCCGGATCGCAGAAGATCGACGCTGCCGCTGACCAAAACTTCTCTAGGAAGTGATCCTCCGAAAGAATGTTCCATAAGCTCTTGCGCTCGGATTCAGGGTTTGTCCCATGTATTACCCCACTCTTCAACTAGAGGCGGCTGAGGAACTAGTAGCGGAACTGAGGCGCACTGTTGAGACAATAGACTGGGTGGCGGAGAATACGGAGAACGAGCTGACTGGCTGCTGAATTCTGGGCCATCCTCTGGGGAGTGCAGTGACCCGACGACGATGTAACGATACAACGGGCTGACATCCATAGTTTCTGGTATAGGGATCATGGTTATCGATGATGGTTCACACTGTTTCTCAACCGCCATCGCTCCCCAAAATAGCTCTCTATGATCTCTGGTCGAGGTAGAGGGCACTTCTAATGATGATGGTGGTGACTGCATGATCGGGACTTGTGGGATTCCCAAAATTTACTCCTCCGGTATGTACCTGCAAAGAGAGGCAGGAATCCTGTGGACTTCACACTTCTGAAGGATGAGGATGATACGCCTTGTTCTTGCCCTGATCCTTAACATAGAGGACCAAGAGGAGGGTTCCACCGTTGAGTCGTACTCTGCTTCATAATTTGAGAAACAGACCGGTTTGATCTTAGTCTAAAGCTTTTCGGTGTTCTTCTTGTGGAAAAGACAACCCTCTTCCTACCGTGGAATGACTCTTCGGGGAAGTCAAGATTCACGGCATGAGGAGGTCCCTCGGCCGTACTGGGGTTGGGGCGGGGAGTACTTCCGCCTGAGTAGACTGGGGGACGAGGAGCATCAGGGAATATGTCAAAGGGGACATGGGGAGGACCTTTGTGCTGGGTGGTAGTGAGAGTAGGACCCCCACAGGAGCTGACAGGAGCACGGGTTGGACCTCCAATCCATGTTCCCTTGGTGATGTCAGTATGAGGTAGGTCCCCATACTGATTGGAACGAAGATGGGTAGGACCTTCGCATTGGGTGCTGGTGAAGTGAATATGATCTCCACCCCTCTGGTTACTAGGACGAGGAGGAGCTTCATCAGTTTCTATGAGTATGTGAGGAAGGTCCTCACATCGTAGAGTGACTGGATGTGCAACGTCACCACCCCGACAGTTCGTGGAAGGAGTGATTGCTCCATACCGTGTGTAATGAGCACGAGAGAGGCTCCCAAATGAGGTGTTTCTATAACAGGGAAGACCCTCATTCAGGTGTATGTTTTCATAGGGAATACCTCCAAGCCAAACCTGGAAGTGGGAAGGGTCTGTGTGATCTATGGTAATTGTATGGGGAGGCTCTCCGTACCGGGTGGCATTGTCGCAGATTAGTCCGCGGTGGCCACTTCCTGTCCCTGTGCTCAGGAGAGTCGACCCAGCCTGCCCGTGGGGTGGTTGGGGCCTTGATCCTGGTTGGGTGTATAGCTGCCTCTTCTTGACGTATGCAGGGGTTGATAATGCATGTCAGTGGTGGTTTGGGCCATGGTAGCCGCTGACGTTGATGCCCCTTGAGGGGAACCCCCCCCCCCCTCAAGCATGTTCCCAACGCTGGCGTTGGTTCTGCCAGGCCGGTACCGGTGGTGCAGGTAGGTAACCTACCTGCTCTTCAGCTCGGGGGAACCGGGTGGCAGCGATGGTGCGGCCTGCTGGGGGCCCTTTCTGGGAACCCCTTGGATGAAACTCTGGTCGGGCTATCCTGAACATCCCCTACCTCATCGGCGTAGGGCATGGAGTCATCAAGGAGTTCCGCGGACAGGATTCAGAAATTATTGAAGGTTGGAGTGGGGAGCAGAAACTCCCTGTAAGGCCCTCGAGGGCGGATTTGACAGTGAGGCATAGATGCCTCTATATCCAGTGGGTCATGGTCCTCGTAGGGATAACCCCCTCCTTCTTGTAACTACATACAATGTCATTGATTACCCTCTGTTGGAAAATTTCTGATGGGGAAAGGGGTATGGGCGCCAAGTAGGCATGGCAGTCGTGGCCATCATAGAAGAGGCAGAACTGTGCATGGTAGCCGCGTTGATATTTCATGTGCCCTTGGGTCGGTGGGAAGGAGGTGATCGGGCTCCGGATGCAGAAACTGGGCTCCTGGAAGCAGGATGGTAAGCTCATTAGTACTGAAAAAAAAATAAATCGACTCCCAGTTCCCCAGCGCCATTCTATCATCCGTGACCAGTAAGAGGGATCTACGCTGACAATGTTGCAGACCGAGATGCCCAACATTTTGACTGCCCCAACTTCTGGTGAGTTTCACGCCAGGCCCGCTATTTTCGTGGTAGGGCCCGACCCCGGATATCTGGATTTGGTGACACATCACTTTACTAATGTCTCGAGCGCTACTAATCTCCATTTTGAGGTGAACAATTTCACATTGGGTTCACCATTTCTGTTTCTGACACTTTCGTCGGGGCACACACGTCCTTCAAGTTCGGGGGACGTCGGCACTTTTCTGTTTCCCAGCATTCCCTCCTTCCAAAGGCAGTTGGCATCTGCCCCCTGTTCAGGGATGTTTTCTCATTGATCAAAACGGGATGATGGGATGTCAGTTCTTCCATCCGTACATTCCTCCATGATATTCATCACATAGTTCGGGTCTCCCACATAGATTAAGTTGTAGTTCGTGAAACTCTTCCTGGTGCCATGTTTTCATTTACACCGATTAATTACACTATTTCTGTCAGGAAATTCCAAGGGGTCCAGTTAGGGAAGAAACCTTCAGTTGGGGGAGTAGTCACATTGATGCATCACTGACGTGTCTGGAAACTAGGGGATTTGGGCGTCTGTCTTTTTTCCATTATTATAGGGTTTCTCGAGGTCACGAAAGCCTGAGGTATCCCACATCAAGTGCAGGGAATCATATACCACAGTCATATATCTGAGGTTTTCTTCATCTTCCCAAGTTTAACACAGGGTATGCCACATGTTTAACATTCAGTAGAGATTGATCGGGATTGATCAGAACACTAGCTCGAGTGGATCATATTGAAGAACCCCTAGAGGGAACACTGATATTGGGGCCAGCACGTGGGCGGATTCCCTAATGCTATGGACAGGAATGGGGTGGCATGATCTCACCGGGATGTGGTAGCCCTGGTAAGAATCAGGATGGATGATGGAGAGTTGAATGAAATATAGGGGGAATGATATGGAACCGGTGTGAGGATGACAGTGATGTTGGGTTTGAGACTTTAAGATACTTCCTACGTATCCCCGTGGCAGAGAATCAATGTCCGCATAGTTATTATGATGGTGGATTACTGCCGATTGGGGTTTCCAACGACTTACTACTGGATGAGGTCTCAACGACTTACCATTGCAAAGAAAACATCTTACCACTGAATAGAGGTCCATAGTTTAATTTCGTGTTGGACGGGGATGAAACGACGTGAAAGGTGGTTGGAACAACTGGGTGGTAGGCTTGAACCTCATGAGGCTTCCTACGTACCATGCCTTTACATGGATCAAAGAACACATAGTTCAGGATGGGTGCCGGTAAACTGATGTGAAGATGGACAGGGGTCCGATGGGTGATGGGTTTGAACATCATGAGGCTTCCTACGTACCATTCCTTGACATTGATCAATGTCCCCGTAGTTCAGGTTTGGTTTCGGAAAACTGACGTGAAGATGGACTGGGGGTCCGATGGGTGATGGGCTTGAACCTCCTGAGGCTTCTTACGTACCATGCCTTGACATGGATCAAAGTCCTCGTATTTCTGGTCAGGTTTGTGGGGTCTTACACTCTAGGCTGCCCTGGTGGGATTCCATGGTCGATGCTTACGCTAAGCCCAAGTGGGTCATGCTCGGTGTGAGAAATAAGAGGCAGAAGAGACCTGACGGTCACTTCGCGAGTGGTGCGTCCATGGAAATTGGTTCATGGATTACGCATGGAGCCGCCCAGGGGGAGGAAGATTGGGACAACTCCAGGATGGAGGCCCGTGGGAGATGAAGCGTAGTGGGAGAGGTACTTGGGACTGAATAAAGTAAGTTCCTTGTTCCATATTATGCCCTCTTCTAGCCTTGGCACTGAAGAAGTGAGGAGGAGCAGGGGTGTTCCCTCCTGCAAGAAAAGCTAGGGGCTTACACCAAAAAGGATGCCCTTCCCCCGCGGACAAATTCCACTCCCTGAAGGAGGAGATCATCCCCTGTGGAGATCAGGGTGCGTAGAGAATATCCAAGGTGAGGGCACCCCGCATGAGAGGCATGGGTTGATGTCACAGTTTATCGTCGTGTGTTGAGGACAAGGGTGCTTGGCAGTTTAACGTCCTATAGCTCGGATGAGGTGGGTTCATCCCACACCCCTAGGACTTACATAACTGGTACCCTCTTCTCCATGTGGGAGGGAAGGCATTAGCAATGCCTTAGTGGAAGGGTGTTGTAGAGAAAACCATCGAGGGGTCCACGTTAGCGTGGCTATGCGAAGAATCAATCTCCGTTAGCATGCCTATGAATAGAAGCATTATGCGAAGCAACACAACGAGTGGTATCATCAAGGGGACTTTGAAATCACATCGCATGAACCCGGAGGTTCGCATGGGAAAGGGACTTTCCAAGTAGAGGGTCCCATAGGCAGGGGCATCATGGTGTTCGGATTCTCTGCATGGTGGATGACACTTTTTAAGGGGTGCGCTTTGTAATGTGGGGTGCCTTAGCCTTAGCGTGAGGTGGAGGTGAAAATGGGAGGTGCTTCGTGAAGTGGAAGGGCCTTCACGGAGTACAACCTCATGGAGAAAATGTGCCTCGCAAAGTTGGATCTCAGGAAGTGGTGTGCTTTGCGAAGTACAGTGATCATGCCTTAACAAATGGATCAAGTGTACATTAAGGTTGATTCACATAGCATATATGCTCCGCGACGTCTCACTTCCCATTGGGGAGACCCTTCCTTCGCGAAAGCCCTTGAGCTTCGCGAAAGTAATCCCACTCAGAAGAGGGGATCAAAATGAGACAAGGGGGAGGCACTTCATGGAGAAAAAGTACCTCGCATAGCTCATGATTAGCAGAGAAAAGGGTGCTTCACGATTTGGGAGCGAGGAAGTGGAAAGGTCAGATTGTCCATCTTTTGGGCTCGGGTGGAGCCCAATATTTATAGGTAAGAGGCACCGCGAAACAGAGACTATGTTGCAGAAAGAGTTTTTGGGTTTCTTCATAGTGGGCTCGCGTACATCAGCGGTGTTTGTGGAGGGTAGCGCCTCCTTGGCTTCGCGGCAGGATCACAAACTTCAGCGGCGTTCATAGAGTGTAGTGCCTCTTTGAATTCACGGAGGGCTCATGAATGACAACAGAGTTTGCGGAGGGTAGTGCCTCATTGGATTAGTGGCAGGCTCACGAACATCCCTGGCATTCGTGAAGGGTAGCACCACCTTGGTTTTTTGGCAGGCGCGTTGCATGGGGGGACTTTGTGAAGTGGCTTCGTGAGGCTCATCACGGGGCTGCTTTCTCTTATTTCATTCCTTCCAGCATTTCGGCACCAACAATTATGTTTTATGGTTTTGGAATCATTTCTGTATGAACATGACTCACCTCCAAATAACCAAGGGTAATATTTTGTCATGTTAGGCCCATATATTATAAAAAAGTTAAAAAAATCCATTTTGTAAGAACCATGGGAAGAAACCCATGGTATGGTTTTTTATTTTGACAACATTATTATATAGAGGCCAAAACCCATCATTAAAAAATAATAAAGGATTTAACTCCCTTTTCATATAAAAACCAGCCCATGATCCCCTTCCTATTCACAAAAATATCATGGTCAAGATCCTTACTCTGACCTACCATCTCTATGGTCCTATAACTATCCACCCAATATCTTAATAAGATCCTCCCAAGATTTTGGAATCACCCCATCATGGTAAAGGATCATTTACTTCTCCTCTTTATTATATATTCTTACTCATTTTATTCATTTTATTTTAAAAACAAATGCTGGGGTATGATTTTACATATCCATAATACAATATATTTTCTTTCAAAATATAGATATACCCATTTATATCTCATTATATTATTTTATGAATATGTATGTACTATTCATTTTCTATAAAACATTCACTATAATATTCCCATGTCAAACATTTTATTGTGAAGACTACAACTATTTACACTAAAGGGTATAAACATAGTCAGACATATACACATTTTATTGGGATATTCCATGTATTTATTCCACACTCCTTAATCATGGAATTATA
Organism: Viscum album; assembly: GCA_963277665.1. Lineage (NCBI taxonomy): Eukaryota > Viridiplantae > Streptophyta > Magnoliopsida > Santalales > Viscaceae > Viscum > Viscum album. The sequence goes on from CAUJRU010000072.1 coordinate 367,867, forward strand.
TTTTATGAAAAATTATCCAATTTTGATTGATCTATGTGGAAAACATATGCATGTACATGATATGAAATCAATGGGTGCATCAAGAATTATACAATGCTTCAATGAATTGAGTAATGTTTTTGTCTAATGAGATGTATAGTTTTGGATTAGTGATTAAACGAAATCCATTATGGTCCTTTTTCCACAATTTTTTTATGTCATGGATTTTATCCTTGACCTATGTTTATGATTTCATGTTTATAGATATTTTCACATCTCACTTGTTTCCTTTATGTCACCATGATATACCATGCCTTACTGTTCATGTGGCGGACTATTACACCATTTTTTTCTAATTGAAATTCCTATTGATTAATATTAAATACATTCTTCATGAATTCTTTATTTATTTCCTAAGTGGGATTTATAGCTCACCTATGTCTTAAGAATATCCCCAGGTTATCCCATGCAATTCTAGAAGATAGATGAATTCAAAGGGAATGTTAAGTATGTTTTTAATAATATTGTTGTATCTAAAATTAAAGATGTTATTATATAGAGATAATTCCCAAATAAACTACACTAAAGTGTATCCATGGTTTCATTTTGCGTATTCTTACATAATAAGTCACGACTTAATGTATATTAAATACAGGGGTGGTTATAGTTTGTATCATAGTATGTTTTAGTTAATTTTTGGATTGTGATTATAAAATTATAGAAAAATACATATAAATAAGAATAAAAATAATAAGGCACCCCATTATTATGATAAGTGATTCTCAAGGGTCTAACAAGGATATGAATTAGAAAATAGAGATTATTTCTCATTGTAACATTTTGAAATCATTCAGTTTTATAAAATGTCAACTTCCCACTTGTCAAAAGTGTGGGATGATGTACCATGTGAATTTCATTAATGGGATGATGAAATTATTTATGTAATGTAAGGATGGGAACTGAGAGTGTGATTACTGCTGGGAGAAACCCACTAATGTAAGATAAGATAATAATTCTAATGTCAACCCCAATACTATTTTTAAAACTAGAAAAAATAAAGGAAAATTCCAAACTAATGAACTAATACAAGGTTATATTATGACAATCAGTTCCAAAAACATCCACAGAATCAAGGGAGAGACTATTAAATTACATCTACTAAGGTCGATCTAAAAAAAGTCGGGATAAGTTTGTTGTATGTAAATTAATGGATATAAAGAATAGATCTTTATTTTATTTTTAGTCATTCCTTATTATCAATCAGGCTGAATAGAATATTTCAGACACCACTACAGAATGTTGATGTAGAGTTGTAACTGAAAATGGAAAATAGGGAAATCATTTTATTCCAAGTTTATAACTCATCCCTTATCAAAATATTTTGGCTGAACATCCCAACAATCATTGTGATACTCTATATAGTGTAATTCTATTCAATTATGGGTATGGATTGGATTTTCATATATAGATCCCATATTAATTTTCATGATAATAAAATCACTCTATATATTATAAGTCAACCTCTTATATTGTTAAAATGAAAGGAGGCTGATTCATATTCATTATCAACAACTCCCAAGTGTGGATATTAATTCCAAATGAGAAAGTGTATCTAGAAAAAAAATTCTTTTTTATAAGAAAAAAGTAAATGTGGAGGGAATGCCCATTGTGGAGGAATTCACCAATGTTTTTACCAAATAATTTCTATGTCTTCGTCCTAGTCAAAAGGTTGAATTTTTATTTGAGGTTATACATGTTTGGGGTTTTTATAATATCCAATAATCCATATGGAATAACTATTTTGGAGCATATGGAGTTGAAGATTCAACTATAAAAAATATGGAAAAACTATTCATACACCAAAGTGATTTAATATGTGGTGCACCAATATACTTCATCATGATAAAGGATTGGTCAATGTGACTTTTCATTGATTATTGTGATCTCAAAAAGATCATGAGAAATAACAATCATCTTCAACCATAGATTGATGACTCATTCAATCTAATATGTGGAGCTTGATACTACTCAATGGTGGATCTTCTGTTAGGGTATTATCATGTACAAGTTAAGGAGGAAAACAACATTACTACTTTCTATATGTGGTATGGGTACTGTGAGTTCAAATTAATTCCTTTAATACTCACTATTTCTACATCAGCTTCATGATATTGTTAAATAATGTTTTTAAAATATAATTAGATATGGTATATAGATAAATATAGTATTTATAGATTAATTAAAAATATTTTTTTGTATTTATAAAGGATATTATAATATACTCTAAAATCAAGGAGGTGTATAAGGTGCATCTAAGGACTGTTCTAAAGTCCTTATAAAATGTAAGCCTTATGAAATGTATAACAAATGTGAGTTCTGGTTGAGGGAGAATTCATTATTGGGGTTTATTATCACAAGTAATAGTATTTCTATAGACCACTCAAATGTAAAAGTAAGTGAGGGAAGGCCATGACCAACCACTATGATGGAAATCCATTGTTTCCACGGGTTGGCTACGTATTATAGATGATTTCAGAGAAAGATATCTTGAATTCAAAAACCTAAAACTAAGATATAATTTAAGTTATTCATGTTTCATTTGAATAATGAAATTGAATATATATTAAATGAATTTCAAAGACGTTTATCAATACCCATGTACTTATTCCTGTAGGATCGAAAATGATAATGTAGATGCTCAAAAACAGGAGTGGGGTGAATTGTATACTTTAAAAATTCCATTGGAACATTTAAAGTCATCAGTATTTAACATGGTTAAAAAAGTCAAATTCACAGAGCCTCTAGTTCTACACACTTACTTGATTATAGAAATATGATTCCGAGAATGATGTTCTAGAAAAATGAATCCTGAATAGAAACATAACACAAGTTTACAAAGATGATGATTCTACCTTAAATAGTATATAATCTCACTAAATTAGAGTGCACAAAAACAAGGAAGATTAATATTTTTTTACATTTCACAACAATAAAAAATGCAACGGAAAAATAAACTTGAAACAATAACAAGGATAAAGTATGAATTATTTTTACCCAAAGAGAAGGGTATCAAACAACCTTGGATAAAAGTCCCTTGATTTATACTTTCATGAAATTCTGTCTTACCCACACTAGGTTAAGCCTTTGATACCAAAATCGGAGTCTGTCTTGATATCCTCACAAGCCCTCAGACTTCATTGTAGTTGACACCTATGTTTTCCTTATCAAGGAAGTCCTCAAACTTTAAAGTAGTCGGAACCTATGCCTTCCTATCCCCAGAATCCCTCGAATGTACTCAGCAACATTCGGAGTCACACGAAGCAAATCTGATCAAGAAGTTTAGTACGCAGTAAGCATGAATGTCTCTCTCTAGAAATCACTTCAACAACATGTAATATCTAGGGTGTAACTTGTATATAACTCATTGAAATGATCTCTTATTTATAGGTGTATCTTCATTGGTCGACTCCCTCCTCCAATGGTCATATTTTTCCTTAAATCACACAGGGACTTGTATAGGTGTCACTAATACAACAGTTTGTTAGTAACTGAATGAATGGAATCATTTTATAACCTTATTAAGGATAGATAAAAAAGTTTATTTAACAGAAATCATTTTTCATAATGTAAGGAAAAAATGAATGTTCAGAGTCTAATCAATAATAGGATTTGGATTCTAATCAAATGATATTCAGAGTCTATAAAACATGAATATTCGTATTATTTTCTTCAGGGAATTCATAGTTTAGAATTATATAGGCTTCGGATTCTAAACTCATAGAAATTCATAATTGGAATTCGGAGCCTGAATTCATAAGAATTCATATCCGGAATTCAGAGTTTGAATTCCTAAGAGTTCGGAGTTTGAACTCATAAGAATTCATAACCTAAATTCATAACCAGAATTCATATCCTAAATTCAGAGTCAAACTTCAAAAAAGATTCTAACTAGAATTCAGAGTCGAACTTCATGAATGTTCGTAATTAGAACTCAGAGTCGAACATCAGAAAAATTTGTAACTAGAATTCATAGTCGAACTTCATGAATGTTTATAATTAGTACTTGGATTCAAACTTTATAAATGTTTGTAACCAGAATTTGGAGTGGAACTTTATAAGATTTCGTAACCAGAATTCTGATCCTAAAATAGAATAATCTATACTCAAGTATTTATATAATTTTGAATATTTAGATATGAAATCAAATTTAATACTTAGACAAGATAATGAACAATGAAAAACCTTGTAAGGATAAATTTCCATGGGGATGAAAACTTTTCCTTATAGAAGTAAAACACAGGGTAAGAAGTGATTTTTCTTGAGATAAGATTTTTGTGATTTTCAAAATAAGAATGGATGGTAAAGTCATAAGGATACCTTATTGACTCAACAATATCCCCCAAACATGAAGGAATGGAAAAGTAATAAGGAAAACCATTTTGACTCAACAATCTCCCCCTTTTTGGAAAGCACAAACAACCTTACAAAAATGAATATAAGGACGTAGAAAATATTTTTCTTGATATTGAAATAAAACTTATCTACCTTTATGAAACGACAATGATGAATACGACTAACTCCCCCTTAGTCCATGTAACTCTAAAAATCATATTCTATATTTCGGGAGTGAGATTTTTCAGTATAATGAGTACGGAAATCTCTATAATGAAAACTCCCCCTTAGATAAACTCCCCCTTACATAGGGATATTTCTTTTTTTTTGTAGTTTTATTTTTCCATTCTCCCCCTTTGTGATTTTCAAAAAGAATTTTAGGTAACAGAAAAAGTAAATTTTAGTACTTAAATATTAGTAAAAATAATTCCAAAAAAATGACAACCAAAATTTCATTATGATATGATTAATTTTTACAAGGAAATAATACAACAGAAGATCAAGTTGGATTTTATTTCCTTCATTATCCTTGGGTATCAAGTTCTTTACTATGGTTTTCAACTTTTTTAGTTCTTTATGGTCTTTCTCTCATTACTTTAGGAGTTGGTCCAGATCCTCTGATTTCTTCTCTAATGCTTTGATCTTTTCTTCTTGAGCCTTCAGAGCCTCTGCCTAAGCCTTCAACAACTCATCTTGATTAACTAGATTCTCTTAAATCTAGATCCAAAGAACCCTTTCCCTCTTCCTCCTTTGTGAAATAGAATATAGCTTCCCATTTAGATCTGTTACCTCCTAAATCCAAGTATTCTACTCAAGAGATAACCTTTCATGAAATCTAGTCGAGAGATCCTTAATTTTACATTCGTTGGTATAAAAAACTTCTTTAACTTCAGGATAAAACTCGTCAAGATATATCAAATATTCAATTATTTTATTTGACCAGCTAATCACCTTCTTATGAGATTTTATGTGGGCATCGTAGTTAAGGAAGAAGTTTTTTAAATCAACCTCAGTGTTTACACACTTGTCCATCAACAAAGATAATGAATCCGATTTTTGATTCATGCTGTGTTGGAGCATTTGAAATCTCGAGTCAATGATTGGAATGATCAGAATGGTTTCAAAAATATTCTTTAGATATTGAGTGAAGAAATCATGTCCTAGGGGTGATGATTCTGAATCAGAGGCTTTTCTTGGTGAGGGATCCTTTTCTATCTCAACAAGTTTTCTCTTGGAAGATCCATCATATTCTTTCTCCTTTAAGACAAAATGATTAGATGTATTCACAAGCACTTGTTTCCACATATCAGTTCTCAAAATAGCTTCCTCATCTGGAGACTCATGTTCACTATCAGACATTTGAACAATTATATCATCATATATCTCCTAATTTTCAGCTCCTGCTTCAGCATGTTCAGGTTAAATGAAGTCAGGATCAATACATTCTTCCTCATATGTATTATTGACTTCTTATTCATCTTTTTCATTTCACCCAGGTGTAGCAATCTTTGAAGATCCAGATTGAGAAGTCTGGATTGAAAATTTCTTGAATGCACTTTCCTTGTCATGATAGTTTTCAACTTGTTCTATGAGTTCTTCTATTTCACCACAGATTTCTTCTTCCTGCACTTTTCCCACAACTTCCTTTTCTTCAACAAAAATTTATAGGTCTTTTTCTAGAGTGAAAAAATTATTACCCAGTGTATCAGGTAACCCCTCAACCAAAAAGGATTTTTGTGCAGGGATATTCTTGGATGCTTTCTCAGCAGCCTTCAAAAGAGATTTAACAATCTCTTCTTCAGAGAACATATTCTTTTGATTCTTTTCTTTATCTTTCATTTCTATCTCATTAGTGGGTTTTTAAGGCTTTCCCTTCAGCTGGATTCAAACCAAAAGATGTCTCCCCTACTTTCTTATTCATTTAATATTCTCTCCATTTAGCTACCAAATCACCTAGATACAGTTTTTTCTTCTCAGGCATTGGAGGTGCGGATTGGACTTTCTTATCTTTAGGGGTTTTTCCTTCTTCAACTACTTCCTTTAACTTTCTCTTCATTCCAGCATTTTTTCATGGTTTAACCACTTCTTGTTTCTTCGGAACAGCTTCATCCTCTTCCTCAGGTAAGTTATAAAATTATTCGGAGTCTCTAGAAAAACGAACATTCATTCTCTTCAATGTATCATCAATATCCACAAATACATTTCAATTATTTTCTTGAGAACTACATGGGATTTTAAAAGTCTCTAAACACTGAACAATTATCTTTGAAAAAATTGCTGGATACATAATAATATGAGATTTCAAGTTTTCATTCTTGATATTCCCTATCATAATAAGAATATGCTTCATCCAGTTGATCTTCCTTTGGTTCACCAAAAAATCTAGAATATACATGTCACTTTTCTTCAAGGTGTACTTATCACCTTTTCTCGGAATGATAAAACCTTGAGACCATAATTCATGGATCCGTTTATTTGTAAAAAAATGAGAAATAATTGGAGTCTTGACATTTGAAAGTCCAAGACACTCCATAGATTTCACCTTGATAAAACTTCCTTGTACAAACAGAAATTTATGGGAACAAAATTAAGCTTCCCATTCATAAGACAATCCCACCAAGCTAGATTCCTTGGTGTAATAAAGTGAATATTTAATTCCAAAAGACATGAAGGAAAACATACTTCTATCATATTCCATGAAAAAGCTTGATGATTCATAAAATTCAACCACTAAATCTAGATACACTACATCTTGAGCCCCTGACATAGATATGCAAGCATATTCCCATCCGTTCAACTTAATATTCTTCGAAATAATTGAATCATACCTGTTGAAGAAGTTTGGATGCACCACCCTCTCTCTATAGAAATTCCACTTCAAAATCTTATTGATAGAAAACATCTCTTGAGAAGGAACTTCAACAGACATTCAGATTTGAGAATGAATTGAGAGGTTCAGAACGAGCTTTTGGAAGAGGACAGAGCTTCGACACATAAAGGCTTGAAATCCGATGCAGGATCACCTTTGGGGGGTCCTTTATAAAGGGGTTTGAATCGACAATTCATCTTCTAATACCAATCCAATTGATGAAAATCATTCTGATATGATCTGACAGTTGACATGATAACCATAAGGAAATATTAATTGATTCAAATATTTTGAGGTTTTTAGAAGAAAACATTTGGATTTGAGGAAACTGGAATCTGAAAAATTTTAAAAAATTGGTAATAAGAGATGATTACAAAAAAAATAAGAAAGAATATCATACCTTTCAGATTTCTAGGAAGATTAATCATAATATGTAAATTTATTCTTGAAGAACTTATGACTATGAAAAGCTTCATTACAAAAAACTGTGTACGAAAGTTTTCATTAGGAAAATTTGAGTAAGAAAAATTATCGTTATGAAAAGATGAGTATGAAAAATTTTCAATAAGAAATTCTTTGAATGAAAAAAACTCATTATGAAAAAATTGAATACAGATGTCTTCATTACGAAAATTTATGTTACATAATTTTATTACGAAAATTCTCAGTACAAAAATTTTTACTATGAAAATTTTAAAAAGAAACTAACAAACAAAAGTACCCCCCTATGTAAAGGAGCTTGTTACTATAAGGAGATATGTTTCAACATGGATTTAATATGGAATATTACCTTATGGTTATCATTATTAACTTTTGTTTAATATATTCAAATCTATCAAAAGGTAATTATTTTGGAAAAATAACAAAAAGTTGATATTGTGTTCCGATAAATTGAAGAATGATATCTTTTTTTAGTGTGTGAACCCTAAGAAAGTGATGCCTAATATATATGTGTTTTTCACGAGAGTTATGTGCATGGTTTTTACTAAGGGAAATGGAACTCGTATAATCCCAAAATATTTGTGTTTTGGAAAAACTCATCCCATAGTCTGTGAGTGTGTGTTGCATCCAAAAAACATGAGCACAACAACATCAAGATTCTACATATTCGGCTTCATAAGTGGAAAGTGCTACTGAGTGTTTCTTTTTTCATGACCAAGAATCTAATGAATCTCTTAAGAAATGAAAAGTTCTGGATTTACTTTTTCTATCAATTATTTATCCACCAAAGTCAACATCTGAAAAAAATTTAAGACAATATAATTTTTAAAAGAATAAAATATTCCTAAATCCATGGTTACCTTTAAGTAGAAAAAAAGCCTTTTCACTGACTTTAAATGCGATTCCTTGGAATTAGATTGATATCTTGCCCATACGAATATTGAGAACATCATGTTTGGAAGAAAATATATAAATTATAGTATACTTCCTATCATCCCTCTAAATAGTATTTGATCTACTAGTTTCCTAGCTTCATCAAGATCAAGAGTATTTGAGGTACCGATGGGAGTACTAATACTCTTCATGTTGTAATATCCATACATTTTTAGAAGATATTTAATATAATTATGTTGAGATATATTGGTTCTTTCTTGTTTTTGAGAAATTTGAAAACCTAAACACAATGTTAACTCACCCATCATACTCATTTCAGACTCATATTTCATTAGATCTGTGAACTAATCAGTTAAAGATTGCTGAGATGAACCATATATAATTTCATCAACATAAATTTGAACAATCAAAACATTTTTATTTTCTTTATTAATAAAATGGGTTGGATATAAAGTTCCCTTAACATAATTTTTTTGGAAGAAAAAATCATGTAATTATATTATACCAGGCTCTAGGTGCTTGTTTAAGGCCATATAAAGCTTTTGTATGTCAATAAACATGATCCGGATGTTTTGAATCTTCAATGCCATGAGGTTGTTCAACAAAAACATCCTCTTGAACATAACCGTTATGGAAGGAACATTTCATATCCATTTTAAAAAGTTTTAATTTGAAGAATGATGCAAAGGAAAGTAGAATACGAATAGATTAAAGTATAGTTATTGGAGCATATGTTTATTCGTAGTCTATTCTTTCTTACTGATTATAGCCTTTAGTAACTAACCTATATTTATTTCTCACAATGATTCCATTTTAATCACATTTATTTCTGAAGACCCATTTTACACTAATAATTGAAGTTTCCCTAGGTCTTTCACCCAAGGTCCAGACTTTATTCCATTTGAATTCATTTAGCCCATCTTGCATGTCTTTAATCCAATCATCATCACCTAAAGCTTCATCTATGAATTTTAGATCTAATTGGTAAAGAAATGCTAGATGTTCTACTTTATTTCATAAGAAACTTTTGGTCCTTTTAAGTTGATTTACATCACCAATGATACTATCACTGGGATTATTCATTAGAAATGATAGATTTGGGTTTTGTAAGACCTGTTCATAAACATATGGTAAAAAGTATTTTGGGGTAAATTTTTAGGAAATAGTTTCTTGAAAATTTTCTTTATCAGAAGGATCTACTGACACGTGTTGACAACCAGTTTTTGAAAACACATCTGAGGATGTAGGTTGTGGTTGTTTAGAAACAAAGGGATCAGTTTCATCAAATTTAACACATACTGTTTCTTCAAAAGTACAAGTGTTTTTATTAAAAACTTTATAAGCCTTAGAGGTTGGGGAGTATCCTACAAAAAATCCTTCATTATATTTTTCCGTGAATTTGTGAATATTATCATTAGTATTCAAAATTAATACCTTGAAACAAAAAACATTGAACTAGGAAAGTCTAATTTTTCTGTCATTCCATAACTCATAAGTGGTTTTATTAAGAAAAGGTCTGACTAAAACTCTATTTATTGTATAACAAGCCTTACCTACTACTTCAGCCCAGAAATGTTTACCTATCGAATATTCACTCAACATGGTTCTAGTTATATATTGAATAATTATATTTCTTCTTTCAACAACACCATTTTGTGAGGAGTTATTGGAGTTGAGAAGTTATGAGTAATTCCTTTTCTACTACAAAAAGTTTGAAACTCAGAATTTTGAAATTCTTCTCCACGATCACTATGAATAGTTATAAAAGGAAGGTTTTTCTCATTTTTAACATTGGATATAAATCTTTTGAAATAAGAAAAAGCTTCATACTTCTCTGCTATAAAATAGACCCATGTGAATCTAGTGTAATCATCAACGAAGAAAAATAAATAATACTTTCCACCATTGCTTCCAGTTTGTGTTGGTCGAAAAAGATCAATGTGCACTAACTATAATGCATTAGGAGTTGATACTTCTCTGATTGATTTAAACATAGATTTATGTTACTTCCCATACTGACAAGGATCACAAACTTTTGAATAATAAAATATAAGCTCTGGTAGATCCTTAACTAGTATTTTATTAGAATGTTTTCAAAAGTTCCTAAGATTACAATGTCATAACCCTCTATTAAATAACCAATATTGGTATTACATTGCACTAAGGCAAGGTAGATCTTGGATCCTATGGTCTTCTATGTTTAGTGTGTACACATTCTCTTGCCGATGGGATGAGAGAATAAAATCATCCTTGGAATTATGTTCCAGACACTTATCATTCCAAAAATTCACAGGGTAGCCTTCGTCAAACAATTTTATTATGCTAAGTAGGTTGTTCTTGAGACCCATTACAAATAAAACATTCGAAATCAATGATTTTCCAAGAAGAACAATATTACCCATACAAATAATTTCTCCCTGAGCATTATCTCCGAAAGTTACATTCCCTCCTTTCATAATGATAATATTTTCAAAGAAATTTTTGTTACCAGTTATATGCCTAGAACATCCACCATCCATGTACAAAATATTATTGTTGGTACCTTCCCTATTTTCCTGAAAACAAGAAAATGTTAGGATTTTGGAATCCAGACTATCTTGGATCCAAAAATTTCCGATAATAAAATTTTAGGAATCCACATTTTATTGGAAAGGTAAGCATTGTGAAAACCTAAGGAATTTTCTTTATTTAAGGAAAAATTTATTGCCCAGTGCCCACTACACTGAAACTTAGTGGAGAAGGGATAACATTGAGGAACAAAATTATTGTTACTGAAAATGGGTTTAGAATGGTTATAACCAAAACTAGAACGATTTCTTAGAGGTCATATTTGAGAATACAGTTTATCAAAATTTTATTTACCATGGGTAATGATTGAAAACACTTCTTGAAGAAACATATTTCTGACTTATATTTAATAACAATGTTCTTATCTTCAAAAACATCAGTTTTGGAACTAGAGCTAGGATAAAATAAAAATTTCATAGAAATAACGTTTTCTGGATCCTTATAATATTTTTCCTTATCAGAATTTAGTTCCTCAAGGGTTTTTGAAATTATTTTGAAATGAACATATTTCTAATCATGATCTTTAGAAAAATATGATATTTCCTAAATAAGAATAGAAATCCTAGAGTTTTCATTATCACGATTTTTCTTAACATTAGAATATTCATTCTTGTGAAGCATAGAAAAACTAGAAACTTCTTCATAGGCAGGTAAAGTATTATCCTTATCATAAGAAGATTTTTGCGTCATACGAGTTATAATATTTACTATCACTATCATTATCAATCATGGAAACATTATTAATGGATTAAACATTGTCTACTATATCCATTAAACAAGGATTTTCAATAGGAAACTTTGCTAGATGACCAATATTTTTATGTCCATAAGATTCGTAATCTGGGGATTCATAAAAAAGAGTCACCACCACTGGTACTCCATGTGTCATTGGATTTCATAAATTTCTTGGCTTTAGCCTTGAAATACTTATTTTTGTTCTTCTTAGAATTCATTTCTTTTCTATCATTATTCTTGAGAAAAGAAAAATTAGGCCTTATGTGTCCAACTCTCATGCATTCATAGCTGGAGACTTCAGATTCCTTCATGTCTTTCCTTTATTTCTTTTTGAATCTAGACTGAAATTTATTCTGACCAAAAATCTTGTTAATCCTTTGAGAAAGATTGGATAACTCATTTTCTGAAACTTCACTTTCACAAGATTCAGATTGTATAACGACCTTCTTAGATTTTGATCTTGTAACTCTCTCAAGAGTCTTGGCATTCATATAATTTGAAGTGGATGTAAAACCAACACTACCATTCCCATTTATCTCTTTAACATTATCAACAACTCTCTTAATTCTAGTTTCGTGTTGAAGAAGAGTTCCATAAAGTTCATCAAGGGAAATCTGAGTGACTTTTCTATTCTCATCTATAGCTATTCTCTTTTATTCCCATTCTATTGGAAAGATTTCTATAATCTTATCTACGAGGGATTCATCATCTAAACCTTTCTCACCCATGGATTTTAAGATGTTGATGACAATCATGAACCTCTGTTGCACCCTACATATGGGTTCTCTATAAGAAACGTTAAAACAATGATACTCAGCTCTGAGCATGGCTCTTCTGGTTTCAATAACATTAGATGTACCAAAATGAGTAACCTCATGTTTCTTACATATGGAATTAGCTGCTTCATAAGAAGATATTTGGCTATAAATATTTCTAGTCAGGGAACAAGGTAGAGTATTGCGTACATTATAGTTTAGTAGATATTCTTTTTTCTCCTAGTTGGTAAATGTTTTGAGTTCCTTATCATGAATTTTATAATCATCAGTAAGAATAAAAAAATTATCTACTACAGTATTAATCACAAAGGTCTTCATATTATCTCTCCAATATTCGTAATCATTATCATCAAGGATTGGTGGTCTAGTAGGATTGAGATTATCAATGGAACCAACATATTTTCATATCATCTTAAGAAAAAATATCTTTCCACACAAATTATTGTTAATAAAAAAAGTTTGTAACAAAAAATTATATATTCTTAAGCAAGGAAAAGTATAACAATGAAAAAATAAGCAAGGAAAAGTATTATATGTGAGTATAAGTATTTTAGAGACCTTCTCTGATACAAATTGTAGGATTGAAAATGATAATGTAGATGCTCAAATACAAGAGGGGTGGTGAATTGTACACCTTAAAAATTCCTTTGGATCATTTAAAGTCGTCAATGTTTAACAAGGTTAAACAAGTAAAATTCACAAAACCTATAGTTCTACACACATGGTTGATTACAGAAATATGATTATGAGAATGCATTTTTGGAAAATTGAATCCAATATGGATGCTTAACACAAGTGTACAATGATGAATATTCTACCTTAAAGCGTATAGAATCTCACTAAATTAGAGTGTACAAAAACAAGGAAGTATAATATTGTCATACTTTCCACAACAATAAAAAATGTAGTAGAAATATAAAAATGAAACAAGAACAACTAACAGGTATGAATTCTTTTAACCCAAAGAGAAGGGTATCCAACAACCTTGAATATAGGTCCCTTTATTTATACATTCATGAAAGCCTATCTTACCCAAAAAAGGGTAAGACCTCGATACAAAAATCAGAGTCTGTCTTGCGATCCCTGCAAGCCCTCGAACTTCAAGGTAGTCAGAACCTCTATCTTCTTATCCCTGGAATCCCTTGAATATAATCAGCAACATTCAGAGTCACACGAAGCAAATATGAACAAGAAGTTTCGTATGAACTAAGAATGAAGGTCTCTCTCAATAAATCACTTCAACAGCATTTAAGCTCAAGGGTGGAACTTGTATACAACTCCTTCAAATGAGCTCATATTTATAGGCATATCTCTAACGGTGTAGAGACCCAAAGCCTAAAATACATGGAAATTACAATACTTCTGTGGAATTCATAGTACATAACAAAAACAGACACCAAAGGACCGTAATAGTTTAATGTCTTTGGAAACTCGGAAAATAATCTTGTAATCATGGTGAAAGATCTTCAAAATATCCCTTAAAGATATTCCCCTTTTGTATTCTTACCTGAAACCTTTCTTTAAATCCTAGGGAAAATAAAACATATAAAGGTTGAGATCAAATGCTCAGTAAAGTTAATCATGGAGAAAATTAAACAAACCATATACATTTGAACATAAAAACATGAACATAATGTTTAAACATCGAAATCTTGAGCAATGACATAAAACATGATAGTACGTAAGGCATAGATCATAATAGAAAATAAATCATGATTAAAAAATTTGGGAATAAAACTTGTAATTGTGGCAAAACATTAAGCACATGATATGATTTCCATAGTAGCCAAGGCATTACTTCCATGACCATCTTAGTGGACAAAGTCCCTTTCTAAATCGAGTTCACTCCTCGTTTCAGTCATGTAACACTGAACCGGATAAACATACCATTCCAGCCATGTCTATCCCATGAGATATAAATCATTACCCAATGCATTGGAGGGATATATAGGTTCCACCCATCTCATAATGAAATAATTCGTACTTCTTCCACAAAATCATAAATCATACATCATAGTACAACCCATGTGATAAATTGGGATTCTTAAACATCATTCCATCATAAAATAATCCATATAAAACAAATGGATATCATTTCCTAATAAGAAAAGTGAAACCATGTAAATCATAGAGAAATGATACTTGAAACATACACATATTAAATAATGTCATCTTAGTTGAAAAATGGTTTTGATAAAAAACTTGAAATGAATTCTTGAGGAAAATATCCTTTCTTCGTCAAAATCATTTTCTTTTGAAAAAAATTCCATGCACATTTCAAATAAAAGTTTTTTGTTGAAAATATTCATAAATTCATGTAGAGTAAGATTCATGGAAATGAGGCGTTATGAAACCGTAAAAATCCGTTCACACCTTATAAGATAGAAATAACATTCTCCTCGTACTTTTGTCGGAAAAATCAAAAAGTACCTTGTAGGGTACAAAAAAGAAAGATTCCTTCCATACCATGGGGTAAAAGTCAAAATGGGTAAAAAGGGAATTTAACATACATTAAAATACTTTTATAAAACAAGGACATGGATGATAGAAATAACCCCAGTAAATACTTACGAATAAACAATCTTGGATAAAAATGAGATTGGAAAAGTTATCCCTTACCTTAGGTCCGATATGCTTCGTATGTATCTGAACCTCCTGTATAAGGATTTAAATAATGTCATTGAATTATTACAGAATCATATTCATTGTTATTATATCATATATGGTCCACTTATGACTTTATATTACCCGTTATTTTGTAAATTTCATGTCAAAGCAGAGTTTTGGGTAAAACGTTTTATTTATCGTACGTATTTGGCATTGTTGTTCTTGATATTATTACTACTTATATCATGATTTAATTACATCCAAAATGTATTTCATGATATATATATCATATATTTAGTATACATAAATACATATAAAATATAGACAAATTAAATTAAATACACCGTTCATGGAGACGGTAGGCCGTACGTACGAATGAACGCTGTTTTCTTTTCCTTATTGACTTGAATGGAAGTTAGTAGATGATATATATATATATAAGTATACATAAATCCAGTGGTTTCATTATGTCATATATTTCATTATTATTCATTATATATACCTTATAATCATTCTTGAATGGTTAATCATGGAAAATGAATCTCATCACGTTCTTGGAGACGGTATTCCGTACGTACGCACGAGCGATGATATCATTCCCATGTTCATGGAATTGTATTGGAGTGTATGTATACTATTTCAGAATCAATATCACTCTTCAATAATCATATATAGTTATTTATTTACACCATTATACTCATCCAAGTATGGTAGTGGTCGAAAACAGATTACACCACGGCGTGGAGACGGTATTCCGTACGTACGCACACGCGGTGATTTCATTTTCCGTAGGAGGGATAGATGGTGAAATAGGGTTGTTTCATACTTATAATAACATATCAGTATATGAGTGATACTGATGTTATTAATTCACAATGAAACAACTAAATAAGTATAAATAGAAGAAGAAATAAAGTTGAAAGAATCGGTAACGGATATTACCTCTTCTTTCGACACACCTTTTTGAAACCTCCTCTTAGGAAACTAAGATTGGGATTTGAAGAAGACCAGAACCTCTATGATGTTTCTAGGGAAGTGGAGAAGAGAAATTCGCAGGGTTCGGCCGAGCATGAAGGCTCAAAGTGGTGTGAGGAAGAGAGGGAGGTGGTGTCCTATTATAAGGGAGGAGAGGGGCACCTTGGAAAAAACTCAAAATATTATTTTATTATAAAGCCATATTCGGTTTTTAATAGATCCAAATTGATTTATTTCTAATATATGGTGTGTATGGGTCGCAATCATTTCATCCAATAGAATTTGGAAAATTTTAGGTTAATATTTTAACCTTATCATTTAGATTTAACTTTAAGTTAATAATTTTTCTTTTACCTTGTCTTCTTGATTTCTTACACTATAAGGTTAGTAAACATACTATAACAAACCAAAAAAACTCGAAGTTGTTTATTATTAATATATATAACCTTATCTAAGTCATTCGGCTGCCCTATAGATTTTTAGGAATAAAATAACAATTAATAATATAATATTTGTTTTAAAAACTATTTTATGTCAATTTTGACAATATTTGGGAAATGATTTTTTTGAAAATTCTAACCGAATGATTAGTTTGAAAAAGGTTAACTAAAGAAATACTAACATGTCATATTAACCTAGAAAATTATTGCAATTCATAAAAAGTCTCAAATTACATTTATTTGGGTATTTATAACATCAATTATGTCAATATTTCCTTAATAAGATAATTACTACATCATCATTGTGTCATAAATAAATCATATTATTTAATGTCTAAATTTTTTAAATAAAACAAAATTATGTAGGAAATCTTTTTATCTTTATAATTAATATTTATAGTGGAATTTATCTTATGTATAACACTATATTAAAAATGATTTAGTTATTAAACATTGATTTTAACTATTTTAACCCTTCTATAAATAAATTAATAATAAATGTCCTAATCTAATCCAAGTGGGCCTAAATGGTCATATTTTATTCCTAAGGTTGTTTTTGGTCGAATTAAACTTATTCAATAAAATTAGGACTTGTGTTAGGGTAATAATAATATCATTTTTACCCTTAATTAATCTATTTACTTTTAACCGTGGTAAATAAAAGTAAAAAGTTACTATTCACCAAAAATTATTTTTATCTAATTGAACCACATTTTACTTACTAACATCAACCGTGTCTCTCAGATTTTTGAAATTCCAATCATAGAAGCGGTAAAATTATGTTTTATGTAAATTTGCAAATTCTCCTAGGAGGTGGGTAAAATACAGTGAAAAGTTCAATAAAATTTTTATATATCTAACATTATTATAAAATGACTCCAATGAAATGCATTGAACTTATATTGGTTTTATGTATCAATTTATACCTAATATAAAGTTAAATAAAATAAATAATTATTTAAATAAAATATCGGTTTTTAAATAGTAACCCAGTGTTTTCACTATTCATCAAAAGTTGAATGTTTTCAAAAATAAACCAAAATTTCACCCTAAGGTAATTTCGATATTCCGAATCCAAAAATGAAGTCCATTTGAAAGATAAAATTTCAAAAAGTCGGTATTACTATTCATAATGGCTAGTTCATAATAATATTATAATAATATCTCGTTTAGTGAAACTTGGTATTGCATACTACACACCCTATCGAAGAAGGTCTTGATTGCGTGTAATGCAAGCCAAGTTAGGGTTGCGTGTAGTGAAATCTCTGTTTTGGGTTGCGTAAAACATAATCAAAACTTATTTCATTTATACATTAAACAAAATCTATACTTAATGTTGCGTAGAATAATTTCCACAAAACGAACTTCAAATAGTGTGTAACACTAGCCAAGAATAGTGTTGCGTATACTGCAAGCTAATATGGTGTTGCCTATAGTACAAGTTAATCTCGATGTAGCGTGCAACAGAAGACATCAATGAAATTAAAAAGAATATTTTTCATAAAATCTCGGGGTGTTACATTCTACCCCCCTTAAAATGAATTTCTCCCTCAAAATTCACTGGGGTTATAAATGGTTTACTATTCGAAAGTTTCATAAATAGAAACCCACATTGTAAAAAGGAATACCAAAACTTATCATTAAAAACTAAATTATGAAATGTAACGGTTACCCAAATTAACTTATCACTGGGTTTCCACGTAGGATAACAAAGGTGAAAATATGGATATGGAAGAGAAATCTAACCATCATGTTCTGATGGAGAGTGGTAGAGAACATGGCTATAAAATAGCCAACAATCACAAAGCTATTGATTTTCTATGATCTAAGATACCATCTGATGTGTCCGATATAAGAGCACTAGGACAACATTTTTGGTTTTCAATATCATTTCCCTAAAGTTGAATTGGAAGAAATACTTGCTTGATTTTGGTAAAATCTCACTGTTGTTCGTGCTATGAACAATTTCCACTTCATTTATTAAAGAAATGAAGTTGAATTTGTTACTCGTGAAGTGCTAACAGATCATGTGATAGAATGATGGGTCATTCCATATATCTCAAAGAAAATGTTAGAAAAAGTTATCGAATACATACGTCCATGTATGGTGATGTTAATCAGATATGATTCCAAACATGGACTTATACTTCATCTATCATACCGATTAATAAAATAAAACTAGTTTCTACTAACCAGGGACATCTTGTAGGCCAGTGGTATGCGATAAAGTCCAGTCGCACTTCGGTTCTGGGTTCGATTCCCATAGCCTTGTCCGACATGACGGGTTGTCGCCCGTCCTGTAGGTTTTCCTTTTTCTAAAATTACATCATTATGAAATTCCATCGATAATATCAAAAATAGTTCTAGCCTTAAAATGAATTATTTTCAACATAATCCATTTCAAATCTTTAGGCTTATCCAAAATACTTCTATCCAAGCTTATTGTATAAAGAAAACAATTACTAGAAATGTCATCTACCGAGCATGTGAATACCATCATTTATCCCCGATGTATCTTGTTGATCACATTCCAGTCATGTGAATTCCTTAATCATGTATTCTCTTGAAAAATGAATACCCATTTAACCTTAGTGAAAACATGAATTCTGTCAAAAGTTTACTCTTTCGACATACCAAAATCCGAAAATTTATATATACCCAAACCATGATATCACTTTCTCCTTATTTTAGTCATGAGCTCATTATTACTATCAAACATATTATTTTCTCCTTATCCGCATATCATCTTCCTTCCAAAAATATCTGAATAACCTTTCATGGTTACCTGTACCATTAAACATATACTTTCAAATACTTTAGAAAAAACAATAGTGTAACAATCTTTAGATGATTCTTTATTCCATAGTACCATTAACTATACAACATAACTCTTGATAAAAATACAATCATTCCACTGCCTTCTTAAACAACTGACTGAGCTTCAACACTTCTTTCATCTCATATATCATTTGTAGTCTCCTCATTATCATCCACATAAATACTACCTATATAACCATTCTGATTCTCTTCATGAGATTTTCCCTTACGGAATTGGTTTTCATAATGCCCTTACATTCCACATTTAAAACATCTAATTATTGTTGATGTCGTAGCAATAGCATTATCCTTCTTTATGGTGTCAACTGAACCTTTTCCTTTTCACTTATTAGATTTGTGTCCTTCTTTTCCACACCCAAAGCATCTTCCAGTTCCTTTGAAACAATCTCCCTGATGCCTCTTCCCACATGATTTACATGAGGAAAATTGAACTTTCATTCCTCTATGATCATCATGAAACTCCATCTTTGTCTTATTATCTGAGCTGGGAAACGTACCAAAGTTGAGATTATTGATCATATTATGAGATTTCTGATTAGGCATAATAACGATGTTTGGACTTCCAAATCATGTTTCATTTGGTTTCTCATGAAGAATATCATTCCATTTTTCGTTATATCCTCCATTATCATGAATCTTCCTATTTCCAGCCATTTTCTATAACCCAAAAAGAAAAGTGTGAGAAGAAAAAATCATGCTAGGGAAAACAACATAATAACGGGGGAGTACCCTCAATATCTAACATCTTAGGATAAATTCTATGATCGTTACGGTAGTTCTAGGACTATATCCTATACATATACTTATCCTTAGGGACATCCCTAGACATACCTTATAAATATCTCTAGGGATCTCACTAACGTTTTTGCATCCTAGTTTCTAAAGGTTGACTAAACCTTTCCTCTGATACCAATTATAGGGACCCGAAGCCTAACGTACATGGACATTACAATACTTTTGCGGAATTCCTAGTACATAACAAAAATAGACACTAAAGGACCGTAATAGTTTAGTGTCTTTGGAAACTCGAAAAATAATCTTCTAATCATGGTGAAAGATCTTCAACATCTCCCATAAAGATCTCCCCCTTTTGTTTTCTTACCTAAAACCATCCTTTAAATCCTGGGGAAAATCATAAAATGGGTGAGCTCAAATGCTCAGTAAGAGAAATCCTGGAGAAAATTAAACAAACCATATACATTTGAACATAAAAACATGAACATAATGTTTAAACATCGAAATCTTGAGCAATGACATAAAACATGGCAGTACATAAGGCATAGATCATAATAGAACATCAATCATGATAAAATAGTTTGGGACTAAAACTTGTAATTGTGGAAGAACATTAAGCACATGATATTATTTCCATAGTATCCAAGGCATTACTTCCATGACCATCTCAGTGGACAAAGGCCCTTTCTGAATCGAGTTCACTACTCGTTTTAGTGCTGTAACACTGAACCGGATTAACTTACCATTCTAACCATGTCTATCTCATGAGAAATAAATATTTACCCAATGAATTGGAGATATATATAGGTCCCACCCATCTCATAATGAAATCAATCATACTTGTGCCACAAAATCATAAATCATACATCGTAGCATAAACCATGTAATAAATTGGGATTCATAAACATCATGCCATCATAAAATAATCCATATAAAACAAATGGATATAATTTTATAATAAGAAATGTGAAACCATGTAAATCATAGAGACATGATACTTGAAACATACACATATGAAATAATTTCATCTTTGATGAAAAATGGTTTTGATATAACACATGAAATGAATTCGTGAGGAAAATATCCTTTCTTCGTCAAAACCATTTTCTTTTCAAAAAATTCCATGCACTTATCAAATAAAATTATTTTGTTGAAAATAGTAATAAAATCATGTAGAGTACGTTTCATGAAAATGAGGCGTTATGAAACCGTAAAAATCCGTTCACACCGTATAAGTTAAAAATAACATTCTCCTCGTACTTTTGTCGGAAAAGTCAAAAAGTACCTTGTAGGGTACATAAAAGAAAGATTCCTTCCATACCATGGGGTAAAAGTCAAAATGGTTAAAAAGGACATTAAACATACTTGAAAAGAATTTTATAAAACATGGACATGGATTATAGAAATAACCACAGTAAATACTTAAGAATAAACAATCTTGGATAAAAATGAGATTGGAAAAGTTATCCCTTACCTTAGGTCCGATATGCTTCGTATGTATCCAAACCTCCTGTATACTTATTTAAATAATGTCATTGATTTATTACAGAATCATATTCATTGTTATATTATCATATATGGTCTACTTATTACTTTCTATTACCCGTTATTTTGTTTATTTCATGTCAAAGCAGCGTTTTGGGTAAAACGTTTTATTTATCATATGTGTTTGGCATTGTTGTTCTTGATATTATTACTACATATATCATTATTTAATTACTTATAGAATTTAAATCATGATATATATATATCATATATTTAGTTTAAATAAATATATAAAATATATAGATAAATGAAATGAAATACATTGTTCATGGAGACGGTAGGCCGTATGTACGCATGAACGCTGTTTTCTTTTCCTTATTGACTTGAATGGAAGTAAGTAGATGATATATATATATATATATATATATGTACATAAATCCAGTAGTTTCATTATGTCATATATTTCATTATTATTCATTATATATACTTTATAATCATTCTTGAATGGTTAATCATGGAAAATGAATCTCCTCGCGTTCGTGGAGACGGTATTCCGTCCGTACGCACGAGCGATGATATCATTCCCATGATTGTGGAATTTTTTTGGAGTTTATGTATACTATTTCATAATCAATATCACTTTGAAATAATCATATATAGTTGTTTATTTACACCATTATACCTATCCAAGTATGGTGCTGGTTGAAAACAGATTACACCACAGCGTGGAGATGGTATTCCGTACGTATGCACAAGAGGTGATTTCGTTTTCCGTAGGATTGATAGATGGTGAAATAGGGTTGTTTCATACTTATAATAACATATCAGTATATGAGTGATACTTATGTTATTACTTCATAATGAAACAACTAAATAAGAAGAAGTAGAAAAAGAAATAAAGTTGAAAGAATCGGTAACAGATATTACCTCTTCTTTCGACAAACATTTTTGAAACCTCCTCTTAGGGAACTAAGATTGGTATTTGAATAAGACCAGAACCTATAGGATGTTTCTAGGGAAGTGGAGACGAGAAATGTTCAGGGTTTGGAAAAGCATGAAGGCTCAAATCGGTGTGAGGAAAAGAGGGAGGAGGTGTCATTTTATAAGGGAGAAGAGAGGTACCTTTGGAAAAACTCAAAATATTTTTTTATTGTAAAGTCATATTCTGTTTTTAATAGCTCCAAATTGATTTATTTCTAAGCTAAGGTGTGGATGGGTCTAAATACTCTCATCCAATATAATTTTTACAAGTTTAGGTTACTATTTTAACCTTATCATTTAGATTTAACTTTAAGTTAAATAATTTTTCTTTTACCTTGTCTTCTTGCTTTCTTACACTATAAGGTTAGTAAACTTACTATAACAAACCAAACGAACCCCAAGTTGTTTATTATTAATATATAAAACCTTATCTAAGTCATTTGGCCGAACCATTGATTTTTAGGAATAAAATAACAATTAATAATATAATATTTGTTTTAAAAACTATTTTATTTCAATTTTGACAGTATTTGGTAATTGATTTTTGTGAAAATCCTAACATAATGATTAGTTAAAAACCAGTTAACTAAAGAAATACTAACGTGTCATATTAACCTATAAAATTAGTGGAATTAATAAAAAGACTCAATTTACATTTATTTGGGTATTTATAACATCAATTATGTCAATATTTCATTAATAAGATAATTACTGCATCATCATTGTGTCAAAAATAAAATAAATTATATAATGTCTATAAATTTTAAATAAAACACCATTATGTAGGAAATGTTTTTATCTTTATAATTAATATTTATAGTAGAATTTATCTTATGTGTCGCCCTATATTAAAAATGATTTAGTTATTAAACATTATTTTAACTATTTTAGACCTTCGTTAAATAAATTAATAATATATGTCCTAATCTAATCCAAATGGGTCTAAATTGTCATATTTTATTCCTAAGGTTGTTTTTGGTTGAATTAAACTTATCCAATAGAATTAGGACATGTGTTAGGTTAATAATAAAATAATTGTTACCCTTAATTACCCTATTTACTTTTAACCGTGGTAAATAAAAGTAAAAAGTTAATATTCACCAAAAATTATTTTTACCTCATTGAACCACATTTTACTTACTAACATCAACCGTGTCTCTCAGATTTTTGAAATTCCAATCACAGAAGCGGTAAAATAACGTTTTATGTAAATTTGAAAATTCTCCTAGGAGGTGGGTAAAAGACGGTGAAATGTTCAATAACATTTTTATATGTCTAAAATTATTATAAAATGACTCCAATGAATTAAATTGAACTTATATTGGTTTTATGTATCAATTTTTACCTAAAATAAAGTTAAATAAAATAAATAATAATTTAAATAAAAAGTCGGTTTTTAAATAGTAACCCAGTGTTATCATTATTCATCAAGAATTGAAAGTATTCAGAAAAATACCAAAATTTCACCACAAGCTAATTTCGATATTCTGAATCCAAAAATGAAGTCCATTTTTAAAGATAAAATTTCAAAAAGTGGGTATTACTATTCATAATGGCTAGTTCATAATAATATTATAATAATATCTCGTTTAGTGAAACATGGTATTGCATACAACACACGCTATCAAAGAAGGTCTTGATTTCGTGTAATGCAAGCCAAGTCAGGGCTGCGTGTAGTGAAATATCTACTTGGTGTTGCATATAACATAATCAAATCTTATTTCATTTATACATTAATCAAAATCTATACTAAATGTTGCGTAGAATAATTTCCACAAAATGAACTTCAAATAGTGTGTAACACTAGCCAAGAATAGTGTTGCGTATATTGCAAGCTAATACGGTGTTGTGTATCGTACAAGCTAATCATGGTGTATCGTAAAAAACAAGACATCAATGAAATTAAAAAGAATATTTTTCCTAAAATATCAGGGTGTTACAAACAGTCATCTCCCTCCTCCTACAGTCATATTTTTCCATAAATCTCGGAGGTACACGTACACGTGTCACTCATATAATGGTTAGTTAGTAACTGAATGCACGACATCATTTTATAAACATATTCAGGATATAAAAAAGGTTTACTTAACCAAAATCATTTTTCATAATGTAAGGAAAAATGAATGTTCTGAGTCTAATAAAAAATAGGACTCAAAGTCTAATCAAATGATATTTGGAGTCTATAAAACATGAATATTCGTATTTTGTTCTTCATGGAATTTGGAGTTTAGAATTCTATAGACTTTGAAGTCTGAACTCATATAAACTCTTAATAAGAATTCGGAGACTGAATTCACCAGAATTTGTATCTAGAATTTGGAGTATAAATTCATAAGAGTTCGGTGTCTGAACCCATAAGAATTTGTAATAGGAATTTGTATCCTGAATTCATAGTCGAACTTCATAGAAGTTCGTAACCAGAATTTAGAGTTGAACTTCATGAAATTTCATAATCAGAACTCGAAGTCAAACTTCATAAAAGTTCATAACAAGAATTCAGAGTCAAACTTCATGAATGATTGTAATCAGAACTCAGAATCAAACTTCATAAAAGTTTGTAACCAGAATTTGGAGTGGAACTTTATAAAATTTCGTAACCAGAATTCTGATCCTAAAACATAATACTTTATACTCATGTATTTATAGGATTCCTAAGATTTAGATATGAAATCAAATTTTATACTTAGACAAGATAATGAACAATGAATAACCGGGTAAGGATAAATTTCCTTGTGGAAGAAAACTTTTCCTTATAGAAGTAAAACATAGGGTAAGAAGAAATTTGCCTTGAGATATGGTGTTTGTGATTTTGAAAACATGAATGGATGGTAAAGTCATAAGGAGACCTTATTAAATCAACAATCTCCCACAAACATGAAGTAATGGAGAAGTAATAAGTAAAACCTTATTGACTCAACAATTCTACCCATAAGTCGAGAACTTATAGTAGTTTTTAGAAATGATATATAGAGTGGATTGGGATAGGTACCAATATAGAATAATAGGTGATTGTATAAACCTCCAAAAAAATCAATTTAACAAAAAGATCATACCAATTCATGATTTTTAGTTTGATGTAGTAATCATCACATTGAAAATATGGTTGAATTATCTATTTGGCGTGAAGTGTAAAATATATAAAAAGCATAAGAACCTCGATTTTATATTCACATTATATGTGTTGAATATGCACTAAAAATGATGCTAAAAGATTATTAAGGACTATGAGTGCTCAATCAACTACCATACAAGGAATGAAAATAAATTTTTAGACTCTCTATATATAATGGATGCATTAATTTTTTTATTGATGATATTTGAGAAGGATCCGACCTTATTATAATTAACAAGTATATACTTGAGAATAAAAAGTGAAGGAACATAATCAATACTTTCACAAATGATTCCATAACTATCCTTTATGTAAAATATAATGTATTTTAAAAAAGATGTATCTAAAATTCAGTAGAAGGTGGAAGATATATAAAAATGTAAATCCTCGGAGTAAAAATTTAATGGATACTGAGTTGTAAGATTTAGGTCATTACTATGTGTACCATAAATTCTTAGGTGAAAGAAGGATATATTTTATGATACACATATCATGACATTCTTTATCTATCTATGGAGCTTGAATATGTATCAAGATATTTGAGGGAACTATTTTTGGGAAAAAATGATGAAATAAATCATGAAATATACATCATGGTGTATTTTATGTCAGTAAGTAAAGGATTAAATAGAAAAATCCAAGGGGATGGGGCAACCATTACCCATCATCACCATCATCATATTTTTTTTCTAAGTAGTATAGGTCAATAAACAGAAAGTGAGAGAGAACATGAAAACATATAACAAAAACAACTAGTCAATTATAGAGGCCTAAAAAATGAGTCCCAAGAGAATATTCCTTCACATCGTTCACCCCTAAGGAGGTATGGATATAATTCTTGTGAAGAAACCGGTCATTTCTTCTTGGAAAACTGTTGATACAAGGAAGACTACAAGTTTGATACCCTCTCTCTCTAGGTGTGACAGACACTCATATGGGTTTTAATAAGACCCATGAATAGTTTACTAATATATTAAATCAACCAATGGGTTGTTATTGAAGCATCAAGGGTGTTTTATAGTATTATAAAATCCTTTCCAACTACCAGCAGACAAATATTATTCAATATTCATAAGAGGAGAAAATTTTTTTCACCTCAATTGCATCTTCTTGTAGGGAATAACCACTACGAAAATATACTATAAATGAAAAAATTATTGACCCCAATGATCCCGGACCACACATACTACCATCATGATGAACATAAAATACGAACTATCTATGTAGAGTTTAAATCTGGAAAGGATGGTATCGATGTGATCCAAATGATCCTAATTGTCCATCATTGTATAATAGATGAAGGTCTTTCCATTGATGAATAGTCTTAGGGAAGGAGTCTACTCCCAGTTTTCAAATAGTTGTATCATATGGACTATAAGGTTTTTAGTTTTGATAACAAGAGTTCTACCTTTGAATGTGATGTCATTATCTTGAGCAATGTTCCATGTTTACCAGATGCACTAGCATCCTGCTAAAAGGACCATTTCTCTATCCTTACTCTGTGCCAATACTATTCGTGCTCCCTAGATCCAATGTTAATGAATAATGGATCCCTTTACAAATGGGGATGAAATAAAATTGAAATATCCAGATGAGTTCTATATGATATTCTCCTATAATCCTTCAAATAACATATTTTTCGTGCCCTCCTGGATTTTCTCCCAATAGTATGAGAACATAAACACAGTATTGGTTCCTATTCAACTTATTTTTTGACCATTTTATAATGCATGTTTCTTTATCACCTAAAAGAGAAAAATATTCAAAATGAGAATCTTCCTACACTATAACAGGTCACCCCAACTATCATCATGGATAGGGGGCATCGTTACCCAGGAAACGCCCGACCCCAGTAACCTAGAGTCGGTGCATTATTGCGTAACATTGGAATTATCACAAAAGATCAGGTCTCGAAAGACTGATTAGTTTAGTAGCCTTAGAAACACTAGATACATTCATAAGTCTTATATTACATAATCAAGTAAAAAAAAACTACAACAACATCTTGTCTTCATATCCCCTCATACTATCCCTGCAGGTCATTCATAATATACTTCTTCACATCCTGGAAAAATTAAAACATTGGAAGGGGTGAGCTCAGATGCTCATTAAGGATAACAATATAGCGGATGCTTTCATAAATAAACATAATCATTTAAGGCAACGTATAACTAAAAAAAAGCATTTTAAACATGAACTTCAACATAATATGGAAAAATTTAAGTGAGATAATGCCATTTACATATTCACATGGATATTCTACTGGTCAAATAATCACATGCAATATTAATAACCACTTTCATAATAATAGAATTCATAATGCCAGAATATCATAATCACGTAGCCAAGGCCTCGTTCCAATACTACAAATAAAATTTTGTCAAGGCCTCGTGCCAAGACACTAGTTTGTCTCATGAGACCTGCCGATGCATCGAGGAGCTATAGTGGGCTCCACCCGTCACTTATTAAGTCCAATGCATTCCTTATATGAAAAGGTTTAAAATTAGCATAAACCATAACATAGTCGTATCACATTAAACATGCATACAGGAATAATAACATTTCCACATTTCAATTAAAAGATATCAATACAACACATTGATATAATAAAACATTATCAAAACCATTTTCAATACCAAAATAAAAGAAAAATAAAACATGGTATTTATTTTTCATTTTAATAAAAGTTATGGCTTGTAGAGGAAGCCGAAACTCAAATAATGATCATGGTGGCAAGAAGTCATTGTCGCCCCATACGTAAGAAAAAACATTCCTTTTTTCGTTTAGTAAAAACACTACGTAAAAAAATATTCCTTTTGAATAAAAGTAAAAGTCAAAGGGGTTTATACACCATATAAAGGAAAGTTGTGTATAAAACCAAATATGCCACAATGAAAGGAGATTGAGAGGAAGTCCCTTTCAAAGAATATTTTTTTAAATAAAATAGAACTATTATGTGTATTCACTATAATTACACATATAGAAAGTAGAAATACAATATTGAACATAATAATATCATGACATAATTTGAAATTAGGAGATTAACCCAATGAATTGAAATCGGGTTAAGAAATTCCCTTACCTCGTGTCCGACTTGACTCGATCGTTCTTTAACCTCCTGAATAATAAACTCGAGTTAATTTAAATTTTCTTAAGAACATTTTCCATGTTCATTATTCCTTTTATATCAGTTGTTACCATGTTATTAACATTATTTAATTATTTAAGTTAATAACGGTCATTTTGTCGATCTTTGGTACTTGAGTCAAAAAATAAATTTCTTATAATTACAAGTTGTTCATGTGGTGAAATATCCATTATATCCGGAATTATATTAATTATTTAGATATCATATATATCATATATATCCAGTATATACATACATTTATAATATTACATAACATTTAGTGGTAAGAAATGAAATGCATCGTTCATGGAGACGGTAAGTCGTACGTATGCATGAACGCTACTTTCATTTCTATTTCATATTTAATGGAATGAAATTATAAATATATAAAGTAATACTATAATTACAGTATAATATAATGTATAATAACATTTACTCCATCCTGTATACATCCCACATATGGCATTAACGATTCAAATCACACTGAGGGGGCGGTAGTCCGCACTTCCTAAAATGAAAATATCGCGTTTATCCATAATGGAAACCATAAAGGTATTCCATAAATGAAAAATAATGAAACATAGGTAAAACATAAAAATATTATATATAATATATAAATATATTGACATCTTAATGTCCACCTTTGAAGGTGTTATATGAGTGTTGAACAATCGTCGTTTCGTGAGGCAGAAATTTGCCATCCAAAAAAATAGTATGTTATTTAACCATTAGATGTAGGTGTGTGTAAGTGTAGCTAGAATAATTATTATAAAAACATCGTAGTATATTTTGGATACTGGCTTTGTTGCAAAATAAATTAATAAAAAGAGTTTAGGGGGTTGGAGAAGCAAAATAAAACATAAGAACACAAGAGAAAACACTACCATTAAAACGGGTAACTCTTTTTGATTTGAGCTCAAAGGCTTCCTTGGGAAGCCTTATTCCCAATGTGAGGCTTCTAGTAGTAATAGTGGGATGTGTAGAGACACAATGGCCATGGGTTGGCCGAGCCAAAGTCTTGAGAGGTGTGGGTATGGTGGTAGAGGTGGTGGCCTTTTATAAGAGGAGAGGAGGGGCACTCTTGGAAAGTTATAAAAGGTTACATTATCATAATTTTTTTTTCAGATTTAAAATGTCCCAAAATTATATATTTCAAGGATAAGGTGATAATAGTTCGAAATACACCCATACAATAGGTTTTTGACAAGTGAAGGTCTTAGATTTTACATTATCTTTTTATTTTATTTAAATCGTTAAATAATGAGGTAATCGTTGAATCATTATGGTGTCAAACATAATTTAATTTATTTAATGTCTAAAAATTATAAAAAACTATCATGATGTAGGAAATCTTTTTAGATTTCTAAATAATATTTATAGTCAAATATATGACTTTTATAACCCCATTTAAAAATTGTTTTAGTAAAACAACTCATGTTTGTGACATTTTTATTTAAAGATTAAATAAAAAGTTTTTAATGTCATTTTCCAAC
Source organism: Viscum album (assembly GCA_963277665.1). Lineage (NCBI taxonomy): Eukaryota > Viridiplantae > Streptophyta > Magnoliopsida > Santalales > Viscaceae > Viscum > Viscum album. Next base: position 398,314 of record CAUJRU010000072.1, read on the forward strand.
AAAAGTGGCTCCATGGGGTCCCAAAGATGACCCCTGGATTTTCTTGGTCGGCCATGACTCATCAAATAGGGGTAGGATAGGTGTAAAGGTCATTTCACATTATTATAACATTATCTTTACCTTAAATTTCACTAATTACCTTTAATCGCAATTAATAAAACAGAAAAGTTACTATTCACCAAAAAATTGTTTTAATCCCATTGAACCAAATTTTGCATCCTAATGACAACCATGTATGTCAGATTTTTTAAATTCAATTCATAGAAGCCATAAAGTTTCATTTAAACGAAAAATCAGTTTTTTTAACTACCATTTAGTGGTTTCACTATTCATATTAAATTGATGTTTTTCAGAACAATGCCAAAATTTCACTCTAAGATATAATTGATATTCCGAATTCAAAAATGATTTCTATTTTACAAAATTCAAAACATATAAGGTGCAATAATTAATTTTATAATTAATTCCTGTTGTCACAATAAATATCGTGTTTTTAAGAAATAATATATTTCAAAAGATTTACAATTGATTATGTCCAATTTCAATGTTAAATTAATTCTAATGACCACCATTGGATAAAATGGTAAAAATATATTCTAATTATACTTTTAAACCACTAAATAGTATAATTTTTCACAATAAAGTATTTCGATTAAAAAGTTTGTTTTAAGTATTTTTCACTATTCATAAAAAATCGGAAGATCTCAGAAAATTAGAAAAAATTCAACTTAGGATAATTTCGATAATACGAATAAAAAAATGAATTCCATTTTGAAATATAATATTTCTATAATTTTAAAAAGTGGGTATTACTATTCATAACGGCTACTTTGATTAGTCGCGGTGTGTTAGAACTCGAACTTGCGTACAATGCAAGCTATTGCATTATTAAAAGATAAGCATATTGTGAAAGCTCGGGGTGTTACATTCTCCTCTACTTCAATAAATTGCATCCTCGAAATTTTAAATTTTTCTTTGAAAATAAAAGGTTGAGAATAGAAAATACCTTTGTGGAAAACCCACATCGGAAGTAGGGTTAATAAAATATAACTTTAAAAGAAAGAAAGAGAAGTACAAGGTCACCCGAGGTAGCCCATACTAGGATTCTATGAAAATATGGATGTGGAGGAAAAAACAAACCATCATGGTCTGATGGAGTGTTGTAGAAAACAGGATTAGGATAAAGTTAACTATAAGAAAATCACAAACTTGTGATTGGTTAAACGATCATTGATTCCCTAGTAGAAAAAGTTAACCGACAACATTTTTGTTTTAAGTTGCCTTTTATAAAGTTGAGGAATTTATTTAGGAGATTTACTAATAATGTAAGGAAATATACATACTTGTCATGTAGAATTTTCATTCTTTAATAAATTTTACCAAAAACCCATCTTTCACTCAAAAAGATAATAGAACTCAAAAATATTATATTTATCCTAATCATACAAGGTTCCAAATTTTAACACATACCATTTAGATTAGGAAAACTATTTTTTAATAACCAGGGACACCACGTAGGCTAGTGGTAGGTAATAAAGGCCTGTCACACTATGGTTGTGGGTTAGATTCCTATAGCTTTGTCCGACGCGACGGGTTATCTCCCGACCTGCAGGTCATCCTTTTCCTGAAAGTATAGTATTATAATATTCCAAAAATAATCTTCAGAAAAATTTTAACCTAAAACTATACAATACAAAGTTCAAATTTATTCATTCCAACCTTTATAGTTATCCAAAATACCTCTGTCCAGAATTTCTCTAAAAGGTCTCTAAATTCCAAAATCAATTGTAACCTCAGATTCCCCAAACAATGTAATGTTTCTCTTGTTGTCACATACTAAAAATATAATTACCTTTATCATATTAAAACCTTAATGAGAACAATCAGTACTGCAGTACAATCATATTATTCTTATAACCAAAATATAATCCTTCAGTCCAAAAGCACCAATACATTAATTATTTCGCTTCAACTGTAGTAACAACATAAGATTGGCCTCGATCCCTTGGCCTTTTCTAAGGTAAGTTTCCCTGACGCTTAGGACATTAATTTGAATAATTCCCCATTTCTCTACAATTGTAGCATTCAACATTGATAGCCTCTTTCTTTCCCTTGCAATCACAAGCCTGGTGACCTTTTTCTCCACATTTGTAACAAACTCCCATTCCTTTTAGGCAAGTACCAAGGTGATTCTTCCCACAATTATCACATAATGGAAAATCCTTCTTTCCCTTTTCCCCTTTATCTATCTCTTGTTCCAAAATTCTCTTCTTCTCTTGCTTTACTTTGTTGTCATAAGAATTAGATAATTCCTTTTCTGTCTTGATAGCACACACGACTTTATCTTTGTATGTTGAGAAAGATTGTGATATTAAATCTCGACGGAGAAATGGTTTTAACCCATCAAAGAAAAAATCAATATTACTTCTTGGGTTATGTATATAATCTGTAGCATGCCTCAATAACCTTGTAAAGCAACCCTCATACTTTGCGAAATTCTCATGCTCCTTCTGCCTTAGACTCAGAAATTGCCATTCCATATATGCTTGACGGTCATGTAAAAAGTATTTTTCTAAGAAAAGCTCTTTGAACTCCCTCTATTCCATATTTGATACTTCATCATCTTCCTTTGTTTTTTGAATCAATGACCACCACTGATCAGCATATCCAGTGAGGCGGTAAACTTCCATGATAACCTTTTCTCTTTCAATACTACCCAAGGCATGGAATATTTTCTCTAAGTAATTTATCCATTGCTCAGCTATTAATGGATTTGTACTCCAATTAAATGTTGGCGGTCGCTGCCTCATGATGCGGTCTAACATTGATCCTCCAACTTGCAGATCAGGGTGCTCCATACGAGTAAGGTTATTATTAATAACCTGAGTTAGTTGTCCCAGTATGGTGATAAGTTGATCAGAACCAATTGATCTCCAACTCCATAATAATTATCTTGAGCAGGAGGGCAATCCCTACATGGAGTGCGTGCATTGATACGGTTTCCATTCCTCCCACTAGGCGCTATTTCTAAACAATGGCATAAACTATATTAGTTTATGAATAAAAATATGTAATTCCATACTTGTAAAACACTTAACATAAATTTGACAGTTTATGGATACAATCCATAATCATAAAAATGTTTTCTTTGAGAAGTATATACTCATAAACCCTTCATAATGGTTGGTAAAGAAAATGAGAATTATCATAAGTGTATCCCCCAGGAGTGTCGTAACCAAGAGTGCAGCAAGGCTCGTTGTCGTGCACCAGTTCCCGTTCGAGTCTAGCTCAAAGTGGTGTTTTCGGGTTTTCCCCTAGGTACATCTGTTATAGAGCCGCCTCAACCTGCTCGTATCCAAACAGGGATGTATTGCTCGGAAAACTCAGAAAATCTCTATAATACCAATATTCTAGGAAGTTCTTCTATACTAATCCTCAATGTTTATCTTAGGGTTATGTGCTCTAATCAGAGTTTATCTAAATCTAGCTTCCAAGTTCAGTACTAAAATGCCTCTGATACCAACTGTAATGCCCCGGACCGAGGTACCCAGAGTCAGTGCATTATTGCGTAACATTGTCATGATCACAAAAGATCAAGTCTCGAAAGACCGATTAGTTTAGTAGCCTTGAAAACACTAGATACATTTATAAGTCTTACATTACATCATAAAGTAAAACAAAACTAAAACAACATCTTGTCTTCATATCCCCTCATACTATCCCTGAAGGTCATTCATAATATACATCTTCACATCCTGGAAAAATTAAAACATTGGAAGGGGTGAGCTCAGATGCTCAGTAAGGATAACAATATAGCGGAAGCTTTCATAAATAAACATAAACATTTAAGGCAACGTATAACTAAAAAAAGAATTTTAAACTTGAAATTCAAAATAATATGGAAAAATTAAAGTGGGATAATGCCATTTACTTATTCACATGGATATTCTGATTTTCGAATAATCACATGCAATATTAATAACCACTTTCATAATAATGGAATGCATAATGCCAGACTATCATAACCACGTAGCAAAGGCCTCGTGCCAAGACTACAAATAAGATTTTTTCAAGGCCTCATGCCAAGACACTAGTTTCTCTCATGAGACCTGCTGATAAATCGAGGAGCTATAGCAGGCTCCACCCGTCACTTATTAAGTCCAACACATTCCTTATATGAAAAGGTTTAAAATTATCATAAAACATAACATAATCGTATCACATAAAACATTCATATAGGAAACATATCATTTCCACATTTCTATCACAATATATCAATACAACACATTGATATAATAAAACATTATCAAAACCATTTTCAATACCAAAATAAATGAAAAGTAAAACATGGTATATATTTTTCATTTTAAAAGAAGTTATGGCTTGTAGAGGAAGCCGAAACTCAAATAATGGTCACGGTGACAGAGAAGTCATTGTCTCCCCATACGTAAGAAGAAACATTCCTATTTTCATTTAGAAAAAACGCTTCATATAAAAAGATTCCTTTTGAATAAAAGTAAAGGTCAAAGGGTTTTATACACCGTATAAACAAATGTTGTCTATAAAACCAAATATGGCTCAATGAAAGGAGATTGAGATGAAGTCCCTTAAAAAGAATATTTTTTTAAATAAAATAGATCTATTATATGTATTCACTATAAGTACACATAAAGAAAGTACAAATACAAGATAGGACATAATAATATCATGACATAATTTGAAATTAGGAGATTAACCCAAAGAATGGAAATTGGGTTAAGAAGTTCCCTTACCTCGTGTCTGACTTGACTCGATCGTTCTTTAACCACCTGAATAATAAACTAGAGTTAATTTCTATTTTCATAAGAAACTTTTCCATGTTCATTATTCCTTTTATATCACTTTTTACCATGTTATGAACATTATGTAATTATTTAAGTTAATAATGGTCATTTAGTCGATCTTTTGTACTTGAGTCAAAAAAAAGAAACTTCTTATAATTACAAGTTGTTCATGTGGTGAAATATCCATTATATCCAAAATAATATTAATGATGTAGATATCATATATATCATATATATCCAGTATATACATGAATTTATAATATTACATAACATTTAGAGGTAAGAAATGAAATGCACCTTTTATGGAGACGGTAAGCCGTACGTACGCGTGAACACTACTCTCCTTATTATTTCATATTTAATGGAATGAAATTATAATTAAATAAAGTTATAATATAATTAAAGTATAATATAATGTATAATAAAATTTACTCCATCCTTTATACATCCCACACATGGCATTAACGATTCAAATCACATTGAGGGGGCGATAGTCCGCACTTCCTAAAATGAAAATATCGTGTTTACCCATAATGAAAACCATAAAGGTATTCCATAAATTAAATATACATAAGATTAAGTAAAACATAAAAATATTATATATCATATATAAATATAGTGACATCTTAATGGCCACCTTTGAATGTGTTATATGAGTGTTGCACAATCATCGTTTAGTGAGGCAGAAATTCGCCATCAACAGAAACATTATGTTCTTTAACCATTAGATGTATGTGTGTGTAAGTTTAGCTTGAATAATTATTATAACAAAATCCTAGTATATTTAGTATACTGGTTTTGTTGCAAAAGAAATAAATAAAAATAGTTTATGGGGTTGTAGAAGCAAACTAAAACATAAGAACACAAGAGAAAACACTACCTTTAAAATGGGTATCTCTTTTTGATTTGAGCTCAAAGGCTTCCTTGGGAAGACTTCTGCCCAAAGTGAGGCTTCTAGGAGAATGAGTGGGATGTGGAGAGACAAAATGGGTAGGGGTTGGCCGAGAAAAAGTATTGAGAGTTGTGGGTAAGGTGGTAGAGATGGGGGCCTTTTATAAGAGAAGCGGAGGGGCACTCTTGGAATGTTATCAAAGGTTACTTTTTCATAAAATGCTTTTCGGATTTAAAAGGTCCCAAAATTATATATTTCAAGGATATGGTGATAATAGATCGAAATCCACCCATCCAATAGGTTTTTGACAGTTGTAGGTCTTAGAGATTACATTATCTTTTCATTTTATTTAAATCGTTAAATAATGAGGTAATCGTTGTATCATCATGGTGTCAGATATAATTTAATTTATTTAATGTCTAAAAATTATAAAAAAAATATCCTGATGTAGAATTTTTTTTAGATTTATAATTAATATTTATACTAAAAAATATGACTTGTATAACCCCATTTAAAAACTGTTTTAGTAAACCAACTCATGTTTGTGACATTTTTATTTTAACATTAAATAAAAGGTTTTTAATGTCATTTTCCTACCAAAGTGGCTCCATGGGGTCCCCAAGTTGACCCATGGATTTTCTTGGTTTTCCATGACTCATCCAATCGGGGTAGGAAATGTGTAAAGGTCATTTCATATTATTATGACATTATCTTTACCTTAAAGTTCACAAATTACCTTTAATCTCAATTAATAAAACATAAAAGTTACTATTCACCAAAAAATTATTTTAATCCCATTGAACAAAATTTTCCATAATAATGACAACCATGTATGTAGGATTTCTGAAATTCAATTCATAGATGCCGTAAAGTTTCATTTAAATGAAAAATCAGTTTTTTGACTACAACTTAGTGGTTTCACTATTCATCATAAATTGATGTTTTTCAGAACAATGCCAAAATTTCACCCTAAGATAGAATTGATATTACGAATTCAAAAATGATTTATATTTTACGAAATTCCAAACATATAATTTGAATTAATTAATTTTATAATTAATTCCTGCTGTCACAACAAATAGCGTGTTTTTAAGAAATAATATATATCAAAAGATTGACAATTGTTTATGTCCAATTTCAATGTTAAATTAATTCTAATGACCACCATTGGATAAAATGGTAAAAATATATTCTAATTATACTTTAAAACCACTAAATTGTATAATTTATTAATAAAAATTATTTTGATTTAAAAAGTTGTTTTAAGTATTTTTCACTATTCATAAAAAATTGGAAGTTCTCAGAAAATTACAAAAAATTCAACTTAAGATAATTTCAATATTACGAATACAAAATTGAAGTCCATTTTGAAATATAAAATTTCTATAATTTTAAAAAGTGGGTATTACTATTCATAACTGCTACTTTGATTAGTCGCGGTGTGCTAGAACTCGAACTTGCGTACAATGCAAGCTATTGCATTATTGAAAGAGAAGCGTATTGTGAAAGCTCGAGGTGTTACAATCCATCCCAATTCATTCAATATGAATTAAGCTATTATAGGTCTTAAAAAAACACTTGTCCAATTAATTTTTAATATCTATGTGGTCAAAAAAAAATACCATTATTCCTTTTCAATAATATAATTGATGTTATTATAGTGTATAAATTCCTTCTTAAATGTTATATTCATAATATGGTATACATGGAACCTAATAATAGATCCAACATTGTTGTGATTCCAAAACAATATATCAACCCTCCCCATGATGCATCAAGGATGACATTAAAGCATTGAGATATGGGGTGAATGACATACCATTTATAATAGGTTATACCTCTCACCATAAAAATATCACTACTTTATTTCTTTGCTATAAACCTACACCGATGAGTATATTTCTCAAGGAACACCCACAAACATTTTTATGTATGCATTGTAGCATTTATGATATTTTTTCTTGTCATTTCATCCCTCCTTCGCAATCTTGGGAGTTATTTCCAAGGGGTGAAAATGATTTTTTCATTCCAAATGAGTTTCCTTGATGAATGATAAGTTCATGAAATCAATTAGAGATATGTCTACCATAAATACCATAGTAAAAGATAGGGAATAGATTGGAATAGAGGATAGAATGACATTCACTAGATTAATTATTCTAGTAAAGGATATTTATTGATTTCCAAATTATTAATTCTACTAGTGATCCTATTAATAATTTTATCAATGTTAGGTATGCGGTGGATTCTCCATGTAATGTATAAAACCAGGTATTCCCTATGAAATACTATTCACTCACAGTAAGACCATTTTTAAGGAGGAGACCCACTTGCCGGAACACATGATGTAAATGTAGAATCTAAATTTCGCTTCTTGGATAATATATCCATTTCAATTGAAATATTATTCATGAACATCCACGATTCCATGAACTTAACTATTGATGGTACTTTAAAATTTATGGTTTCATCTTCAATAATAAGGTGAGATATAGTACATGAGTGAAACATGAATCAGTTTTGAATCACATACCCTATTAAAATAACCTGGTTGATTATATAGATGAGGAAATATTTGGTGATAATGAATATTGTAGGGGATATTGGATCACTATATCTCTTCTCATAGATTACATTGATAAATAACTAAAAATGAATGAGACTGAGATCCCAGCAGAGTTGAAATACCTAGAAATAATATCAGAGTATTAGGAGGAAAATCACATTCAATTCAACACTGTGATGTTAAAATTACACTCTACTAGGTCATATTATTTTTCATATCTATATTGATTTCCATTTTTTGAGCTGATGACCTTTTCGTTGATGACACTAATCACTTCTTGATCAAATGATATCGCTCCTTGAATAACCCAACCTCACAATCCCTTGTTGTTCATCAGATATCCATCGAGGGAGATGTATGACGATTTTTCAGTTTATCACACATGTGATCACCTTATATGGAAAGTTCACATGATAACTGGACAATAATAATGAAGATATGAAAGGACATTGATCTTGGGAATCAGAACTAGGGTTTTAGTGCCTAACACATGAGGATGCATCCTCCCCTAAAGATGTCTTGTAATTCATTCACAATATCCCTCCTGATTGGATTCTAAGAATCCATATAAAAGGATCCTAAGAATCCATCTGGTTTAGGCACACTCTCCTTGTCAAGACAATTAATTTCGTCGTAAATTTCAATATATTTAGGAAAGTCTTCAAAAAAGTATTTTCTGATGATGAAACCACAAGATTTAATATATAAATAAGATCTTAATAACCCCTCAGAATCTACCTTACAAACAGGGGTTGGGACCTTCCAAAAATTATATAAAATAGTATTCTTCTATATATTGATGCACTCTTATATCATTAGTATAAGATCCATCTTCCATCATGATATTGGACTTATTGAGTTGCCTCATCTATTTGATATAATCATGAAAACAAGGTTGTATTATTACCACCTTCGCGATGCCATATGACTCTCGACTGAACACAAGCCAATTACTCATGCTTCAATAACAGGCCACTAAGAATATCATTATATTAGTGAGTTTACAAAACTTATTATCATCCCATTAACATTGAATATTGGTTTCCAAATCATCATCATCCACCTTAGTGACATTAATTTCATCGCATTAGGTGGTTAATGTGCCACAAATAGAGATCACCTTTGTTAATTTGATAGTGATTGTGGATCCAAATCCATGCATTTACATAGGATGTCTTATTCTATGAATCACTCATCGCTTCATGATAACTACGTATTTTTTCAAATCGAATATAGAAAGAAAATCGTGCACTATGTTGCTATAAGGGAGAAAAGACAATCAAAAGAGGGGAATTATTAGAAATTTTCCTTACAATTTGTGTTACCATTATTCGTGGTATATATATATATAATATAGAAATTGGAAATGAAACAGTCTAGTTGACGCTCTATATGGAGGTGCATTGCTTTTTGTTGCACCACAAAATGAAGTCACATTTATACCCCTGATTGAGGAACCCACTAAAGTCCATGAACAAGATTAACTTGCGGCTAGCCTTTTGGGGGAAATTTCCTCTCACATTTGTCTCATTCAGGTCAAAAAATATGTTAATTTTATGTCCCACAATGTTGAGATCATTATTAATGGACATCAATGGATGATGTTATAAACATATTCTTATATTAGAGTTCCTATTTAATAGTATTTTTCACTGAAGAATCAATATGATTCCATGTAAAGCCATTTATGGGATGTGGTGATAAACACCTTCATGTTTGGGTGAGGTTGGTGAAGAAAAAAATCTAGTTCCTATAACTATTGAAGAAATGGTAGTAACATTCTTGGCCATTTAGTAGAATATCAAGGTTAATCAAAGTTGGCATAAGATATGTGATGAAATTATTTAATGGGACCAAGATATAGTGGTTGGAGAAAAATAATTAATCATTACATCTTCATGGGAGAAATTAATTTGAGTATGGATGTATGGAAATGTTATTAAAATATACGTCGGTCCATTTGAGATCCCTGATCAAATTGGAATAGTGGACTATTGAGTTTCACTCCCACCTAACTTATCTCATGTAAATAATGTTTTCTCTATATAAATATTGAATAAGTAGATACCATACTATTTACATGTGATGAATATAGATGTGCTACCATTGGTGAATGAACATTCATATAGTGAGTAGACCATGAAGATCTTATATCATAGGGATAATGATCTACGAAATAATTCAATTCACATGTTAAAAGTTATATTGAGAAACCATAGGTTTAACGAAGTGATTTGGGAACTAGAGTAGGTGATGGTATAGAATTACCCTAACCTATTTTAGTGTGTGAAATGAAAATTCTTATGGGGAAATTTCTGAATGGGGTAGATTTGAATGACAATAACATTTATAAATAAAATTCCCATTATGATTAATTTATATTCCCGATTTTTTATTATGGTTATAGAAAAAAAATGAAAATATTTAGTTTTGTTATATCCCATCAGATTTAAAATACCACTAAAGAAAATAACTTTGGATTATATATCCATTTAACAGTTATCATATGATTACTATAATTATAGGGTTCTGATAAATTTATTTGAAATAGTCAAACGAAGTTATTTCCTTGACTTGTGATAACATACACAATAAATCCCATTTATTAGAGATTATGAGGTTGATGAAATCAATAGTATTTCCCCTTAACCAATTAGATGCTATGATCCTACCATGACATCTGGGGAAAAACTGTTTTTGGGATAATTTCAAGCTCATCATGATCATGGCCAAAATCATGTATGTCGAACCACCCCATGAATGTCTAACCATCAAGCACCTTACCCTTTGGGAATTTTTTGGTGTAATAAAGTGGTATGTATCAATAACCAAATAAATGAATATATATATAAATATATTATATTTAATATAATAATGGTTATAAGAACTACATATATTTGTTACTTTATAAGTGATTTTTTATATGAAAGAATATAAATTGTATTTTTTGGAAATATGTAATTTCATTTAATATATTTTATTTGACGAAATGATCAATTTATTAAAATATTATTAATTTAATAAATTATTATTAGAAAATAATTTTTATTTTGTATTATTGATTATATAATGTTATGAAGTAAAAAAGTAATTTTTATATGTGTTCAAACAATGTTATTTTCAAAAGACAATCATTTCTCAAAAAATGTTGAATCTTATTTTAAATGTAAAAATTAAAAAAAATTGGAATACTTTTTTATAAAATAAATATTATTTTAGTATCATAATTTTTAAATTAACCAATATAGAATTATACATAATTTCTAAGAAAATGTGACTTTTCTGGTAAAAATAAAATACATTATAAATATATGGTCTGAATTATGACATCATAATAACCTAAAAAGTTATATAATTAATTCTATAAAAAGTATCCACGACCAAATATATGTTTCCTATTTAATTAAATATTATTTTGAGGGTATATAATTATTTTTATAAATATATTATGTATCCTTGAAAACAGATATTAAATTTTAATGATTTAATATCATTTCCTTATAAGCCTGACTCACATTCACACAACCTAGAAAAATACATTTCTTATTTCAGCACTTGAATATATAAAATAATGATATGAAATCCTATTTTAATGAAAAAAAGTTCAGAAAAACATTAGAATAATTTTTTTCAATACATTATTATATAGATTCCAAAAACTATGTTTGAAAAATAATAAAGAACTCCCCTTTATTTTCATTTATAAATCCACACAATCACCCCTTCCACTTCACTCAAAAAAAAATGAAATGTACTTACTCTACCTCAACCTCTCTATAGTCCTCCCAAGGTGCTAGAATGTTATTTGTAAGGTCATCCTAATAATTTGGAGTCACCCCTCAAGAAATGGATCATTTCATTCTCTTATTTTTTTCATACATATTTTTCATTTTAGGCCTTTTATTTCAAAATAATAATATTTGGATATGTTTTTTTAATATACCTAATATTTCTGTTTAATTGTAGAATTATGAGAGAACCCTTTCTCTTACATTAATCAATTTTATGAATATTTTATTTACTGCTGTTATGCTTCCAAAACATCACTCTGATATTCTCTTGTGAAATATTTATATTGTCAATACCATTCCTATTTCCACTAAATGTTATTAACCATTAAATAATTTTTATATTTTATTATGGAATTACATATATATATTCTGAACTCCTATATCCTATAACTAAATGTAATGATATGATATCTTATGTTGAATTATCTATGTACCATGTTTTTTCTTGTACATGATATGAATGTGACATGTGAGCCAAAAATGATATAGAGTTACTGTAACACCTGAGACTTTTATGTTATATAAATCATAAAAGGAATCTTTTTCTACACAACACTTGCATGGCATGCTTTACACGAAATCGTGACCTTCTTTGATAGCTTGCGTCGTACGCAATACCGAGTTTCACTAAACAATGATATGTTATTAAAATATTATTAAAACTAGCCGTTATGAATAGTAATAACCACTTTTTGAAATTTTATAAATTTTATTTTTCAAAATGGACTTCATTTTTGGATTCGGAATATCGAAATTAGCCTAGGGTGAAATTTTGGTATTTTTCTGAAAACATTCAATTTTTGATGAATAGTGAAACCACTAAGTGGTAGTTAAAAAACTGAATTTTTCATAAAACTTTATTTTACCTCTTCTATGAGTGGAATTTCAAAAATCCGAGAGACATGGTTGATTTCATTAAGTAAAATGTGGTTCAATGTGATGAAAATAATTTTTTGGTGAATAGTAACTTTTTACTTTTTTTTACCACGGTTAAAAGTAAATAGGGTAATTAAGCATAAAATGATATTATTGTTACCCTAACACATGTAATAATTCTATTGGACAAGTGTAATTAGACCAAAAACAACCTTAGGAATAACATATGACCGTTTAGGCCCACTTGGATTAGATTAGGACATTTATTATTAATTTATTTAAAGAAGGGTTAAAATAGTTAAAATCAATGTTTAATAAGTAAATAATTTTTAATATGGGGTTATACATAAGATAAATTCGAATATAAATATTCATTAGAAATATAACAATATTTCCTACATAATTGTATTTTATTTGTAATTTTTAGACATTAAATAATTTAATTTATTTATGACACAAAGATGATGGAGTAATTATATTATTAATGAAATATTGACATAATTGATGTTATAACTACCAAAATAAATGTAATTTCAGACTTTTTCTGAATTCCACTACTTTTATAGATTAATATGACATGTTAGTATTGATTTAATGAACTTGTTTCGAACTAATCATTCTGTTATTATTTTCAAAAAAATCAATTACTAAATAGTGTCAAAATTGACATAAAATAGTTTTTAAAACAAATATTATATTATTAATTGTTCTCTTATTCCTAAAAATCTAAGGTTCGGCCAAATGAAATTGATAAGGTTATATATATTAATAATAAACATCTTGGGGTTCTTTTGTCTTGATATAGTAAGTTTATTAACCTTATAGTATAAGAACACAAGAAGACACAGTAAAAGTAAAATTATTTAACTTAATGTTAAATCTAAATGATAAGGTTAGAATTGATACCTAAACTTTCCTAAATTCTATTTGATGAGAGGATTTAGACCCCTAACCACCTTATCGTCGAAATATATCTATTTGGAGCTATTATAAACCGAATTTGACTTTATAATAAAATAATATTTTTAGTTATTCCAAAGGTGCCACTCTCCTCCTTTATAAAAGGGCACCTCCTCCCCCTCTTCCTCACACCACTTTGAGCCTTCAACCTCGGCCAACCCCTGACAATTTCTCCTCTCCACTTCCCTAGAAATATCCTAGAGGTTCTGGTCTTCTTCAAATACCTATTTTAGTGCCCTAAAAGGATGTCTCAAAGAAGCACTTCAAAGAAGAGGTAATGTCCGTTACCGATTCTTTCATCTTTATTTATTCTTCCACATATTCTTCTTTAGTTGTTTCATTATGAAGTAATAACATCGGTATCAATCATATACTGATATGTTATTATAAGTATGAAACAACCCTATTTCACCATCTATCCATCCTACGGAAAAATAAATCACCGCGCGTGCGTACGTACAGAATACCGTCTCCACGCCGTGGTGTAATCTATGTTCCACCACCACCTTACTTTGATGGATATAATGGTGTAAATAATGACTATATATGACTATTATCAAGTGATACTGATTCTGAAATATTATACATACACTCCAATACAATTCCACGATCATAGGAACGATATCACCGTTCGTGCGTACGTACGGAATACCGTCTCCACGATGTGATGCGACTCGTTCTACATGATCTTCATTTCATAATGATTATATAAATTAATTTAATGAATGAATATGATATATATTACACTAATACCATTCTGTAAATGAGGTATCTATAACCTAAAGAGAATAATAAGAATTTATTCGACAAAACACGCATAATAACAAAAAGTTATAAACTCCCGAATAAGAAGTAGCAATGAAATATTACTACTAAGAAGCTAAGAATATGACCATATATGATATCATAAAAATAAGTAAGATTCTGGAATAAGTCAATAACATTATTTAAATCATTATACAGGAGGTTCGGACACATACAAAGCATATCGAACCTAAGGTAAGTGAAATATCACAATCTCATTTTTATCTGAGATTGTTTATACATTAGTATTTACTGGGGTGTATTTTATCATCCACATCCATGTTTCCTCAATATGTAATAGTATTTCCATCCACCTACAATTGTTCAAATCCAATTTTACCCATTGGTGAGTTTTTATTAAAGGATACGAAAGGAATCTTTTTTTCGTACGAGGTACTTTTTTACTTTTTCGACTAAAGTACGAAGAATGTTTTTTTAACTTATACGAGATGAATGGATTTTTAAAACATTATTTCCATGATGCTTCCTTTACATGTTTCCAAGTTTATTTTTAATTAACTTATTTTAGTTTAAAATTTTATGACATGTTAAGAAAGGAAAAATGTTTTTCAAGTAGAAAGGATATTTTCCTCAAGAATGGAGTTCAAGTGTTTTATCAAAATTATTTTCCATCTAATATAATATAGGGTTCTGATTTTATCCATATAATTACATTGATTTGATTATGTTGTGATGGAATTATTTTTTTTAATTCATTTATCTTATATGAATTATGATGTCACGATGTTTAAGATTCCCATTTTTATTACATGGGTTATGTTATGATGTATGGTTTATGATTTTGTGGCACACATAAGAATGGTATCATTATGAGATGGGTGGGACCTATATCTCCCTCCAATGCATTGAGTAAAGATTTTATATATCATGAGATAGACATGGATGGAACGGTAGGTTATACCGGTTCAGTGAAACATGAGTGAAATGAGGAGTGAACTTGGTTCAGAAATGGACTTTGTCCACTAAGATAGTCTTTGCAATGAGTCTTGACTAATGATTCTCTATGATTATGTGTGTATTCCACAAAGTTTCATGTTTTATGTTATTATTATTGGGATTACATTTCACTACTATGATTTATCCCATGTTATGAAATTATATTCTCTTTTTCATGTTATGATTTCCAAAAGTTATGTACTTGTGTATATGATGTGATTGATATTTCTTTTGTTTACCCTTACGGAGCATTTGAGCTCACCCTTTTGTATGTTTTATTTCCCCAGGTCAGGAAGAAGGTTATTAAGTAGAATATTCCAAAAGGGACTCTAGATATGATGAAATAAATTTGAGGAAAAGTAGATGATTTAAAAACTAGTTGTTTATGTTTCCCAGTTTCTAAAGACACTATTCCTATACGGTCCTTTCTTGGTTTTGTTTTATGTTGTAATAAGTGTGCTTCAATTATGAAGTAATAACAATGTATGTAAAGTATGGGTCGTTATAGTTGGTATCAGAGGGAGGTTATAGTCAACCTTTGGAAACTAGGATGCGAAAGACTTAGTAAGAACCCTAAGGATAAGTCTAAGCATAGAACATAATCATAGTGTTTTAGAAAGGGCCATGAATAACCTAGGATAAGACCTTAAGTGTGAAATTTTATTCTTGATTATGTGGTTTTCCTATTATAATTAGTGTTTCTCACACTATTCCTCTTGGTTTTAGTCAATGGCTGGAACCCGAAAGAACCGTGTTAATGCGGAATGCGACGGGCAATGCAATGATTGTCCCCCTGAGCAACCAAATGTTATGGGAGCTGGAATGAAAAATCTTGTAGCCATGCTCACACAACTTCCTCAATCTATGAATCATGCATGACTTCCAAACGAGCAAAGGAAGGAGCAAAATTCTGTTGAATCCTTCATCAGATAGCATCCACCTTCATTCAGCGGGTCTACTGATCCATTAGTTGTTGAAAAATGGATTAGTACTACTGAAAATATATTTTCAGTTCTTCAATGTTCTGAGCATGATAAAGTCATCTTAGCAGTTTATCATTTGGAAGGTGATGCTGATCAACGGTGGGATCTTATTAAGAATACGAGGAAAAGGGATGAAATTGAGTCCATGGAATGGGACGAGATCAAGAACTTATTTTTCAAAAAGTACTTCCCTCGTATTCTCCGAACAAAGATGGAGAAAGAATTTCTTGAACTGAAGAAAAAGGATGATGAATCTATTGGTACCTATAGAGAAAATTTTACAAGACTTGCAAGGTACGCTTCTGGTATTATTATCCAACCTGAGAGTAAGATCGATCGATTCTTTAGTGGCTTAAAAACAAGTCTTCGAAGGGCCTTAGCCATAAGGGACTTCAATAGCTAAGAGGAAATCATTCGATGTGCTCTCAAAGTTGAGATGGAAATTGGAGTAACACATAAGTCATATGGGTTTGATAAGACGAGGAAAATGGAATTCAAAGGAAAATCTAAAGAGCACACTGAAAAGAAGATGAGCTTTCCCTTATGCTCAAAGTGTGGAAAGAAACATGGAGGGAGTTGTCTTAAAGGGACAAGTAAATGTTTCAAATGTGGAAAGGAAAGTCACCGGGTATTTGAATGCCGCGATGATGGGAAGAAGATGTCTAATGATGCAAACAAAGGAAGGGATACAGAGAATGAACCTACTACACTTCAATGTTTCAAGTGCAAAGAGATGGGACATTATGAAAATAAATCCCCTAATCCAAGGGTTGATGATGATGGTTGACGTCAAAAAACACTTAAGTCTAAAGACAAAGGAAAGTCACATGCAATTTCTATCAGCGATGTGGAGTATGATAACGATGTGGTGAAAGGTACACTTACCATCCACTCTAAAGTAGAAAATGTTTTATTTGATTCTGGATCCACCAACTCCTTCATTTCTGAAGAATTTTCTAAGGATATCACCGTATTACCTCAACAATTAGATGTTGAGTTAGCTGTGACAACCCCTAATGGCACAACAGTCGCATCAAAAGTTTATAATTATTCCTCGATTGAAGTTTGTGGGAAAGTGCTTCCTGCAAATCTTGTGATCCTTACAATAGTGGAATTTGATGTGATTCGTGGAATGGATTGGCTTTCTTTATATGGAGCTCATATCAATTGACAAATAAGGGAAGTCACATTTCATATTCCAGATCAATCTAGGATCATCTATCAATGCAAGGATGAACATAACCTTCCAGTGGAAATTCCTTCTACCTTATGGGTCTTGATTCCACTAAATGAAGGTTATTTATCTCAAATGGTTGTTGAGAAACTCAGAATTAAAAATATTACCATTATACGTGAGTTTGATGATGTCTTTCCGGAGGAATTACCAGGTCTTCCACCGAATCGTGAAGTTTAGTTTTCAATAGAACTCGTACCGGGTGCTTTGACTATTTCAAAGACACCTTAAAGAATGGACCCAATTGAGTTGCAGGAATTGAAGAAGAAACTCCAAGAGAATCTTGATAAGGGGTTCATATGCCTTAGTGCATCACCTTGGGGAGCACCTGTTCTGTTTGTTAAGAAAAAAGATGGATCAATGAGACTCTGCATTGATTATCGAGAACTTAACAAGATCACTATCAAGAACAAATATCCTCTCCCGTGCATTGATTACATATTTGACCAACTACGCGGAGCTCAAAACTATTCCAAGTTTGATCTTCGTTCAGGGTATCATCAATTAAGGGTCAAAAGGGAGGATATACCAAAGACGGATTTCCGTACAAGGTATGGACACTATGAATTTATAGTGATTCCATTTGGTCTTACTAATGCCCCTGCTATCTTCATGGATCTAATAAATAGAGTCTTTTAAGACTATCTTGATCAGTTTGTGGTAGTCTTTATAGACGATTTTCTTGTCTATTCAAAGAGAAAGTATGAACATGAATACCACATGAGAATTATATTGAAGACCCTTAGAAGGGAGAAGCTTTATGCCAAATTTACCAAGTGTGAATTTTGGCTTCAAAAAGTTTCATTTTTGGGTCCCATAATCTCAAAAGAGGGGATATCTGTGGATCCAGCAAAAACAGAGGTTATCGAAAGATGTTTGAGACCAATAACAGTAACCGAGATCCAAAGTTTTCTTGTTTTGGCTGGATATTATCGACGTTTTGTGAAAGATTTTTCACGATTAGCTAATCCACTCACCAAGTTGACTCGAAAAGGAGTTAAGTTTGTTTGGACGGAGGAATGTGAAGAGAATTTCAAGGAGTTGAAAAGAAGGTTATCCAGTGCACCTGTGCTCACACTACCTTGTAGTGGAGAAAGGTTTGTGATCTACAGTGATGCATCCAAGAAGTGATTGGGGTGTGTTCTTATGCAAAATGATATGGTGATAGCTTATGCCTCACGATAGTTGAAAATCCCTGAGAAAAATTACCCAACACATGATTCGGATTTAGCTGCGGTAATATTTTCATTAAAGATTTGGAGGCATTATCTTTATGGTGAATGGTGTGATATTTATACTGATCATAAAAGTTTAAAGTATATTTTTACACAAAAGGAGCTGAATATGCGCCAAATAAGATGGTTAGAAGTGATTAAGGATTACGACTGCTCAATTCATTACCACCCTAGGAAAGCAAACAAGGTGGCAGATGCATTAAGTCGACATGACCATTCCAGTTTATCCATGATGAGGATCACAAAATATCCAATATTTATGGATTTACAAAGGATGGATCTTGGAATTATAATGGAAGGGGAAAAATCTTATCTTTCTCAAATGAATGTTCAACCATCTATACATGTGAAGATTAAAGAGGCACAGAAAGAAGATGTCGAGTTACAAAAGAAGGTGAGAAATGTTCCTGAATTCAACCTTGATTGTGATGGGATAATAATGTTCAGGAATCGGGTTTGTGTTCCTCCCATCCCCGAATTGAAGAAGGTGCTACTGGATGAAGTAATAACATAAGTATCAATAATATACTGATATGTTATTATAATTATGAAACAACCCTATTTCCCCATCTATACATCCTACGGAAAAAGAAATCACCACGCGTGCGTACGTACGGAATACCGTCTCCACGCCGTGGTGTAATCTATTTTCCACCACCACCATACTTGGATGGATATAATGGTGTAAATAATGACTATATATGACTATTATAAAGTGATATTGATTCTGAAATAGTATACATACACTCCAATACAATTCCACGATCATAAGAATGATATCATCACTCGTGTGTATGTACGGAATACCGTCTCCACGATGTGATGCGACTCGTTCTACATGATCTTCATTTCATAATGGTAATATAAATTAATTGAATGAATGAATATGATATATATTACACTAATACCATTCTATAAATGTGGTTTCTATAACCTAAAGAGAAGAATAAGAATTTATTCGACAAAACACGCATAAGAACCAAAAGTTATAAACACCAGAATAACAAGTAGCAATGAAATATTACAACTATGAAGCTAAGAATATGACAATATATGATATCATAAAAATAATTATGATTCTGGAATAAATCAATAACATTATTTAAATCATTATACAGGAGGTTCGGACATGTACAAAGCATATCGGACCGATGGTAAGGGAAATATCACAATCTCATTTTTATCTGAGATTGATTATACTTTAGTATTTACTGGGGTGTATTTTATCATCCACATCCATGTTTCCTCAATATGTAATAGTATTTCCATCCACATACAATTGTTTAAATCCAATTTTACCCTTTGGTGAGTTTTTAGTAAAGGATACGAAAGGAATCTTTTTTTCGTACGAGGTACTTTCTGACTTTTTTGACAAAAGTACGAAGAATGTTTTTTTAACTTATACGACATGAATGGATTTTTAAAACATTATTTACAAGAAGCATCCTTTAAAAGTTTTCAAGTTTATTTTTAATCAACTTCTTTTAGTTTAAAATTGTATGACATGTTATGAAAGGAAAAATGTTTTTGAAGTAGAAAGGATATTTTCCTCAAGAATGGAGTTCACGTGTTTTATCAAAATTATTTTCCATGTAAGATAATATAGGGTTCTAATTCTATCCCTATCATTACATTGATTTGATTATGTTGTGATGGAATTATTTTTATGAATTAATTTATATTACATGAATTATGATGTCACGATGTTTAAGATTCCCATTTTTATTACATGGGTTATGCAATGATGTATGGTTTATGATTTTTTGGCACACATAAAAATGGTATCATTATGAGATGGGTGGGACCTATATCTCCCTCCAATGCATTGGGTAAAGATTTTATATCTCATGAGATAGACATGGCTGGAATGGTAGGTTATACCGGTTCAGTGAAACAGGACTGAAACGAGGAGTGAACTCGGTTCAGAAATGGACTTTGTCCACTAAGATAGTCTTGGAAATGAGTCTTGACTAATTATTCTCTATGATTTTGTGTGTATGACACAAAGTTTCATGTTTTAAGTTATGATTATTTGGATTACATTTCACTACTATGATTTATCCCATGTTATGAAATTATGATCTCTTTTGCAGGTTAAGCTTTCCAAAAGTTATGTGCTTATGTATATTATGTGATTGATATTTCTTTTGTTTACCCTTACTGAGCATTTGACCTCACCCTTTTGAATTTTTTATTTCCCCAGGTCAGGAAGAAGGTTATTAAGTAGAATATGAAAAAAAGGGACTCTATATATGATGAAATAAATGGGAGGCAAAGTAGATGCTTTATAAACCAGTTGTTTATGTTTCCCAGTTTATAAGGACACTATACCTATACAATCCTTTCTTGTTTTTGTTATATGTTGTAATAAGTGTGCTTCAATTCTGAAGTAATAACAATGTATGTAATGTATGGGTCATTATAGTTACAATGAATTCAGATTTTTTTTCTCATGATACATCATGTATGGGATTGGGGAGTTAACACAATCAATAATGTGACATTTCACATTATGTTATGATTTAATTGATTCTATTTTTGACTTGTGTTTATTTTTACGAACCAACCAGATTCAATCATGAAATGGTCACTCGAGCAGGCACACAACAACTCCATAGAGGCATTCCCAATCCTCCTAATATGGTACTACTGCTAGGAATTAGATAAAAGTCATTTATGAATGAATTACAAACTAAATTATATTAAAAAATAAATAGAAAAACACAAATATATGTGTAATGTAAACACTAGTAGAAAAAACGAAATAAATAACTCCACATATAGCTCCATGTGACCATATATGTAACCCATAAATATGGCACAAAACATGCTCCCTATATGAATCAGTTGTTAGTGTAAAATACATCTAGACATTATATATAGTGTGGGAATCAGAATTAAAAATCCTAGTGGGAAATAAAAAAAATAAACAACACCATATACCTTACATTTAACGATTAAACTATTTCATGGTAGTTTAAAATACAATAATAAAAATAGGGTTTCATTTCTGTTTTAAACAAGTTACAACATGATGTTTTTAAATATCATTTCTATACATAATTACAAAATACTTTAGAAAAATGGGATTTTTTTTCCAATAACCCATTTTCAAGAAGTGGTAGAAATTGAAAGAATCATTATTTAAAAAAACATATCACAAAGTGCTTAAAAACAAGGGGAACCATTATACTTATAAGTTGATAAAATAAAATGGTTTTCCAATGGAATCATGATATTCAAAAATATTTCCTAAAAACCTAAAAAAAAGAGAATATAAAATATCTATAAAATAGTTAGTACTATATATTACTTAACAACATGTGAATTGAACTTAGATGTACATTGTTTTGAATCCATATATCATCATATCATTGCGATCAACAATCAATAATAAACTCTACTTCTCTCCACTAGTATCATTAGTGGTACATTCCACATGGATACTCCATAACAATCTAGTATGTCTAATAATGACTTAATACAAACATATCACATCTCCCACTTCGATGAATAGGATCCAATGTTAGTAGTATAAATGAGAAATGATGTGGTCACCACATTCTTGTAACTAACATGCGTTCCAACATGTATGCCTTTACGATTTCCCATCACTATCCATGTAGAGACCTTCTCTAGATGGAGGAAAACCAAGGGTTCCCATCTTAGAGTAACTGTTTCTATGGTGCTAACCGAGAATATAAATCATGATAGATAAAAACCATTTTCCCTTAAATACATAAATAAGCCAAATGTTACTTACCACATTTCATGAATCATTGTTTATAAAACCAATAAATCATTGAAAATACTTTACATTTTCTAATACATGGTCAAAATAATATATAAAATTGAAAAACTCACATTTCATGTTTACTCAAATTATAATAAATGAATAAAATTACTATTTATAATTTCCAAAACTAATATTCATATAATTGTGATATCACATAATAATAAAAAATATTTTTAAAAAACCCAATAAGTAATGTAATTATAATTAATTGGTCGGGCATAAGGAACAATCCTCAAAACATGCTAATTATCATTATGGAATCCTGAATACACATTAATGGGGGCCTATGGGGGAAAGATAATACATGATGGACTTTGGGAAATAAAACCCCTACTTAATAATTACAAAAATATAAACCTATTCATAGAAACACACACACACATAGACATGTATATATATCACCCTAGTTATAATGAATATATTCCCCTATCCAGGAGAGAATTTCTAGATAGAGGATATATATAACTATATTTTCCATACCTAGGAGTATGTGTGAATGTCTCTTTTCTAAACGGAGGTCGAAGACGCACTCGAAAAATATTTGAAATCCAAAAATTAAAATATATATAATTAAAAATAGGTGAATCAATTATAATATAATAATCTGTGAAACTATAGTAATATTCCATTAAAAATATATATAAAAAATAACAATAACTTATGATACATTATAAATACCCAATACCAATTTAAAAATCATGAAAAGTATTTTCTTTGGAAAAATTCAAAACATGTTTTTTTCAAAATAGGAGGAAACCCAATGGAATATATATGTAAAACAAAATTGAAGCATAATTTCATCTATAATGATATAATAATTACCCATAAAAAATTATTAGATATAAATAATTTTAACTTAAAAGTCAGGAAATCAAATCACATAAAAGTATAAGGATGCTATTATGGAAAAAATACTTCAAAAATATAGAAACAAATTAAAAAGGGTCTAAATAATTAACCACGAGTTGAATGAGACATGAATAGGAGATATCATTCCCTACAAAATAATAGCCATAAGAAATAGGAATTGATAACCCATTAAGGGTTCATCCATGAGTAATGAGCAATGAGGGAGGGGATAATATGGAATGAAAAGATGAATTTGAGGGAGGATGAGGTCACACCATATGTATTTGAAATGAAATAATGAATAAACTAATAGAAATGTATGAATAATAGGGTCTTATGAGTGGGATGACATGCATAATGGATAGGGGTGTGTTATGTGTAAAAATAGGAGATGGGGGGTATGTGGGTATAAATTTAGGTTATTATTTTAATTATTATCAATATTATTATTATTATGAGGTAGGATGCATGAGAACTATGGAGTTTCTGGGGAAAACCATTAACCTAAAGATTCTGAATAGCTTACAAATGAAGATAATGTTTCTTTATCTGTTGACACTTCACCAGTCCCTATTCAGAATGAATGTGTTCAACATAAAGAGATGCTTCATTTTTTTCATAGTGTCTTGTGGTTATGGATTTCAGGAATTTCCATGGTTTTTATTGTCCTCCACCATGAAAGGTAATCCGAAAGGGGAAGGTTTTCCATGTATTAGCTGATCAAGCTGCAGTTGAGGAGCATGTAACCCATTTCAAATTATCGATAATTTCTCACTTCAAGATGTATGGATATAAATTCGCAAGCTGAATTGGATTTACTGGAACCCTATAATTATCAATTACATTTTATAATTGATGTAAATTCCATTATTAATAGATAAAAAACTATTAACCCTATGTTTTTCCACAATGATAGAATCCTTGTCAATGTCGATATGGACTCTACAGTTGTTGAAGAAATTGTTTTGAAACAACTGGATCGTGAAATTAATCTATAAACTCAATATGAAAGGAAAAAATTCTATATTAAATGTCATTTCATTGGGAATATGAACTTTGAATTCAATTGGAATGAAAAATGTTGTTTTTGTCAGGTAAATGTTCATGATGATGGAACCTACATGAATAAAAGAGCCAAATAAAAATGTGGAAATTAAATTATTTCTCATGATTTCAGACCATCTTCTAATGGACCCATGGATATTGGTACAAAGTATCAAATAATAATTGAACCAGATAATATCTCTATATTCCCTGCTACTAATGATCATATGGTAGTGCCATAAAATCCTCTAGTGAATGGAATTACTCATGGAAATCCTAATGAATCTTCAACTCCTTATCCCATTGATTATTCTAGAAGTCTTAAGGATGTTATATAAATTATTCATCCACGTGTGGACAACACACTAGATGATGTTTAGCTTGTTCAGAATGTTAATTAAGATTCTGGTTCTAATGTCATGAATTCTTCAAACCCTCTTCTTGAAAGGAATCATGATATCCCAGAAACATCTAATAATTATGATCGTTGTGAGCATCATATAACTAGAATCTTTCACTCTGATATTGCAAAGGATATTGATTCAAATGAGAACATGGAAACTAGCCTGGACTCAGACGAGGAAGATGGACCATTCTCACATGACTCATTATCGAAAGTAGTGCAGAAAAATCCAATACATGCTTTTCAAGAGTTGGCCCAGTATAAGAACAAATTAATTTACCTAATAGGTTCATTATAGTTAGAGGACAAGGATGACATACCTCATGAATATTATTCTCATTATCTAGATATTCCAACTGTTATGATTGATTACATTCAAGATTCTAAATCACCCATTGCCCCAATCACAACTTCATATACAGTAGGGAAGTTGATGAAGAAGAAAATTGAAATGAAGAAGTAGTAATTAACTTCTTAGAAATAGGATTTTCATCACACAAGGTAAAATTATATTCTTAAATGATGATTTTATACTAGAATTTTTTGGGGAATGGGAATTATCCCATGTTCACAACCCATAGGTACTTTATTATGACCAATAAACCTATGCTCATTAGGCAATCAGAACTAAGAATGACTTTTTAAAAGTGGAAAACCTCTAATTGGAATGCATATGGATATTCCTCTATTTGTCATAATGATACTCATGATACATTAGAGTCACATTGGGTTCTTAATTATGAAAACAAGTCATTGAATTATATTTTTAAAATTTATTTGTGTATTAATTTATTGGTCTTTTATCTGGTGGCATACTCGACAACAATGATCTACTATTTAATAATATCTCCCCATGCATATATGAGTATTAGAATATGGCACTTACAAATCCCCCTCTAATGGAGGAAATTACGAAGGACCTCTTCTCTCTTAATATTGAATGAGTGGATGGTCCTTATTGATTTTCCAACATGTTCTTCATGTTTTATTGGGACATCCTGGAGGATAATTTACTTAATGTAGTGAATGATACTTTTTCTCATGCTCACATGCACTATGGGATAAATTCAAACTCCATTGCCCTGATTCCAAAGAAATAAAATTATATTGATATAATGGAATTTAAAATAGTGGCTATTTAGAATACCATTCCTAAATTCATTAGTAAATTTATGATGACCATATTGGGAGTCCTCATTAGTGAGTATATCTCTTCAAATGAGTTTAGTTTTGTACCTATATGATCCGTTCATATTTATCTCTTCACAGATTCATAGTAAATAAAATTAATAAATAATAAGTCCAATCATGGGAATGTTTCCATCAAAATTGACATCTATATGACCTTTGATAATTTCAAGAGAAGCTTCATATTTGATGTTCTGATAAGGCTTGGTTTTTCTAATTGTTTTTTCAATCTTGTTACATGAATTCATATTTATTCATAGTTGTCCATTTTGTTAATATATCTCTTAGAAGATACGTCCAACATACTAGAGGTGTCCATCAAAGGGAACCTCCTTCTATGATTCTCTTTTTCATCGCAAAAGATTATCTGGGAAAATGCTTTTATGAGCTATCAAATATTAGAATTTACAAACAAATTATTACTAGTAGGGACAAAATAGTTCCCTCCCACCATTTATATAATGACAAGATCCTTATTTTTTGGAAAGAATCAAGGGGAACCATGTCTGACATAAAATAATCTTTTCAACATTATGAAGTAGTGGCTGGTCAAGAAATTAGCTGTAATAAATGTTATATTGTTTTTGGGTATCTCTTTTCTATTTGAAAGCATAATATAATAATTAGGACTCATAGTGTTCAAAAAGTCTCTATACCCTTGGTTTACCTTGGGTTACTTTGTTCTATTGTACGGTTCATAAGAAATATTTTGAGGATATTTGTTCTCGGATTACAAATCAGTTAACAAGATGGAAAGGGAAATAAATATCTACGGATGGGAGGGTCTCTCGCATTAATTGAGTGACTACATGAATGATTGTGTACTCTTTCTCGCATTATTGATGTGAAATAGGTATTCACTGTGATATCTATAAAAAGATGATAAATTTCTTATGGACATAATTTTTGAGTGAAAGGAAGTTGATTACAAATTCCTGGAAGGTCTATATAAACCCCATTAATAATGGAGGCCTTGGTGTGAAAGGCCTTTGGTGTGTCAATGGTGGACTTGTTAATAAATATTATTAGAACCTTCTCACTTATGATGAATCTTCTCTTGATTTTTATCATCCCATTTCAGGATGATGCTTCTTAATAGGCATTGACATTATATTTCATCTTTATTTTCCATGCTCTCAAGTACTCTTTCAATAAAATTTTAATGAATTCAAAATGGTTAGTTACTAGTCAATATACACATAACTAATGGAAATATCCTTGGTTGGACTCCCCTATTTTCAATAGAATTGGTCAACCAAACTTTTCTAAAATGATGAAAGTATAATTTATAAATCAATATCAAACTATGATAGACATTACCATGCCACAATCCCATTATGAAATTCAATGTTTTCCTTTCATGGAATGTGATACCCAGATGTTGAATCCAAGTCCAAATGTCTAGTACAACCCTAGGGAGTTTTATAATTATAATTTTATGGCTAGACTGAGACACCTACATGGATCCTCATCATTAAGGTGTCTATTATTCCACCATCAAGGCTCCTACAAATATTGAAAATATGGAATAATTATCTGCCTAATCATGAGAATTTATGGATTTGTTTCTCTGTTATTGTATCAATGTGTCACCTATACTCAGGGGCTTATGAGAATGTGCAACATGTTTTCCTCCACTTAAACATTGAACAAAAACATTTCTGTTATTTTGGCTTGATTTTTATTTATATTTTCAACAATTCTAGTTTTGGTAAAGAGCTGTTGGTGCACATTGCATGATGTTATAGGAGTGCATAGTTGAATAATCTTTTATCAGTATATATTGAAACTATTTTCCATATAATATAGACAACAAAAAATGTAGGTATGGAAGATGTGAAATAGGTCTCTCTCCATGAAGTATTCTTACTGGTTCAATGAGATGTCCATAGTACTCCAATGCCCCATGTTGGTTTTATCAATAATCAAGTGGCTGATCTCACATCGCTTCATCATCTCAGAGACCTAGTGAGTCCGTGGAGACCACATATGGTTAAAATCATCAACTAGATACCTACTAACATGGAATGTGTTGTAATCAATGAGGATGAGGTTGCACTCAGAGTGTCGGGATTAACATGATGTGGTACTATCTTTGAAACACACTAGGGGTTAGCCCTAGGATGTTTTAGTCACTTTATCAGGAAACAGACTTCCTGTGAAGCTGATTTAAAAGCGATTATTCTTGTATAGAATAATTATTTCTACCAGAATTAAAATTTTATAAAGGTTGAATCTGATTAGGATATTGTTATCAATACTCTCAAATCACAAACTAGGAATGAACCTTGGGGGGTTTTTTCTTTATTGGATTGGATGTATCAACTGTATAAGTTGTCTTAATCATGTGGTAACCCATGTTTATAGGGATGAAAACATGGATACTAATGCTTTTTCGAAGAGAGATATCATGGAAATTAATACCATGTAGTACATTGAGATACTTTACCACAATTTAGTGTTGGTGGAGGATAACATGAGAGGAGTGGTGAACTATTATCTTTTTAAAAACCCCTTTTAATACCTCCTACATACTTGTACATTTATTTATTTATTTTTAGGACCAACATATCTAGACCTTTGGATTTTGAGAAATATATAAGATGATAAGACCTCTGGGAATCATTAGAGGGCCTAGTAGTGAATATGAGTTACAATTTGGAAGTTATTGGTGATTTCAATTCAGTAATGAGACCTATGAAAAATACTATGAGAAATTTTATTTGGTTGACTACTCATGAGTGACCTTCATGGGTTGAAAATACAATTTTTTTTGACATCCGAGTGATGGGATCAGAGTACACCTGGATTAGTTACACCCTTACTAGGAAGAAATCCAGAAAAAGTGATCAGTGCTTTGTAAAAATGGATGATATAAATCAATATGTTATATTTTTTGGTATCACCTTCATAAAAATTCATTTTGATAATCATCCTCTCTTAATGAACTTTTCTTAAATAACTTAATATTGTCCCCAATACCATTAATATCTACCAATGCTTGGTTTTTTATAATGGGATGTATGGAATCCATTGTTGAAATATTGTAGAATACTTTTATTAACATCCCTTTTAAAATTTTGACCATGAAATTAATTTTTATTAAAGCTTCGTATAAATAATGGAGTAAAAAATCCTTCTCTAGACTTTTTTCTAATATTAATGATGCTGAGGATTACCATTTACATAGTAAAATCCTTAACTGAAATCATGATGTGATCTGTATGGATGAGCTGAATTCTATTTCCAAATTTTATGAATTATTTTATTTAATTTTAAACCATAATTAAAATAAATAAAATTTTAGATGGCTGAAGGAATTTGATAGAAACTCAATGTTTTTTTTTATTTTTTTTCATTGGGAGAAGAAGACCAAAATGGGGATCACTACCTTCAGGATTAATGGGGAGCTTTCTAACACTTATAATGATAAATCTAATGATATATATTGATACATTGAAAAAAATTATATGGACTCCAGGGATGAAAACACTCAAAAAAATTTCATCAAAATTCTTCCTACAGTTGATGGCTCACAATATAGTATGATCACTCAAATACCATGTGAGTAATAAATTATATCTTTTATTTTATCTTAAAATTATAATATTTTTACCAAGATGGATGCGTTCTAAAATAATTTATTTATGTTCTATTGGGTCATTATGCACAAATATATTGTTAATGTGGTTAGGGAATTCATTATCTTACTTCTAAAAATTTTGGAGTTAATTCCCAATTCATTACTATAATTAAAAAGAAAGAGAATGCTCTTGATGTATGGGATTTCCTACTTGTGGTCATTGGGAACACTACTCCAAAAGTGTATATTACAAGTATGGGAAACAAATTGGGGGAGTTAATAATGTCCTTATTACTACTAAAATATTTGGGTTTGTACATGGAAGAAATTTGCACAATTGATTGTATAGAGCCTATGAGTGAGTGATTATTTTCAGAAGGAAAACATAGGATAGTAACATGGCCGTTTAGCCTGATATCACTCTAGCCTTTGAAACAATTAAATTGAAAATACATTTCAATATAATGGGAATTATTCGGTTCTCCAATCGGTGAATCATTTTGGAAAACTCTATTCTTATGATCTCTATCCTATCTATTCTTCGTAATGGGTCACCTATAAGATTTTTTATGTGCTCTAAAGTGGTGATATAGTGGGTCCCTTATCTATTCTTCTCATTTCTATTACTAAAGATTACATGAGTACATGACTTTTTGACCTTGTTTATACTGGTCTTTATCAACAAATGAAGGCAATAAGAAAAAATTATTCCCCCCTCACATTTGTTATATATAGATGAAATTATTAATTTTGGAAATGTTACAAAACCACAATTTTATATATTAATGTGAAATTGAGCACTATGAAGAGGTTCCTGGCCAGGGTATTAGTTGGGAGAAATGATCCATGATCTTTAAGGTTGGTGTTACTATTTCCTATCAAAACATAGTGTCCAAAATGCTTCAAATCAAGAAGAAATCTATACATTTTATGTATCTTGGTGTAATTATTTTTTGGGTTAAAACTACATGGTGTTACATTTAAAATAACTAATTAAAAAATAACAATAAAATTGAATGTAGGAATGGAATTTCCATATATCTGGAAGGAATATTCTGACTTGATAATTATGATATCACTTATATGCGTCCTTATGAATTCTATTTATGAATATGTATAATAATTATTCTTTGGGAGATGAAAATTTTGAATCACAATTCTATTTGTACTAGATAAATTAATTAGAAGAAGACTTCCATAGTTTACTGGAGTGACTGTATCAAACTTATTAACATGGGAGGTATTGGAAATAACGATTTTAGTATATTCAATGATACACTAAAAACATCTGGAATATGATAACATAAAATTATCTCTCACTGAAACTTTTATATAATTTATTTTGGGATAAAATGATTAATGGATATTATTTATATATATTATCCTCAACATGGCCTTTGATCAGACATGCTTGTACTAGAATCCTACAATCCTCAGAATGGATTGTATGTAGGGAGTCACCAATAAATTTTCGAAGGGATGTTTTGTTATCAAATGAAGTAGTTGATGAACTTTATATTCCTACTATAATGAAAGACTTATCTATTACCGAACTTCAGGGAAATGTTTTTTCGCATGGGTTACTCCCAGATCATCTTAAACTGGAGACTGGTAAATATGAATACAGTGATATGGATACTCTAATATGGAATCACAACTTAAAGTTAATATTTATCACTGAATAGTATATAGATACAAGTGTAATTAATCTATAATGGCTACTCCTTGGATGTTATCTAAAAAAATATGTTTATTTGGAATGTTTCCTTCCTAATAATATAGATATTATAGAAGCATATGCTTCCTTTGCATTCTCTAGTCTAGTGTACATGGATTAGTATAGCCTCTGTCTGTTATATTTGTGTTGATGTGGATGAAAATATTTATAGGATGTTTGTCTCTTTCCAATTATAATTAATATTATTGAAGTATTTATAGGATAATTTTGGTTTTCAGATAAATATCAAAGGTTTTTTTTATAGTTTATGGTTTCTATCCACACAGAAGGTTGCATTGATCAGGTGTAAGATCTATTGTTGTCCGCTGCTGCTAAAAATGATTCCTTTATTTGGATGGCTAGGAATATATTGGAATATTAGAATACAAACCATCCTAAAACATGTTGGAATCATAATAATATAAGGTGGTTGCATGGTTGTAGTTAGAATCTAGAATGGTGGTTTGAGAAATGGCTTCTCTGCCATGATGAAACAGTGATATAATTCCATATTTAGAAGGTAAAAACACAAACTCATCTTAGTATATAATATGGATACATACTATTTATCAATGGCATAAAATGAATGTTGATGGGGTGTCTTGGGTGCAGCAGGACCCTCCTATTGTGGTATAGTCTCCTGCGCACAAAGGGGCTTCATTAAGGGATGTGTCAACCACATCATTGGGAATGGATATTTAATTGTAATTATTTTTAAATGAGGAGGGACTCAAATGGTCTTGGCACACAGATTACCAAACCGTGCGCTGACCATCCACCATTTTCTAGAAACAATATTTTCCAACATATGTTTATCACATTGTTTAATAATACAAGTTCCATCCATGAGAAAATACCCAACCAAGGTGATAGACTCAACCTAATAGTTTTTACTTGGTTTGGCCAACCATGTGGATAGACTCTGTGACACACAAAACAATTTTAAATATTCAATATTTTCAAAAATTAAAAACTACGTCCTATTAAAAAATATAAATATATAAAATAATCATTAAATAAATGTTGGTATGTGATAAGTATATCCACCATGACACCTTATTCACCCAAAAATCCATAACAATTGCGATGTAAGACACAAGAAATAAATACAAAAAAGAAAAGGAAACCTCCCAAATGACTCAAATCCATTGAAATTCTGAATATAAGTGTCATTCCCAACCAACTGGATCAATGAATATAATTATATGACACTATCAATGGTTTTACCCACCACTTATGGATTCCTCTAGAATAGTGGATCAATAAATCAAGTTCACTCCAACAGAATTAAAAAAAAACTCAAAATCCAAAACTAGGGGACCCTTGTAGAACCTTTGACCAGATTTTAATCCAGAACCACACCAAGGCATACACTAATTAAACATCATATAAGAATTGGGATCAAAACTAATAGTACTATAAAAAACTCAATGAGGATGAAATAGAAAAATAAAGAAATAAAGAAATAAAGGAATACCACAAAATCATTACCCAGCCATTCTCAAAGAAGAACTCAACCATAAATGAAATGGAATGATTTACCAAATCAAGGACCACCAATACACTCATCATGAAATTACTACCCATGTATAAAGGATAAAGTAATATAAATCATGAAAATTATCTTCAATGATGAAATTTACTCCCCTCTAATGTAAAATATAAAAATGGTGATGACAAAGGACCGCTAATCAAAACCACAAAACATTTCTATATCATCAATAGAAAGTACAACACCATACTAAGCATAATATTGACTACTCTATAATATTTAATAGTCCCCTAGAACATAGACCAAGGGTTCCCCATGCCATGTAAATAAAATGAAAACATTATTATAACTTCATCACATAATAACCTCAAGAAGAGTATCCCCATTGATGAGTTAAAAACATGACCTAAAAGAATCTCATATAGCATAAAAAATCATAGACAGACCTTGGGATGTAAATCCATGAAAAGACCACCTTATGAACTCAACTAACTAGGAATTAATTATAAAAAATCACCCAAATTGGAATCCAATTGAGGATTTTCTGTGAGGCATTTCCAAAAGAAATGAAATATGAATCACAAAAAATGGAATAATAACAATAATGAAAATTTAAAAAACACCCATTTTAAATAAAACCAAAATCCCCACTAAAAAATCATAAATGTTTATAAAATATCACTTTAATTTATCTAATTATTTAAATTTCAGACCTATTCACACAAACAAAGAAAAATTTGAATAATCCTAACCAAAAAATCTACTAACATCTAGAAAAATTAATAATTCATGTAATATTTAGATGGAAAATAAATAACAAACAAAATTAAACAATTACATTTTCATTTAAAACTATTTAAAAACCCCACATTTTAGTTTCAATACCTTGATATCATATTGAAAAATGGTTTTCACAAAAACATTCCAATTTCAAAATCATTTAATCCTATAAAAACAATTTAAAATTAAATACATTAATTATTCAAACACTAAACAACAACATAAAAATCATTCTATAACTTTAAATTTTCATTTTGAAAACTCCACATCAGTTTTAAAACATAAATATCCCTATTAATGTTTTTAGTGAAACCCCCCATTAAATGTTTTAAAACACATATTCTCCATTTAAAAACAAATTTAATTTTCAATATTCATTGTAAATAAAACCAAATAGTATCGTTGTATTAGTAAAAAATAATTTCAATGCATAAGGAACACAAAAAAACATTCCAAAAGGGATAGTCGTTGTTAAATGTTGGAGAAAACAATTTGATAAACCATAGGACAATCTTCCAAATAACATGAATTGTCTCTTGAAACAATCTTTATAAACAACATGTGGGTTTTCAGTCCATTCTAGAAATCTATGACTTTTGTTACACTCCATATTCTCCCTAAAAATAAATCTAAAAATAAAAATAAAAAAACCCCATATTTCCCTCATGACATAGGTATCATCACAAGAGGTGTTCATCAGGAACTATCCCATGTTTTCCATATATATAACTAATATACTATCTCGATCTACCAGAGATCTCTCATAAAACAGGAAACATACTTTGTAAGACATGATTCCATGAACCGACCAAGGTCATGCCCAACTTGGTCACATGATATGGCCTTCGACAAGGCCCGAGAGTTGTTTCAGATATTCTTGGACTGGTAAATGGTTCCAGTCTTCAGATAAAACATAGTTGGGAATGATTTATCCAATTAATAAAAAATAAATAAAAAAAAATTTAAATATAAATTATGTACTAGAAACATGAAAAAAATAATGAACTACCACACGTACCTTTCTATGACATGATGGGTCACCTCAAACAGTAGAACTAAACATAGCCAAGGAGTGTATTAGAGGATAGAGGAAACTAAAATTTAAAATGATAAGTTTTATTGGTATTAGAATTAATGTTCCACAAAGTGATACCAAAATAAAAATAATGACCTATGAACTACCTTTAAAGAGGAATCTATTTCATGATATTTTGAAATACAATAATAAAAATAAGGGTTTTTTTAGTTTTAAATAAGTAAAATTGTGATGTTTCCCAAACACAATCCTTATTTATTTTTACATAATTTATATATTGTTGAAATATCAGAAACACATATTTATGAAGATACATAAAATGAAAAAAATATTTTGACGTAAAGAAACATATCATAATGTGATTCAAATATAAGAAAAAATGATTAGAAACATGTAGATAAACATGTAGGGGTTTTCCAATGGAATCATTAAGACTAATAAGATTTTATAAAAACGTTACAAAATGATAGTAAGTGAAAAAATTGTAAAAAAATTAAAACAAGTTATTCCTAGACACGATGTGAATACAACATAGATATACTTGGTTCATAATACATATTCTGGCCTATCGATGTGATCCACCATCAATAACCAATTCTACTACTCTCAAATAGCCAAACTGGTGTCACATCCTACCAGACCACTCTATAAGTATGTAGTCTATATAATCAGTACTAAATAGAAATTATCTCTTGACTTTAACTATGATGTCCAAGATCCCATGTTAGTAGCATAAAGGATAAGTGATAAGGTACTCACACGCTTGGAACTAACATGGGTTCTAACATGCATGAATTGTTGGAACCATGGCTTTTCTATGCAGGAATTGGAGTTTAGTTTGTGTTTGTTGTCAGTCCTCAGTGGATGTTCTGAATGTGTGCTAGCAAAGTGAGAATACAGTTCAAGCAGACAACATTATTGAAGACATGGATTGTCTGCAAAAGACGGTTCACACAAAAAGGAAGTGTTGTGCGAAATATAAGGGGCTTGCGCGAAATACTAAAGTTGGGCGCAGAAAATAGCGGGATGCGCGAAATAGTTTTTTGTGCAAATAGTGTTTCAAAATCAGATTGGTGAAAAATGGAAAAGGCATGGGATGCGTGGAAAATAAGGGTTGTGCCCGAAATACTTGAGCTGGGCATGAAAAACAGCGTGGTGCGGGAAATAGCAGAGCGATGTTTATCGCACAAATAGTGTTTTGGAATCCCACCATCGAAAAATGGAAAAGGCATGGGTTGCGCGAAATGTCTGGAGAGGTGCGTGAAAAACGATACCTGCACGAAATATTACGCACCAGATGAGAGGTTTTCCGCGCCGAAGGAGACTTTGTTCGCGGGGGTCTCAGTCGCCTATAAAAATGAGGTGACCCCCTTCATTCCAGGGGGTTCAAGACTTAGAGAAGATCTGAGGTCTGATGCGTGAAAAAGGATCCTGTAAAGGGACTTGCGCGAAATATTCGGAGATGAACGAAAAATTTTGGGATGTGCAAAAAATGAAGATTTGCGCGTAAAAATTGGGTTCTCACATAAAAGATTTCGTTGTGCAAAAAACAGGGTTTTTGCACGAAATATTGTTCCGCCCAAAAATTAATGTTTGTGTGCAATTGTCTGTGAAGTTTGTTGGCACATTCTCTTTATCTGATTCAGTGGTTTTGTGCGTTGTAGTGTATCTATTCCAGAATTCGATGCAAGAAGAGTCTCGTGCTAGGCAGAGGCAAAGACTTCAATGAAAATATATTGAAGATACATTCACGTCTATAAATTGAGTGGGACTTCACCAAGGGCAGTGAGCCAGGGGGAGTCAACGGGAGTGACCAAAGGGAAGCAGTGAGCTATCCCTGATCCTTTGTAATTGAAGTGTGCCTGGGACATAGTGATTGTTCCCAAACCATTGTAATCCACAACTATTGAATATTAGTGGATGTTGGTATAACCAAAAACCTGTCGGCGTATGCTCCTTGGACGTAGCCCTTAGTGGTGAACCAAGTAAAAATGTGTTGTGTCTTCTCTCTGCATGTGAATGTCTGAATTCTATACTTATCAATCATACAGGTTTTACAACTTCCTACCAACGTGGGAACAAGATCCTATACTATAAAAGAAAATGTTGTCACCCTGATTCACCCCTCCCCTCTCAGGGTGTCCTGGGGTCCTACATGCATTTCCCACATCCTTACACAATTAATGTGGGGAACCTCCCATTATATCAGATAAACATAGGGATTCCAATAATAAAGTAACCCTTTTAAAGGTGATAACTAGGTCTAAATATCATTCATTTTCAAATCCATTTCAAAGAAAACCTAATGAAGAAAAGTGTTCCTTATAACTTTTAATGAAACATAATTTATAAATCTAACAAATCAATGAAAAGGTTATATTGTGTAATACAACAATGATATCATATATTAACATAAAATACTCAGGTTTCAATTTTAAATAAATTATTCAAATGAATGACATTTCTATTTATGAGTTCCACAAATAAATTTCAAATAATAAAGTACCTCATAATAATAAAACTTATTTTTAAAATAATAATGTAATCAATGAATTATAATTAAAGGATCATACCTCAGGAACATAACTCAAAACAAATTTCCTATGTTGATAAAATACTAAATCTAGGTCATTGGGGGGTGGGGTTCCAAAGATGTAATATAGCCCACAAGGGTCTTTGGCGAATTAAAAACACCCTCTAAACTTACACACATATGAACCTGTAGACATATATACGTATAAATATATATAACCCTATGTAAAATGAAAATATGTCAATATCTATGAAGGAATTTTTAAATTGAGGATTTATACTTATATATTTCTTACCCATTAATATATTTTCATGTTGTATTCATTAATGATTTCCCATGATACACTTGAACAATATGTGAATTCAAAAAATTCACAAATCCCTAATTAAAATTCCAACTAGTGGTGGAATACTGACAACCTAATGCCATTTAAAGAACCAAAAAAGTATCTGGATAGCCGACTAGATACTCAGTGGTGGTTTTAGGGTATCTAGTGGCATCAGGAAGTTTATAATGAGGAAGCATTAAATGAGATCAAAAGGAACAGTATGAAAAACCATTTCATGTTTTATTTAAATAATGTTTCCAGGAGTTTCATGATCAATTATATATCAAATAAAATGAATATCTTATCTCCTATAAGATATACAATTATTTTCAACATTATCTCATGTTCTTAATGAATCGATAATTTTTAGATCTGTCAAAAACTCTTTAAGAGACAACTTCAATGTTCCCAATTTATTAAATTATCTTCAATATTATCTATCAAATCCCTTCACACTATATTGTAACACCGTCGATGAATTGGATTTTTGAGAGTATTGAAAATGTTTTACATAAAGAAAAAACTATGTCCTCAACCTCATTTCTAAAATAGTTGAAAATGCTAAAATTTGTGGGATATATTACATGATAACTGATGAAATTAAATAGGGATATCATAGGACATAATTTTTTTGGTTTGAGTTCTTACAAAATTTTATAAAAATGGAGTTATAAAATTTTACATCATATTTAAAGATTGGAGATTTATAGTATCCCATTGAGCAATAGTCTAACCCCTTATAAAACTTTTTTTATCCAACTTAAATTTCAACACTATATTATTAAAAATAGTTACATAATTTACAAAAAATTATAATTTCCATAGTTTAATTACATTTATTTTACTATTATAAAATTTAATCAATTTTGTTATCTATCATGTTTCATATTTATTTAATATATTAATTTTTTGTTCAATAAATTTTAAATGGAAAATTCACCCATTCTTTACATAATATCAAATGTGTAATTTTTCTTAATGAATAACTTGGGTATTTTACAAAACCCTTGTGTTTCAAATTAGATTTTTTTTTCAAATATATATTTTTATTATTAAAAATAATTATAATTTTCATTAGTCAATTTTTACAGAACCGACTAATAAAAAAAATAATCATATATTATTCATCCATGGTAGTATTTCAAATCCGGTTTGGAAAATCATAATGCACGTGTGTGTTCGCACTAAATTAAGTGATGAAAAATTGATTGATAACGATATTAATTTTTTTAAATTGTATTAATAAATATATGAATGATTTTCATTCCAGTTTTTATATAAATGAGTATAATAAAGTTTTTACTTACAACACTTCTTATAAAATTTAGAAATTTTTATAAGTAACACATAATGGAAAAAAATAAAAATCAATCCCACTAGATTAGATATGCAAAATAAATATAAGAATGATATACTATGAATTCTGAAGAATCTATTATATGCTTTATTACAAGAGTTACAGACATCTACAATGGTATAACTCCTCTCAGTGATGATTTATCCTCATAATCCTATATAATGAAAATATTTTGAGTGTTTCCCAGCCCATGGGATCCTAAAGTATTTCCAATCAATGGAATCAATTATTTGGAAAATATTGATGTATAAGAACTCATCAAATCCTTAATAACATGTGAAATCATGATGAAATACCAAGAATAAAAAGACTCCATTGAATCTAACGATGTAAACATAACTATCACCTTCAAATATATCAATTATAAAAAAAGAGGTTATTTTTAATAAAATTATCACATTTTGATGAACATGATAAGGATCAGAAATGATAAAAACATCAATAAGTTATCTAAAAATCATATCATCATTTTAAACAGAAGTTGACATTATAAAAATTTAAATATAAGGCCCCATCAAACTAGAGTTTCTGAACAATAATAAAATTCACAATGAAAATAATCAAGATAAAAAATGAATTTAAATTTAATATTTTGAGTCATATGATTATTCCATGTAATATACTATGGACTACCCATCAAGGGAATAAATACAAGGGTACCTTATATAACACTTTGATATAGATGTTGAGGTTAGTGCTTCCTTTTTAAATTCTTCATCATCAACTTCTCCCGATTACTCCCATTCTTCTTCTCCACATCTATATCCTTCAGTCTCCTTAATTACAAAAACCTAAAATTTTCACAAAATCAACTTGAAAAATGATATGTTCGACAAAATTATTCATATTTAGATCTTGAGATGAATTATAATATAATTATTCATAAAAAGGAAAATATATTGAAATAAATGGATGTAATATTTAAAGAAAAATATTATATCACGAAAAAAATTATAAATTAATCAAATTATTATAATCTTGAATCCCCAATTAAAGAACATAAAATTTTCTTTTTATGCTCATCCAATTTGATTAATGTTAAAATATGGATTTTGGATCTATAAACCCTTGAAAATATTCAGTCAATTTTGGTTACTCTAATTATTTTAGCTCTTTAAAAATTCTATGGAAAATAGATTTTGATAATTGAATTTCTAAATAATTTCAGTTACTAATTTTAAATGAATAAGTCATTTAAACTATGAATATGATTTAAAAAACACATCACATAAAAGATATAATTCCATCTGTATTACGTATAATGTTTTTTAAAAGAAAATATAATAATAGAATATGGATTCTGAAATATTTAATGTCTAAAATATGGGGACCTATGTATTTATGGATGCAAATTATGTCAAACTTATTATTTTATAGGCAGTATATCTCTGGAGAAAATCCCATGAAGAAATATGGTACCTATATTCATGTTTCCTGAGACACATGTGTTGTTATCTCTCTAAATTCCATCAAATAAATAAATATAATTGTTGTCACGTCACTTTTGTTAATAATAAATGGTGTTATATAATCAATGAATTTACATTGAATTTTCATACGTAACATCAATTAGGAATATTTTATTCCTAAAAAGATTGAAACAAAATTTATTATCTATTTGAAAAATGTGAGATAATGGTTTTAAAATATATCTCTAAAATGATTTTAGCAAAGTATTTGAATAAAAATATGAAATTGTATATACAACATCATGATTTAAAAAATTTTATAAAATTAATTTAGAATATATTTCTTTGTAAATCATATAATGGTTGAGTTCAGAAGTGAATGATTCATGGAAATGTAATAAAAGCCGTGTTTATTACATCTTATACTTTCATAGAAAATTATACTTGTATAAACATTTAATTCATCTTCTCACATCACATTTTAATAATGGTTTGGTTTTTTAATCATTATATTATGGAAATAATATAATAACTCTTTTAAATCAAATATATATATATTTTTCGACCACATAATTTATATTAACCTTTTAAATCCTAACTATATATGATATATAGAGTAAAAACTATACTCTTATAATTTTTGATGAATTTACTTGATTTTCATTGGATTATTTACTAAATCGTAAAATTAAATATTGATATAATATTTCAAGTTGAAATAATGTATAAAAATGAAAAAATATTAAAAATTATTTCAATTCACAGTGATCATGGTGTAGAATTCAATAATAATGAATTTAATGATTTACATTATCCTAAAATGTATAATCATTCTTTTTTTCCGTATCCCTTCATGAAAATAGGTTAGTATAGAGATAAAATCAAACAATCCCTGAAATTTATCTAAAATTTTTCAATTACTTTTCACTTCTAAAATATTTTTGGGATTAGTATGTGAATACAAAATGCTATATCATCATTATAATTTTCATTATGAATTTTATTAAAAAACCCCTATATGAAATTTGTAATAATAAAAAAAATTCAAGGAAATTTTAATGCTTTTAGTCAAAAATCAAATATTTTAAACAACAATGAAAATTTTGGAATATTTTATTCTAAATCCAAAGATTATATCTTTATTGGGTACTCTAACCAATGAAAATTTTACCATTCCACTTACAAAATCACTATAATGGTTCATAAATAAATAGACAATATTTTTTAATAATATTTCCCAAAACCTCAATATATTAATGTTTTAAAAAATTCTATTTTTATTAAAACATCTATACAAAAGATGATGACTATGTATAACAATCACCCTAATATTTATTGCATAGTGTTTACAAAAATAAAAAGGGAAACTATTTAATATGTCATCAGGGATTTACATGAGTAAACGCATTCTCATATGTTGGTCCTAAATGATGTTAAAAATATTTAAATTTACTTTCTCTCTACCTTTGAACTCCCAAACCCGTACAGTTACCTAAATGATACAAATCAGGTACATTCTATGCAATCAGATATAAGTCAATAAGCTTGAAATGATATACATACTATCATGGATAAACATAGTGATCATAAATTTGAGGTAAATAAATTGGATTTTATAAATAAACTAGATTAATATGATAATATACCTTCCAAAAACCCTACGTAGATTCTATTGTTTGTAATAAATAGAATAATTCAAAAATAGAATATCATTTTATCCCATGGATCAACTAGATTTGATAATTAACTGGTTGAAATTATCTTCTAATCAAAATTTCAATAAATTTAAAATTTAAATAAAATGATATTTTCTAAATTTATTTATTTTTAATTTTTTTTTCACAAAACGACAATATAGTTTTGAAAATAAACTTTCTCAAAATTCAATTTGTAAATTATACCAATATTATTATGACTTAAAACATTCCCATCATGCTCGGTATGGATGTATCAAAATTTTATTCATTAAAATAGTTTAAATATGGGGAAATATTAACCTAATGTATTTTTTTAAAACACATATCAAATGAACATTTTGTCATTCATATTTATTTTGATGATGTGATTTTCATCTCCACTAATGGAAATCTCTTTTCTAAATTTTGTAATTTAATGGAAATTTAATTTTATATGAGATTCATGGGAGACAAAAATAAAATAATGGTATCTATATTTTGAAACATTTCATTAGAATATGTTTCAGCTATAGAAAATTACAAAATTAACTCTAAAAGTGATTTGGAAGGGATCGTTTGAAGGTAATATTCAAATTATTGACTTTGAATTAAGAGGTTTAATAGAATGAATATACTAAATAATTTTACAATAAGAATTTATAAATATAGTTTTGGTTGTCAATATTACCTTACTATGGCCAGAATGATATTACTTTCAATCCTTTACATTATGTTAATTTTCAATAAAATCCAAAGGAAACCATTTTCAAAATTTTAATTTTTTTTTAGAATTTATAACCTTCAAAAAATATTATTTTATAACCAAAATAAATCAATATTTAATTAACATACTTTTATAGAAATTATTTTTGTATATTCCAACAAAATAATAAAATTACTAATGTAAATTTATATATACTTGTAAAAACAATTAATATCATTGAGTATTAATAAGTATAATTTAATAGATATTTCAATAGTTGAATAAGAGTACATAGATTTTGGGGGTTATTGTCTCCCATATTATGGATAAAACAGACTATATTATACATGATAATAAAATTTGACCATATCCCAATCATGTGAAATAATAAATGTCTCATCATTTTCTCTATGAATCATATACGACACTATCACACCAAACACATTGAACTTCATTATCATTTCCTAAGAGATAAATTCCGAAAAAAGGTTATATCACATTAGACAATTTCCCAAACAAATATCAACTCACATATATTTTCCACCAAAAAATTATCCCTTGATCATTTAAAATTCATTAAATGTAATTTATGAATGATTCAATTGAGAAATTATTTATATGGTTTGGCACTATCTTGAAATATTTTGAAAATAATTTTAATATACTATTGAAAAAACATATCTTGAACCCTTTAATTAATTTCAGTATTTCATTATTATAGTGAACTAATCTTCACATAAAAGATTATTACATATATTTGGATGAGTATTAATTAAATTACCAATACAAACACTTAAGGACTACAATAGTATAGTGCCTTTGGATTCATAGAACACAATACTTATAAATCATGAAATATCTTCAATGACACCCATAAGTATATTCCTCATTAATACTCTTAAAAAATCCAATACATAAAACCTTTCATCATGACCTGTGGATAGGTATCATAATAAATGGTGAGTTCATGTTATATTAAGTGTAATAAATGGATATACATAATCATATCATGGACATAAGAGTAAAAGAAAATGAGAAGAAATTTTAAATCTATTCCCTCTATATCAAATATCATAACATAGCTTCACAAAATAATGATTTCTTATATATAAGACATGAATCATAAGTGAATAAAAAAACATGATACATGGGGGAATAAAAATGGAATACTATATTTTATTGTTGAATAAAATATGCATTCATGCCACAAAATAATATTTATTAACGCCACAAAATCATAAAAAAACATCATATCGTAACCCATGAGATGAAGTGGCCATCATAAATAGT
The DNA here is from genome assembly GCA_963277665.1 of Viscum album. Taxonomy (NCBI): domain Eukaryota; kingdom Viridiplantae; phylum Streptophyta; class Magnoliopsida; order Santalales; family Viscaceae; genus Viscum; species Viscum album. The sequence goes on from CAUJRU010000072.1 coordinate 442,619, forward strand.
TCATTATAAGGAAACGTTTGGAAAAAAATAGATGGTCGGTTTTCATTTCATCATTTTCTTATTGAATGAGCCATGGGGAAATATGCAGCATTCATAATAATTTTATCATGGTATACCCCATAAAACAAAAGAATGTTCCATAAAAAAATTCTATTATAAACATAAACCATTCTGATAATTAATAATAATTGCAGCCTTGGTTTCTGTCTCCAACAAAGAAAATGTTATGTAAAATGATATCAGATTATATAGAGATTGATATTGAAAATTAAATATCTCAAAAAAATTATTTAAGAAGTTAAATTTTATTTAAAAACTATCTATTAATATTTAAAATATATATTCTGATTTTTATCTTTGAAAATATTATGAGAACTTTTAATTTATTATTTAAAAAAATTCAATCATTTGTTGAGAAAAATAACCATTATAAAATTAAACATATTTTTAAAAACATAAAACATTACTAAAATAATTTAATTTTAAAATAAAATTATAAAATTATAAAGGAATCATAAAAGAAATTATTTTCCATGATGGAGGAAATCCCACACATTATTTACATATTAAAAAAAATCCTTTGAATTCATCAACAAAACTCAAATGTTCATTTTTTGCAAAGCGAAATGAGGACTACATAAAAATATTTTTTTAATTAAAAAATGTGTATTTATTTCCTTAATAAATCCTTTTTACAGTGTTAATCAATTTTACTCATGTTTTTATAAAACACAGTTTTAGAATAACAAATGGTTTATAACCGAAGTGTGGATTATTGTAAAACTTTCTTTAAACAAAATTACAACTTTTCATAAGTGAGAAAGATTTACAAAATTTTAATATTATATTCAAATAAATTTAATAACTAAGGGATATAAAAATTAGTGATTTCCTTTAGATATGTATTATAATAGTTATTGATCAGAGACATAATCATATAAAATCTTGAGAAATTATGAGATTGTGATGTAAATTCATTACCACATTACTAACTTTTTTAAGACCCATTAGTGAATGATGTTAAATAAAATATAGTATATCATGAAAATAAATAATTTCATTATATCAAAGGTCAAAAATGTAGTATATAAACATCATAAAATAATATAGCTTCATAACATAACATATGTCACAAAGTTGTAATGTTGATACAAAGATCCCTTACCATAATTCTTGAATTTGATCAAACATGTTCAAAAATATAGTATAATAAATAAATGATTATTATAAGAATATTAAAAACCCATTAAAATATATTAGATACCAAATTTGAATTACTGGTGACCTTTTATTACTCTTTTGTCAGTAGTTTCATCTTAATGTTAGGTTTCTAGCAATAACTTATTCGTTTTTCTTATAAGTTTTGATATTTTAATTTTTATCCTCATTATTTGATAATGATTACATAATTTATCGAATTTAAATCATGTTATAAGTATCATAAATGTTTAATATGTATGAATTTATATTAATATATAAAATATAGAGGTAGGTAATGAAATACATCATTCCTAGAGATGGTAGTCTGTACATATGCGTGGACATTTTTATATGTTTTATGTACTGATGGAATGAAAGGTAATTGATATATTATCATTATATAAACAATTTTTAGATATATATATATATCATATATGGCCATTAAAACTATCCTTATTATCTTCAATATAAATCTTGAATGAATTACATCATTTCACGAGGTTATAGTCCTCCGTACATAGGAGCTTCGTTAAAATATTCCAAAAAATAAAACATCAGAAGGTATATGTGATATAATAATTCTATAATCAAAAAAATATCATAAATACAATATTTAAATAGTAAATACATAATTATGACCAGTTATGATAGGTGGTAATGGAAAAATGAATGACATCGGTTGGTGAGGCGGAAGTCTTCCATACACACGAACGGTGGTTCATATGATATTTAATGTTAGTTGAGATAGATTAATTTAATTACTCTAAGATAAAAAAATATAAGTTATTTTATGAATGTTATTCATTTATATACATATATATGTGTTATTAATATAATTTATGTCTGTGGGGAAAGAAATAAAATAAAAATTCTTGATGAAGAACATTTTCACTTCTTCATGTAACCATTTTTGGTTTTCATAGAAATCCAAAAAATATTGGATTTATATCCATAATATGTATTATAGGATGATAATATTTTTTTTGAATTTATTTTATTATGTTTTAGAAGATTAAAATGTATTTAGATGTGTCAATAAGTAGGAAGAGTGGGTTCCCTTTTATAATTGATGAAGAGTGTCATTTTTCTAAATAATCAAAAGTATTCAATAATCTAAGGACACTATAACCTCTTTTATCCAAAATATTGATACATAATTGAGGTGATGGGTTATATGGCTGGTAAAAACATCCTAAACAATAAAAAGAATTATTTAATAATGTTATTCATTAATCAGTAAGTTTTATTCACTTTTACTATTTCAATTTTCACGACGGTAACTAGTTTTTGTATTGAAGAAATTTATCAATTAATAATAAATTAAAATGAGACATATTATATAATTTAAAATTAATTATTATATATATTAAAATATGAATCAAAATTTTATGTTTTTTGAAAATTAATTTTAACAAAAGAACATTTAATGTTAAATACTATATTTTATCCTTAATCTTGATAATTATTTTTAATTGTTTTAATAATCATTATGTAAAAAAATTATATAATAAATGAAAAATATATTATTATTATTCCAAATATGGATTCAAATTTTCTAAACATAATTCACATAAGTATAAAATTTTAATTCAAAAATAATCCCACAGACGTGACGAGAAATCAGGTTTTCAAAGAGAGAGTGATCAATAGGATAAAAAGTGTTTAATCAAAATTCAATATGAATATGATTAAAATTAAATAATTTTTTTATTATACATATAAGTCAATTAATTATACTTTAAAAAAAATTAAATAAAAATTACCTTTATAATAACATAGAAATGAAAATTTTCAATTAAAATTCCACATTATTCATTATTCATCAAAAAAGTTACTATTTTCTAAAAATTCCCAACATTCACCAAAAGATAATTATCATATGATATTTTAAAACACAATATTTTTTTCAAATTAATTGAATAAAATTTTCAGTAATTAATTTTATCATTCTTCACAAAAATTTATAAAAATAATTTAAAAAAAATATTATTTTCAAAATGTATATATAATTTTATAATTATTGATTACCTTTTATCAATGTGTTTTATTTATAATAAAATATTAATTAATAATAAAATTTTATTTATTAATATTAATATCACTATATTTTATGTCTAGGGAATAATTGTCATGCTTGAATAATATTAATAATATATTATGGAATTTTAAAACACCACACCACGTGTAATGTAAGCTAGCCTAGTGATTCCTGTAATAAAAACATAACATGGTGGTGTGTGTAATACAACCATAACATAGTGTTTCCTATAATGGAAGATATCAGTTAATTTTAATTTATTCCAAAAAATAAATTCATAAAAACTAGGGGCTACATTATACCCTAATGAAAATAAATTTATCCCTTTCAATTACTCATTATGGTACCAATAACTGGGGAAACTTATTCCACATTATGTCATTAGGTTTTAATGTTGCATCTCAAGCTAATGGTTTCACCGCAAAATATTGAGTAGTTGAGGGTTATAATTTAATATAACTTTCTCTATTCAATCCTGAATCACTACTGGTTCTTCCTCATATAAAATATCATTCTTAAACCGTAAAAAATATGAGTTTACTGTGTGTTAAGGATCAGTTATATAATTTTTCATCATAGGTACTTGGAATAAATCATTCACCTAATATTGGTTCGGTTGAAGCACCAAATGCTAATATTTTATCCCGACATGATCAAGTATTTTAAATGGACTGGAATACCTAGGTCTTAATTTTCCTAACTTTCTTAGATGTTGAAATTCATAGAATGACCTTCTCACCAAATTCAAATTCTAGATCACATCTTATATTGCAAGCATAATTATTTTTTCTTGACTTTGTACTACCATCACGTTTAGCTGAATAGATATACCATTATTTTCTTTATCATCAACATGTTCATGTCCGAATACCTTTTTTTTTACAAATTCATTCTAGTATGGTGGAAGTATAAACTTTTCTCCATGAATGTATTTATGAATATCCATTTGAATTATCGAGTGGAAGTTGTTGTTTTAGGAAAACTCAACTAGATGAAATTTTTGATCTTGACAAACTTTGAAATCCATAGAAATAGATCATAGCATATCCTATAGAGATTGAATTGTTATCTCAGAATGAAAATCTACCAAAGAATGATATCTAGTGATGAAACCCGTGTCTATATCAAGTCTTTTTTGAATAATTTTCATAATCTTTAAGTTAATCTCTATATCCCGATCAGATAAAATTTAATGTGGTACCCCATATAGCCTTTGCACTTCCATAATATATATTTTAGCAAGAGGATACAATGGGAAATATTTGATGACAAAAATTAATTTTGAGAACAACATAAAGTTATCAGATAGAACCCATAATTACCTAAATATCAAAGATAAGATACACAATAACAGTTACATGTAACATTAATCATAGAAACAGAAATTCTAAATGGATTTATCAAAAAATAAAATTTTCACTAAAATATGATCAAAACCAAAGCATTTTATTTCCATAAATAGATATTTAAATGTCTTTAATTTGGATAAAATATTATCACATAAAACCTCTAAAGGGGTGTAAATGACTTTATACATATTTTCAGACATAAAATCTTAAACACATGATAATATCTATAACTCTTATATTAATTTTAAATGGATAAATATATGATTCAAAATGATAATTAACCCTTGATACCTTATTTAATCTACCATCTTATACAAAAACATTTTAATTGGAATATTGGGTTTATCCTTGTACCTATTGAATATCCAATGTGATTTTAGTATTCATTAATCCCTGTAGAGGCTGATAATGACATGAAATTTCAAAATATTATGAACAATAATATCATTATAGTTATTAATCTTTCAAAATAAAATATAATTTCCCAACTAAGTAGGGAAGAATATGTGTGACCTAATTATCAAGATTTACTTCATCCATTTTTATTGCTATGATTTACCCTTTTATATTATTTATAGTGGTTTTTGTGGATTATCATTAAATGTTTTCCATTGATTTGTGAATTTATCCATATAATTACCACACTTATTAGACATTAAAACCTAGAGTGTAGTTTGTGTATTAGTTTTAACCATATTCTCCTAAACTAATTTAATAGGATGATTAATATAGTATTAAAATTCTTGATATTTATAAAATGTCTTACCTTATTTAAAGAACCTCCTAGTTCCATTCAATAAATTCCCTAGATGATTTCCCCATATTTATGGAATGTATATGGATGGAATTTCATTTCACCATTTTAGTATGTAAGAGAATATATCTTCCAATTTTTATTAAAACAATAGGAATGGTTGTAATATCCAATTTCTATTTTTGTGTTTAGTTCACATCAAATTAATTATTCATATCTAATCATGTTTCTTAGAGAAAATTCATTTTAAATACATGGTTTTAAGACACCGTGGAATTGATCAATTTTTCATTCAAGAATGATGATTAAAATAGAAGTGTACCTTAAAAGGTTTATAATGTTAGCATCATAGGTACGAATTGATTCATAGTACATTGGTTTATGCTCAATGAATTTATTTTGCATCTTAATTCATATATTATATGGGATGCACTTACCAAGAAATATTCCTTTTAACTATTAACATTACAATTATTTATTTTGTTCTTTCTACCTCATATTATTAATAAGAGACCGCCAATAATATTCTTTACCTTCAAAACAATAACCATACAAAATTAATTTCATATTCTAGAAACACCGAATAATGTAAAATTTCATTTCAATGATATTGATTTATTTCTAATAAGTTAGTGGATTAGTGGAACCACTAAATTATAATTTGTGTTCCCTCAACATGGAATCAAAAGAACATTGTTTCCTCCATTGCTCATTTGGATGGTCAACATTATTTATATCTAGAGGAATGTGTTGTAGAAAATTATAAGGATTTTTCATTCTAGATCACTAAATTTTGGGTTACTCAAGAAGATAATTAAAATATTTCCAATTGTATTCACTGTTAACATGGTTATTTGGGGTTCAAAACATTGTCTAAAACAATAATATATACTGTTAAAAAAACCAATCATGTTGGAGAGCCACATAATCATGAAATATAACTTAATTTATTTCCAAATCATGAAACATAATTTTAAATCTATGGATTCTTAGTTATATTATATATAATTAATAGTAACAATCTATTTAAATCCATTAGTATGGATCAAAATGAGTTTTTGAATTTTTAAAGAATAACATCAGGGTATGTCAATCCTAGTGTGTAATAAGGAATGTATTTCTACACTAGGTGAGGATATAGTCTGGATCAATGTTTCTTTTTTAATTTATTAACCCTAGGTACCTCTGTTCATGATCTACATCAACATTTAATATCCATACATGAGAGATTTTTTTGGAAACCACTCTCTCTATCCTTCACCAAAATTTGAGTATATTTTTCTATACGATGACTCATCCATATACTTATACTTAGATACATAACTCTAAATATCCATATAGATATCCCTATGGATGTCACCAGATTTTTTTCATCCTAGTTTCAAACAGTAAACAATAATTTCCTTTCAAACAAATTATATCAATCAAGGTTTCTCATATATGGATATTAAATATTTTGATATAACTATTCATTAAATTAGTCAAAAACATGGTGAAGACCATAATAAATTAGTTCCTTTTGAAAATTGTATCAAAATATTATTGAATCATGAAATATATTCAATTTATCTAATAAAAATATTCACCTTTATCACTCATCACAATAATACCCTACCTGAATTTTTTTTATAACATGGGTATCATAAACATAATAAATGGTGAGCTCATTTTATCAGCAATGGTAAACAAGGGAGATATAATAGAATAAGGTGAATAAAATAGAATAAGGATAAGATAATAACATCTAAAAACAATTACGTATATATCAATGATTATAACCTTGGGTAACAACATTATTATTGGCAGTTCATAAGACATGAATCATATGGTAACCATATAACAATATTCGAGAGATTATAACATTGTAATAAGTTACATATTTAGGAATACATATAGGCATAGAAAGTAATTTCTATAGTATCTAAATCACTTCTCCATTGATATCATACTAGAATAAGTTCATGGCCAAAACCATCATAATAGCCATGGTTTATTCTTAAGACCATAAAAACAAAGATAATCTCTTACTATACTAGGTTCACTCCTCATTCACCCTAGTCTATCTCTTGATATATAAATATTTAAATAATTAATTAGTGGGAGATATTGGTCCCTACCATCACATAATGAAAATAACATTTATTTTTTCACAAAATCATTAAACATGAATCATATAATAGACCATGAATAGAAATGGGATTTATAATCATTTCATCATATAATAACATGTGGAAAAGAGACATGTTTCATAATAATTTAAACATTTCGTCATTGCATTACCCATGGAAAAATAAATATGTTTAAAATAATAATCATGGTATAACCTATAAAATATAAACTAGTTTCATAAAACTAAATCCATTATAAACATAAATCATTTGGAGATTTAATTAGAATGATATTATTGGTTTATTACACAAGAAAAGTATTAGTTACCTCAAAATATGTCAAATTAAATGGAGAATAATTTTTAAAGATAAATCACATGAAATATTTCTTGGGGAAGATAAATTTTGACTGAATTTCACTTCTTAAAATTTATAAAAATTTTTGTTAATACTTTTGTAATTAAATTGTAAATTTATAATTGAATATCATTTAAATCATTTATTGATGAAAACATCACTTCCTTTTTGATAAACACTTTTTAAAATATAGAATATTTTTAATGTATTTTTAAATGATAATATTCTAGAAAAAATATACATGAATATTCTATAAAAAATAATGTTCATGAGATCTGGAAATTTCACATAGGCTATCATTTCAAAACAAGTATTCCATTCACATTTTTTGTAACATACAAACGAGGATTCTTTCGAAAATGACATAACGATTCCTTTCAAAAAAAAAATTCCACAATAAAAAATGTTTATAAAATTATTTAAATAATAATTTTCAGATTATTAAAACATTTAAAAAAATAGAATACATTTTTTAATGAAAAATAGGATTTTGACTAATGTCGGAAATAAAGATGGATTTTCATAAAAAAATGATTGTCACTTATTTTAAGTACCAAAAAGTGTAAAAAATTGTTATATTACCTGGAAATTGCATGAATAAAAATAGGAGGATAAAATTAATGATTTTATAGTGATATGTAGAATAATATTTTATTAAGGAAGAAAATACATATAAATTTCAAAGAACTTATTACGTTATTACATAAAATCATTTCCACTTTCAAAACATTGATTCATATGACCCATGAAAGAATAATGCTAAATGGATTGCAAAATATCATGATAATAAATAAATATTTGTATCACATTTCATTGGGTATGGTTACAAACACGCTAAACTAATTTAGGTTCTTAACAAAACCTTTGAATCGAAGAAGGAAAAATTGAGACAAAGTCCTTATACCTTACGTCTTAAATTCATTTTTATACATTAAAAATCCAAATATTAATTATGTGTTTTTTATAAACCTATTATTGGGCCATGAATATATATGTAATACCATATACAATTTAATCACCACATTTTATTACCATTTTATTGATAATTCCAGGTTAAATTAATGTTTTCGGAAATTAATACATTGGTTTCCATGTGTGTTTTGAAATTTTACTATGATAATATTTATTTTATTATTGCTTCATAATATAATTTTCTTACATTGATATAAATATCATATATATTGATAATATATGTATTTATAGTTATCAATAAAATATAGATATATAAAATGAAATACATCATTCATGGGAAATTTGGTTGGATGTACACATAAACATTGCTTCAATTTTTGACATAATAAAATAATAGATGTGAATTTATATATTCAAATTCTATAATCATTATTATTAATTATATTTATATATCTCTTGTGTTCATTAATACCGTGTTTAATATATTCCATGTAAAGTGTGAATGAGTCAGATCACTTCATGAGATTGTAGTCTTCCAAACACACAAGTGATGTTATCAAATTTAGATAAATGGATATTATGAAATTATGTATGAAATAACAGATAAAAAATCATAATAATATCATAAAATTATAATATAAACAATAATTCCATGTTTATTTAATGTTGGGAGTGGTGGTAATGGAATCAAATGACATTGATTCCTGAGTTGGTGGTCCGCCATACACACAAATGAAGAATTTGTAATCCATTTGACAAAAGTGGAGATAGATGTAGTTAATGACTTTTGAATAAAAAATATCATTTTATGTAATATTAGGAGGTTATTATATCATCATTTTATAATAATAATTGAAGGAGATAGAGGAATAAATAAAACAAAAATGCTCAATGAAGAACATTACATCTTCCTTTTTAACCTCCTTAGGTTTTCAAAAAAATACATTGAAGGATAGATTTCTACCCAAAATAACTATTATGGAATGAGTGGAGGGATTTTGGGATGTGACTTGGGTACATAAATATTGGTCCAAATTTCCAAAAATATGTCACATGGTTAGGGTGGTGAGTTCCCTTTTATAATTGATGATGTGTGGAATTTTTTTCAAATACCAAATATTATTAAATAATGGAAGGTCATTATCATGTAATGTGGATGTAAAATCTAAAAATATTTTATGGTAGTTATGCTATGACTGAGACACATCTCCATCGCAAAAAAACATGTTTTAAACAGAACATTGCATAGAATTTATGTTTTACTCACATTTACCATTTTAATATTCACGACTATAAAATGTTGTTTTAATGTAGTCAATTCCTAATTTATGTTTAAAACAAAATTATTATTATTAGATAGTTTAAAAAATTATAAAAAATACTAAATCAAAATTATTAAATAAAAATCTTATAGGTTTGGAAAATTAATTTCAATAAATGTTATTGTATATAGAAAAACCCCATTTTAACTTTAATCATGAAAATTATATATTAACTTTTTTTCTATTATTTATCATAAAATATTAAGGGATTTTTTTTTAAAATTAATCCCACAAACTCTACGAGAAAGCCGATTTTCATAGTGAAAATAATCAACAGTTTATAATGTATTATATATAAATTGCTGTTGAAAATGATTCCAATGACATGAATTTGATTAATAGATATATAATTGAAATAATGATGTGTTTAAAGAAAATATAATTTTTCGTGATAAAAAAATTAAATAAATACGATGAGTTTAATTAAAATTATATATTTTTCATTATTCATAAAAAAAATTAAAAAGTTCAAAATAAATAAAAAATTCTCATTTTGATAATATTTAGATGATTATAAAAAGTGGTGTTTATTTTCACTAATTAACATTATAATAGAGCCAAAATGTTATTTTAATATTATTCCCAAGAATATATAAAATGCATTTTTATAAAAAATTGTATTTCCAAAATAGAAAAATTCATTTATAAAAATAAAGAACCTTTTTTCAATATGATTTATTTAAATAAATAAATTATACATAGGAATGAATATTTACTTTTTACTATTAATATCACTAAGTTCAAAAACTATCTTATAATGGTCAGATTTCAATAATATTTTTAGCATATGAGAGGTCTGTGAAAACTCAGTTTTATGTCTAGCACAATCTAACCCAGTGTTTCTTGTAACAAAAGCATCAACTAGTGTTGCGTGTAACACAAGATTAACTTGTGTGTAATTAAATTTATCCATGAAATTTAATTTATTCTAAAATATAAATTAATAAAAACTAGAGGGGTTACAATTATTTATTTTATCATTGGCATTGAGATTACATCTCACATGTGTTATATTTTGGGGATATCCACTTTTTTCATTAATTATCATATTATATTTAAGATATATATTTTCTTCACATATTTAATTATTTTTAAACTTTTTATATAATTTTCATAATTTATACATATTTTTTTTCATAATAAGAAGTAGCATTACTAATAGTAGGACTATTTTTAAAATTAATCCTTGTTTCATTTTTTTCAAATTTGATTTTCAAATATATTTCTGAAATTGTTTATATATCCATAAACTTTTGAAATAAAAATTCATTATATATCATCAAAATAAGATTACTGATATGTAAATATAGTATATATATATAAATATATTTGTGTGTAACTTTTAATTTCGTATATAATGTCAAAAATGAGAAATCAAAGAAATCATTTCTTATTATGATTTAAATTCAAAGGATTAAATTGATCAATAATTTTCAATAAAGATATATTTACTAATGGTAAATTTATTCCATGAAGAGACATGTTTCATGTAGAAGGTATGAAAACGTTTTATTTTATCTTTTGTTCTTCATTTTTATTCTTGTTTCATCTCTTTCTTTCTTTGTCGTATTTTAATTTTTATTCTCTGTTATATTTATCTTAATATTTTTTTTTTAAAATTCATTTATATTTCACTACAATTAGCCTATTACCTGTGGAGTTTTGAAGTAAATAATTTGTTTTCAAATTTGTTTCATTAACATTTACTTTTCTCACCACGTCTGGATTTAATGTGATATTTGTGAAGTTGTGGAAGTTAAAAGTAATTATCAAATTTTTTTTATACTTTTAATAATAATTTTTTTTAATTCTAAATATTTATTCAACCTTCTTCCTCTCCTCTTTATTTTTATCTTTTTGTTGTTTTTCACTTTTTTATAATAAAAAAGGGTGATAAATTTCCAAACAATATTATTTTTTACAGAAGTGGCAGAGTACATTTTTCATGTTCATAAATATTTTATAAACTATTTTTATTGGGGGAGTTTTCCATAGGTTCTTCAATTATTTTTCCTATTTCATATTTAATTATTTTACCATGGAATTGTTCTTTTAAATCTAATAATTTCATATTTTAGTTTTGAAAATAATTCTATTGTTTTTATATTCCTAAGAATACTGATTATCCCTTAGTCCGTTTTGTTCTATCTAATAAACCTATAATATTTAATTATATCACATCATGAATTTTCTTTTATATTGTAAATTTATTTGGTTGTTGACCTTTAATTAATTTTTTGTTTTATATTAATTGCTGGTGATCATAAAAAATGTGAATATTATTGTAATTGCCTCTATTTATCTTTTAGATTACTTGATAAAAAACACTGACCCATCATTATAACTATTTCAATTAAATGAGTTTCAAATTTTTAGTTGAGTTCAATGATGTGGAAAATATAGAATACTAATAAAATATTACGTCCTTGAAGGAGGATTAGAAATAAATTTATCTATACAAAATATCCATGGAATAATGATAATTGATAAAATTAATGTATTAATTGGAAGTATATGTGCTCATGTATGAATGTGGAGAAGTACATGGTATTTTGGATACTGGTTCGGACCACTGGCTAGTCGGTTCCATGTCTCTAAAACAATAATTTCACTAGAATCCCCATAAGAAATATGTTGGATATGGGAGTATAATATCTTATCCATCTAGTCCACCAAATAATAGGTGGAGGTGTACCATGTAGTAATTATACATCCAATAATCAAGGAAATATCCAGGTAGCCCACTATTTACAAAGTTTTTCTTACTGGGTATTTGGTTGTGTTAGATAGTGTTCAGTGGGGAAGAATTAAAGGAGGCCTAAAATGTAAATTATTATGGTTTATTCTATGTTTTCTATTCTTGGTGATTCTAAAATTTTATTGATCCTTGTTAGAGCTTATAAAAGGATTCTCTTGGATCATTGAACATACAAACCAATTTCCAACATGATCTATATTTCTGAATCAATGTTGAATTTCCTGCTCCATCAAATTATCTAAATTAGATAACATAGAATTTTTAAATTCATAAAATCCTCCCAAATATTCTCTCTCAAATAACATCATCTTACATTCTAAATTATATAATAAAATATAATTTTGGTTAGTTTTTAAATGGGGTGACAAATGAAATTTATTCTTTTTTAAACCACATATCACTAATTATTAAAACTCTATAGATGTGTAGGACATGTTTCAAGATTTCTGATGAAATTCAAGAGGGTTTTCGCAATACAAAATTTTGAGTTACACATTATTTGTAACCATTTATACATAGGGATTTATATAATTGAGCTCTTGAGTCAAGGAGTGGATACATAAATCCTCACAACAAGATTTATCAAAACTAATTTTATAATCATTTTTATCCTATTTAAATTATTCAAAACATCATTTAAAATCAACTCAAATAATTTTATAAATTATGTTGGTATGTTTTCACACTCTAATTATATTAATATTAATATCTAATCATGAGAAAAATTTAACAGCTGTCACATTATTTATTTATCTATTTTGTTAATTGTTTATACAATATTTTTTAAAATTTAAATTCAACAATTATTTTGATATTTTATGACAGAAAATATATTCAGTAAATTTTTGGGCTCAAATATGAAATTTTTTTGTGCCATCACTCCCAAAAAATACACAATTTTCACTTAAAAACTCACCTAATAAGGACAATATAATATTTTAGTTCTATTAGTGATTGAAAAATTCAATTTCAATAAATTTATATCAATCCTGAATATTATATGATTATAATTTTAATAATTATATTCATTTCATAAAAATTACATTAATATTTTTTTAATAAAATTCATATGTATTCATTCATTAATAGAAATGAATCATACTTCCCTAAAGGAATTATTTATATGTTTTTTTATATAGATTTTGATATAATAGAAGTCTGCTAAAAGGTCACATGCTCTGAACTCTATGACTTTAAACCACCACAAATCAAGAACCTAATGATACTTAATAATGGAAGGAAGCACGAGTATTGTGTAGGCCTCTCAGAACAATATTAATTTCCTTAGTAATGTTTTGGTTCTATGTTTTCTAGTTAACTACCCTTAATTCATGAATGATCAAGATGACAGTGATTTATATTAATCTAATTAAAAACATGAAATATATGTTTTTTTACTCCCTATATCACATTACTCCCAAACTCATCATGGTTTTATCACCACATTTTAGTGAAATTTGTATTTACCACTACAAAATCTAGTTTATATGGTATAGGATTCCCCCATTGTTATATTTGAACACATTTACACTTCCATAACTGATATATGATACCCTAATAAAAAACTATTATGCATCAGTGAAGTTTTCCTCCTTTTGTGATAATGATATGTGAAGATTCAAAAAACATGTTCATAGAATTTAACTATTGACAACGATTATAAAAATTGATATAAAATTATTTATGATGGATACTTACACTTGTCTATATACCTAAGGATTGTCTCCTCAAAATGAGAATCCATGGTTCTATTCGTTATCATATAAAAAGGAGATTCATTTATGGAGGTTTTATAAATTAAATCATTTTATTCAGGATAAATTTATTGATGGTGGTATTTAGTGGGGTGTATGATAGAAATTTATTAATATTATCAATGTTAATCATATTAATTATGATTAATCCTTGGAAAACAAAAAGAAATAGAAAATTGATAATTTTATACTTTTTCAGTCTAAATGTATTAATCACATATTCACACCTTAACTAATGTAGTATGACACCCACTATGATAGATAATTTGAATTTTACATTTGATTAATCTAATCCCAGACTTCTACACTCATATGATTCCTAACTAAGGAATGTTTGTGTTGTATCCCCAAACATAACAATACCAAACCTTTTTCTAGAGAATATAAAAACAATTTCATTCTATAAAGAGCATACCTAACCTAAGTGATCTTATTTTTGGTCAGGTATTCATAACCCAGAACAACCATTTTTAGTCTTATAGCAAATGCATGATAGTTATTATAGGTTTTTTAATCAATGTGGGAAATGATAGTCATTTAGAAAACACTACCCATATGATAGGAAATAAACACAATAATTATAAAACCATAGGAGAGTTATAGAATGAATGTTTTATTTCAATCATTTGATGAAATCCATTTAAATGGATTTGAATGATGAAGTACTAGAATTATAAAAAAGGTATAGTAAGAATCATTAAGGATAATGAATTTATATAATATATATTCCTTCCATGAGTGTTTTTTACAAAGGATGTGAACTATGTTTACAAGATCACATGTTTGGAGAATAAGTATGAGCATATGATATCCTCTAATATCATATTGAATGGGTGTTCATATTAAAAACAATAAATGAATCCATTAAATAAAAATAAATTTGGACTACCCACATAAGAAAAAGATAAGCAACATTTCAAATAATAAATAAGATTAACTTTTGTTTATGTGTGAGATAAAGAGAGAAAGAAAGATATTATCGCTTCTTAATAATCACTCAAATCACAACAACTATTCCAAAAAATAGGGAATCATTAAAAATAATTTGTAATTAATTTTTAAATAATTCAAATATTATCCATAATAACATGCCAATGAAATAACCCATAAAAATATAAAGATGAATTTTTAATATGAAATTCAAATGATTTCTGTTTAAGGCAAGCTGTAAATATATAGAGAGTACAAAATAATTAACAACACCCCATTAAAGATATTAAAAAATGCCTTATGAGTTAAATAGTAAAAATTACTAATTTAAAAAATTCAGAAATAAAACTATAGAAAATATTAATAAATATTGTTGAGTTTCAAGCGGTATGTTTAATGTGGTAAAATATAACACACATTGATGTTAATAAAAAAAATTAAAATATAGCGAAATAAATTATAATAGGTTCCATATAATTAATACTAATTTGATAAGTTGTTAAAAACAATTTAAATATATTAATCTAATATGTAGAAAAATAATATAGTAAATAAAGTAGATAAAAAATCAGTTTTATGTATTTTAGAAAAACCAGACAAAATTCAATGAACTACGTAGTAAGAAATTATATAGGTTGTTTTCACATATGCATTTTTATACATAGGTTTATTGACCATGAAATTTATTCAAATAGGTAATGAAACTTATGATAATCATCATATATGATTCACATAAGTGCATCATGTGTTATAATCCATCACATATTGAATTCACATATGTGAATTCATAAAAACTAAAAATACATTGAATTTGAATAATTCACCCCTAAAATCAGCATAGAAAATGACAGAAACATATTTTGGACCATTAAATTTATATTCATTTAATTTAATTTTACATTAATAAAATCAAGACTCCACTTAATATGACTTTTATAACTCATTTAATGAATAAAAAATAAAAGAAAAACATTTCTTTAAAATAATAGAGATTAGTCTGGAAACATTTAACTACTAAAAACGTAATTGAATAAGTGATAGTTTTCAAAATACAAGTTGATGATTTATAATAATGTTTATATAATCAAATTATTTTTAAAACAAAGAAATAGTCACTCTATTTAATGTTATGTATCCATTGATATGGTTGGAATACAAAGGGAACATGTTTGTGGAACTTTTTTTGCAAAAAAAATTCAAATTCTGATATATGGTTATCCATTATTCTCTATGTAGAATGATTTTTATATGTGATTTATAGTGGTTTTTATATGTGGAAACAACACTAAACGTGTCCAAATATTTTCTTTAAGCTACTAAATGAAATATTTACCCAAATAACACTTAATGAAACCTGTAAAACATGTTATTAAAAATCAGAATAGAAAAATTATTTCTATATTATGTAAATATATTTTTTGGTATAATTATAACTAAAATGTATAGATAAACCCCTAAGAACTAAAATACCAAAAAATATTGAGGGTTGTTCTAATAAAACAGTAATATATTTTTTAAAAAAATAATTATTTATTAGAATCAAATAATTAATATAATTAAATAAAAACTAGAAATTTCATAAAAAAGTCCCCCATTTTTGTTTGAGTACAAAACCAAATATTTAAAACCAAAATTGATCCCCCTTTTTGTTAATAAACAGAAATATAATAACTTGTTTTTATTGGACAAATATTATTAGAAAAACTAATAGTCCCCCTTTTTTCTATAAGTACATATTAATATTAAAGTGTAAATTATATATGACTATAAGTGATTAAGATAAAAAAAATCCTCCAAAAGAAGCTACATGATCAAAATATAAATCACATGATTGAAATAATTGAAAAATATTTAAATATCTGCATAAAAGTTATGAAAACATAGAAATATGATGAACAACCCCTGAATTTATAAACAACGCTTATCCACCAATATAAAATAATTATATAATATAAAACATATTTATGAATAATTCATTTATACTAATAAAATGGAACATTATTCATATATCAGATACCATTTTATTAAAAAATTAAAAAATAGGGGCATGATATGGGTGATAATAAAACAGAATCACATGTTGGTACCCTTTCTAATTTCGATCTAATTGGTCTATTAGAATAATTTTTTGGTACCGAGGTAGATTAAAAATATTTTTCATAAGGTACAAGAGAAGATATATTATAAAAGATGGAAACTATATAAATAATGAGATATTATTGACTCTTAATACCACATTCATCATTAAAATATCTTTGTTATCCGAGTATAATCCATATAACCAAAGAATAACCAATGTTCCATTACGAATCACACATCATTAAATAAAAAAGCTGATCATGGATGGATTTTGAAATATTTAATTAATTATATGAAAATATTCCCCTTTATTACCATTCTCCAATACAACATTAAGTTTAATACTATTAAAAAGAATTTATTTATTATATCAGAGATTATTTCACAACACATCATTTTTTACCTAAAATTTTCTACATTTTACATCATGATGCGATAAATCATCTAATAGAAGATTAAATTTCCTTTCATCCACCACATTATTTTAAGAAATAAAATCCTCTCATCGACCATTCGTATCATTTATTTTAATATTTTTCGATTAAATTTTCTTATACTGTCATATTTAAGAGATATCATTTTATTTTAATCAACAACATTATTATAATTTAATTTGAAATATAAATGGGAATATATAAATTTATAGAATCTTTATTAACACTTATAATTAATCTCAAATATTATTATATTATTAATAATATAGTATTCATAATCACAATCCTCAGTTGAATCAACATACATGGAAACAATAATCCTTTACCTCTAAATAGTTTTTCACACACCCTTGATTGAATTTATTTTTTGGGAAATTTTTCTTTTTTAACCAATCAACCACTGAGAGATAACATTCCTTATTCTTGTTAAACTCTAATATAAATTTTATATGAAATAATCAAATAAATATAAACAATGATAAAAAAATATGTTAATACCAATTGTTATAGTATCAAGAAAAAGAATAACATAGGAAAACTATTCTGATTAAATGTGCACCATTGATACAAAGTTTAATGTCATATTAATGATCATTTAAAGAGTAGGGGGTAAATATATGATAAATAAAATTTTATAATTTATTAAAAATTATGTTGGATAAATCATAATAATGTAAAAAAAGTAATAGATCAAAGCTAGATTTATATTGGTTCAATCTAAAATACATACTCCAGCATTCACACACCCTTTGGTGGTGTATGGATTGAATTATTAAAGGGGATATACCATTTCACTGAATAATTATAAACCAAAACTTTTAAGAAGAGGTGAATCCCATACTAGGAATTTATGTGGATCAACTCCAAACAGAACTACATATTCTCTTCAATGGGAGAAGTTGGAAGCCAGCGATATTTACAAGGAGCAGCCCTGACCAAGTAATTCTACATTTTTGTTAGGTATACATGAATTGTAAATAAATTTTGGTAAGGTTGATAAACACATGATACTTTTTATAGAATATATACCATGTGTCATAAATGGAAGTATTTTAAAAAACCATACATAGTTAATAATGAATAAATAGAACAATTATTAAACTACTGCATATATTTTGAATGAATGATGTATATGAAAATATTGATTCAATCCCATCCAATGGATTTTAATGATGATTATGGGTGTTCTAGAAAAGGTAAAATATGTCTCTTCAAGAATAATTAAGCTGAAGAATATTTTATCCTTCATTGATTGTTAATATAAAATGATGTGAACATCATGTATATGATCACTTGTTTGTTTAGGAAGTTTGAATATTTGAGATCCTCTATTATTAATATGACCAGGTTTCCATGTTCCATGAATGATAAATTCCTTAAAATATTGGTCTATATAGGCTAAATAGTCATGTAAATTGTATGAATCATATAAAATAATAAAAATACTAATGTTGGATTATTATAGAGATTGATGGAGAACGATATTATCGATGCATATTAATCATTGACCTCATGAAAAGTATTCAAAACAATGGAGAATAAATTTAAAAATTTAAATTAATGTTTAAATAAGTCAAATGGTCTTTATATTAATTAGTCAATAAAATGTCCCATTAATATAGAAACATAAATTTGGAATATGTGATTCAAAATCGTTCCATTTAAAATGAGCAGTAATTATACAAAGAAAATAAAAGACATAATAACAATTCATTAAACATGGTAATATAATTTTGAATTAGGATAGTTTGAATTAATTTTATTTTATAAGAAAAAAATTAAAAAAATAAAACATAATATCATAAAATAATTTTTTGAGTTTCAAGCCTTTCATTTTAAGCGTGACAGAAAAAAACACATTGAAAATTTTAAAAACATTTTCAAAACAATTCAAAATACATTTCATAGGATATATATAATTAATATGAATTTATATATATGAATAAAGAATGTATATTATCCACATATGAATTAAAATATAAAATAAAACATATTTCAATATTTTATAAAAACCAGTAGAAATTCATTGATCTACATAAGAAAAAATTACGTTAGGGTTTTCACATATGACTTTATCTACATAAGAAACTGACCATGTAATGGATTCAAATATTGAATTATATTGAAGATATTATATGTAGGTGATCCAAATAAGTGAATCACATCTCAGAATTTATCAGTTATTCAATTCAGGCACGAAAATTCCTAAAACCTGAAAACCTATTGAATTTTAAACATTCAAACATAAAATCAACATAATAAATAAGTGAATTTGAATTTGTCCATTTTTAATTATATTAACAAAATTCAATTATTTTTAATAAAAAAATAATCACCATAATAGAAACTTTATATCCCATGTTATGATTAAAAAAAGAAACATATTTTTGAAAAAATATAATTAATTTGATTGAAAAATTATTGTTAATTAAATCGCCCTTTTAGAAATACTATATATTGATCATGAATTTTATGTCTTCTAATAAAGTGTTGATAATATTATTGTCTTTAATAAATGACTAAATTAAAATTTATTTATGTATCTATCACGACCTGTCCTCGGGGCCCTTTCCATGACTACCCCAAGCCTGCCTTCCACATGTTTGGGGCTGGCGACTAGCACCAAATGCGTAAATCTATAAAACTAGGAAGGCATTTCATTTATAATTTATAACAAACACAATCAGAGTACGCAATAGAAGAAAAACAATAAAAAAAGTGGTATATAAAACAGTTCTTAAATGTAAAGGGGCCGGAAATACAAGCCAAATAGGAAAGTATAAGTACAACAAACATGAATATACAACTAAAAAAAGTAAAGAAGCTACTGGGTTGTCCTACGGGGTTCCTACCTGAAGGGTAGATACAGATGGAGTCATCAGCACTCCAATTCCATCCGTCTGGTCTGTGTACCATCACTTCAAGTGGTCCTCCTCTGGGTATTGTCCAGTCCTGCTACTCTCTACCTCAGTTAGCTCTATCCATAATCTGCAATTAACACGATGAGGTGCGAGCATAGCCCATGCAGGGGTGAGTATAACAATACTCAGTAGGGACCCCGAGACCCCCAAAGGTCTCCCAGAATCCACTAAAGATAAAACAGAGTAGCAAGGTACAATCATGTTGTATCAACCATACTTACTTAGGTATATGCCCATATATATACCTATGATACCAATCACAGCCTGGCTCCCACACTCGAGCCCAAGCATAACCCATTACACAAAGGAAGTAAAGTAAATCATCTCGATGATAACAACTTTAAGTTAAGACTCATCTCACATAGGTATTTGACACAAATAGAGGGGTAGATATGACTAGATGTAGCCACTGAATCATCTCCTCTATCGAACACATGTAGGATCCTGCAATAGTATCGGTGCTGTCGAACCCACAAAGGATCCCGGTACAAAGGTCATAACTGATGAACCCACTGAGTATCCTTGTCTAGTATCATCATTGTCAAACCCACGGAGGATCATGGTACAGTGACATCACTATCGACCCCATGGAGGATCCTGGTACAGTAGTAGGTCCACGTGGGATCTTATCGTCTTAGTCGCAGCCAGCCATCGGGTTCCCGCACACAACATGCTCGATTTTGGGAGGGTTCGTTCCTCAGGGAATGTGTAGATACATCAACGACTATGAAGTATCTAGTTGATGTATCACTTACTTCTATCCCATAATATGGGACACAATGCGACCGATGGCTCATCAATCAAATTCCCAGTCTGTGAGATATTGACGTTCCCGCTCCGAGGGCCCGGTATGATTTAGGATCAATCCAACATGTCTGTACCCCAAATACATCCAAACATTGAGTGGGGTATTCCAAAAGAACTTTCTCATTCAATGATTCTCCTCAGTGAAGACGGTTCGTCAATCAGACACCCTTAGCCCAAGATAATGGCAAAACGGTGAAATGGGACAGAACTGGGTTTGAGTCTGGTCTGACCCTGCTGAACCGACCCTGTCTGGGCCAACCCGACCCGGGTCCGGATCCAGCCCGGTACACAGGTTCGACCCGGCCCTCCGGAACTGGCCTGGCTCAGCGACGGCGGCACGGCCCAACGGCGGCCCGACCTAGTGCGGGGGCCCGTCCCGTGTGGCCCGCACTATTGGCCCGGCATGAGGGGGCGCAGTGGCCCAGCCCGCGGGGGGGGGGGGGGGGGCTTGCCTAGCTGGCCCGCATGGCTAGTGGGGGTTCCTGCAAGGGGTGGTGCCCTACGGGGCCCACCATAGAAATCAATGGGGGGTTACACCAACCCCCACCCCCTGTCTGCAGCTATGGCCATCGCATTGCACATGCCGGTTAACCGCGGGACCCTTTGGGTCCCGCCTTTATTGCGGACGCCGGTGGCCATCACAGCCCGCCACCCTCCTTCTTCAACCATGGAATATGGCTGAGGTTCTTCTGCAGTGTGGCGCGACATCGTCGCGCCCCGCCCGTCTGACCGTCGCGGTCTACATGGCCACGAATCCTTCCTCCGACACGGTGCAACGACATTGTGCCCCTCCAGCACTGTCGTGCCCCACCTGGAGACGGCCCAGTTCTCCGCACGGTGCGACGACGTCGTGCCCCTTTGGCTGCCCACATGCCCTTCAGCCGCCAGCTTCTTCTGTGGCCAGCTCGTTGCCAGTCGTCGAGTGTACCGTCGTGGCCCATCGGCCACAACCCATTCCTTCGGTGGTGTCGTTGCACTGCCACCGCCATCAATGAATGATAACCAACAGAGTGTTGTCAAACCGTGTTTGTTAGGCTCATGCCCTCCACGTTAGGCTGATAGAAAACTATTATTATTGAAACTCAAGAACGACGAAGAACGGAGATCTAAATCAACCAAAACAACCCCTACCTTGTTTGTCGTTCATTGACGATAGAAGATGGAGTCATCTTTAGCGGCGTTCTACCAGGCTGGCTTCTCCTCCTTTGATTTTGAAGAAGATCGTACTTTATCGGCAGTGGAAATTCTTCATTCTAAAGTTAGTGCCTCTCACTTCTCCAGAATGTTGTTAGAAGAAAGTGGAAGGAGAGGGAAGTATATATCTCTCCAACGAATCCTCCTCTCCAACTAAGAAGGCTCCTCCCTTATTTAATTAAGCGAAGAGTTACATGAATTAATGTGGGATTGCCGACACCACATTAATTCAAATATATTTGAATAAAAACAAAATACTTGTCATGTATTTTATCTATATTTTACTTCTTCTTCTTCTTTTTAAATGAAAAACAACCGCGCGGGTGAGAACTCAACCAATGACCTAGCCTAAACGTAGCTAACGTGATGGTCTCACTAATCAATCCTTGGCGCTGCAAGTTCGACGGTGCCCTTGGAATTTGATTCTGGGTATAGGTTCAGAAGTTACCAAAACCCGCTCAAAAACACATTGAACGCAATTAGAAACTTCGGAAAAACACTCTGAGCACTCCAGGCAACAAAATCACAAGCTGTCAAAAACTACAGACTTAGAACAATTCCTTATAATTTTAAAAAATTACATGGGATTTTTTTGGGTCTTTATATTCTTCCCACCTCAGGTATTTGTGTCCCCAAAAGCCAAAACTCAAAACTTGGGGGAAAAATGTGGGTACTAAGCCCAAATCTGTGTATCCCGCTCCAATGTACTCGACTGTAGGTTCCGGTTCTATAACCATACACGCAAAAGATGTATCGACTGCCAACAAAGGACTCTCTCTTGTCGATCCTCAATCTCTGCTGGATCTATTGCAACTCCAACATCTGAAATGAAATGTCCCAGAACGAGTAAATCTCGGATCCAGAACTGGATCTTCGAGAGCTTACAAGAAAGCTACTACTCTCGGAGTGTGTCCAGTACTAACTATAAATGGTAGGTGTGCTCCTCCTCGGTATCTGAGTAGATCAGAATTTCATCGATGAAGACTACCACAAAGTGATCAAGGTATGTGTTTCCTTGGGAAATGGAGATGACTTTGTTTTCTTAAGGTTCAAACTTTCCAATTGGTTTCTAACGGGTTAGTTCGTAGAACCGGAAACATCCAATGATTCTATATCCATTTGGACCAACTTTCCAAAGGTAGGTGCTCATTAGTTATGGATCAAGGATGCTTAAGAATTTTCATTGATCGAGAGGAGGGGAGGTTGGACTCATCACATCTTTTTGGGGAAATTATTGTCTACTCTCGGACTCTCTTTATAGATTTATGTTATGTTCATGAATCCTTGTTACATTTCCAAGTATAAAAATGATCTCTCCTTATGATCTGGCAATAAATGATTAATATGTATGAGATTCAGAGAATCTAATACATGTATTCGAGGTTCTTCATTGATAGAGAATCATTCATATGTATTGGATATTCTTATTCAATGGTATCCTTTAATACATTATATAGAAATAACATGGTCATTATGATGACTATACTGGTTTTAAGGCCACTCAGTTGGGTACTTGAATTTTATTGTCATTCAGAAATAAATGGATTATTTTATAGTTTGGATCATACCCGTAGATGGGCTACCTATGTATCCTTGTTAAAAAATGAATCAGAACCCACGAAGTTCAGGAATTAATAATTTTGGCACTTATGTATGATTAACTGCCCAAAGAGATGTTTTGTGGTTACTTTTACACTCTATTCTCACGTAACTCATGCTCGGTGTGTGAAACAAGAGGTATCATTAAACCTAATGTTTTTTTCCATGAAGGATGTTGTCACAAGGAATAATATGGGGCTTATGTATGTGTAGACTACCCAAGTAGATGATTATCGGGACATACTTTAGGGGAGAAGTTGGGAACAAGGTCCATAAAGGTATATGTGCTTTATGGAGACTTGGATACTTAACTTTGGACTTACTCATTATAAGGATGACCAAATTAGAGGGGACATATGATTGGGTTTTATTCCTGAAAAGAATAAAAAATCAAAAATAAATTAAGACTGGTAAAGAGAAATTATGACTGGGGATTATTCCTGAGAAGGAGGCCAAGGTTAAAGGGACTTGAGAACTAGGGCTTACTCATGAGAAGGAGACCCTTGTAAAGGGAACATGGACTAAGGCTTACTCCAGAGAAGGAGACCGAGATTATGGGAACATGGGGATTACTCGTAATAAGGATGCCCATGTTAAAGATCTTATCATCTTAAAGGATGAGGTTGAATGAATGAAATCTCTAACCTTAGTGACATAATGTCATGTAAATCACTAGGTTTTAAGAGATGTTACACATAATTCCTTTCAGATAAGGAATCCAAAAAAGGAACCTTGTCATAAATGAATTTGAAAAAGTTTTTTGAAGGGTAAATATTGAAGAGGAGAGGTGGATGTGAAGAAAATAATTGAATAAGAAAGAGGGGCACCCAAAAAGAGGTTGGCGTGCAAGTCTTGTTGGAGTGCGCATGTATTGGTCGCTCAAGTATACGTGCATGAAAAATGTATACTTGCGGGACAGTCAACCCATAGTGTAATACTTGGGCAAGGATCGGCCCAAAATCATAGTATTATCCCTAAAGACTTCCAAATGAGTGGTGTGTAGGTTCTGTTGAAGGGATAAGGTGGCGTGTAGGTGTGTCCATTTTCCCTGAAGGGTTAGACACTTAGGCGCACAAGTTTTGGTGAATTCCGACCCTTAGGCATTGTCCCCTCTCTTTAGATCTTCCATTATAGGTAATAAATTACCTTATAAGTGTTTGGAAGACTATAAAAAGATACTAGGTCACTTGGAGCACAAATATGACTTTTGGAATTTTTCCTCTCCTGAAATGGGGGGCCCACAAGGGGTATTTATAGGCTGCTGAAGACCATGGGAGAAAATCAAATAGGGCGCACATGTCACATGCACTCCCAACATGTGGTGCAAAAATAAAATTGTGCGACCATGATGAAACATTCATGAACTTACTTAATGGAATATTTGTTCATAGCCTTGACAATTTTTAATGTTTCTTTAATGGATTGATCACATTGTGCTCAAGGTATTTCCCTATTCATTCGTTAGACTCTGTGATGGAAAGGAGCGTCAAAAAATGTCCCCCCAAAGAGTTGGATCTGGAAGGAAGGAGGATGTGACTATGAGGCAAAATAAAGAAAAACCAAGCAATTTCGGCGCACAAGTCTTGAACACGCAAGTGGAGGTGCGTAGGTGAAGGTGCGCATGCTACGGCGTGCTGGGTGCAGCCTTTGCCTATATATATGAGGTCATTCTTGCGCAAAGCAACCAGATATCAACCTTTCGAGCTCTCTCCAGGAAAGTTGCTATCGTCACACAACTGACTTGTTTTCCTTGGTTTCATTGCATTTGTTTGTGTCGCGCTTCTACAGATGTATTTGGAATTTCGCGGTGATACATGCGCGCCAAAACGTGCATGACACAGTTCCACTTTCACGCCAACTTTTTACTTGCGCGCCTTAATGTCTTAGACATTTTTTCGAATTTATTCACAAAATTTATGAAAAATAAACTTACTTAATAGTTAATTATTCGACCATTGCGTAGATTCAATGGCTCCAAGAAGAATCGGAACAACTGATGAACTGGATAGCATGTGGATTGAAGATATGATGAACATCGTTGGCCACGACCATTATGATATCTGCAACAAAACTCTCCGAAATTTTTCCAAGTACTTAAAGAAGTATCATATTGATTTACCACAATGTATATACCTTCCTCTATATGGCCATGGTCATCTGCAAGAAGTCAACATTCCAGAGGCAAATAACTATCTTATGCATTCTTGGTTTCAGACTAACACCAATTTCGCATCAGCAAAAGTCTCAATGGAAGGATCATTTTTAAATAATGGAACAGTGGAGGAGGCTTATATAATGCATCAAAACCCCTGTTACCTAGATCTGAAACCTCACAAGCCTGAGCTGCAACCACAATGTTATCCTTCAATCTTTTGAAATTCTCGGATGGATCAATCCAAAGGCTGGAAGAAGAGTTGGGACTTCCGTCCTGGAGGAGGTGTGAAGCCAACACAGATGTGGGAATATTGGGTGTGACAAACATGTGCAGATTTTGTCGAGTATTTGAATGGATCTGCAATATATGAAGCTGTCTAGGCTGGGTAGACATATGTTTATAGGAATGATGATGTTGTGTCGGAGCTAATCAGTCGTCGGATCCTAAGAACAAATTCATTCCATATGACTCATAGAGAAGGAGGCATCCGTTTTTGGTATGTCTACACGATCTCGTGGGCCCAAATTTTGGGTGATATGTATGATGAATTCACCCCCCCAAGGTGACTTGGAATAATTCTGAGAAGTCTCCGGATTTGGGTCGAGAGTTATTGAAAATCTTCTACAATCTCAAGAATTCCAAGACCACCAAAACTCATTCTAGAAAGAATATTCATCCAGATGAGTGGATGGATATGTTTCTTACCATGAAGGAGGTAAAGGGGACCACCTTTACTCATCCAACTAACTTCCCCAGAACAAGGATGAGGGGTTCTTTTGGAAAATTTTGGCCAACCCTCTAAGCAGGAGAATTTGAGAAGTGGGGGTATGAAGTGGATTAGAGAATCCCAAAAAAGAACCATCTAGTGGGATTCTTAACCTTTTGGATCAGTGTTTATCTTCTACCAATAAGGGATTCGAAGGGAGGCGTCAAGACATGGACCTTCATTGTTGCAGCCAAGTTGGCTGAGAGGAGAATGGTTGGGTTGGCCACCCCCATTGTGTGAATGATTCACAGGATCATACTATATTTATTTATGGGTAAGTCTACTTTGAGAATAGTGGGACTATTCCACGTTTTGTGGGGATGGATCGCCACTCATTTCAGGACATATGTTTTACAGAACAGAGTATAGGTTCCTGGATGTTCTTTGAGGCCATCAGTGCATGCATTTTCTATAGTTTCTCTGTTAGCTCTCAAATACTACGATATTAAGGTGAGGCTAAGCATGTTCAAGGAATCCAATTTATTTTCTTATGGAAACCTACAAACCGTGAAATTTGTTGATGATGGAACAACCGACCTGGAATTGAGGTCATACATGCTAGCTTGCAGAGATGGTGTATTGGCCACCAGGATTGACAGAGAGATTCGAGGCCTATGATCCATACAGATTTGTACACCTATTCAAGTGTCTGCAGCAGACTGTTGAATCCCCTCTTATGCATGTCAGGTCAGAGAAGAATCTAATGGCTACCCGAAAACTATTGTTTCTGACATCAATGGAGAAGACCGGGGCATTGTTTGATCTACTAGTTGATAAAGCGGTGAGTAACCTGACTACATGGTATGCCGAGAACTGGATAGCATCATACCCTGAAGGGGTACTGAATCATCCGGTTCATCAGGTGGGGAAAAAGAAAAGAACTATAGAGAAAGAAACCCTTAATCGGGAAGGTGAAGCTTCCCCACCTGGAGCTGATTCACAATGTTCCTCACCTAGGGCTGACTCACCGGATTCCCAAGATGGGGATGATGAGGAACCACATTCAGAAAAGCGGCCTCATTCCAGATATAATCATCCTATCAGAATAAAGTTACCCACTCCATATACATCTAGTGAGTTACTTCTTTGAGGAAATTTAATCACCATTACTTTATAAAGAAATATGTTTCATTTTCTTATCCTTTATATGTAGTTGCAGGAGCTGTGAAGAAGATGAATTCAAGGATTATAGGACCCTCCTCACAGCCTTCTAGTACACATGCATAATATTTATGACCAGAGGCTTTCCAGAAATGGCGGAGTTTATAATGAAATACTGAAACCGCCTGGTTGGATTTCCTCAAAGGGATACACATCCCTGGAATAGGGATTATTCGGGCTTCTACTGATATC
This sequence comes from Viscum album, assembly GCA_963277665.1. NCBI lineage: Eukaryota > Viridiplantae > Streptophyta > Magnoliopsida > Santalales > Viscaceae > Viscum > Viscum album. The sequence continues at coordinate 471,409 of CAUJRU010000072.1, forward strand.
TGTTTCGAGGATAATACCTATGAAGTGATGGATTACATCAGATTTCTGGATATGCTCATATATGCCACTTATTATTCCATTCCTATCACCAAGCGGGTGAAAGAAATTATGGATAATGACACCACTGAGGAGATTGGTGCTTCCGAAGATGAGGAGTGGCACGATTACGTGGCTCTTGAAGTTGAAAGTATCTTTCCTTATTTTCATTGAAACTTGATTTCAGTCAAAGATTTTTTACATAAGGAAATTACTTTCATCATCCTGCAGCTTTCAAAGAAAGGAACTACCGAGGTTCCTTCACCACGGTATAGCCCTAGTGGTACTACCATTGGGGATAATGAATCTCCTTGTGAGCAAGGTGTGGTATCTCCAGGCCAGTAGTCCATGTTTGAGGAATTAGAATGGTATTTTTACTCTCCAATACTTGTATTTGGAGAGGACGATGTCAACACTCCCAAGAAGTAAAAGAAGCAAAAGCATCGAAGGAGTAAGTGCACAGATAAATGTTTCATCAGTAGTGGTACGTCCTTCATGTAGTTATGAGTCTTAACCCATGAAAAGATTGCTCATAATCCTTGTGATTGTAGGGGCCTCTTCAGTTTCCCCTGTGAGGGAGAGGAATGAACCTCCTTTGAGGACAAGTGAGGGTACTGGTGAACAATCACAAGTTCATGATGGCTTGGCTTCTCCTGAAGAGGAGCCAACGCCTCTTCCCAGTACCACTCCTACTGCTGCTGCAAGGATAGAAGATCATGTTTCTGGTAAATTAACAATGATTCATAAGATGTTGAATGAAAATATCAACTAACTTTTATTCTGTGATACATTAGTTTCATTCCCTACACCATATCATTTGGTGGACACTGCAACTGATGCCACAAATGTATCTGAAGTAGCTATCTGGGGTCAGAGGACGCAAGAGAAAGGTTGCCAAGAAGACACATCAAATGCTCCCATATGTGAGACTAACCAGGAATTTGATATAACATTAGATGAAATGATGGAAGTTGGCGCATCTTTTGAATTTTTTTAGATCATGATAAATTACAATGTAATTTAGAAGATTTTGTACCTGAGTGTTATCCTTTTTCATGGTAAAATAACTTCTTATTATATCTCTGACCATGATTGGTTAAAAATGTTCAGTTCCATCTAAGCAAGCTGATAAATTTCCAATGCCTGAAGGGGGTATATAGAACCCTACTATTGCCGACACACTGTCTCAAGTGGAGTTGAACCCAATAGAGCTTCCTCAAAATCGTCCTGAAAATCCTGTTGAAGATAGGAAAGACATGACGGAGCCTTCACCTACTGTTGATCTACCGTTGGGTAAGAGATAACAAAATTTGTGTCTACACTTAATTTTCATTAAAACTTAATCAACTTCTGTTATCCTTTGAAACTAACCAAAACAATCAATTGACTGTGAAGGGCCATCAATTTCATTGGGTAGATCTGGAGAAGAAGCCTCAAACTCCGCCCCAAAGGGAATAGAAATTGAAATAACAAGGGTCAGGGGGGAAGGAGCAGAACAAGGCACTTCCCTGAGTTCATTAATGCCAGAATATATTCCCCCTTGTGATAGTGATGTTGAGTCAGACCCGGAATTACAAAAGGAACTCCAATTTTCACGACGCAAGGCTTGTAAGAACATATGGAAGATCATATCTGATGTGCCTCTAGAAGTGCTGACATCAAAGATCCCATTACTGTCATCCTTGTTCGTCATGTTGTGACTTGGTGGTTTTGGATATCAATAAATCCATGTCGTGGTGAAACAAGTCATCATAAGAAGGGAGCAAGAGTAGAGGTACTGTTGAGACCTGGCCAGGGTCAGGATGTCAGCTAATATCAGCAAATTTGAGGCTGTGGTATCCCGAGATGAGGATGATCATTCTGCCATGTTAAGGAGTTGAAGCGTAAGATCAAAGAGGAAGTCGTCCAGCAGATGCACCTTCAGCAATAGTTAGATGCTGTTACTAGGGAACTTGACCAACTTAAAAATTCACTAGAATGAGTTCAGATGAATGGTATGAAAGCCATTACAGATGCCAAGAAAGCACTTCATCATGCAGAAAAGATTGAAGTTGGTCGAGTGCATGAGATTCAAGTGTTTGGTGACGAAGCTCGGGATGCTGTAAATAAAATGAAGATTTATGTTGATAGACTTTTGTAATTCTTGGAAAATAGAAGAGACTCCAATCTATGGATGTCCTTCTAACTCTAGTGCATCAATGAAGAATAATTTTATGTTCAATAATTTGTGTCTGCACTCTTTTTCTACCTGCTTTAAAAAATGTTTACCTAAGCCAATGGGCCAAGTATGAATATTTTGATTTTTACTAGGATTATAAAAAATAACCCTACAAATTTTGAATCTATAATTTCTCAATATTACCTAAATTATTCAAAATGTGTGTTTAGGGAGCTGGGACATAACTTTTGTTCATAGTTCCCTTGTATTTTGTGGGAAGTTTAAAGTCATGCAAGTCAGACATAAAAAAGCTAATGTTTATGGTCCAAATAGATTTGACAGAATGGATTAAAACTAACTCAATTCCTTGATAATTTTTCTGGAAACATATTAATATATTCAATAATGAGGGAAAATATATAAACTATGACTTAAGAAATTTTGAATCTGAGGAATGATATGAAAAAAGGGCTAAAAGGCATTAGAATAAGTATTTCCTAAGAATGATGTTACCACTATTTTACAGAGCCGTTAGGGGGTTTAATTATGCAGGGCCACTTAAGGGCATTGGCTACATAGTCAAATAATATCATCTTTTGGATGACAGGTCCATTATGTTGACTACTAAGGCAAGGATGCCTAAGGGCATGTGCTTCATAGTCAGGAAAAAGAACTCTAAGAAATTTTAGTTTTCTATTGCTAAAAAGCCAGTGAATGTTCATGGAGATTCAAATATTCCAATGCACATAGTCTGCTGTATGGAGAGAGGTACTCGAATATAGAGAGGATATTTCCAATCAATATTATCAACGAATTGGATGAATATCACTCCTGCAAAGGTTTGACCCAAACATGGGAAGGAAAATATAAACCATAGACTTGAATAATTTCAGTTCCTGAAAAATAGTATGGGACAAATATATTAAGGTTGGCTATTTTTGCGGATCCCTACATATTATCGTTAATACAAATAAGGAAAAAAAAAATTTTCTTCCTAAGAATGAAGTTACAAATATTTAAAAAACCCATTAGGGGGGTTGAATTATGTAGGGACACCTATGGGAGTTGGATGCATAGTCAAATAATGGTTTCTTTTGGCTGAAAAGTCTATTATGTAGACTGTTTATGCATGGCTGCCTAAGGGCACGTGCATCATAGTCAAACAAAAAAATTATCGAGTATCAAAAATTGTGTAACCAGAAGTCAAGAAAATGGTTATGATGATCTAGAAGTATTTAAGGTTAAGAATATGACACATGAAAATTGGTATTGTCCAATGCATGATAGAGATACAAAGATCAATGATAACCATAATCATGTTGTGGTTGGGTCCTGAATTGAGGTTCTAGACATCACTACGTATCCCATAAGGATGGGAATCAAGCCATACATAGTTCTTGAAATACCGTTTAACGTCATGTGGGATGATAGTGTAGGAGATCATAGTTTAGGGTCATAGAGCTCAGACCATAATAATGAATACACAGTGTGGGTTTGAGAAACCTGATGTGAATGAAGACTAGGGTTTTCATATCACATTCATGTTTTCACAAGAGGACTTTTCAGACAAGATACTGAAAGTGGAATTTGGGTTTAATCCCAAAGACTTGGGTATGGATTCGAGGGATGATCAAACGTTCCTACCTATTCCATAAGGATGGGAATCAAGCCGCACATAGTTCTTGAAATACCCTCTGTACAGATTTGGTTCGTACATATGAAGGGTGAAAGGGGACTTTAGGGCAATGATGGCTTGACCCAATATTATGGTTTAGGAATTTCCATTTATACACGTAGTATTTGGAATATAACATGATTTGAGATCAATGTAAATAATGATTCCCTCCCAGTTGAGGGTGTCAATGAATGTTGTATTTTATCTTCTTATAGTACAAAAGTGCGAATAGTTTAACATCATATAGAAAGGATAATGGTGAAAAAATGTAAAAAATATTGGTTCTAGGGGTGGGTTCACGAATCAACATCGTATGAGATGGAGGTGAATTAATGTGAAGAGATTTGTTTTGGGCTTGAACCTCTGGTGGTTGCCTACGTACCCAGCCTAAAAGGCAAGGATCAAAGTCCGCATAGTTAAATTGAAGAATGAACTGGTGATCAAGTTGTTTTTGAGAACAATGACCTAAATAATGGTCTTGGGACATACGCATGGAATGAGGCCCAGAGAAGGTGTTATGGTTGAAGTTTACTCTAAGATCACGTGAGTCATACTTGGTGTGAGAAATAAGAGGTAGAAACAACCCTAACGATGCACAATTTAATGTCATGTAGGGAATATAAGAGACTGAGCACAGTTTAATGTCATGTTGGACAATGGGGGACTATACATTTTAATGCCATGTAGTAAGGAAAAAAGAGGGGATGTATAGTTTAATGTCATATAGAAAGGATGGGTGATGTACAGTTTAAGGTCATGTAGCTAGGACGTATAACTATGCAGTTTAATGTCTTGAATTGAGGACAATGGGGACACAGTTTAACGTCGTGTTGGACGCATTATGGACTTTTTCACAATTTAACTTCATGTTGGATGTAGAGGTGCATAGTTTAACGTCGTATAGCAAGGACGATGATTATGCAGTTTAATGTCTTACAAGACATAAGAGACTTCTGTACTGTTTAGCGACATGTAGCAAGGACATCACAGTTTAACGTCATGTTGGACGATGGGGGACTATAAAGTTTAAATTCTTGAAACAAGGACAACACAGTCGAACATCATGTTGGACGATGGGGTACTTGTGTTACAAAAAATCCTTCTTCAAGAATCTTTCATTGGTTGGAGTTGTAATGAATTCTCCATCCATTGAGATTAATGAATAATCTTGATTAGAATAGACCTTATGTATTGAGTAAGGTCCTTCCCACTTAGACTCAAGAATGGGAGGTTTCTTTCCTGGTATCATTGGAGTTCGGAGAAATAATACCAATTCTCCGTGAATGAATGAATAAAGATGATCTTTTTTGTTGAAAGCTCGTGATATTCGACTCTGATAGACTTCCAAGTGATGCATGGTGAACAATCTTTTCTCATCAAATCATTCCAATTCATCCAATTGTTGTTGAGATTGTTCATCTGTAGATGACTGATCACAAATGGATTCCATGAGCAAATGTAATTGAACTTCAATGGGAAAGACTTCTTCTGTTCCATATAGAAATGAATACGGTGTTGACCTCGTTGTAGTGCGGGTGGTGGTTTGATAAGCCCATAAATCATGAAAGAGTTTATCATGCCATGATTTCGTATGTTTATCCCCCATTTTTTGCAGTATGTTTGAAAGAGTCTTGTTAAAGGCTTTTATTTAGCCATTGGCCGCTGCATGATACCGAGATGAATGGTTGGATTTGATGTTGTATTCATGATACAACTTCCTTACCACGGATGAACAGAAGTTGGTTCCATTGTTTGTCAATATGGTATGAGGGACACCAAATATGGTAATGATGTTAGATTTGATGAAGCTAATAATGAATTTAGAACTAACTTCTTTGAGAGGTATTACCTCTACCCATTTGGAAAAGAAGTCAGTAGTAGTAAGAATATATTTAAACTGCTTGGCTATAGCAGGAGGGTAAGGTCCCACTACATCCATTCCCTATGTGGCAAATTTACACGAGTATTTAGCTGTATAAAGCAATTCTGTGGGTTAATGAATGAGTTTGGCACATACATGGCATGAATGACACTTCTTCGTGAAATCAACATAATCCTGTATCATTGAAGGCCAAAAGTATCCAAGGCTTCGAATTTGATCAGATAGTCTATGTCCAGACTGGTGGGCACCACAGACTTCTGAATGTACTTCTTTCATGACAGCCATTGTGCCTTCACCATCAATGCATCTGAAAAGAATTCAATCAAAACCTCTTTTGTAGAAAATATTCTTTAGGTGATCTCGGATATCATAGAGAGTAAAATTGACCACACGTCGCCAGATTTGTTCATTCCCGAATCTACCAGGTGGGAGTGTTCCATTTTAATGATATTCCATAATAGGTGGCATCCATCCCTTAGTATGACCATATGGTTCTGAAATGGGACTAATTTCATTGATTTACTCTATTCTGGTTTCAACATAAGGTGAAATTGTACAATGGTGGGCAATACTAATGATTGTTTCATCTCAATTTGAATCTGCTAGAGTTGTGGATATATTATCCAGTGCATCAGCTTGGGAATTTTGTGATCTCAGGACATAGTAAAATTTCAGTTCTGAAGGAAATTCAACCAATAACTCTCTGACATAATCATATAAAGGGATTAACTCTTTTTTATTGCGTAATTCCTATTGACTTGTTTGATTACTAGGTCTGATTCACCATTCACCTTTAAGTGATTCACTTGTTCCTGGAGCGCCAAATCCAATCATGTGATGAGGGCTTGATATTATGCTTCATTAATTGAACTGCCTTCCCTCAATAAAAAGGAATAGGGTAGCACTTCCTTGTCCTGGGAAATAACTACAATTCCTAACCAAACTTTTTTGAATTTAGGTTCTTCCATTTTCTCCCCTGTTGGACTTCTGGAAGCACCATCAATGTACATTTCCCATGATTGAAGATTATCTTGAATAGAGAAGGATTCCTCATCAGGAAGTTCAGTATCTAAATATGTATCTTCTACTAAAGGATATTCAGCATGGAAATCAGCTAGGGAATGGCCCTTTATTTCCTTTTGAGACACATACTGGATATCAAATTGCTGAAAAATAACATCCCACCTTTCCAGACGTCCTGTAAGAATTGGACGACTAAGGATGAAAATGATTGCATTATTATGAGATACCAATTGGAACTCATGATGTTGTAGGTAGTGTCTCAGTTTCTGAACTACAATGATTAACATCAGGCAACACTTTTCAATACTTGAATATCATGTTTCTGTTTCAAACATAAGCCAACTGAGATAGTGAAGACTGTTTTCATTCCAAGCATCATTATTTTGGGAAAGAATGCACCCAATGATCGCTCGAAAGTTGTCACATAGTGGATAAGTGGTCTTCATTATATAGGTGGAATTAATATGTGTGGACTCAAGAGATATTTCTTCAGGATATCAAATTCTTCATAACATTCTTCTGTCCACTAGAGGAGACTCCCTTCTTCATCAATTTGTTGAAGGGTAATCTTTTGACTACCAAAATGGTGATGAAACTCCAAATATAGGTCAAGTGTCCTTGAAGTACTCTCAATTATTTAAAAATTCGAGGAAGTGACATAACAAGGATTTACTTTGTCTTCTCAAGATCGACTTCGATACCACGATGGCGTACAACAAAGTCGATAAATTTTCCTGAGGTTACCCCAAAAACACATTTCAAGGGGTTCATCTTCAAATTGTGTTTTCGAAGATTGTGGAATATGACTTCTAAATCAGCCAAGTAATTAGAATTTTGTTTGGATTTAGCCACCAAATATTCCACATAACATTCAACAAATTTCCCTAAAAAGGGTTTGAAGATACAATGCATGGAACGTTGATATGTTGCATCTGCATTCTTTAGGCCAAAGGGCATTACCCGATTGAAAAACACACCTTGAGGGGCTCTGATGCCTGTAGATTCTTTATCTTCCAGAGCCATTCTGATTTGACTATACTCGTAATATCCATCCATGATGTAAAGTGCTTCATAGCCAGCCTTTGCATCAATTAAGAGTTCTGTGATCAGAACTGGAAAATCATTCATGGGAGAATTCCAATTATGATCTCTAAAATCAATGCAAACTCTAATTTTCCCATTATTCTTTTTCACAGGGACAATATTAACCAACCACTTGGGATATTGAACTTTTCTGAAGAATTTAGCTTTGATAAGCTTATCCACTTTAGCTTCAATTTTGGAAGCATAAGTTGGCTGTGTTCTTCTTGTGCCTTGCATAAATCCCGAATGTTCTTCTGGAAAACCCAAATGACGAGTAGAAACATCGGGATCAAGCCCTGGAATTTTTATATAGTTCTAAGCAAGTATATCTTGATTTTACATTAAAAATTAAATATACATTTCTTTCTCTTCAAGAGTCATGGACGCACTAATTAATGTGGGGCATGGATCTTCTTTTGTACCCATATTTATTTCCCTAAGTTCATCCACAGTAGTGGAGATACCCTCTTCAAATGATGGAGGAGCATCCTTGAGATCTTTCTCTTCTTCTTCAACATGTGTTATCTCTTCTGCTTCTACATGCATAGTATATGATGAAGCATAATTTCCATAATCATGAGAGATGTTAAAATTTTAACATCTTGATGAACAATCTTCCATTTGTGACCCTATTGATGATGAAGGGTCTTCCTTGAATAATAAATAGGAGATGATGGATTGAGAATCGACAACATAGCTCATCTTTGACATTGCTATAACTTCTTATGGACTAGTTGGCAAAGTATAGAATAGCTGGATTTCAGCAGATGAAATGAAGACATCTCTATTTGATATTTTATCATTTCTTGGTGATTCACCACCTTCTCCCATGATGTATGGATTGATTTCCATAATTGACAATATGGGAGTTTCCATAAGAGTATTTGGATTCGGGTCTATCCTGTCAATTTGACTGATAGGCAACACATAATATGTACTCAAATGAATGAATGGGTTTGCGGGAATCTTTTCCAAACCATATGGAGCATTAACATTGTTAACCTCCCATGTTTTGGATTTCACCTTTCCCCCCATGTGATAGAATTTCGCCTCAATGTATTGAGATTCAGAAGTTTTTAAAGTGGTTTTATCACCATAAAATGTCCCAATTTGACCGTTGAAACAATATTGGAGACATTAATGACATGATGAATGTATAGTCGCATGTTGATGTAGCCATGGTCTTCCAAGAAAAATATTTAAGTCTATGTCATGTCGAACAACCATGACATCTGAATTGGATACAAGATCTCCAAACTGAGTTCTGAGTGTGATATCGCCCAGAGGTTCTTGTTCATTTTTATCATATCACTGCAACATCAAAGTGGAAATAGATAAATCATATTTGGTGAGGCCCAATATACGAAGTGTACGAATGGGGATGAGGTTGACTCTTGAACCATTTTCAATGAATGCCCTTTAGATGTCTACATCATTGACCTTGCCAGATAAATACAAAGGTCTAATATGTCCATGCACAATATCATATTCTTCTTTATCAGTAAAAGATATCATTGCATGGCATTCTACAGGATTATTCTCTACATTGTAGACTTCAGCTGCATCAATTTCAGTTTTGAACTCCTAAGGACTTGACAAAGCCTCAATGCGTGCCTCCCAAAGATCCTTGGATAGATTCAAGGCATCTAGAATTGATAATTTGGCCTGTAATTGGGCCAAATATTTCAAGACATCATATTTTTGAACCAAAGGTCTACGTTTTCCAACAGAAACATGTGATTTCGCAGGTGCCTTAGAAGTTTATGCTTCTTGAAAGTAGATGATTCTGGTATCGGTGTAGGATTTGGAAATACTCCTGGCTTTGGAAGATTAGACAGAATATGTCTATTTACATGCTGAGAGGAAGTAGTTGTAACCACCAATCGATCCTCCCAAATAACTATTCCAGGACTGAATCTTCCTTGCATGGAAGAACATGCTTGTTCTTGTTCAGCCCGCTGAAGGGCTCTACCATGATTTTCTACTACACACACATTTCGAGAAGGGGTAGAATTGGAATAGTGGATTCTGGGATATCCATGTCTTCCTATATATCCCAGACCTCTGGAACTCTCTCAAATTCCTTTTTTTGATACAGGTAACTCAGGCTCATAATTATTGAAGCTATGACTGGCGTAAGGAACCGTTAAATGATTCATATTAACAAAACCAAAGATCAAATCTTTATCGGATGAAGATTCTTCCTGATTAGCTCGTTGAGGCTATGCCGTTTGGCGGGGCGGTGCCCATGGAGTTTAATTACATGGAATAAAATCATCCAGAGTTAAAGAAAACTTGGGCTTTGACATGATTTCATCATCTTATGATTGTTCCTATTTCTTCTAATTATGCCGCACCTTCGAGGATTTTCCCTCTCATGAAGAAGGTTTTTCTATGGAATTCATAGAAGAAGACAAATTTGTTTCTTCAATTTCATTAAAAAAATGGCATGAGTTTGGTTGATCATTTTTCCTGACCATCCAATTATCATATTTCTGCACATTTTTGTTTTTGACTTCCTGCCACTCGCTTTCTTCCTTTGAATATGTAGTAGTAACACATGCTACCTGAGCTGAAGAATGTTTCAATTAGACTTGTCCCTAATAAACCATTTTTTTCATGAGGTCATTGAAGACAAAAAAAATCCTGAATGGAATGCCCCAACATCTGATGAAACGGTAAATAGTTGGGACGGTCTTCATCTCCTTCCTTGTAAGGCATTTTGGGCCTTAGAAACAAAACCAAATTATTTTCCAAAGATGAAATGAAGTAACCAGGAACTTGTTCATTTCGAAAAGAGTAAACTTTTCTCTTCAGATTCTAAAATTGATTCCATATTTGATCTCTTTGATCATCTTGACGAAACGGCCTCTGTTTTTGTCTCTCAGGAGGGGTATCCCTTCGATAAGATGATGGTTTTGAAGTAGAAGTAGAATTAGGTATAGGTTCTTGTTTAAGCGTAATTGTATAAGTCTCTGCATTACCCATTCTACTTCTTGGAGCTAATGGAATTACATGAGTTTTATCCTTAGTCTTCAAAAGAGAGTCTTCAATCTGCTGAGCAATTTAGGTATGTTCTCAAAACCCTCCTGTGTATATCATAGGGTTCAATGGTGTGTGTAATTCATCATGAAAATTTACCACACAGATTGACAACAACTCTTCTTAGGGGAGTGCTAAACATAGGAAATATGTTAATCCCTTCCAATGAGAAATGAAATCTAAAACTCTTTCATTATAATTTTGCTTACAATTTGTAAGATAAAAAATGTTGTCTTTGTAAAAGTTGAGCTGAATTGAAGAAGGAGTTTTTGAATGAGATCCTCCCACCCTGTAATTGAATAGGATTGTAAGCTTGTATACCAGACAAAAGAAGGTCCTTGTAATGACTATAAAAAATACCTGACCTTAACTACTTCTTGTTGCTGAGGAGTTACCATCACAGGATCGCACGAGAAACAAAATGTGTGAAGTGTTTCTCTGGGTATCCCGAACCATTAGTGATTGGGAATATGGTACTAGACAAATTTGATGGGGGAGGAAATGCATCAACCCGTTCAGGGTGAGATCTCTATTCTAGTTGAATTTTTGCACACTTTCCCTCCATAGCTTCCAACCAAGTTGTTAATGACTCAATGGTAGTAATTTACTTTTGAGAAACATCTGGTTCATATTTGACCTGTGCAGGTGCAAGAACTAGAGTTTGGACAGGTGTGGCGACTGGGACTGCCACTGATGGTAGTCTTGCCAGTTTTTGTTGTGTATAACCCATAGGATTAGACCTGTGAGGGTGTAATGCTAAAGGAGGATATTCTTGATCCATCTCAGTTGCCACAACAAATTCCCTTGACTGACTAAATCAAGTACACTTAAGAGGAAGACTACTTCGATGAAGTTATGCATTCAACCTCCTTAACTCTTTCATTTTCACCTCTTGTTGTGTGAACCTTTCCTCTAATGAGATTGATTGGCCTTCTCCAGAGGTAGGGTGGAAGGTAACCTGATTATTCCCCTTTCCCTTGTTAGATGCCTTTCGGAGATGGGGAAGATGGTTATTTGAATGAATTCCTAGATTCTGAGTAATCCTTTGATTTCGTGTATACACACCTTCTTCATTTTCCTCTGTGTGCATAGCCTCTTGAGCAGGAACTTCCTCATCTGATCCCTCTGAGTGAACCCCATGTTCTGGAGGATTAGAAACAACGGAATTGATGACATTTGTAGATGCAGAACGCATTGAATCCCTTCTATCAGAATTTTTGAAATACTATCTTCTTCCATGTCCTTGATGAGACATTGCCTTTTGTTGAGTTGGCCCCTCATGAAATTCTTGACGAACCGTAATTTGGAGGGAATCTCCAGATAATTCGGATCTTTATTCCTCTTGGGGCTTATTCCCTAATCAAGAGAATAATGACTTTCTCCGAGGAAGAGATTGAGGATTTGAAAAAGTCCCATGTCCGGTGGAGTGGGGTTGTTCCTACTCAACTCCCCGAATCTTATTTTTTGATTCCGAGGGTTGGGATAAAAGAGTCCCCAATCTGGCAAGTTGGGGTGGTTCTTGAGCTTCTATATCTATGACTTTCTTAAAATCTCTTTTGATATTGTGGAATTTAGTCTGGAAATTAGATGGATGCATTGACCTATATCCACTTAAATCACCTTGCTCAAATGACCTTTGGATGATTTATGACACTTTTATCACATGATGATGTGCATTATCTAAACAAGAAGACTGTTCGATGTTCTCGTTTTCCTGATTAAAAAGTAATTCGAAAACTTTTTCTATGTATTCCTAAATCTGGGAATAACTAGTTGAGGCCTGTTCTTGAGAAAGACTTTTATTACAAACAAAACCAATTTGTTGTGGCCGGCCCTGGGCAATAACATTCTATGAGACCATTTTTTGCGGGCTTTGTTAGATGAAGAGTACAATGAAATGTAGTGCTCCATGAACACCCCATCCCCTAATATGAATACTAGATGGGGCATTGAAAATTAACTTGCGCAACCTTTTTAGTGCACCGAGGAATGAACATTGAAGGGATCTCTGCTACTTTTCAGACTTCAGATATCGAGAAACTGGGAGAGATGCGAAATCAATTTTGCATTGTAACCCTTCTATTATCTGGACATTATTTTCATATTCATCATAAGATAATATTTTATTTTTCAATTGACAAAGATTATTCCACATGTTGAGAAAAATATCGTGAATAAAAGATTTCATCAACATTTATAGAATGTCATACTGAGAGTCAGCCAAAGGCCAAAACATGACTGGTACTTCACCTTTCACCAGTTGTTTTCTCATATTTTGTACTTCCTTTTTATCATTTGATGAAGATTATTCAACCTGTTTAGACCAAATATGGTACTTCTTTATTTCTTAATCAGATTCAACAATATTGGTAGATAATTCATTTACCGAATTAGAAGATCCATGACTCAGGGGTGGTTTGCAAAATGACCTACACCCCGGGATATCTTTTGGTTGAGAATGTATTTCACCTGCAATCAGTAAAGCAGCAGCTGGCTTCACATTTACAAGTGCTTCAAGATAAGAGGGATTTCTCGTTACTGCATTGTCCTAGGAAAAATTTCCAGGCAATGAAAATTACTACTGTGGAGAGGACTTTATCATCTAAATTCACCATCTTGTAGATTACCACCATGGTGGGTTACATCAAAAGATAAAACATTTTTCCCCTTGATCATCTGGCCACGCAGAGGGTTATCGTGACTCTCATCTGAAGATGATACTTCAAGATCGCCCGAACTGTCAGGAAGCAAGCCTTCATGAGGAAGTGTCTGATGCAGACCATTAGAATTAATGTTCCCACAATTAAGAAATGAGAGAGTAGAATCTTGAGTACCAGTAGATAATTTTTTGAGGGCATCAAGAATTCCATCATTGAGCAAGGCCTTATTGCAAATTGGCTCTTGATTTCATGACTTTGTTGAGCGGGTATTTTTCATAGACGCCTTATTACGCACTTTAGGAACCAATTGTTGATGAAAGTGGTTATTATGGGAAGGTGTATGTTCCTGCTCAAGAGAAATAGTCAGGTTAGCCTGATTATCTCAATTCAAATATGATGTATGTGCCTGACTGTATTGTCCGTATGATATGGGGGAGTTTTCCCCAAAACCCTCTTGGACTGGAACAGAGGTTCGTATCTGTTCCCGAGTGATCTGTTGACATGTCAATCTACTGATAGGGACAAATTTTTATTTCTTTCCCTGTGATGCTGCTGAAGCTGTTATAATATTCTGGCAGGAATCCAGAATATTAGCAGGGATTTGCTTATGCTCTTTCACCATCGTCAGAATGTGCTTGGGGACATGAGCTACCGGAATGGGAATATACATCCATTCCGTGCTTGGAGTTGGTGTGTGTTCCTACTCCTGTCCTCCTTTTCATGTAATTGAATTCCGATAGTACTCATGTGTGGGGGTAGAGAGTTGAGTTTGCTCCAATTTTGTCATCGGGGATTTCTGTTGACTTCTCTGCATGCTACCAAATGAGACTATTGGAATGCTTGATGAACATTGGTAGGTGTATGTACCTGATATATATTCTTCATCAATTAAGGTTGATGATTTTCCTTCAATACTGGCAGATGAGACTACTGGTAGAATTGTTGATTATAAACAGGTGTATGTGCCTGCCTATTAGTTTCCACCATATTAGATTGGAGACTTTCTTTGGGTGTAGTCAGACGAGCTTGCTGAGTGTTTGATGAATTATAAATAGATGTATATGTCTATATATTATACTCCACTGAAATTGCATGATGGTATTGGTGAGTTGCTTCCAGATGAGTCAGCTGGATAGCGAGATTAGAACGTACGGGTGTATGTGCCCACTCATTGCTAGCCACCAATTTAGGTTGGTGGACTTCTCTGAATATGGCTAAGATAAGAACCTGCTCACTGTTGACTGGATTTCACCTCTAGAGGTTCTTCTTGTGGACTTGGGTCTGAGGGATCTGAGCCGAACCCCTAAAGTAGATACCCTCATCATTTTGAGGGCGCACTGCCACACGAGTCTGGTGTCGATATTTAATGGGAGCGCTCAGGAAGGACTCATGTCCCCTTGAATTAATGCCTTCAGTGACCTCTTCATTCACCTCCCTATAATATGGGATGGAGTGGTAATTGCATTCTGGGGATAATGACCTAAAATGGTTGGAGATGGTGGTTAGCACCGCCTACATCTTAATAGATGGTTGTCACTGTCCAGACAGCCAGGGTGAGTTATTAACCTAGATGGATTATCGAGCAGCCTCTAGAGTTGGAATGGTACCATGTCTATGGAATTACTTAACCAGTTCATTTAAAACCCAACATTGTAGATGCTGAGTAGGTGATATCGTCCTCATATAGGATGAAGATCCAGCAAGAGTAGTAGCGGATGCATTCATATCAGAGGTATTCATAGGTGTGAACTTTAGAGAATCCATTTCTGTAACGCAGAAGATCTTGGAAACAGAGTGCATGTTTGATAAAATATAAATAATCAAGATATGCTCGGACAATACATCTTTTGGATGATCACATATGTTACGGATTTATTTGTTGGCCCTCTCATTGAGTTTAAATAGGGTCCTAACAAATAAGTAAAACATCATTTTAACTTGGTTAAGGATTCATGCCGGGTTCACCATTTTTTGTTTCCTCTAGAAATGGGGATGACCGTATTTGGTTAAGGTTCAAGCATTCCAATCGGTTTATAATGGGTTTTTTCGTAGAACCGGAAACATCCAATGATTCTATATCCATTTGGACATACATTCCAAATGTAGGTGCTCATTAGTTGTGGATTGATGAGGCTTAAGAATTTTCTTTGGTCGAGAGGATGGGAGGTCAGACACATCACACCTTTTGGGGGGAATTATTGTCTACTCTGGGACTCTCTTTATAGATTTAAGTTATGTTCATGAATCCTTATTACATTACCAATATAACGATCCAAACATTACATACATTCTTATTACTTCGGAATTGAAGCATACTTATTACAACATATAACAAAACCATGAAACTACTGTATATGTATAGTGTCTTTAGAAACTGGGAAACATAAACAACTGGTTCATAAGAAATATTCATTGACTCCCGTCTATTTAATCATATTTAGAGTCCCTTTTGGAATAACCTACTTAATACCCTTCTTCCTGACTTGGGGGAAAGAAAACCTAAAAAAGGGTGAGCTAAAATTCTTACTAAGTGTAAACAAAAGAAATATCAACCATATCATATTCATAAGAACATAACATTTTGGAAAAATTAACCTAAAAAAAGAGATTATAATATGACTACATAGGATAAATCATAGTGGTGAATTGTAATCCAAATAATCATAACATAAAACATGAAACTTTTTTGCATACACACATAATGATAGAAAATCATTTCATATTAGTCAAGGATCCTTGCCAAGACCATCATAGCGGACAAAGTCCATTACTGAACCAAGTTCACTCCTCGTTCCAGTCCTGTATCACTAAACCAGATTAACTTGTCATTCCAGTAATGTCTATATCATGAGATATAAATATTTACCCAATGCATTGGAGGGAGATATAGGTCCCACCCATCTCATAATGAAACCATTCCTATGCGTTCCACAAAATCATAAATAATAGCATAACCCATTTAAAAAAAAGGGAAATCCTAAACATCATGCCATCATAACATTATCTATTTAAGATAAAAGGACATCATAAAACTAATTCCATCATAAAATAATCAAATCAATGTAAAAATAGGGATATAAACATAACCCCATTTTATCTTAAATGGAAAATAATTTCGAAAAAAAACACTTCAACTCTATTCTTGTTCAAAATATCCTTTCCACTTCAATTTTTTTTCCTTTTATAACATGTCATTCAATATTAAACAAGAAAAGGTTGATTAAAAATAAACATTTAAACTTTTAAAGGAGTCTTCATGGAAATAATGTTCTATGAAATTATAAAAATCTATTCATATCGTATAATTGAAAAAAACATTCTTCTCGTACTTTTGCTGGAAAAGTAAAAAAGTACCTCATACTAAAACGACAAAAAATTCCTTTCACAACTTTTACTATAAAATCACAAATGGGTAAAATTGGTTTTAAAAAATTGTAGGAGGATAGAAATAATATTATATAT
Source organism: Viscum album (assembly GCA_963277665.1). Taxonomy (NCBI): domain Eukaryota; kingdom Viridiplantae; phylum Streptophyta; class Magnoliopsida; order Santalales; family Viscaceae; genus Viscum; species Viscum album. The sequence goes on from CAUJRU010000072.1 coordinate 488,430, forward strand.
TGAGGAAACATGAATGTGGATGATGAATATTCCCCAATAAATTCTGAAGTATAAACAATCTCGGATAAAAATTAGATTGCAAGATTTTCTTTTACCTTAGGTCTGATTTGCTTTGTATGTATCCAAACCTCCTGTATAATGATTTAAATAAAGTCATTGAATTATTAAAAAATCATATTAATTTTTATGATATCATATATGGTTATATTATTATATTCTTAATAGTAATATTTCTTTGCTACTTTTTATTCGGGTGTTCATTGCTTTATGTTCTTATGCATGTTTTGTCGAATAAATTATTATTCTTATATTTAGGTTGTAGATACCTCATTTACAGAATTGTATTAGTGTAATTTATATCATATTTATTCATTAAATATATTTATATAATCATTTTTCAATGATTCCCATGTAGAACGATTTTCATCACATCATGGAGACAGTAGGCCGTACGTACGCACAATTGATGATATAGTTCCCCTGATCATGGAATTGTGTTGAAGTGTAATTATAATATTTAAGAATCAATATAAATTTAAAATAATAATATATAGTTATTCTTTACACCATTATACCCATCCATGTAAGGTGGTGGTGGAAAACAGATTACACCACGGCGTGGAGACGGTATTTTGTACGTACACACGTGCGGTGATTTAGTTTTCCATAGGATGGATAGAAGGTGAAATAGGGTTGTTTCATATTTATCATAACATATCAGTATATTAGTGTCACTGATGTTATTACTTCATATTGAATCAACTAATGTATAGGAAGTAGGAGAAGAATTAAATTTGAAATAATCGGTAACGAATATTACCTCTTCTTCGACACGCCACTTTGAAACATCCTCTTAGGGCACTAAATCTTGGTCTTTGAAGAAGAACAGGTCCTCTAGTATGTTTCTAGGGAAGTTTATAAGGGAAATGGTCAGGTTTTGGCTGATCTTTATGGATCAAAATTGTGTGAGGAGGAGAGGGAGGAGGTGCCCCTTTATAAGGGGGAGAGGGGAACCTTTGAAAAAACATAGAATATTATTTTATACTAAAGTCATATTCAGTTTATAATAGCTCAAAATTGATTTTTTTTGAATCTAAAGTGGGGATGGGTAGAAATACTCTCAACCAATAGGTTTTAAACAATTTTAGGAATCTATTTTAACCTTATCATTTAGATTTAACTCTAAGTTAAATAATTTAACTTTTACCGTGTCATCTTGTTTTCTTACACTATATTGTTAATAAAAATACTAAAACAAGCCAAAATAACCCCAAGTAGTTCATTATTAATATATATAACCATATCTAAATCATTTTTCCAATCCTTAGATTTTTAGGAATAGAATAAAAATAAATAATATAATATTTGTTTTAAAAACTATTTTATGTCAATTTTGAAACTATTTGGTAATTGATTTTTGTGAATATCATAACAGAATGATTAGTTCGAAAAACGATTATTAAATAAATACTAACATGTCATATTGACATATAAAATTAGTGTAATTCATATAAAGTCACAAATTACATTTATCTTGGTATTTATAACACCAATTATGTTAATATTTCATTAATAATATAATTACTTCATCATCATTGTGTCATAAATAAATTAAATTATTTAATGTCTAAAAATTATAAATAAAATACCATTTTGTAGGAAATATTTTTATATTTCTAATGAATATTTATAGTAGAAATTATCTTATGTATAACCCTATGTTAAAAATGTTTTAGTTATTAAACTTTGATTTTAACTCTTTTAACTCTTCATTAAATAAAATAATAATAATTTTCCTAATCTATTACAAGTGGACCTAAAGGGTAATATTTTATTCCTAAAGTTATTTTTGGTCGAATTAAATTTATCCAATATAATTAAGACATGTGTTAGGGTAATAATAATATCATGTTTACCCTTAATTACCCTATAAACTTTTAATTGTGGTAAATAAAAGTAAAAAGTTACTATTAACTAAAAAATATTTTTATCTTATTGAACCACATTTTAATCCTTGATATTAACTGTATCTCTTTAATTTTCGAAATTCCACTCACAGAAGTGTAAAAATTATGTTTTCTGAAAATTTTAAAATTCTCCTAGGAGGGGGGTAAAAGACGGTGAAAAGTCCAATAAATTGTTTTATACATTTAAAATTATTATAAAATTACTCTGATGAATTACATTGAACTTATATAGGTATTATGTATCAATTTTGACCTAAAAAAAATTTAAATAAAATAAATAATTATATAAATAAAAATTCAGTTTTTAAATAGTAACCCAATGTTTTCAGTATTCATAAAAAATTGAATGTTTTCAGAAAAAGGCCTAATATTCACCCTAGGATAATTTCTATATTCCAAATCCAAAAATGAAGTCTATTTTGAAAGATAAAATTTATAAAATTTTCAAAAGTGGGTATTACTATTCATAACGGCTAGTTTATATAATATTTTAATAACATATCGTTGTTTAGTAAAACTCGGTATTGCGTACAACACACGCTATCATGGAAGGTCGCGATTATGTGCAAATCAAGCCAAGATAGTGTTGTGTGTAATGAAATATTCTTTTGATGTTGTGTATAACATAATACATAATAAAAATATATACTTCTCATAAAATATCAGGGTGTTACATTCTACCCCCCTTAAAATGAATTTCGCCCTCGAAATTCGTCACTTCATAACAAAGAGACGAGGATATATCTCCCCCATAATATCCTCAAGCTCTCATTTAGCTTCTTCTAATTGGTGGTTCCTCCATAAAACTTTCACCAAGCGATTGGTCTTGTTCCCTAAATGGTTTTTGCAATGATCTAGAATATCTATCGGTTGTTCTTCCTAAGAAAGATCTAGCTCCAACGGTACAACTTCTGATCTTAGTATATGTGAAGGATCAGGTATGTACTTTCACAATAGAGATACACTGAACACATCGTGAATGTGATAGAGATTCGGTGGAAGCGCCAATTAGTAAGATACCTTCCCAAAACGATCGAGTATTTCGAAAGGACCGATATACCTAGGGCACAACTTTCCCTTCTTTTCATATCTCATTACTCTCATCCAAGGAGATATTCGTAAGAACACATAATCACCCACTTCAAACTCTAGGTCTCTTCTTTGGTTGTGGGAATAACTTTTGTGTCGAATCGGAGATGCTCTTATGTGTTGTTGAATAGATCTGACCTTTTCTGCCATCTCATCAACAAGATCAGGTCCTAATAGCTTTCATTCCCCAAATTCATCCCAGCAAGTTGAAGTCCTTCATTTCATTCCATAGAGAGCTTCATAAAAATCCATCTGAATACTAGAGTGAAATCTATTATTATAAGAAAATTTCACCAAAGGTAGGTGTTGATCCCAACCACCTTTGAAATCAATAGAAAAAGATCTCAACATGCCTTCTAGAGTTTGAATGGTTCTCTCAGACTGACCATATTTATGAGGATGATAAGCAGTGCTGAAACTCAACTCTATATCTAAAGTATGCTGGATAATTCTCTAGAACTTCGAGGTAAACCTCGGATCCTGAACAAATATAATTGAAATTGGTACTCCATTCAATCTTACCACTTCCTTTACATATATCCTGGCAAGTTGATCAAGAGAATAATCTTCACTTATAGCAATGAAGTGTGCTGATTTCGTAAGACGGTCTACTATAACCCAGATAGAATTATTTCAATCAGATGTTTTAGGAATTCCAGTGACAAAGTACATAGTGATGTTTTCCCATATCCATTAGGGTATGGGTAATGGTTGTAACATCACATTAGACTTCTGTCTATCAGCTTTAACTTGATGAAAAACCAAGCATCATGAGACATATTCAACAACATCTCTTTTAATGCCATCCCACCAGAAGTACTCTTTCAGGTCCCTATACATTTGCGTTCTTCCAAGGTGAATATGGAGTGAAGAACTGTGAGCCTCATCCAGCAGCTCCTTCTTTAATTCTGGGATGGGAGGAACACAAACCCGATTGCTAAACCTTATTGTCCTATCACAATCATGGTTGAATTCAGGAACATTTCTCACCTTCTTTTGTAACTCTAAATCTTCTTTTTGTGCCGCTTTAATCTTCACATGTATATATTGTTGAAGATTCATTTTAGAAAGATAATAATTTTCCCCTTCAAATATAATTCCAAGATCCATCCTTTCTAAATCCATAAATATTGGTTCTTTTTTGATCCTCATCATTAAATAGCTAGCATGGTCTTGTCGGCTTAATGCATCTGCCACCTTGTTTGCTTTCCCAGGGTGATAATGAATTAAGCAGTTGTAATCCTTAATCATCTCCAACCTTCATCTTTGGCACATATTCAGCTCCTTTTGTGTGAAAATATACTTTAAACTTTTATGATCAGTATAAATATCACACCATTCACCATAAATATAATGCCTCCAAATCATTAATGCAAAGATTACCGCAGAAAACTCCAAATCATGAGTTGGGTAATTTTTCTCAAAGATTTTCAATAATCTTGAGGCATAAGCTATCACCATGTCATTTTCATGAGAACACTCCCTAGTCCCTTCTTGGATGCATCACTGTAGATCACAAACCTTTCTCCACTACATGGTAGTGTGAGCATAGTTTCACTAGATAACCTTCTTTTTAACTCATTGAAATTCTCTTGACACTCCTCCATCCAAACAAACATAAAACCTTTTTGAGTCAACCTAGTGAGTGGATTAGATAACCTTGAAAAATCTTTCACAAAACGTCGATAATATCTAGCCAGACCGTGAAAACTTCGAATCTCAGTTACTGTTGTTGGTCTCAACCATATTTTGATAACCTCTTCTTTTTTTGGATCCACAGATATCCCCTATTTTGAGATTATGTGACCCAAAAATGAAACTTTTTGAAGCCATAATTCACACTTGGTAGTTTGGGCATAAAGATTGTCTTTTCTTAGGGTCTAGAATACAATTCTCAAGTGATCTTTATGTTCTTCCTTTCTCTTTGAATAGATAAGAATATCATCTATAAAGACTACCACAAACTGATAAGGATATTCTCTAAAGACTTTATTCATCAGATCCATGAAGATAACAGGGGAATTAGTAAGATGAAATGGCATCACTATAAATTCATAGTGTCAATACCTTGTACGAAAAGACATCTTTGGAATATCCTCCTTTTTTGAACCTTAATTAATGATACCCTGAACGAAGATCAATCTTGGAAAAGTATTGAGCTCCGTGTAGTTGATCAAATAAGTCATCAATGCGTGGGAGAGGATATTTGTTCTTGATAGTTATCTTGTTAAGTTCTCGATAATCAATGCAGAGTCTCATTGATCCATCTTTCTTCTTAACAAAAAAAAATGTTCTCCCCAAGGTTACGCACTAGGGAATATGAATCCTTTATCAAGATTCTCTTGCAGTTTCTTCTTCAATTCCTGCAACACAATTGGGGCCATTCTATATGGTGTCTTTAAAATAGGCATAACACTCGGTATGAGTTCTATTGAGAACTCAACTTCAAGGTTTAGTGGAAGACATCACAATTCCTCTGTAAAGACATCATCAAACTCTCTTACAATGGGAATATTATCAATCGTGAGTTTCTCTCCAACCATTTGAGATAAATAACCTACATTTATTGGAATCAATACTCATAATATGGAAGAAATTTACACTGGAAGGTTATATTCGTCCTTGCATCAATAGATGATAGTAGATTGATCGGGAAAATTAAATCTGATTCCCCTTATTTGGAAATTGATATGAGATCTGTATAAAGAAATACAATCCATGCCATGAATCACATCAAATTTCACTAAATGAAGGATCAAAATATTTTCAAGAGGAACATTCCCACAAACATCAATTGGAGAAGAATTGTAAACTTTTGATGCGACTGTTCTTCCATTAGGGGTTGTCACAACTATCTCAATAAATAACTACAGTGATACTAAGGTGATAAACTAAGAAAACATTTTAGAAATAAAAGTGTGGGTGGATCCAGAATCAAATAAAAAATTTGATACTTTAGAGTGGAGGTTAAGTGTACCTTTTACCACGTCGTTATCATACTCCAAATTGTCGATAGAAATTGCTTGTGACTTTCATTTTTCTTTGGACATAATATTTTTTTGATGTTTATCATCATAAACAACCCTTGGATTAGGGCATTGATTGGCATAATGCCCCATTTCCTTGCCCTTGAAACATTAATGTGTAGGAGGTGCATTCTGTGAATCCCTTTCTTGGGTCACATCATTAAACATCTTCTTCCCATTATTTTGACATTCAACTGCCCAATGACCTTCTTTTTCACACTTAAAACATTTAATGGTCCATTTAGGACAATTCCCTCCATGTTTCTTTCCACACATTGTGTATAAGGGAAAACTCAACATATTTTCAGTGTGGTCTTTAGATTTTCCTTTGAAATCCATTTTCCACTTCTTATCAAACCCATATGATTGATGGGTTACTCCAATCTCCATCTCAACCTTGAGAGCACATCAAACAATTTCATCATAGCTATTGAAGTCCCTTATGGATACAACCCTTAGAAGACTTGGTTTTAAGCCTCTAAAATATCGATCGATCTTACCCTCATGTTGGATAATAATTCCGGAAGCGTACTTTGCAAGTCTGGTAAAATTTGCTTCGTAGGTACCAACAGATTCATCATCCTTTTTCTTCCATTCAAGAAACTCCTTCTCCATCTTTGTTCGAATAATACGAGGGATGTACTTATTGAAAAATAAGTTCTTGAACTCGTCCCATTCCATGGAGTAAATTTCATGCCTTTGACTCGTATTCTTAATAAGATTCCACCATTGATTAGCTTCACCTTCCAAACACAAAACTGCTGCAATGTCTTTATCATGTTTAGAACATTGTAGAACTGAAAATATATTTTTAGTGGTACTGATCCATTGTTCAGCAACTAATGGATTTGAAGACCTGCTAAATGAAGGTGGATGTTGCCTCATGAAGGATTCAACAGAATGTTGCTCCTTCCTTTGCTCGTTGGGAAGTCCAGCATGATTCATAGCATGAGAAAGTTGTGATAGCATGGCTAGAATATTTTTAATTCTAGCTCGCATAACGTTTGGTTGCTCAGGGGGACAATCATTTCATTGCCCATCGCATTCAGCATTAACACGGTTCCTTTGGGTTCTAGCCATTGACTAAAACCAAGAAGCAGAGTGTGAGAAACACTAATCATAACAGAAAAACCACATAATCAAGAATAAAATTTCACACTTAAGGTCTCATCATAGGTTGTTCATGGTCATTTCTAAAATTCTAGGATTTTGTTCTATGCTTAAATATATTCTTAGGTTTCTTACTGAGGATTTCACATCCTAGTTTCCAAAGGTTGACTATACCCTCCCTTTAATACCAACTATAATGACCCACACTTTATATACATTGTTATTACTTCAGAATTGAAGCATACTTATTAAAACATATAAAAAACCATGAAAGGACCGTATAGGTATAGTGTCTTTAGAAACCGGGAAACATAAACATATGGTTCATAAATCATCTACATTGTCTCTCGTCTATTTCATAATATTTACTGTCCCTTTTGGCATAACCTACTTAGTACCCTTCTTCCTGACCTGGGGGAAAGAAAACATTTAAAAAGGGTGAGCTCAAATTCTCAGTAAGGGTAAACAAAAGAAATATCAATAATATCATATTCATAAGAACATAACATTTTGAAAATATTAACATGAAAAAGAGATCATAATATCACAACATTGGATAAATCATAGTGGTAAAATGTAATCCCAATAATAATAACTTAAAACATGAAAAATTGTGGCATAAACACATAACCATAGAAAATCATTTCATATTAGTCAAGGATACTTTCCAAGACCATCGTAGAGGACAAAGTCCATTACTGAACCGAGTTCACTCCTCGTTCTAGTCCTGTATCCCTGAACCTGATTTACATGTCATTCTAGTAATGTCTATATCAAGAGATATAAATAATTACCCAATTCATTGAAGGGATATATAGGTCCCACCCATATCATAATAAAACCATTCTTATGTGTGCCACAAAATCATAAATCATGGCATAACCCATGTAATAAAAATGGGATTCTTAAACATCATGACATCATAACATAATCCATTTAAGAAAAAAGGACATCATAAAATTAATTCCATCAGAACATAATCAAATCAATGTAAAAATAGAGATATAAATAGAACCCTATTTTATCTTATATGGAAAATAATTTTGAATAAAAACACTTGAACTCCATTCTGGAAGAAAATATCATTTCTACTTCAAAAACATTTTTCCTTTATTAACATGTCATACAATTATAAACTAAAAGAAGTTGATTAAAAATAAACGTGAAAACTTGTAAAGTATTATTCATGGAATTAATGTTATATTAAATCATAAAAATCCATTCATGTCGTATAAGTTAAAAAACATTCTTCTCGTACTTTGGATGGAAAATTTAGAACGTACCTCATACTAAAATGACAAAAGATTCCTTTCATATCTTTTACTAAAAACTCACTATTGGGTAAAATGGGATTTAAAAAATTGTAGGAGGATATGAATAATATTACATATTGATGAAACATGGATGTGGATGATAAATAGTCCCCAGTAAATTCTGAAGTATAAACAATCTCGGATAAAAATGATATTTTGAGATTTTCCTTTAACTTATGCCCGATTTGATTTGTACATATCCGAAAATCCTGTATAATGATTTAAATAATGTCATTTACTTATTACAGAATCATATTCATTGTTATGATATCTTATATGGTCATATTCTTATCTTCTTATTAGTAATATTTCATTGTTACTTGTTATTCTGGTGATCATTGCTTTGTGTTCTTTTTCATGTTTTGTCAAATAAATTCTTATTATTCTTTTTTAGGGTATAGATACCTCGTTTCCATAATTTTATTAGTGTAATATATTTCATATTTATTCATTCAATTTATTTATATAATCATTATTCACTGAAGATCATGTAGAACGAGTCACATCACATCGTGGAGACGGTAGGCCGTGCGTACACATGAGTGATGATATCGTTCCCATGATCATGTAATTGTATTGATGTGTATGTATACTATTTCATAATAAATATCACTTTACAATAATCATATATATTTTTTATTTACACCATTATACCCATCCAAGTAAGGTGGTGGTGGAAAACAGATTACACCACGGCGTAGAGACGGTATTCCGTACATATGAATGCACATTGATTTCATTTTCTATAGGATGGATATAAGGTAAAAAAAGGTTGTTTCATATTTATAATAAAATATATGTATATGAGTGATACTGATTTTGTTACTTCATAATGAACCAAAAAAATAAGATGAAGTAGGAGAAGAAGTAAATTTGAACGAATCGGTAATGGATATTACCTCTTCTTCGACACGCCTCTTTGAATGCTCCTCTTAGGGAACTAAAAATTGGTCTTTGAAGAAGACAAGGACCTATAGTATGATTTTAGGGAAGTTGAAAAGGTAAATTTGAAAGGGCTGGCCAAACTTTAAGGCTCATAATTGTGTGAGGAAGAGATGGAGGATGTGCCCTTTTAGTAGGGAGGAGAGCAGCACCTTTGGAAAAACTTAAAATATTATTTTATAATACAGTCATATTCAGTTTATAATAGCTCCAAATTGAATTATTTAGAAACTAAAGTGGGGATTTGTCGAAATCCTATCAGAAAATAGGTTTTAGACAAGTTTAGGTAACTATTTTAACCTTATCATTTATATTTAACTCTAAGTTAAATAATTTAACTTTTACCATGACTTCTTGTTTTCTTACACAATATGGTTAATAAACTTACTATTACAAGACAAACTAACCCCAAGTGGTTCATTATTAATTTATATATCTTTATCTAAGTCATTTGGAAGAACCATAGATTTTTTTGGAATACAATAATAATTAATAATATAATATTTGTTTTAAAAACTATTTTATGTCAATTTTGAAACTATTTGGTAATTGATTTTTTTGAAAATCATAAAATCATGATTAGTTCAAAGAAAGTTTATTGAATCACTACTAGCATGTAATATTAACCTATAAAATTAGTGGAATTCATATAAATTCTCAAATGACATTTATCTGGGTATTTATAACATCAATTATGTTAATATTTCATTAATAAGGTAATTACTGCATCATCATTGTGTAATAAATAAATTAAATTATGTAATGTCTAAAAATTATAAATAAAATTCCATTATGTTAGAAATCTTTTTAGCTTTCTAATTAATATTTATAGTATAATTTATCTAATGTATAACCCTATATTAAAAATGAATTAGTTATTAAACATTGATTTTAACTCTTTTAACTCTTCTTTAAATAAAATAATAACAAGTGTCCTAATCTAATACAAGTGGACCTAAAGGGTAATATTTTATTCCTAAGGTTTTTTTTGTTGAATTACATTTATCTAATAGAATTATGACATGTGTTAGGATAATAATAATATCATTTTTACCCTTAATTACCCTATTTACTTTTTCCTATGTTAAATAAAAGTAAAAGGTTATTATCCACCAAAAATTATTTTTATCTTATTGAACCACATTTTACTCCTTGATATTTATCGTGTCTCTCGGTGTTTCTGTATGATCTAAATAATGATGTGGATGCTCAGTTTATAAGAGGGGGGGTGAATTGTATACTTTAAAAATTCCTTTGGAACCGTTAAAGTTAGTAATGAATAACTATAGTTTCCTTATGCAAAGGAAAGGGATAAGTTTAACAAGGTTAAACTTAAGAAAATTCACAACACCTCTAACACCAAATGAAAACTTGGAAAGAGATTCCGAAAGTAGGTTCCAGAAATATGGTTCCGGAAATTGAAACTTAACAAAAGATTACAATATGAGATTCTACCTTAAAGTGTATAGAATCTAAATGAAACAGAGTACAAGTAAGGAAGTATAAGAAAGTTATACTTTCCTTATAATACAAAATGCAGTGGAAATATACAAGTAGTAAAACTATAGGTAACAAGATATAAGTCTTTTATCCCAAAGAGAAGGTTATCCAACAACCTTGGATAAAGGTCTCTTGATTTATACATTCAAGCAAGTCTGTCTTACCCACACTAGGGTAAGCCCTTGATACGAAGATCGGAGTATCTGTCTTTCTATTCCCGCAAGCCCTCAACTTCAAGGTAGTTGGAAACCTCTCTCTTCCTCAGCAAGGAAGCCCTCAACTTCAAGGTGTTGGAAACCTCTGTCTTCCGATCCCCGGAAGTCCTTGAATGTAATCCCCAACATTTGGAGTCACAAAAAGAAAAATTTGAATGAGCGGTTCAGTACGCAGAAGGCATGAAAATCTTTCTTTCTCTAGAAATCACCTTAACAGTTTGTGGTCTCTAGATTGATCAACTTCATTGTCTCTTCTTGAGCTCTTTCAAATGAGCTCCTATTTATAGGTAAGGATGACTTCCTTCCCAACAGTCATATTTTCCTTAAAAATTGGAAGGACCTGTACACCTGTCATTTAACCAATGGTTAGTTTATAACAGAATAGAAGACATCGTTTTATAACAAAATAAGTGTAACAGGATGTATGACATCGTTTTAAATTATAACTCAAAAGTTTGGAGTGAATGTTCGGAGTGTAAACAAAAAGTCAAAGAGTAGACAAATTATAAAAGTGTAAGCAAAAAGAAAGTTCGGAGTCTAACCAAAAATAATTTTTGGATTCTAAATAAATTCAAAGTGTATAAAACAAAGATGGCCAGATTCTTCTAAATAGGTGAATTCGGAATGAGAATTCGGAATGCGAATTTTTCATCAGAATTCGTAATCAGAAATCGTAATGGAAAATTTGTCATAAGAATTCGATGTTGAACTTCATGAGAGTACATATCCATAATTCAGAGTTGATCTTTTTTAAAGTTCGTATCCAGAATTCGGAGTCGATCTTCATTACAGTTCTCATCCAGAACTCGGATTTGATCTTTATTAAAGTTTGTATCCAGAATTCGGAGTCGAGCTTCATTACAGTTCTCATCCAGAATTCGGAGTTGACCTTTATTAAAGTTCGTATACAGAATTCAGAGTCGAGCTTCATTACAGTTATCATTCAGAATTCAGAGTTTAAAATAGAATGCTATTAAATCGAAGTTTTAAACACTTCCAAAAATCTGGAAATGAATCTGAATCTTGTACTTGAGAAATATATGGATGAAAATGTGATAAGGATAATTTTTCTTAGAAAAGCGATTTCCCTTACAAAAGCAATTTTCCTTATAAAAGCGATTTTCTTAAAGATAAGGTGTTTGTGATTTTCAAAACAAGAAGAAATGGAAAAGTCATAAGGAAAACCTTATTGACTCAACTGTTTATAAATTTCACTCACAGAAGCATTAAAATTAAGTTTTATGTAAATTTGAAAATTCTCCTAGGAAGTGGGAAAAAGACGGTGACAAGTTCAATAAAATTTTTATATATATAAAATTATTATTAAATGACTCCAATCAGTTACATTGATCTTATATAGGTATTATGTATCGATTTTGACCTAAAATAAATTTAAATAAAATAAATAATTATTTAAATAAAATTTCTGTCTTTAAATAGTAACCCAGTGTTTTCACTATTCATCAAAAATTGAAGGTTTTTAGAAAAATACCAAAAATTCATCCTAAGCTAATATCGATATTCAGAATCTAAAAATGAAGTCCATTTTGAACGATAAAATTTATAAAATTTCAAACAGTGGGTATTACTATTCATAATGGCCAGATTATATAATATTTTAATAGCATATCGTTTTTTAGTGAAACTCAATATTGCGTACAACACACGCTATCGTGGAAGGTCGCCATTGCGTGTAAAAAAATCCAAGCTAGTGCTGTGTGTAATGAATGATTCCATTGATGTTACACATAACATAAGACATAAGAAAAATATATACTTCTCATAAAATATCAGGGTGTTACAACCAAGTATGAAAATGAGCTTCCCTTAAGATATGACAATCAATGATTAATATGTATGACATTTAGAGAATATTTTATATGTATTTGAGGTTCTTCATCGATAGAAAATCATCCTCAAGTATTGGAGATTCTTAGTCAATTGTATCCTTTAATACATTATATAGAAATCTCCTGGTCATTATGATGACCATACTGGTTTTAAAGCCACTTAGTGGGGCACTATAAGTTTATTGGCATTCAGAGGGACATTGATTATTTTATAGTTGGGATCGTACCGGTAGATGTTCTGCTTACTTATCCTTGTTAAAAAAGGAATCCAAAACCAGGTTTTTCTTGAATTAAGAAGTGTGGGTCTTATGTATGATTAACTACCCAAAGAGATGTGTCGTGGATACTTTTACACTCCAAGCTCACGTGAGTCATGCTCAGTGTGAGAAACATGAGGTATCAGTAAACCTGATGATTTTTTACATGAAAAATGTGGTCACAAGGAATAATATGGGACTTATGTATGTGTCGACTGTCCAAGTAGATGACGATCAGGACTTTCATTTGGGGAGAAGTCCGGGAACAAGGTCCATAAACGTATATGTGCTTTATAGAGACTTGGATACTTAACATAGGACTTACTCCTGAGAAGGATGCCCAAATTAGAAGGGACTTATGATTGTGTTTTATTCCTAAAATGGAAGCCCAAATCAAAATGAAATTAAGACTAGTTAAGAGAAATTAAGACTGGGACTTATTCCTGAGAAGGATGCCCAGGTTAAAGGGACTTGAGAACTAGGGCTTACTCATGAGAAGGAGACCAAGGATAAGGGAACTTGGACTGGGGATTACTCCTCAGAAGGAGACCTTGGTTAAGGGAAATTGGGTCTTACTCTTAAGAAGGATGCCCATATTAAAGATCTTCTCATCATAAAGGACGAGGTTGAATGAATGAAATATCTAACCTTAATGATGTAAAGACCTGTAAATCACAAGGTTTTAAGAGATTTTCCATAGAATTCCTTCTAGATAAGGAATCCAACAAAGGAACCATGTAATAAATGACTTTGAAAAGGGGTTTTGAAGGCTAAATCTTGAAGAGTAGAGGTGGAATTGAAGAAAATAATTGAATAAGCAGGAGGGGCACCCAAAAAGAGGTAGGCACTCAAGTCTTGTTGGGGAGCACAAGTATTAGTCACGCAAGTATAATTGTGCGACAAATGTATACTTGCGGAAAGGTCAACCCATAGGGTAATACATGGGAGAGGCTTGTCCCAAGCTCTAAGTATTATCCCTAAAGACTTTAAAATGAGTGGCGCACAGGTTATAATGAAGTGATAAGGCAGTGCGTAGGTGTGTCCATTTTCCCTTATGGGTTAGACACTTAGGGGCACAAGTGTTAGTGAATTCCAACACTTAGGTCTTGTCCCCCCTCTTTAGATCTTCCATTATAGGTAAGAAGTTACCTTAGAAGTGTTCGAAGGACTTCAAGAAGAGACTAGGTTGTCGGGATCTCAAATATGACATTTTGAATTTTCCCTCTCCCGAAATGGGGGGCCCACAAGGGGTATTTATAGGCTGCTGAAGACCTTGGGAGAAAATCAAATAGGTCGCGCAAGTCACCTATGTGCCCAATATGTGGCGCGAAAATATACTTGCTCGACCATGATGAAACTTGCGCGACCCTTACTTAATGGAATCCTTGTTCAAGCCTTTGTCAATTTTTCATGTTTCTTCAAAGGTTGAATCACATGGTGCTAAAGGTATTTCCCTTTCCATTCGTTAGACTCTGTGATGGAAAGGAGTGTCAATAGTATGGCTGGAAGATCATGTTCATGAGTCCCATTAACATAGTAGGTGTGTTGGTTATGCCGAATGGAATATCCAAGAACGTGTAGTGGCCATACCGACATCTGAAGGATGTCTTCTGCACATCCTCTTCCCATACTCTGAGCTGGTGTTAACCCGATTGGAGATATATCTTTGAGAACCAACATGCTCCTTTCAGCTGATCAAAGAGGTCATCCATCCTCAGGAGTGGGTACTTGTTCTCCACGGTCACCTTGATCAGGCATATATGATCAACACATAGTCAGAAGCTCCCATCCACCATCTTGGAAAACAAAATCAGGGTTGCCTAGGGTGAAACAATGGGTCAGATGAATCACTTCCTCTGGAAGTCCTCCTGTAGTACCCACAGCTAAAAAAACTCTGCGGGAGCAATCTGATATGCTGGTGTGGATATTAGTGTCATCCTCGGGTAAAATTCAATGTAAAAGAATACCTCTCTACGAGGATGTAGTCTCATAACGTCATAAGGGAAGATATCCTGGTACTGATCCACCACAATAGGAAAACTTGAACTTCACACATCAACCACTACGAGAATGGTGCTAGGCAGCTGATGTCGGATCGGTTACCCCCTCCTCTGGGTAAGTCCTTCCAGCACTGAAAATGATCTCTTCTCACCGGTGAAAGTAAATTTTATCCCATATTCAATGACACACCACACATTTCGCCTAATATAGTCGATATAAGCATGAACTGTGGATAACCAATCTATACCCAAAATGACCTCGTAAGGCCTCGATGCCGCTACTAGATAGTCCTAGCCAAAGCTCTCACCTCCTTGAGTTATCCCACAATTTCGTCGCCAGTGTGTAATTGTCGAATCCTCTCCCGTAGGAGTCTCTAGTCTTATGTATCCATCCAACAGCTCCACCAGAATCTTTAAGCTCCGCACGAGTGCAACAAAAATGAAATAATGACTCGCACTTGTGTCTATAAATACTGATGCAAAGGAGCAGTAGACATAGATATACCTCAAATCATCTTAAGTGCACCGTGTTCGTATTCCTCGACTGCCTGGAGCTGAGCCTCCCCATGTCCGCCAGCTCCATGTGGTTGGGGTGGACCTCCCGGTGGTGGTCTCGGTAGGTCCTCGAAACGTCGTCCACCACCTGCGGCTCAGCCAGCTCTTCTACCATGTTCACTTGCTCCTAGTAGACCACTACGGTCCAACCGCTGAATCTACATGGGAGGTCCCTCTACTGTCTGCTGGTCATCTGCATAGCGGGTCGGGTAGTCATGAGCCATGTGGCCATGCCCGCCGCATGCATAGCACTACCTGCTCCTTGTATGGTTGGCTCTGTCTCGTGTGCCCTGCACAACCGTACATGTATCCTAGGGTTACCCACCTGATGGCCTGGTCAGCTTGGACTTCTGTGACATTAGTCTACTATGGGATGTAGAAGACTCCGCTATGTGTCTCCCAGTGGTGGGTCTCACTGCAGGGGACTGCTCAGAAAGAAAAACTTCCACAAGAATAGCTCACTCTAGTAACCTCGCCTGCGTTGGGATGCTAAGGGAGATCATAAAAGCCCTAATCTCATGCCTGAGTCATTGCTCGATGGTTCGGGCCCTGAAGAATGGGTCCCGCACCATATATGAGGAGTAGAACGAGAGGTCGGTGAAGCTCGCTGATTACTATTCCACCATCATGTTGCCCTGCTGTAGATGAAGCAGCTCCTGAATCCGCACCGCACGAAGGGTGGCTGGAAAAAAATCCGACCAAAATAGGCTATCAAAGTCTGCCTAGAAAAGTGATTCTTCATCATGCACCTAAAGCATTAGGCTCCCCCATCTGCCTGCTATTGCCTGCAGGAGACTCGCGGAAAGGATCACCATTAGGTCGGCTGGTGTCCCTACCAATCTGAAAACTCCCACAACAGCCTCCAGCCAATCCTCAGATGCCTGTGGGTCTATCTCTCCCTTGAACCTGGGCAGCCTCTAGCGCTGGAATTCATGCAATGAACTCAGACATCATTCACTCTCTTCTACTAGAGATAGTGGTATCGGTGGCCCAGCAGGTAGTGTTACCGCCGATGCCTCCACTGTGATGGGGCCCTGCACTGAGGCCTTGTCACTCCGTGGGCTACCATCTCATACACATACCGGAACCCTGGTTGGCTCCCTACATGGGGACATCCTGAAAAGAAACATGTATTCCATGGTCAAAACAATATGCCTGGTGAGATGACACAATGTAATCGCAAAGAAAAGTTTTCAAAGGAAACACACACGCAATAACTGTTTTCATGCACTGAGTCAGAAATCCGAAGTCAGTGTCCTAGTGTATGGATACGTCAGCTATCGCACCAACACAGGTTTCCCTAATCTGATTACAACAACCAAAACACTTAACACTATTTCCATTAAAAGAATAAGATTCCATGTTCTACGGTATAACCAACTCCTCTAATACCAATTTTTCAGGACCCATCCTCAGGGCTCATGCCGTGACTACCCCAAGCCTGCCTTCCACAGGCTAGAGTCTGGGGACTAGCACCAAAGGCATAAATCTCTAAAAATGGGAAGACATTGCCATTATAATCTATAAAACACACAATTATAGTACATGATGGAAGTAAAACACTAAAAAAATGTATACAAAAGAGTGATGAAATGTAAAGGGGCCAGAAATACAAGCCCAACAGGAAAGTACAAGTACAACATAAATGCATATACAAATGAAGAAAAGTAAAGCAGCTACTTGGGTTCCTACCTGAATGGTAGGTACATATGGCCTCCTCAGCACTCCACATCCGTTCATCTGCTCTGTGTACCATCACGACAAGTGGTCCTCCCCAGGGTGCCGTCTAGTCCTGCTACTCTCTGCCTCAGTCAGCAATGTCCTTCATCTTCAATCAATACAACGTGCGGGCATAGCCCATGCATGGGTCAATATAACGATATTCAGTAGGGACCGGGAGACCCCAAAAGGTCTCCCAGAATCCACTACAGATAAACCACTATAGTAAGATACAATCACAATGTTTCAACCATCCCTACTTAGGTATATGCCCATTCATATACCTAGGTTTCCAATAATATCCCATCTCCAACACTCGAGCCAGAGAACAACCCATTCCACAATGGAAGTAAAGTCAATCATCTCGATGATAACAACTTTAAGTCAAGACTCAGCACACAATGGTATTAAACTCAAAAAGAAGTGTAGAAATGATTAGATGTAGCCATTGAAACATCTCCTCTGTCGAACCCACATAGGATCCTGGAACAGTATCAGTGCTGTTGAACCCACGGAGGATCCCTATATAGATGTCATCACTGAAGAACCCACAGAGGATCCTAATCAAGAATCATTACTATTGAAACCACATAGGATCATGGTATAATATCTTCATTGTCGAACCCACAGAGGATCCAGGAATAGTAGTAGGTTCATGTAGGATTTTATCATCACAGTAGTAGCCAACCATCGGGTTCCCGCACACAGCACACTCGATTCCGGGAGGGTCTTCCTCTCAAGAAAAGTGTCGATACATCAACTACTACAAAGTCTCAAGTTGATGTATCCCGTACTTATGTCTCATCATTAGTAACCCAACGCGACAGCAGACGTGTCAATCAGATGCTTGGTCTGTGAGTTATTTGCGTTTCCGTGCCGAGGGCCCGGTTGGATTTAGGTTCAATCCAACCCAGTTGTACCCCAACTACATCCAAACATTAAGTGGGGTATACCAAAAGAACCGCCTCATTCCAAGATTCGTGTTGGCACAGACAGTTTTTCAATCGAACACCCGTAACCCAATATATGGGAAAAACGGAGAAATGGGTTAGAACGGGGTCGGAGTCCGATCCGGCCCAACCATCCCGACCCGACCCGACCCGTTCTGGGCCAATTTGACCCGGTTCGAGTGCACCCGAACTGGGTCCGGCACCGGATTGGGGTCCGGGCCTGTCTGTGTGTCCGACCCGGCCTGCCGGAACCGGCCCGGCCTAGCGGCGGCACGACCCACCACGACGGCCCGGACCACAGGGCGGCCCAGCCCGAGGGTGGCATGGCCCGCGTGTCCCAACCCAAAGCCCAGACCGCAGGGTGGGTCAGGGAGGCCCTTCCAAGATGGACCGCTTGGCCATAAGGGGTGCCAACTCGAGGCGGTGCCCTGCAGGGCCTGCCCTAGCAATCAATGGGGGTTATACCCCCCATCTTCAAAAACGGCCAGCGCGTGGCGCCAGCCCGGTAACTGCGGGACCCTTCGTGTCATGCCTTTTGGGCGCCCACCAGCGGCCGGCACAGCCCGCTGCCCTCCTCTGTCCCCTGCAGCCTATGAACACTATTGTTCTCCATTGGAGTGTGACGGCCCTGCCCCCAGCCCGTCCGACGGCCGTGGCCTACGTGGCCACGATTCCTTCCTCTGCGGCGATGCGACGACACCGCACCCCTCCGACACCACCGCGGCCCACATAGCCACAACCTAGTTCTCTACATGGTGCAATGAAACCATGCCCCTCTGGAGGCCCGGTGGCCCTTAAGTCACAAGATTCTTCTGCGGTCAGCTCGTTGTCAGTCATCACATGTACCACCGTGGCCCATCGGTCACGGCTCGTTCCTCCGGTGGCGCCATTCTGCCACCACCGCCATCAATGAATGAGAACCAATGGAGGATTTTTGGTCCATGTTTGTTCAGCCCACACCCTCCGCGTTAGGGTGATAGATAATAGTTATTATTTAAGCTCAAGAATGACAAAGAAAAAATATCGAAATAATCCAAAATGACCCCTAACTCATTTGTCATTCGTTGACGATAGAAGATGGCATCGTCGTTGGCATCATTCTACCTGGGCGGCTTCTCCTCCTTTGATGAAAAAGAAGAATGTACATTGTCGGCAGTGGAGGTTCCTCCATTCAAAGGTAGTGCCTCTCACATCTCCAGAAATGTGGAAAAAGAAGGTGGAAGGAGAGGGAAGAATATCTCTCTCCAACGGACCCTCCTATCAAACTAAGAAGGCTACTCCCTTAATAAATTAAGGGAGGAGTTACTTGAATTAATGTGGGATTGCAGACCCCACATTATTTCAAATAAAATTGAATAAAAATAAAATAATTTTGATATATTTTATTTTTATTTTACTTTTTCATCTTTTTTTAAAAGAAAACCAACTGTGCAGGTGAAATCTCAACCAACGCTCTAGCCCGAACGCAGCTAAGGTGAAGGTCTCAGTAAGCAGTCATCAGCAAAACGAGTTCAAGGGTGCCCTCATAATTTGATTTCGAGAACCATTACAGATGCTACCAAAACCCATTCAAAAACACTGCGAACGCACTTAGAAACTTCATAAAAACATTCTGAGCACTCCGGGCCTCGAAAGCACGCGTTGTCAGAAACTGAGGACTCTGAACAATTCCATATAATTTAAAAAAATTACATGGGATTTTCCAGGTCTTTATAGTATCCCTCCATATAGTTGAATTATATGAGCAACCGGATTCTAGAAATTGGATACTTGGATTTAAATACTAGAAACGTGGATAACCATTTGGAAGCAAGGATTAAATTTGGTTATGTTGTTTATAATGTAATTTATATATTGAAATCATTAGTAATAGCTTATAAATGATATTTTAAGGATATAAATTATTTTTTAATCCTAGGAACGCATCAAGACCATTATGGAGCATGTTATTTCAGATGAAACATGATATATAAAAACTTTTTTATAAAATATATATTAAGATATAATTGAAATTTAAAAATTATACATAACCCTAAACATGATAATATTAAACCTTAATCAAAGAAAATTTAATCAACAATAGTAATGTATATAGACAAAAAATAATTAATATAATAACACAATTATTGTAATAAAAACATAATAACTTGCACAAACAAAGTTGGTACCTGGAATATATCTTTATATAAGATCTCCTAAGAACAATGAATTTGAAATAATATGGATTGTGGGTTCTTCATTTTTATTTAATTATATTCTCTAAATTATAGTACTGATATATATTTATTACCACTAATTGGGTTGTTGATTACTTTTAATGGTGAAAAGACTATTACTGCAAAACAGTTGAAGTTTAAACTTCATTGAATATGCAGATTTTATAATTTGAAGATTATTCTTATTAGAAATGGTTTAATTTATCTAATTTTTATCTCTAAAATTTTTCAGTATAGTTATAAGAAATCGAAATATTAAAATATCAATATAAGGGTCTTTATAATTTATGTTAGGAGATCTACATCAATCGTTATAATTGATATCACTCAAATGCTCATATCTGGGAAAACATTCATGGCTTAATAGATGTTCATTTTAAGGTGTAAATATTGAGTGATATTGTTTACTATGTAGGGGCCCCATCAATACCTAGACTATCAAATATAAAAAACATAGAAAATGAATGATTCATCATAATCAATAATTAAAAACTATTTTATATCAATTTCGACCATGATAAGCATTATCTACTCATAGAAGGCACTAAGAAGATATACTGGCCTCATGGAAAATAATCCCATTGAACACTTATAAAACCGTTACCGAACCCTTAAAATTGGAATGACCTATATAATATAATCCCATCATGGGATTATCTAATGCATAAAACCATTAACTTGAAGAACCCATCATATAATCTATAATACTATCACTAAGTGCTATCTGGGCACACCCAACATTAAAAATTTACAAGAACCGAATATATATAGAATTCATTAAAATTCATTGAAAAAACCATTATCCATCTCAAAATATATTTATCCATAGAAAAGGAAATGGGTTCCACCATAATATCATTTAATCCCAATAAAAATGTGGAAATGACCTGGTTTCCTGAAAAACCTCATTAAAAATTGATTTTCCCATGAACAATAAATCGGATAAATAAGATTATCCTTGAAACAGAAACCATGAAAAGGAAATGTGTTACAAAACAACATTTTTAAACATTCTTAATGCATGGAAATGAAATGGGCTAAATAAAAATCTCTTTGAAACCTGTTTTACCCATGGAAAATTAATGGGATAAATAACAATATATTTTAAATATGATTTACCCATGAGAAATAAATTAGAATATAACAATCACATTAAAAAAAGAATAAACATTTAAAATAATAAATGAGGATTATATAAAAAAATATCCCCAATGGTGTATAGGTAACAATAAGGGTTATTTACATTGATTAATGGAAATACCTTTAAAATATCATTAAAATAGTCTTTAGGAAAATAATCATTAATTATTCCAAAAATTCCGACAAAACCATGAAAGCTTTTATCCATTAGCCCCATTAAGGGAATAAAAATAAATGAAACTAATAAGATCATGAGAATAATTATATTCAAGATGTTACTTATCAAATTTGAATTATATATTCCCTATAAAATAATTGATGTGTATAATATAAAAAATGTTACAAAGAATGAAAATTTTGACGAAAATCCATTTCTTCTTGGGTAAATTTGATATCGTAATCCCATTAAAGGAAGAATCATAAAATTAAACATTCAATTACCATGATTATAAATTAAATCATGGTATAACAAAAAAATAGTGGTAGAAGATATACCACACAAAATAAAACAATGGTAAATATTAAATTTACCTCATGAATATAAAAAAATTAGATGAAAATACCTTAAAACTTTTGAATCATGAGATCCAGGAAAGAATAACATCTAATATCCCATCCCAGGAGCCACATGATAAATAATCGATCTGGATCACCATATGACCTCAATCAGAGAACCTCGTATAGTAGAGGCTACCGACTAGAAGCATTGGTCTGGTATATCAGTCATTGGGAGACCATACCCTCATTTATCATAGTAAACCACCATTAGAAAGAAATAAAAAAACACAATAAAATATATAACCAGAACAATACTCATGTAATAATACAAAAACATGGGATATAAAATACTCAACTGAAATAGAAAACATTCTTTTCCAATATAAGTGTCATGCCTCTATAATGAAACAAAACGTAAAGACACGATGACTCCCCAAGTGAGTTCTGAACCATGTTTACTCCCCTAGTCTAAGATTAGTCCCAAATCAACAATCCTACTTATGATCTTTTTCCTATTCCTTTGATGGTGCAATATATTATATTTAGGTACCGATCAGGTATCCATAAAAGGTTGTGAGTACGACTAATTTGGCCACCACCAACGGTGTTTAAAAGTAGTCTAGTCAAAAAACAATGAATGTAGTTGTATAAAAAATATGTACCATGAATACAAAACTAGTAATTACATTATCATTTATTTTTATCTAACTACATTAACTCCAGGGTCACCAAGAACACTTGTACCCAAATACCAGCTTCAACTCATGCGGAATCCTGAAGTGTTCTCGATGTAATATGATATCTTAATAACTACTTATTTCCATAATACTATGTATTCAAAGGTGCTATGATATCTCAACACCTGATTTTACTCTCTCTAGAGTTTGAATTTTTTCTTGTGTGATTCCATAACTCAGAGTGCCACTATTTTCATACATTAATTTCCCATTTAAAAGACACATTTCCAATGTTACCAATGTTACAAATGTAATTAAGATGATCATTTTACTATGATTACTCCAAAATTAATGAATTTATTACCATTCTATTACTCATAAGTATAATTATCATATTACCATGTATATGTCCCATTAGAATGGTCATGTTCGGATTATCTTACTCATAAGTATCTTAACCATGTTATCATTTTTACTTCTCAATTTTGAATAAACATGTTCATAATCATTCACATATAATTAATAAATAAATAATTATCCACACCAATTCCATTACTATATCAAATTGTTTTTAAACACATCTATTCTATTAGTTTACTCAACATTTATATAAGTACTTCAAACCATTAATTAATTCATCAATTAATTAATCAATATCCCAATTCATATTCCATAAATAATTTTAAAGACTGAATCATCTCATTCAAATCACAACTTTACACAATTACTCCCACAACTAATTATCTAGATAATATTGTCAAAGGCACGTAATTAATCCACAATTCAATATCTTAGCTTATGCATTTCAATCTATCATAATTAATCCCCTGATTAATTATATAGATTACAACCCCTACCCGTTACAATCAATTTCCCAAAATTAATTATCTAATAGGGAAGCCCCTTAGTCACATGATTAGTTCTCCAATTAATCATATATTTCAAAAATCATTGATAAATAAATTGGTGATATATAATTAACCCAATTTCAAAAAATATATTCCTAATGGAAGCTATCAGTAATTCATTTTTTTCAAATATGTATCATCTCCACAAATTTTGGAATTACATTCCATACCGCCTACGTCAATTCATTGAAAAATGTTCACTCAATAGAAATCCACAAAATCTGAGATGCAGAAATACGTAGATATGTATTTTGGATGTAAATATTTAAATCAGGATCAATGATATCAAGATCTTATAAGTCTTGATCTACATTTACAATATGAGATCTATATCTCACCAGTTAGTTTTAGATATAAAGAAATATAGAATAATGTCCACCCATAAATCAAGGAAATATAGATTATATGAATTAAGATTCGATCCACTTACTAGGAGAAGAGCAGATAATTGATTTGGTCTTTGGATCTTGAAGGATGGAGTTCATAGGACTTTGGAACCCGTCTGGAAAGCTTTGGGATCTCCCAAAATTTCCATGTCCTGAGAAAACGTCAAACAGGATATGATTCATGCGATATGGAGATTTTGAAACTAATTTTTGGGTGAAATGACACCACACACATGTTTTTCTAGCAATGGGTTCATGGATAGTAAAAACCAGGCACCACCATGTGGACCTCACTATTTGGGGTTACACGATTTCCATGGTTTTGGAATATGGTTTGTCAACCCGTCCGGCAGCCGTACGAACCACTCTGCCTATGATCACATGGTTAGCTAGGCTGGCTTCTTAGATTACCATAACCCTGTAGTGACACATATTATAAACTTTCTTCTAAAAATTTTACCCAAGCACACCCAATTAATAATTCCAAATAATGTTCTAAAATAAGAATGAAAAGTACAAAATATTTATCTCGAGATTACTCTAGAATTAGTCGGGATCCTTTAATATATTCATCTTATAGTAGGTCACCCTCAAGCTATAATCATAAAAAATCTACTATTTTGATCCAAAGTGATTTGGACATTAAGTCCTCACATCTTTTTCTTTTTCCAATGTTTCCTATTGCACCCATTTATGTTTCCATAATAGAAGAACAATAGGCATATTCATTCCACATAACACTTTCTTACTATGATCCAATGCACGTATCATATTTTCCTCAAAGAACGCATCTCTCTCAATGTTATCCTCACCCTCATCGATAACATGAGAAGGGTTGGGTTGATACTGCAGAATTATTGATAAATGAAAAACATCATGAATAGAACTATATCTATGTGGAATAGCTAATCAGTATGCCACCAGCCCAATTATCTCTACTACATCAAACGGACCAACAAACCTTGGTTCCAACATTCCTTGGATTTGTATCCTATGAGTATCCAACTTAGACGATACACGAAGGAACACATTATCACCCTCTGTAAACTCTAGGGATTTTCCTCATCAATCAGCAAATGGAATCTTTATAATCTGAGTGGTAGCCATACATTTTCAAATCAATTATACCTGCTTCGTTGTCTATTGCATGAGACTCCATTATAATAACTCTAGATCACCATCCCCCATCCCACATATCAGTGATCTACATCAGATACTGTAAACAACCACATATAGTTCCATCTATTATGTTTGTTGACAACTTTTGTTATAGATGAAATCCACTAAATCAAACTAAATCTCCCAATATTCACTAAAGACAATCACACATTGACATATCATATCCACATGAACTAGAATAGTATGTTTCAACTACCCATCTTTATATGTGTGGAAATATGCACTCAATAATATCTATGTTCAAATCAATTTTTTCAATCCCTATGAGAAGCATTAAGTAATTCATGAATCATGATATGAAACTATAGCCCATGACACTCTAAGTTGAAGGATTATCTCATAAAAATACAATTCCACCAAGTGATCAAATGTATAGGATTCTCTTATAGGTAGGAAATGTGTTGCCTTTTTCATATGATCAACAATGACCAAAATATATTAATTATTCCTGAGAATCTATGGATGATCCACAAAAAAATCCATGTTCATGTCATACAACACCCATTTCTAGATAGGAGACAGTTGCAGTAAACCAAAAGGGTTTTCATTCATTTCCTTCACATGATGAGAGGTGGCTCATCTTGTTACAAACCATGCTATCTTCTTTTATAATTCTTGGCCACTCAGACATTCGTATGACATGGTACATTTTGGATACACCTAGATGCACTTCCCACTTTATGGCAAAAAATTCATATATGAGATACTCTCACATGGTCGTAGGTACCATGATTCAATTATTTACATGGATGATTTCATCATCATCTATCAACCATACCAAATATGTATCCCCACCATCAATGAAATATTTCAAGGATAAGCACTCTTAATCATCATAATATCTATCCGTGATTCGTCTAAAATGCATAGACTCCAAATTAATTGAAACCAAATTCATCGTCTCCAGAGTATCCTAAAACACAACATGTATTTCATTGTGCAATGTCATCATCTTCTACTCTGTATTGGACTCCTATACCATCCAAGTTTGATTTTTTCCCTTCTCAATTTATCAACCACACTATCTCCCTTCTCGAGCATATATGCTAGTTCAAAATAAAAAACATCATATACACAAACCATAATTGCTACTGAAGATTCAAATAATGTTGTGAAAATATATACTTCAAACTCTTATGATCTATATAGACTGTAATCATTTACCCCAAAAGATATTATTTCTAACACATAAGAGGAAAACCCATTACATCAAACTCAAGGTTGTGTGTAGTGTAATTTCTCCCATGATGCCTCAATTGTTGATACCTGTACATAAGAACTCGATATCCTTGGATTAGCCCAACACTAATTTTGATAAATAAAATTCACAATAAACTGTATACTCCTCACATGACTCAGGTAGAATCAAAATTAGTGTTGATGTTAAGTGGTTCTTCAACTCCTGAAAAGATATCTCACAAGCCTCTGACCATTCAAACATTAATCCCATTTCAGTCATGTCTGGAAGGAGTGCTGCTAAATGGGAAATATCTTGGATGAATATCATGTAATATCCTACAAATCCCATGAAACATTCAATATCAAAAACATTATTGGCCTGCTCCCAAGAAACCACTGCCTGAACCTTCTTTGGGCCCACCAACACACCATCATCTGTGATGATGGGCCCCAAGAATATTACTTGGTCAATCCAAAACTAACACTTAGATATCATGGTATAAACTCATTGATCTCTCCATGAACCCATGATGATGACAATATATTGGGGATGATCATAATGAATCATGGAGTACACCAAGTTTTAGTCTATAAACACAACCAAGAACTGATAAAGATACTGAGGAAATATCTTGTTCATCAAACTAATAAAAAAATTTAGTGTATATTCAAACCCAAATGATATTACGACAAACTCATAAAGGCTATATCTGGTTTTGAATGTAATCCTCAGTGTATCATAATTCATTACTCTCAACTGATGATACATGATCTCAAATAAATATTTTAGAACACACATGCTCTAATCATTTTTTCAAATATATCATCAATATGTGGATGAGGATATCAGTTCTCCACGGTCATTTTTTTCATCTTCTAGAAATCGACTCACACACATAAACTCATTTCAGACTTCTTGGTGAACAAAACAGTTGATACCCAAGGCAATGTACTTGGATGGATAAATACCTTACCATCCAGCTCATATAATAGAGTATTAAGCTAATAATGATCGATAAGTGCCACTATATATGGTGTAATAGATATTAAATCAGCCCTCGACATATTCTCAACAGTGAATTCCATATCTCTATCAGGTAGTAACCTAGAGATGACTTCCAGAAAGTCATCCTGAAACTCTTCCACTACTGGTGGATGAAAATATTTACTAACACCCCTTTTATCAAACAACAGACTAGAAACATGGGTTGTGATATCTCTCAATTGATATGTAATTGGCCCTGCTCGAGCTTCTTTGATATTCTACACTCCACAGTGAATGTATTGGTCACCCATATGAGACACAAATGTCACTCTTTTATAGTAACAGTTGATGTGGGATCGGTATACGACTATCCAATCCATACCCATAATTTGATTGAATCCTGGAATATCCACAATATAATGGCACCCTAGAAAACAATATTCCACAATATATAATAAAATTTCCTTTCATATATATATATATATAGAAAATACTCCAAAAAATGTATCGATTGTCAAATCCATGGTCAAAAACTCCACCTTCACGCTGAAACCATTAACATTTTTTGTAGATATAGAATAATTAAATGAACCACTATAAACAAAAATAACTTTCTAAAGTAGAATCTACTATAATTGTTACTCTCACTATCAATGTTACAATCTTGATATCTACTAGTGTAGGATATACTGGATGTAATGGTGCTTCCCTTTTTCCATATGATGTTGTCTCACTCCCATGTGTAACACCACCCTGATGATGTGGGTACTAAATCATAGAATCCCAGCATCAACTACCTCTACTACAAAGGAAATTAGAACTCCAATTGTTATCATGATATGGTATATACGGTCATCTTCCAATTCTATGACACTTCCCTTCTTCTCCTTAAGTACCATCCTATCGCTATGACCCACTGAACTTCTATAGATGTCCCATTTGACTATAAGATTGGCACTCTACTAGTGGTTGGGAATATTGTTGACGATGGTGTCCCAACCTACCACACTGATGACAAACAACCCTAGTAAGGTCATATGTATCCAAAACTCATGTTTACGTACACTTTTTCCAACTACCTAGGATAAATCTGTCGTAATGTCACTTCATACTATTAGAGTTCTCACATCTTGATCTTCTAGTAATAACTAACATCATAGTACTAGAATCCCCCCACAACATCCCTCAACTATGAGAGCCCTATCCACCACTCTAATGGTTATCTCACCTCCTGGTAGTATATCAACGACATGTTCCCATTTTTAAGATGAATAAATCCAACATATTTATCATGTCTCAATGTCTCTGGATAAATGTTTTCATTTAACTTCTACATGAATTCATTCCATAACATACCATTAGTATGTCCAGTTCACATGTAAAAATCCCAGCAGTGATATGTTGAACCACGTAGCATATAAGCAGCTAACTTGACCCTCCTCTCACACAGAGTCTCCATGTAGTCATTTATTGTCTTTATAGACTCTACATAGAATTCAATTCCCTCAGGACTACCCCCTCAAGTAAAATTTAGAGTGTGTTACAACTGAAACACCCTGGTCAACTCAGAAATTCATTTCATAACACACCCTAGGTCTATTTCCATGAGTTTCATGGTGTGAAACAAGTTCTCTCGAAATTTCTACACTTCATCTCCAGGTGTTATGATCGATACCTCATGTTCTCTAACTATAAAATCATTCGAAGTCATTCCCATCAATCATCCCCTTAACAAGCATCGTAGAGGAATACTCTCTACAATTCCAAACACACATTTACGGTTTCAAAACATACCCTTATAACATTTACATAATAGAAAATAATCCACTAAATCATTTTCCCCTACCATGACACATGGTAAAAACCTAGGCTCTATCACTATAGTTAACAATCCTACACCATGGATTCGGGTAACACGGGTAACCCAAAATCATAATCAAGTTTCTCATGTAGACACCGAATTATTATCATTTTTCATTATTTTATAATCTTTCTAAATTCATTTTAGGAATAATTTTTCATTTTAATATCACAATAAGGAAAAAAATTGTGTTTAATAACATGCACGTGAACCTTTTTCCTATGCATGCCTAAAATGATGTATGTTGTAATAAACCTGAATTCTTAAGATGTTTCCTAAAGAATCAACTCTTGTGACATTATTAGCCAAAAATCAATACTCGAAAATTTTCAGTAACAATAATCACATCATTCCACAAGTGTATCACCCAAGGAGAAATAATTTTTAAATTTACCGCTAAAAAAACCCCAAACATAGTAATTGGTTTTTCCCACATACATGGGTTTCAAACTCCCATGCACGAGCTCATTACCAATCTTCATCTCTTCCAAGTATCTTGTAAAAAATTAAAAAAAATAACATTAAAGAATAAGAATAATGAAAATTGGATTTCTGATACAGCTTTTTAACATCTCGACTCAAGTACCATGCAATGGTTCCCTAAGTTGGATTGTCACATGACCTGAGGAACCCAACCCCGTATGACATATGTTGTAGAATTGCACAAGGGTCTGGTAAGTTAGTCATTGGGAAACTATACCTTAATTTATTAGAGTAAATCACCAGTGTAAATAGATAACCAATTGTAGAAGAATATATAAAGACGGACAATACCCAAGTCATGAGATAACCAAACATGATATTCAATACTCAACTAAAATGGAAAACATGTTATTCCAATAGAAATTTCAAGTGTCTATAATTCTACTAAATTTAAAGAAACTATGACTCCCCATGCATGTTCTGAACGATGTTCAGTCCCCACATCCAATCTCCATCCCAAATTATCAATGTAACCCATGTATTTTTCCCTTATTCTGTCGGAGAGAAATATAATCTACCTAAGTACCAATTAGGCAGCCCAAATATGGTGTGATTACAACCCAGTAGGCCACAACCAATGGTGTATAAAATACATATAGTTAAATTATTGTGTATTCAATAATATATGGAATATGTAAAATACAAAAATAACTAGTTGTTACATTAATATTTATTCTTATCTAATGAGATTAATTCCATGATTCACAAAGAGACCTGTACCACAAGAATGAATTTTCTTGTGACAGATCCCATTGTATTCCCAATTTAATCTCTTATCTTAATACCTTTTTCTTATCAGAGATAAATGGTTTCAAATGTGATATGATATCTTAGTACCTCATTTGACTCATGTCAGAGTTCAAATTTTTCTCATGTTAGTCCAAAACTCTGAGTTCCATTATTTCAATTCATTAATTTCACATTTAAAAGCAACATCTCCAATGTTACCAATATCACAAATGTAAGTAAGAAGAACATGTTACCATGGTTACTCCTCAATATAATGACTAGGTTCCCAATCCCTTACTCATATGTATAATGACCATGTTACCAATTATACTTCCCATTGGAATGACCCTGTTTCCATTCTCTTACTCATATGTGTGATGACCCTATTACAATTTGAACTTCCCAATTTTGAGTGACCATGTTCGTATTCATTCACACATTATTAATTCAAAATTTATTATCCACATCAATTAAATTACTAATTAAGACATTATTTAAACACAACCATTCAATTAGTAAACTCAACAATTAACTACGGTCTTCTAACCATTACATAATTCGTCAATTAATTAATCAATATCACAATTCTTATTCAATAATTAATTTTCTGTAATTAATTATCTAATTATAATATCTACTTTCAATAATTAATCCTTCAATTAATTATCTAGATTATATTATAATGTCACATAG
Organism: Viscum album; assembly: GCA_963277665.1. Lineage (NCBI taxonomy): Eukaryota > Viridiplantae > Streptophyta > Magnoliopsida > Santalales > Viscaceae > Viscum > Viscum album. Next base: position 519,857 of record CAUJRU010000072.1, read on the forward strand.
TTATTCTACAATTAATTTAAGAACATATCCATTTTAATATATCAAAATTAATCCCCCAATTATGTAAGTAGATTACAACCCATACATATCATAATAAATTTCCACAATTTAATTATCTAATAGGGTAGCCCCATAGTATCATGATTAATTCCCCAATTAATCACCTATTTCAACAATGATTCGATAAATAAATTGGTCAATATAATTAACCCCATTCAAGAAAAAAAAATTGGTAAATGAATCTATAAATAATTCAGTTTTTTCATTTACCTATCAAATCCATGACTATAAGAAATATATTATAGACCACCAACCAAAATTCATTGATGTTAGTTCACAAAAAATAAATCCCCATAATCTGAGCAATGCAAAAATTCATATATGTGTTCCAGATATAAATCCCAAAATCAAGATCAATGATATTAAGAACATATAAATATAGATCTAGCCCTACATTACAATATCTATATCTCACCGATTATGTTTAGATCTAGAGAAATAGTGAGTGAACTCCTCCAAAAGATCAAGTAAATAGAGGATATTCATTGGGATGAGATCCAATTGTTGTGTGAAGATATGATCTTTGATTTTGGATTTAGATCTTGGAGAATGGATGTCCCACATCCTTGGAACCCCTCCAAAACACTCTATGATCGCCCAAAATCACTATTTACAAATCCATGGACAAATATGGGGAGATTCGAGTGTTTAAGGGATATTAAATCAAATGTTTATGTCAAAGTAAATTGCATCCATAGTTTCCTGGGAAGTGGACCATTGTTAGGAAAAATAGTCTTCCAACCGTACAGACCTCACTATTTGGGATTTCACGCATTACTATATTAGGATGCACGTTTTTTCAAATCGTGCCGAAGTCATGCGAACATATCTTCCTGGGTTCACACAGTCAATAAGGCTAGGAACATGGTTTACCCTAATCATGAGCTAACTGTGAATAGACACATTTTCAAAAATGTCTTATGAAAACTGCACCTAAACACACCATAATTCATAACACCAAATAGGGGTACTAAAATAAGAACAAAATATTCAAGGAATTTCAATGGATACTACTCCAAAAAAGGTCCGTATCATACAATAACATCAATGAGAACATTGAAAACCATAAAATATATTAAAATCATGATGTACATGTCATATAAGTATCATATATACTATATAAAAGAAACTACATACCTTACAATATTATATTCCTCAATCAAATGAAATTGAGACGAAATACCTTACCTTGAGTCTGATATGTCAAGACTTTTCACTATCTTCCCGAATAATAAAAAAATTAACAATCACGGGATATTTTACCAAGTTTATTATTACTTTTATTTCACTAATAAACATGTTATATAAATTGAAGTAATCAATAATATTTATGTTGGGTTTTTTTGACCATATATAGCTTGTGTATCAAAAAGGACTATGAAAGGTTGACTATGGTTAGTAAGGTGAGTATATAGACAAATATAGAAGAATAATAATGACATGATTATCATAATTATAAAATAAATTAAAAACACATCAATAATTATGGCTATGAAATATGATATAATTTTATAATCATGGAGATGGTAGGTCATACGTATTCATGAGTACCATTCCAAATTTCTAAAGATAATTTTGGAATGAAGGTAAATAACATTAATATTAATTGAATGATAATTATATCTTTATTTAAATATTTTTTAATCAGATATACTTTTATAAATAATTATGTTAATTTAAAAGGTATCTCATAGAATCGACAAGGTGTTAATCTACACGTCCAAGAATGACATTATCACTTTTTGTGTGTGTGAGAGGGTAGTAAATAAAATTATATATTATATTCATAGAGATAATATTATGTTATGAATATCATAGATAAATAATTTATATACCATATTTTTAATTAAACACATTATTAATACATTCCATGAGATGTGTGAATTTATCAATCAATTTGAGGAGGGAGTAAAGGAAAAAATAAATGACATATTTACGGGAGGCGGTAGTTCGCCATATATAAATGTAAATTTTGTTACCCATTTAATGGAAGTTTGTTTAGTTTTATGTGTAGACCATAATATAACAAAATATATAATATTTAAGTGATTATTTTTTATAATAAATGAATAATAGTAAATTAAAGGAGTAGATAATGAAGTAATGTTAAATTGCATGTTGATAAAAGTTTATTTTTCTTCAAGTAATTCCTTTTTGTATTCTCAAAAGGACATAATGGATGGATTTATTCACATGTTGAGAAATCTAGGGTCAGGGGAGTTTTTTGGTACATAATATTGGAATTTATTGGACTATCCAAAGTGATTAATAGGTGTGACATAATGGTTGATGGTGAGTGAATTTCTATATTAGTGGGGGAGCTTTATTCTTGTAAATTATAAAATCTAAACACAATTTGGATGTCACCTTTAAATCATGTTTTTCTAAAATGTAAAATTAATTTTTTAAATGGGAATTATGTTCTATAAACATTTAAAAAAATATAATTTTTAACATTTGGTTCCTTAGACATTATGTTTCCATAATGTTTTTCATTATCATTTTTTTTAAAGTAACCAATTTTGTATCCTATTTAATTTAACCATTGAAAATAATTTAAAGTTAGATTTAATATAAAAAAATAGATCGATTGAATAATAAATATTGTGAATAATTATAAAATATATTTTTCTTATTTGGGTTGGAAGATATTTTTGAAACAAGTGCATGTAATGCGCAAGAACACATCTTAACCGGGATCGTGCTAACAAAGTTTTTACTATTTATGGGTCAAAAAATTCATTATAAAGGATACATTTATCCTTAAATATACCATATTTTGACTATATTAACATATATAAATCAAATTTATTAATATATAAATTTTTATAAAATTTAATTCTTTTTCTAGATAACATTTATTAAAAAATAACATTAATGTGAATTTTGATGTATATAAAATTATTTTATTTAAAAAATATCAAGAAAAATGATGTAATAAAACTATATTAGGTAAAAAATGAGTTAAATGATATATTTATGTAAAAAAATTATATAACACAATAATTCATCAAATTTTAATTCCTATTAGTGTTTCTAGAAATTTTATTTTATTTAATTATTAACTAAATAATAAACTAGTTAGAATTTGTTATGAATTTAACGTACTTATATCATATCTAAAAATTAATTTTATATTAACATGATTAAAAATTCGTTTAACATTGAAAAAAAATTATAATTGAAATTATGTAGCATCTTCCATACATTAAATCTTTGTAAATGTTAGAGGTATATAATGTTCCTTTTTTCGTTTTTCCTTGCATAACTTATTATATGGGTCACATTCATGAATATGTGACCCACTAACCCATATTATTATAAATAAGAAAGGATATGGTCGAAATATTTCGAAACAATGTCCTTTTAACATGTTTCATGGTTATTTTGGACCATAAGATTATGGTTTAGTCGTTTTTATGATCAATTTTACCTTAATCAATGTAATTAATTTTAATTTCTTTCACTAATATTTTGGGTCAAAATATAATTTGATCATAGTAGAATTTAAATTTAATAAATATTAAAACCATTTATTTCTATTTTTTATATTCTATTCATAGGATATGAAAAAATATATTTAAAGCTAATCCTGCAGACGTGGTATAAAACTATATTTTTAACGTTAAAATATTCAAAATTTCAATTAGCCTTTATATATAAATTAAATATTAAAATGATTCAAATGATCTAAATTGCGTTAATAGATAAATAATTGATCTATTTAAAGTTTAAAAAATTAAAATATAATTCATCAGTAATAACTATTTAATCAAAGAGGAAATGTTCAACTAAAATGTAGTATTTTCTACTATTCATCACGAAATGAAACTTTTTAGAAAAATATCAAAAAATAATGTTAATCTAATTTTGATGTTATAATATCATAAATAATGTTTATTTATTCATCTAAAAATTATTTAAATGTTATAAAATTATATTTAATATAGGTGTTTCAATAAAAGGTAGTAAAACTACGTTTTAAAAAAGAACAACTATTTAGGCCTAAAATTGGATTTATTCTTATTCATTGGATAATAGATTTATTTTATGAATATAAATAAAATTGATATAAATGAATAAAAATTATTTATTTATTTGTATTATAACTTGAAAATATAATGGCTTAAAAATAACATATATATTATATAAATATATTAGTAGTGTATTATTGTTTGGTAAGACTTGGCCTTGCATGTATCACAATTTATTTAATGTAATTGATGTTCCATGAAAAAAAAGATATATGTGGTGCTTCATGTGATGAAAGATAAACTATATATTTCTTGTAACACTATATATTGTGAATTTAAATTTAATTGAAAAAAATTTATTTCATAAAATCTCAAGTTGTTACATCATACCCCCACCTTAAAATAAACATCTCCCTCAAAATTAACCTCAAAAATCATATGATTAACCTTTATATTATTCATTTATTGAATCCCATATCATAAAAGGGGATAATATAAAATAATCTTATAATTTTAATGTGGAAATCATAATGGTCACCATATGTTATGCTTTACTAGGATTCCATGTAGGTAGAACATAAGTTGGAATGTTATAAATAAATAAATAATTATAGAGGGTAATTGAGGTAATCAATCAAATAAAATGTTAATGATCAATGAAATGTCCAGGGACACAAAAATAATATGTTGAGCTAAAGGGACATATATTCATTATAATTAAACTTATTAGGATAATATTTGTTTTTCAATATCCTTCTCAAAGAGTTAAGAAATTCTATTACAATCTAGACCAATAGAAAAAATTTAATATATATATACATTATGAGTGAAATTTCATTCTTTAGTCAATTTACATATAAATCATATATTATTCTCCAAATTATTTTTATTCTAGAAGAATTATTAACTACTAGAGCACTGAAAGGAATTTTTAATTCCACATAATAATAAAAGTTATAGTCATGCTATTCCACTTGCCTTTAGACATTATGAAAAATAGAAATTGTTTTCCAATGGGTATATAATTAGGAAAATTTGTATATGAACATATGATATATTAATTATATAATGTAATAACTAAATATAATACTAAATTACTCCTTTAATTACTATCCTTCACTATCTTAAAATGTTTCATGACTCAGATTGAAACCCTAATATTAGGAAGATTTGATAATATATTCTTCTATGATAAATAAAACATTATATAGAAAATAAAATATCATATATTCTCTAAATAGACATATTTTTTACCTAAAAAAGGTTATACTAACCGAAACATCATATAGGCATGTAGTTAAATCTGAAATCTATATTATTATTTGGTCATGGGTTTAAGCTTGACAACCTAGCCGGATGTGATGTGTTGTCACTGAGAATATTGGTTGTACCTTATTTTATTAAAATTAAAAATAATTACAACCTAAAAAAACATCATTCTAGCAATAGGGGTAATAAATACCTCATCCCAAAAGAATTCTAAAGACACCATTAAAACATCTGATCACTAAAACCTCCTTAAGGTGTCTACTAATTTCATCATATGATCATCCATATAATAATATACATTTTATAGTATCAATATATATTAAGATAACTTAATAATAAAACAACACACACGACAAAGTTATCTATAGAAAACAATGATACGGAATATAAGAGCATAGAACCTACACTCTAGAATGATGCGCTGAGATCCATTTCATTACATTTCCAGCTATGATTCTGATAGTTAATAAAATATTTTTCTATAAAAACCCTAATACATAAAAGGACAACATATCACTTATATATTTTATAACATTTAATGTTTAGTGTTTAGATAATTATCAAAAACTTACACATAAACAAATCAAATCAACTTGGACTCAAAACCCATCAAAATAACATTTCTCTGATTTAACTGAGATTTTTTTACATCAAAATATTCCATCGACATCATCCTTGAGAAATAATTTATAAACTAATATCATTCAAAATAATTCATTAAAACCAAGAGAAACAGAAACCTAGGAAGGGTGATATATGATAGTCAATAAAGATAAACACAAGAATTAATAGTTAAACTTCATCAATAAGCACAATAGTTCATGAGGGAATGTTGAATTAATAAAATTGTATGATAAAATCCTAAAATAACTGATACCGAAAAATACACGGAATATAAAATTTAAAAAAAATGTAAAAGGAAAGAGTAATCATAATAAATAATGATAATCTATGTGATATCAATATCGATCATGATAAGTATTATGAACTCCTAAAAAGAATAAATAAACATATTGGTATCTTGGAACTTCATCTCATTAGACCCTTATAGAACCCTTTAAAATAGAATAACCAATATGTATGACTTCCATCTCTAGAGTACCCAATGAATCAGAGTGCTATCTTGGCTCACCCGTCATATATACTATAATGAGCTCACGATACACTATCTAGATTCACACATTATTTACACATTCCATGAACCGAATATATTGAGATTTCATCAAGACTAATTGAAAAAATTATATTCATTTCAGAATATAATTAATCCTTGGAATGATTTTGTTTACATAATAATCATTTTGATACATGTTTACATATAAATGAATTGGGTTCCATAATTGTCGAACTGAAACATGATTATACCATGTAAATGAAACGAGATAAAAAAATCATTAAAACATGATTAACCCATGTAAAGGAAATTGGTTCCAAAAAATCTCCTGGAAACACAACCAAACCATGGAGAGGAAATGGGTTAAATAATAATATATTTAAAATGTGAGTGACCAATGGAAAATAAATAGGATAAATAACAATATCATTGATACATGATTAACCAATCAAATTAAAACTGGCCAAATAAAAATATCTTAGAAATAATCATAATACATCCAAAAAATAAATTAGGGTGCTAAAACAATTAAATATATCCATTTATGGATGAGTAACAACAAGGTTTTATTACATTGAATAATGGAAATACCTTTTAAATATTATTAAGACACTATTGATCGGTTTAATCATTAAACATTCCAATGTGTACCATACAACATTGAATCATTTGATCCATTAACCTCATGAATAGAATAAAAATAAATCAATCTTAAAATATCACGATAATAAGGATATTTATTATATATCATGTGAAATATTAATTATATAAACCTTATAAAATAAGATAATTATATAACAAAAAAATGTAACAAATAATGAAAATTATGACAATAATCCATTGCTATATTGGTATATATGAGAATGTAAATTCTATAAAATAAGATACATTAAATGAACTAAATAAATACCATTTTATAAAATAATTCATGATATAATAAATAAAAAGGTTAAGTAAATACACCCCTCAAAATTAGTATGGTGTGAATAAGAAATTTTTCCCTCATATGTAAAATTGTAGATGAAAGTACCCAACAACATGAGTAAATTTTAAATTAAGAGATCTATGAAAAAAATTAAAACATTGAAAACATTAAATACGATGGAATAAATTAATTCCATTATATATATTTAATCATAATAATATATACACCATATAAAAGATATTAGGTTCATAACAATACAACATTCCCCAAATAATTGAAATTGAGATGAAGTCCCTTACTGTGAGTCTGATATTTTCATTATTTTTCTATATAATTATAAAAAATAAAAAAATTTAATTATATAACTTATTCACAAAACTTTAAAGGTTTATTAATAAATTAATTTTACTTATAAATGAGTTATGTACATTTACATTATGAATAATGTTTACGTCTAATGTTTTCACTATATTCTACATATGTCTCAAAATTGACTTCCATTGGTTGAATATAGTCAATGAGTTCATTATATAAACATCTACATATTAATAATATTTGCATAATTATCATATATATAAATTAATTATTATTTTAGAACCCATCATGAATGATTTAAATGATAAATTAACAAAAGATACTATCATGAAGACAGTAGGATGAACATACTCATGAGTAACGTTCCCATTTTTAATAGATCATTATGAAAAGAAGTTACGTAACATTTATCATGAAATAATTATAATTATATTATTTTTAAAATTCTATTTAATCATATATAATTATATATATAATAATTTTTTTGTAATAGGTATCACATATTTTTGAGAAGGTTGTAGTCTAATCGTCCACGAACGACATTATCAATTTTTTAGTGTGTGAAAGGGTAATAAAGAAAATGATACACTATATTTAAATAAAATTTAAAAAATAATTAACATCATATATATATATATATATTTCATTTATATAATATATTTTTAATTGAACCTATACTTAATAAATTCCGTGAAACATCTGAATATTTCATATCTCTTTGAGGAGGCGATAGTTGACATGTCCACAATAGATGTTATCGTAATTACACCAAATGGAAAACATAAAGTATTTTATTATATGTAAATTCAAGAAATATGAAGAAAAAAATTTAATATATATATAATATAACAATATTTTTTCCATTATAATCGACCCTCTAATGAGGGGTGGTAAAGGAAAAATAAACAACATTGTTACATAAGGAAGAAGTTTGTTGTACCAGAATAGTAATTTCATTACCCATTTAATGGAAGTGTGTGTAGGCATAGGTAAAAACCTTAATACAACAACATATAAGTAAATTTATTATACTAATAATATTATATAAGCATGTAATAATAAGGAATGAAGTCAGTGGTAAATGAAATAATGTAAAATTGCATGTTGAGGAATGTTACATCTTATTCAATCAACTCTTTTTCATTTACACCAATGGACTTCTTGGATGGATTTCATACAAATGTGTGGGGTCTTTAATGTGGGTAGGGATATTTTGAGATTTTTTTCGGTAGGGTTTGGATGAGAAAAATGGATTGATAGGTGTGATTGAATAGGGTATGGTGATTTTACTTTTATAGTAGAGGGGGAGTGGAATCATTGTAAATCAAAAAAGGTAAACACAACATGAAGGTATACCTTAACACAAGATCATTGAAAATGTAAAAATAATGGATTAAATAAGATTTATGTTCTATAAACACTCACCCCATAAAAAATTAAAATAATTGTTTTCATTTTGTTACTTGGGATTTATGTTTCCTTATTTCAGTTATTTTTTATTTTAATAAAGTAACATGTTTCCTATCCTCAGAAATTAATCCATTAATACTAAATTAAAGTGAGAGTTTTTAAAAAAAATACACCAACTGAATTATAAATATTTTATATAATTTAAAAAATAAAAAACCCATGTTTGATAGAAAATAATTTTAAACCAAGCACATGTAGCACACAAAAAACACTTCCTTAACCCGAATAATGCTAACAATGTTATACTATTGAGGGGTTAATATGTTCATAATAAAAGATAAATTGACCCATAAGGAGAAAAAACAATATATTTATTAATTTTTATAAATAAATTAGTTGAATATTGAATTTTTGGTAATTTTAATTAATTTTTTACATATCATTTATTATATAATTGCATTACATTCAATTTTGATATTTTTAAATTAATTTTACATTAAATATATATAAAAAATTATGGAAAATGAATATATTACTTTCCCACCGATTTAACATGATATATTCATCTATTAAAATAATAGAACATCATAATTCATTAAATTTACATTACTTGTAATAATTTAGCATCACTTATCTTATTTAATTATTAAATAATTATTCCATGAGTTAAGGATTGTTATGTTTTTAATGTAATTATATAGTATATTAAAATTAATGTAAAATTACCATGAATAAAAAATAAACTTTATAAATTATATCTATAACCAAAACTATGTGTCGTCTCACATATTCTATTGACTTATAAATTTTAATGGCAAGAAAGGTTATTTTTTTGTCTATTTCCTTACATAAGATATCATATAGGTCTCCATCAAGAACAACTGTCCCAATAACTCATACTATTTGTACTAATAGAGGGTATGGTCGAATTATTAGCATACAAAATCCATAGTAATGGTGTCATGGTCATTTTGACAATATATTAATTGTCTAATTCATTGTTATGCATAATTTATCCTTAATTGCTGAAATTAGTTTCAATTACATTGATTATTCTTGTTTGTAAGAAACTAAGTTTCTCTTATTAGAATATAAATATTATAAAAATTATAACCTTTTATAAATTTTTTTATAAATTTAATTTATATTAGTGAAAAAATAAAATCTAAAGGTAATCCAACTGATGTGGTTAGAAACCGTGCTTTTAAAGAGAAAATGATAAATGATTCATTAAATATTTTATTTTAATAAAATATAAAAATGATTCCATTGAAATAAATTTGATTAATATATATATAATTTATTTATTGTGTCTTTAAAAAAAATTTATAATATAATTTTAAAATTTTAATTATTTAAAGAAGATGTTGATTTTGAACTAAGATGCAGTATTTTCACAATGCATCAAAAACTGAAACTTCTTATAAAATTACAAAAAATTAACTAAAAAATAACTTTGATATTAATTTTTAAAAAATTAAGTTTATTTTTAAATATATATATTATTATATTGCTATAAATTTTATTTAAAATAAGAGAATCATTAAAAGGAGGAAAAAATACATTTTAAAAATATACATATTTTTATGCTTAAAATGGATTTATTTTTATTTTAATTCTATAAAATTTATTAGATGACTGTTAGAAGATTTTTAAATATATTTAATAAATGTAGTCATTTGTATTCACCTGATCCAATATAATGACTATGTGTTAAATTCCATATTAATTATTAATATCGAAAGTATATTACTCTTTGGTGATACTTGACCTTGATTTTATCACAAGTCCTCAAGGGGAATTTTTGATGTAAGAAACATAGGATAAACATGGTGTTTATGTCACGACCCATCCTCTGGCTCGTGCCGTGACTACCCCAAGCCGGCCTTCCATAGGCCAAGGGCTGGCGACTAGAACCAAAGGTGTAAATCCCAATAACTAGGAAGGCATGGCCTTAATAAAAGTAAACAAAACACCATAGAGTACAAGAGGATGTAAACACTAAGTACAAAAGAAGTGCTGAAAAGGAAAAGGGCCTGAATACAAACCCAACTGAAAAGTACAGCTTCAACTGAATGGAAGTACAATAGAAAAGACAAACAGCAGGAAGAATAAAAACATCTCCTGGGCCATCCACCTCTGATCCTACCTGAAGCGTAGGTACAGATAGCACAACTCCTGGATCGTCCACCACGGATCCTACCTAAAGGGTAGGTACAGATAGGCTCCACAGTTCTCTCACCCGTCAACCTCCTCCGAGTGTCTTCTCGTCGTGAAGTCCATCTCCAGATACTGACTCATCGTGAGATCCACCTCCGGGTACCGTCCAATCCTAAAACACTCGGCCTCTGTCAGCGCTGCCCATCGTCTGCGACCAACACAATGAGGTGTGGGCATAGCCGCTGCAGGGGTAAGTATAACGATACTCAGTAGGGACCCTGAGACCCTCAAGGTCTCTCTAAATCCAACAAGGATAACCACAAAGCAGAATCACAATAGATAACCCATCTTAGGTATAAGCCCATACTTATACCTAAGTTATCAAGTAACCCATCGCAATCATGATGTAAACACAAAGGTCATGAAATCAATAGATAACCACTACCCAGGTATATGCCTATACATATACCTATGTTATCAAGTGACCCATCTCAATCATGAGGTAAAAACAAAGGTCATAGACTCAACCCAAACCAGGATTTTTAATATTGAAACTGTAACTGCGGAAGAGCCCTGTCTCTGGAGTGTACAGTGGTCCATTCATGACTCTGAGGTACATCTCACTAACCTAAGAATGCTGAGGTACTCCTCCTATCAAGTACCGCGGGTCTGCCACCTCACACAGTAGTGCTCCACCGCTATGGGTCTTCCACCTCACACAGTCGTGCTCCCCCTCAGAGCCTACAGAGGTACTCCTCCTGTCGAGTACCGCGGGTCGGTCATCTCACAAAGTAGTGCTCCTCTACCATGGGTCTTCCACCTCACAAATTAGTGCTCCCCACTGGGCTATGCTAGTCACTCTGAATCAAATCGGACAAGCAGTCATCGGTCACAGCCATCTACACGGTCTCCGTACTCTGTATGCTCGTCTCCGGGAGGGTCCGCTCCATGAGCTATAGGTCGATACTCCATGTATCACAAGTCCCACGGAGAAGTATCTCAAAGGACCGCCTCGTCATAGGGGTCTCAATGCAATAGACGTCACGTCAATCGGACGCCCGGTCTATGAGTTATTAGCATTTTTGTCCCAGGGGCCCGGTTGGTATCGTGTGCGAACTAACCAAGCCATATCTCAACTGTACCCCAAACCCTCATAGGGTATACTCATAGGGACCGTTTCTCAACATGATCACCAAGTCCATTGACGGTTCGTCAAACGAACGTCCGGTCTGAAAGATATCAGCTTTTCTGTTCCAGGGGCACGGTTGGGTTTCAGGTAAAATCCAACCCAGCCATACTCCAACTACAACAAAAACTCAGGATAAGTATGCCAAAAGTTCTGTCTCATCAAGAGTAATCTAAAAAATTCGATGATACGTCAATCGGACATCCGGAGCTCAAGATATAAGTGTTTCCGCTTCGAGGTTTCGATTGGTTTCGGGTTCGAACCAACCCGGTCGTACTTCAAATGACACTGGTTAATTAAACCGGGCACACCATTGCGATCCATATGAAAAAAAAACATGAGATGGACTACCCATTTGTCCAAAATGGTTAGCCGGTGAAAAAGTTTCATTTCACCGCAACACGCGCGAACCGGGCCTTGTGGGGCCCGTGCCTCGACCTCGACATAAATATCCAAAATTGGTCTTGAAACATCCTTCTTAATTCCAGGTTCGCAACCTTGCAGACAGTTCAACATTACGACAACATATGAGAGAGATATGTCTGAAACAAGATCACGTAATAATAATAATATTATAATTCGGTGTATTGTGGGCCCGAGCCATGAACCAGAATTTAGTATTCAACATTAGACTTGAATCAACCATATTGATGTCAGGATTACATTGCCACTAATGACAAGCCAATCGAACGTCAAATGCATGAGTTATGTTGGGTCAAAGATTTAATAATAATATTAAATTTATTATTTTCCAAGCGCTTCGGGTACCCGATCCAAAAACCCAAAAAAGACATTCAATATTGGACACGGAATGTCCGTCTTGAAATCAGGGTCGCACTGCCACAGATGGTTCATAAAACCGAGGTCGTACGGGGAAGTTGCAGACAAAAATGTGTTTTATCATCAAAAGTAATAACAACAACATTTTTTTATTATTATTAATTACTTATTTATTTACTATTCCTACCTCCAAATCAATCCACGTTTTTTGGAGCCCTTCTTTGGCGCTGGAAACATACACCATCAATTAATTCCATTATTTTTATTATTATATCATCACCTTAAACATTATCTCTCCAATCTATCAATTCCTTCATGTTTTAGCGCCTCCAAACCAAACCTACAAACCCTATCAGCCAGCCCTTCACGCGGTGTCCTCTTCCGCCCGAAGTCATGCCTTGAACACACGCCGAAATGACATCGCCGTGTCGCCCCTTCCGTGGGCCACTGTATCTTCGTTCAAAACCCGAAAATTGTGACAATCGCAGATTCTTGATCCTCGAGTTGAGATCTCTGCATCCGTATGCTCAACGTAACATTGAGTTTTTATCACGCTTAATTATTTGGCGACGACTAATGCACCTGAAACGAAACTGAAAGGTTCACTGTCTATGGGCGGATCGATGACCATATTTGTTTGGCCACCATCGTTGAGATTCATGAACAAGAGGAATTAACACAGAGATATTTATCATACTTCAAAATTAATCCCCTACCTCAATTCAAGAAGGTTGATCGCTTGTCGAAGGTAGAAGATGTTATCTTTGTTCCGTTGATGTTGTCGTGGGATGACGACGTTGCTTCGTCAACGTCGTGAAGGAAGAAGTCGAGAATGGCACCAACGTTCATTGCGTTCTTCGATGACGGAAAGAAGTCCTCTCAATCCTCCCAAATCCCCTCTCTCAAGACTCTCCCCAGTAGACATTATGCCAACACCCATAATAATAATGTATAACCATTTATTAAAGAGTTGGCATAAATATTTCCAGAGAATTTTGAAAACATGCCAAATAATTAAAAGATGTTTAGTTCATTAATGAAGAGGGTTGGCACATTAAATTGAAGGGGTGTTAAAGGGGGGTTGGAGAGAGTTATGGGAAGAAGAGAGGTTAGGGCTGGTGTGGGCCCCACCTCTCATATATCCACACACGAGAGGATTTAACTTCCTTAGATATAAATTTGTTTTAACAAATTTATTTAACTTTTCTAAACTAAACTCCAAAATTAATAATACTCAACCTGTTTAAAACGCAACTGCGGTAAAGGTCCCCTTAAGCAATTATCGGTGCTGCGAGTTCATCGGTGCCCTCAGATTTCAATTCTGAGCACCGGTTCAAATGATAGAAAAACCCGCACGTACGTTTACTAAACGTACCCGAAAAACCGTTTAGAAAATTATTAATAGTCACCCTCGACCTGCACCGGTCGAGTTTAGGATCTGGCTAAGTAAAAAACGCCACAACGAACCCACAGATACTCTCGAATTTTCAATCCGAGTTACCGTTTATATGTTATGAATTTTACAATAAAATAATTGTCACTTAATTATTTTATTTGCGGCCAAAAACTAACTTTTCCTGGTGGCCCGTGCCGGAAAAAGTCAGTATATTCTTAAATAAAACATGCCATCACGAGTTTAGCAGTGGTCTAAGATTTTTAGTTCGAGCTACCGTTTGTGAGTTATAAGCATTTGAAAAATAAAATAATATATTTTATTATTTTATTTACAGTTAATCCATTTTTGGTATTTCTCATACGAGGCTCGTGAAGACTAAACATAAGTCGCGCCTAGGGTAATCCCACTATCTTGATCGCAACAGTGCCCTCAGATTTCTGATCCAAGCAACCATTCAAGAGTCACTCCACTTTTTCAGGAAAACTGCTTACGCGTGTTAATTTAAGCTTAACAAAACATCGGAAAATTATTCTGGGAACACCGGGCCTTAGAATCAGGTGTCGTCTGAAACCGCACACTCAAAAAAATTCCACAAAAATTAAGAAAAAAATTTCTTTGAATTTTCTGGGACTTTAAATTACTCCCACCTCAGGGCTTTACGTCCTCGTAAAGCATCAACACACACTAGGGGAAACAAAAAGTGGTACTGAGCACGCATCTGAGCCTTCCGCTCCCATGTGCTCTCCTCGAGGTTTCTGTGCTGCCTGGGGTTTCTTTTTCGACGACCAAGGAAATCCCATCCCATCGTTGTAAGTAAACCACAACCTTTTTTCCTAATACCGTCAATTCGTGTATGAACTGTGATGGCCCAGTCCATACCCAAACTAACGTCGTAAGGCCTCAACGCTGTCACTAAGAGGTTCCAACCAAAACTCTCGCCTCAAGGGTCAGATCACACCTGTCGGTGTAAGTGTGTTTATCGAGTCTCCTCTCAATGGTATCTCTAGACGTGAGGGTCAAGTCAACGGTTTTAACCCGAAACTCTTGGTCTGGGACAAGATTCATGGAAGGAAGGAATGATTGGAACCTATGTCTATTGATATGGCAGCTCGTAGTAGACACAGATCGTACTTAAAGTCATTCTTAGAGCCCTTGGGCCACACTCCGTGACCGCATGTATCTATTCTCTTCCCCTAACCTCCAGCTCCCTGAGCCTGGAGAAAACTACAAAGACGGGTGGTTGTAACATGTTGAAATGTACACCACCTCATGCTGCACTCTTAGCTCTGCTTCTATGTCTGCAACTCTACAGATTCATCTATCCTTAACACTTCCTCTTCTTGAAACATTTAACACGCCCAAGTCTCCGAGACTGGCGCCAGTTTCCAGCTTTCCCACTGCTAACCTTCAGTGACTGCATCCATTCATCAGAGAATTCTCAACCACATAGGTTCTTTCTAGCACCCTAGCCTAATTAAGAATGCATTGAGGAACGATGCTGGCTCGGATATCCTTAAACACACCAAGCTCATAGGTCTGAGCTATATAGCACTGATCAAATCATATTCATCGAGTACCCGGAATGCTCGGTACGTCTCGATGAATACTCAGCTACCGAAACTTTGTCCTGCCGAAGCTGTATAAGCTCTAGAAAACTCTCAGCCACCTCCTCAAGCTAGTCCTCAACCTCCTATGAGTCAGGTTTCCCTCGGAACATGAGGGTATCTGATGTTGGAACATGTGTAAGGAAGTAAGACTACATGTGTCATCTACCGGTACCGCCGGTTGTAATTGTTGAACAACAGGTAGTGATGTATAGCTGAAACAATACCCAAAGGCACTATCTCAGGCATCAGTCCACGTACCGAAGCATTATCACTATGTGGACCATCCTCATGGTCATACACTAGAAAACACTAGTAGCCAAGACCACCATCCACTCTATTGATGTCTCAGCTAGGCAGAAAACTCTATCAATCACCTCTAAGAAGTGCTATGCTGTCTGGGAATCTGCCTCGCCTTGTAAACTCGGAGGCTGCTGCTCCTGGAACCCGTGCAAAGTGCTCTGCCAGTGTGCATAGTTTTCTAGTAAGGCAGGTGGCATCTGCTTCCCAACAGGTGGTGGTGCTGCTGGTACACCACCCGAGGGTGCCAACATAGTAAAAAGGGCCCTGCACCGGAGCCTCGCCGCTCGGTGGGTCATCATCTAGTACTCTCTCAGAACTCCAACTGACTGTCTGCGTGGAGACATCCAGAACAGATGCGACACGGTCAACGATTTATACCTAGTGAGCTGAACTAGTTTGAGCTGACATTAAAACTTTT
Source organism: Viscum album (assembly GCA_963277665.1). NCBI lineage: Eukaryota > Viridiplantae > Streptophyta > Magnoliopsida > Santalales > Viscaceae > Viscum > Viscum album. The sequence goes on from CAUJRU010000072.1 coordinate 536,771, forward strand.
GGAAACACACACATGGAATCTGTGTTTTCGTGCACTAAGTCAGAAATCAGTAGTTAGGGTCCTGGTGTATGGATATGTTGGCCGCCGCACCAACACTGGACTCCCTGAACTGAAGACCGCACTCGGTACCCTTAAAACTATTTCTTCACAGAAAGGAATGATCGGAGTTCTGAGTTTTGTGGTAGAACCGACTCCTCTGATACCAATTTTTCACGACCCATCCTCGGGCTCGTGTTGTGACTACCCCAAGCCCGCCTTCTATAGGCCAGGGGCTGGCGACTAGCACCAAAGGCGTAAATCCCGATAACTGAGAAGGCATTGCTTTTATAAAAGTAAACAAAACACCACAGAGTACAAGAGGAAGTAATCACTAAGTAAAAAAGAAGTGCTAAAAAGGAAATGGGCCAGAATACAAACCCAACTGAAAAGAACAGCTACAACTGAACGGAAGTACAACAGAAAGGACAAATAGCTGGAAGAATAGAAACAGCTCCTGGGTCATCCACCTCAGATCCTACCTGAAGGGTAGGTACAGATAGCACAACTCCTGGATCATCCACCACGGATCCTACCTGAAGGGTAGGTACAGATAGGCTCCACAACGCTCTCTCCCGTCAACCTCCTCCGAGTGTCGTCTCGTCGTGAAGTCTATCTCCATATACTGACTCATCGTGAGATCCAACTCTGGGAACCGTCCAGTCCCCAAACACTCGGCCTCTGTTAGCGATGCCCATCGTCTACAACCAACACAATGAGGTACGGGCATAGCCCGTGTAGGGGTGAGTATAACGATACTCATTAGGGACCCCGAGACCCTCAGGGTCTCTCTAAATCCAACAAGGATAACCACAAAGAAGAATCACAACAGGTAACCCTACTTACGTATAAGCCCATAATTACACCTAAGTTATCAAGTAACCCATCTCAATCATGAGGTAAACATAATGTTCAGGAAATCATCTGATAACCACTACCTAGGTATATTCCCATACATATACCTATGTTATCAAGTGACCCATCTCAATCATGAGGTAAACACAAAGGTCATAGACTCTTCTCAAACAAGGATTTTCAATATTGAAACTGTAACTGCTGAAGAGCCCTGTCTCTATAGTGTACAGTGGTCCTGTCATGACTCCGAGTTACTACTCACTAACCTAATACTGCTGAGGTACTCCTCCTGTCGAGTACTGTGGGTCTTCCACGTCACACAGTAGTGCTCCACCGTTATGGGTCTCCCACCTCACACAGTTGTTCTCCCCCTCATAGCCTACAGAGGTACTCCTCCTGTCGAGTATCGTGGGTCTACCACCTCAAAAATTAGTGCTCATCTTCCATGGGTCTTCCAACTCACAAAGTAGTGCTCCCCACTAGGCTATTTTCGTCACTCCGAATCAAATCGGACAAGCAGTCATCGGTCACAACCAGCTACACGGTCTCTGTACTCTATATGATTGTCTCTGGGAGGGTCCGCTCCACGAGCTACAGGTCAATACTGCAATTATCACAAGTCCCACGGAGAAATATCTCATAGGACCGCCTCGTCATAGGGTTCTCAATGCAACAAATGGCGCGTCAATCGGATGCTCGGTCAGTGAGTTAATAGCCTTTTCGTCCAAGGGTCCCGCTTGGTTTCGTGTGCGAACCAACCCAGACGTATCTGAACTGTACACCGAACCCTCATAGGGTATACTCATAGGGACTGTTTCTCAACGTGATCACCAACGCCGCTGACGGTTCATCAAACAGACGTCTAGTCTGAAAGATATCAGCTTTTCTGTTCTAGGGGCCCAATTGGATTTCAGGTACAATCCAACCCATCCATACTCCAGCTGCAACCAAAACTCAGGAGAAGTATTCCAAAAGTTCTGTCGCATCAAGAGGAATCCAAAAAAGTCGATGGTACGTCAATCGGACATCCGGAGCTCAAGATATATGTGTTTCCGCTTCGAGGGCCCTGTTGGTTTCAGGTTCGAACCAACCTGGCTGTACTTCAAACGACACTGGTTAATTAAACCGGTCGCACCATTGTGATTCATACGAAAAAACACATGAGATGGACTACCCATTGGTCCAAAATGGATAGCTGGTGAAAAAGTTGCATTTCACAACAACACGCGCGAATCGGGCCTCATGGGGCCCGCACCTCGACCTCGACTTAAATATCCAAAATTGGTCTTGAAACATCCATCTTAATTCCAGGGTCGCAACCTCGTAGACGGTTCGACATTCCGACACCGTATGAGAGAGATATATCCGAAACAAGATCCCATAATAATAATAATATTATTATTTGGTGTTTGGTGGGCCCGAGCCATGAACCAGAATTTGGTATTCAACATTAGACTTGAATCAACCATATTGATGTTAGGATTACATCACCACTGATGGCAAGCCAATCGGACGTCGCACGCATGAGTTATGGTGGGTCAAAGATTTGATAATAATATTAAATTTATTATTTTCTGAGCGCCTCGGGTAACCGATCCAAAAACCCAAAAAAGACATTCAATATTAGACTCGAAATGTCCATCTCAAAATCAGGGTCACACCGCCGCAGACGGTTCATAAAACCGAGGTCGTACGGGGAAGTTGCAGACAAAAATGTGTTTTATCATCAAAAGTAATAACAACAATATTTTATTATTATTATTAATTACTTATTTATTTACTATTCCTAACTCCAAATCAATCCACGTTTTTTTGGAGCCCTTCTTGGGCGCTGGAAACATACACCATCAATTAATTATTTTCTTTTTATTATTATATCATCAACTTAATCATTCTCTCTCCAATCTATTATGTCCTTCACGTTTTAGCGCCTCCAACCCAAACGTACAAACCCTATCATCCAGCCCTTCACATGGTGTCCTCTTCTGCCTGAAGTCATGCCTTGAACACACGTCGAAATGACACCGCTGCGTCGCCCCTTCCGTGGGTCGCTGAATCTTCGTTCAAAAACCGAAAAGTGTTACAATCGCAGATTCGTGATCCTCGGGTCAAGATCTCCACATCCATATGCTCAACGTAACATTGAGTTTTTAGCACCCTTAATTATTTGGTGACGACTAATGCACAAGAAATGAAATAGAAAGGTTCACGGTCTATGTGCGGATCAATGACCATATTTGTTTGGCCACCGTCATTGAGATTCAAGAACAAGAGAAATTAACACAGAGATATTTATCATACTTCAAAATTAAGCCCCTACCTCAATTCAAGAAGGTTGATCGCTTGTCGAAGGTAGGAGATCCTATCTTTGTTCCGTTGATGTTTTCACGGGATGAAAACATTGATTTGTAAACATTGAGAAGGAAGAAGTCGAGGATGGCACCAACGTTCTTTGCGTTCTTCGATGAGGGAATGAAGTCCTCTCAATCCTCCCAAACCCCCTCTCTCAAGACTCTCCCCACTAGACATTATGCCAACACCCATAATAATAAAGTATAACCATTTATTAAAGAGTTGGCATAAACATTTCAAGAGAATATCGAAAACGTGCCGAATAATTAAAAGTTGTTTAGTTCATTAATGAAGAGGGTTGGCACATTAAATTTAAGGGGTGTTAAAGGGGGGTTGGAGAGAGTTATGGGAAGATGAGAGGTTGGGGATCGTGTATGCCCCACCTCTCATATATCCACACATGGGAGGATTTAACTTCTTTAGATATAAATTTGTTTTAAAAAATTTATTAAACTTTTCTTAACTAAACTCCAAAATTAATAAAACTCAACCTGTTTTAAACGAAACTGCGGTAAAGGTACTCTTAAGCAATTATCGGCGCTGTGATTTCATCGTTGCCCTCAGATTTCAATTCCGATCACCGGTTCAAAAGATAGAAAAACCCACATGTACGTTTACTGAACATACCTGAAAAAAGTTCAGAAAATTATTATCAGTCACCCTGAACCTGCGCCGGTCGAGGTTAGGCTCTACCTAAGTAAAACACGCCACAACGAACCCATCGATACTCTTGAATTTTCAATCCGAGTTACCGTTTAAAAGTTATGAATTTTACAACAAAATAATTGTCAGTTAATTATTTTATTTGCGGCCAAAAACAAACTTTTTCTGGTGGCCCGTGCTGGAAAAAGTTACTATCTTTTTAAATAAAACATGCCATCACAAGTTTAGCAGTGGTCTCAGATTTTTATTCCGAGCTACCATTTGTGAGTTATAAGCATTTGAAAAATAAAATAATTTATTTAATTATTTTATTTACAGTTAATCCATTTTTGAGATTTCTCATAGGAGGCCCGTGATGACTACACTTAAGTCATGCCTAGGGTAATCCCGCTATCCTGATCACAACAGTGCCCTCAGATTTTGGATCCAAGCAACCGTTCAAGAGTTACTCCACGTTTTCAGAAAAACTGCTTACGCGCGTTAATTTAAGCTTAACAAAACTTCGTAAAATTATTCCGGGCACACCGGGCCTCACAATCAGCTGCCGTCTGAAACTGCGCACTCAGAAAAATGCAAAGAAATTATCATAAAAATTCCCTAGAAATTTCCGGGTCATAACAGTTTATTCAAATGAATGATAAACTATATATTTTTTGTACCAAAATCTGAAAAATAATTTATATTAAATTGAAGGAATATATTTTATAAAATATCATTATGTTACGAGGACACCCATGAAATTCGAGTTTCTTTAAGGCATGTTATTGAAAATTATGGAGAGGTAAATTGATATATGTAACATATAGAATACTTTTTTGAAAATATCATAATCCCTATAGTAAGTGTTGAATCCCTATCCCGAGACTCCTAGTAGAGGAGGATAAAGATATGAAAAAAAGAAACCAAAAACCTCATTTGGACATATAAGAAAACTCAAGGGGTAATGGAGTTTGGGAGATTGGAATAATTATGTCTATTAAGGCACAATACATAAATAATTCCTCTATGAATATTTAGTTCTCTGCTAAAAATTTGAATTTTAAAATTTTTGTAGGGAAATAAGGTCTACCAAAATCCTTGGACATTGAATAATACCTTTGGTAATGTTCATGTTCGTTTAGAAAAATCATTATGGGAACAATAGGATGTGGATATCAGATATTAGGTTTCTCCAAAGATTATCCACCATACTAGAAGTAGGAAGGGGATTTTAGTTATCATTGATTTAACTACTGGTTTAAAATCTCTATATGAGTTAATTAATTTTAGAAAGGGAATCTTTGATCAATCTACTACATCAAAACTACTATGGAATTATTTTTATAAAATTGAATAAAATGAAAATATGGGGGATTAATCTATCTCAAATATGTATTTGGAATGAATCCACTCAGTGGGTCTAGAAACATAAAATGAGATGGAAGACCTATTTTCATATAATTTCTATGGAAATATTTGTATCTCATATCATAATTTAAATAATAATGGGGAATATTAATCTTCAAATACATCCCTAAGTGAAAATAAAACAAAATAAAGATTTAGTATGAAACGAATTTTCTCTTTAAAAACTGTAATGGGCAAGCTAATCAGGAAACATCCATATCCATTAAGAGTTTATTTTCCAATATTCTCCCCTTGATAACATAAATTTTTTGATCTAATGTTTATATCAAACATCTTATATGTCTTAATCTCAATTGCCATGTAATTCAAAACAGTTTCTACCAACCAAAATATTCATGGGATGGAAATCGCTTGGGTATTTATTTCAAATAACATTTCATACTAGTATATTATTCACTCCAACCAAAAGATTATTAATGTTATAATAATCATGTATATAAATAATTTCATTAGTTTTTATCTTTATACTCTTAGTACCTACATGAGGATATGGACCTTGTGGGAGGATATTAATTGCCTTCAAAAGTCTATTGTGTAACCTTGGCTTCTCATTAGAGAAATTAATGGAGTTATGTCTTCACATAAAAGGATTGGCCAACCTAGAAATGAAATTTGAACATGATATTTCAATAATTCCATATATTATAATAAATTTTATGAGGATACTATCCATGGGGATAACTTTTCTTGGTTTATAAAATCTATGAATAAGATAATGATTTGAAAACTTGAGAGATGTTTTTTAGTCATTGGATATGATAAAAGAAATTCATTCCAAGACCCTTTTCATGAGTACCTATAATAATCATCATATTATTACTTGCATCATTATTGAATAATAAAATATATTTATAGCATTTATATTAATTAATAATTGGATAAAAAACCTCATTGTAGGAATATTATTCAGTATGTATGGGACGACACTAATTACTCTGATGACCTTTATGTTTTTAGAATAATATAAGAAATAATAAATCCAAGATTAAAAATTATATAAATTAATTATTTTATGTCACTGATGAGGATATACTTTTTAGGACAACAATGTTGGAGGACTCAAAAATAATCATTGAATGATATTTTATATTTAACTATTCAATAAGAAGGTGTAAAAATAATCAAGATTTAATGGAAAATTTTTATCTTTAAGAACAAATTACCAAAGAATATTTTTGAATTAAATGTTTGAAAGTAGGGAATATGAATACTAGATTTTTGAATAAGATACATAGATCTAGTAAATCCTATATTCCTATCACTTATTTGAAGAATATAATAACCTCATTATTGGAAATGGGGATATATTTTCACATGTTTTGAAATATTTTAAGTAGCATGTCAATAGTGAGAATCTTGTAAATATTAATGACTTTATGCATGCCATTCATAATATTTCTGACCATAATGAAACCATAATGAATACAAGGGAACCTAATTTGAGAAAGATTAATGTTGCAAATTTCTACCTCAAGAGAGGAATTCCCTTGATCCTGGATGGGTTCACAATCCTATTATTTAAGTAATATTGAGATATTATTCAGTGGGACGTCACAAAAAAGACATGAATATTGTCAATAATGGACTTATTCTGAATTGGATCAATTCCAAATTTATATTTATCCACCTTTAATGTGATTCTATTGAAGTTATAATTCATTTATGTCTAACTAATCTAAGAAACACCCTCTACAAAATATTTAGTCAAATTCAATCCATCTTGATTTCAGATATCAGCAATATGGTGGATTCCCCTAATAAATTTGTTCTTATTAATTGTGGGTGTATCTAGGAGTTCCTTCTATATTTTTCAAATGCATAATTGTTTTGAGGAACCACGGTAGATTGTGAATTTAAACACTTAATCTTGTTAATTAGTGGATATTCATACCATCAATTGCGAATTTATGACCAGAGTTTTTAAAAGGTTTGGATTCAATAGTCTCTTTATTGACTTCATCTGGATCGTTTTGGTTTCAATTAATATCTTCATTATTATAAATAGTATCTTTAATGAATATTTATCTTAATAAATTTACATTATACAAGGTGATTTAATTTATCCTATTAATTTTAAAATTGATGAATATTATTTAAGAACTTTTATTCGTGATATGGTGAACCATTGAAAAATCAATACTATCTAAGAATGTAGGAGATTAAATGTAATATCACACTTTATTAATTCTCATTGAATAATTATTTTTCATTATGGATGAAGGAAGAACAATTAGGTAGTGATACTTATACATTATCATTATTGATCCATACTTAGACACAAATATATTGGATAAATACATAATCATTTTTAGTAACAATTTTAAAAACAAATGAAGAATGAATGTTTAAATAATTTTAAGGATATATTTAACATATATGGCTGATCCTTATTTTTGGTTTAGGAATAATCCACTCATTTTAGGTCTATCATTGATGCAGTGAAGGGTTATTTTAATTCAAGGAAATGAATATTCCCCCATCTTTCAGAGTGAAACTCTTTTATTAAAGGTTCTTCTATTACCAAGTTGGTTTATTATTTTATGTTTTATAAATGATCCTCCTATATCATCAAGATATTGAATAAATATATTAAGATTTTAATTTTTTTTAATTATGTATTTATGAAATAAAACCTATTACTATGAAATAGAGAACTGTCTTTATGACCTTTAATGATGGGGCTTGCTCATAAAAAAATATTCTTTTTAATTATTCCCTAAAGGATCAATTTTTTCCAAATATATAAAAATGGGTTTATAATAATTCTTTTAAACAAATATTCAGTGATTGGATAATTTTCTATAATCCTCATTGTAATTTATCCTTAATTTTAACATCAATCAAAATAATTTATATAGAGATTATTAATAATAGTCGATGACTTGTTTCTCTTAATATGAAACATAAATTCTGGAATATTAACTAGCATGGATCTTCCATTTATATTTATTTATTATTTTTAATCCATTAAAAAGAGCTTAATATAAAAGGGAAGATATTTAAACCATTATACTAACTTTAACTATTATGTAAACTATCTACACCTAAACTATCCTGGGAAAATTGTATTATTTTCATTCGATCACAGCATGAAATGGTGCTGCTACTTGCATGTTTTAATAAAACTTTTAGATAGGTGGAACAAGTGATATATAATGTATTATGAAAACATTAATTAAATCATAGATTATTCCATTTCTTTTAACTTGTATTTGAAGGACTATTTATTGAATGCTTCTTACAAACAAAATGATTATTATTTCTTTATTTTATTGATTTTTGATGTGCCATGCCTATAAGGATGAGGATGATAGCATTGATAATAGTTTTTTTATAATTTTATTTTAATAATTATATTTATTTAATTATTATATAATAGTTTTAATATGAACCTATTTGTGTTTCAATGGTTTTTAATACTCTTGAGTGTTGTAAAATGCTCGATGGCTCACTGAAGTTGATGAATCTATGTCGGTGTTCTGTTGTTGATGGGTTTAATATTATTTAGTGGGAAAAATGTAAAAAACCTGATCATTAAAATTTATATTTAGTAAATTTTATCTATTTTTCATGTGGTTCCCTCTAAGAAATATGAGGTGGATGATAGTTAAATAAAATACCTTTCAGTCTAGGAAAAACATAGTATTCAAATTAATTTTAAATGGTATATAGGATATTTTTCATTGACTTTGAAGCCTCAAATTATAAAATGAATCAATTTTTTTATGGATGGATCATCCAAAGGAAATAATGGTCCCTCAAGTTATGGGTTTATATTTTGGGACTCTAATGGAGATTCCATTTCCTATTTCTCCAATGAATGTGGGACAGAAATTTCCTTTGAAAATGAGATGGTGGGATTTATATGGAAATACAGATTGATATGTTAAATAATTATAGGAATATATGTTTGGAAGTAGACTCAATATTTGTTTTGAATGTGATCATGGTTAAATCCTCCACCCCTTCTTAGCAATTTTCAGTGGCATGGGTGGACTTCATCAACTAATATAACCATATTAATTTTATGGTGTCATGCATATTTAGGGAGAGAAATGTTATTTAATATCTTCATGAAACTATTGGTGTTGGATATGGGAAATGAAACTAGTGTTAGGATATCCATATTAATTTTAGGATATGTTATTTATTGAGACTTGTAAACCTTAATCATTTTGTTTAATATAAACTTTTTTCCTAGAGTTTAACTATGGGTAATACCCATATTAATATTATTTTTTTGTCTTGGTGTTAGAAACGCTGTGTTCAATGAACAAATTTTTTGTTATTGATTCATTCTCCATGGTACTAAGGGTTTATGGTATGTGGAATTTGAAATAATAAATAAACAATTTCATTCCATATTTTTAACTCACATGTACGGTGAAAGTCAACATATACCTAAAATTATCCTTGATTCATTTTTTTATGTTTGAACTTGCAATATGTGAATTTTATTTTCTTCGTGAACATTAATTCATTGCATACCCTATTGGAATATGTTCAAAAAGAATAAATCACTACTATAAATTTTTCATCCAATGTCTATAACTATTTTCATTTAATTTTGAAGAGATGGGAACAAGCGATGCATGAGTGTGACTCTGATGGAGATAAATATTCTATAAAAACCTATTTATCTAAACATCCATTATGATAATAAAATATTTTTTATAAATAAAATCTACCAATAGTGCTCGAGTATTCATATTTTGGGTATGAGTTCCATAGGTCATTTTTTAATTCACTAAATAATTTTATTTTTTGTTTTTAGAATTTATCTTTAAAATATAGTTACTTTTTAAATTTTTCATCATTTTCTAAAAAAAGTTACGAATGTAGTTTTATTTTAAAACATTATTATTTTTTAATTTTTAGATGTTTCATAAAAAATGAGGATAAATATAGACTTAAGAAAAATTATAAATATGACTAAATTTTAATTTATTATTTTTTAAATAGATATCATTTGAATAAAAAATATTATAATTTTTTGAAATATCTATTTATATTTTTTAAAAAACATTAACATTTAAATCATGTACTTCTATAGAAGAATATTTTATAACATAAATTATGTCATTTATAAATAGTATGTGTATATATAATCAGTAAATATATAATAGTATTACATAAAAATAAAAGGTTATTTTTATGAAATTACAACACAGACACATACATATACATACATACATTATAGTTATATAATATCTGAACTCTGTAAGTGATGGAGATGTGTTCTCAATTGTTGAAATCTTCTTCCAGATATTCATTTTACAAATCTCCATGTCGGTAATATGTTAATGTATTCATCTTCATAGAATTAACCTGTTGTATATACTATTGTCTCCTATTAAATAATAGTATCCTATAGTGCTAAAAATACCGTCTGTAATTATATATTTATTTAAAATTTTATGTTTATTAATGATGATATAAAAAGAAAAAAACATATTAATAAAATAATGTGACCACATATACTAGTTTTCTTGTTTTTGGGGGATTAATGATGAAATTTTTTTTCAATCTAGTAATATTTAATTTTTTTTAATATTTGATAGAGGATCGTAGGCGTGTCTAGTTTAGTGGGAACTGAAATCAGTATAAACTGATGATTTTCATATGGGTCAAATAGGGTAGGTGTCAAGAGATAAAAATTAAAAAGAATAAAATAATATTCTAAATAAATAAATAAAATTATAAACTACATTTGAAAATAATACAAAAATTTCTACAAAAGTTTGTTAATTTGGAAGTCAGTTAGTGGTGTTATTGACATAGTTTAGTAAATTGAGTTTAAAACATGTAAAATTATACCAAATATCAATTTACCCATGTGTTTTATAAAACATAAAGAAATAAATTATATTCATTTATAAATTTGAGTAATCTCACTTTTTTTAAATTACTATTAGAATAAATGATACTTGGTTTATACAAATATTTAATTTGAATTCCAAGATATATTAATTCAATATTTTCTTTCTGACTCACATGTGATAAATGAAAAAACTAATTTTCTATGATTCAGAGGATATTAAATTAATGAAAAATGATCTTCAATTCACGTGTGGCATGTAGGAGGTTGGGATTTGTGAATATGATGCTAATAAAGCACTTTAGATCATTAAGAACTGTTTCATCCTAACTTATGATCAAAATAAAAAGTAAAATAATTGGTTAACAAATTTCCAAATAATCATTGAAAAACATCCCTTCAAGAATCCTAAAAGGAATTATCATTTATTTATTCTACCAAATCTTTATCTAGATAAAAATATAAGAATGTTACCCAATTTCTATAGGTCACTCTAATTCTAAATTGACATATTTAACTAATAAACATAATAAATCAGTAAAAGTGTTCCTTTTTGTTTCTTTAATATGTGCACAAAATTATGTATGAAGGCTTTATATATTAATCCAACAATAAATAGTTCTTTGTTAATGACCCTATATTTTCTATTGGTGTTATAAGTGATAATAAAACCCATTCATGACTAAAATGACCAATTTTGATCTATGTGATCTTTGAGAGGGGGAGGGGATGCATCAATGATCTATTCATATTATGTTTTCTTACACAAGAAACAAACTACTCCCTCAGTTAGTGAGAATTGACATTGCTGGAAAATGAAATACAAGTACACTAATATGTAACCACATATTTATAGATTCAATACTAAATAATAGTAGATATTCCAACACCACACAACATCTTAAAAAACCTATATGTTTTTTTTTCAATAAGAATAGATTTTCTATCACTAGCACAACAATATATTCCTAATCCATTTAATGGTCTCCACACATAGATATAAGAAATAGTTTTTTTATAATAAAATAACCATTAAAATGGGTTTCAATTTTATTGTCATACTACTTCAAATTTCTCAATACAAGCTATAATGAACCAATATTTTTCAAATTGAATTTCCTTCTATAAGAATAAGTGATTTATTTGGTATTGTTATTTTAAAAGACACATTAAATATAAATGACTTATTGTCATATACCATTATAAAATATATAAATAATTGTTTTTTGGACTTAATATAACATTATGAATCATAACAATTGTTTATATATCCATTCTAGAGTTACTAATAGGATTAATATATATTTATATATTAATGTTTATGATAATGTTTAACTGAAACAGAAGGATAAAATGGATGGCCTTCCAAAACAAATTGTTTTCTTTTTGTTTCTAAATTATTTACTTTATAGTTGGATGAGAACAAAAGAAAAATAACATTATGATTAAGTGAGAACCAAAACAAGAACAACAAGCGAGGCAACATGTCCAAGGGGATCCACCATTGTAGACAGGAGTCATAATAAGCCCATAAATAACATTATGGTTGAGTGAGAACCAAAATATAAACACCAAAAATCATCTTCATACCTACAATAAAAACATATTATTCCCTTTAAGATGCACGATCTGAATCCTTACACATGATATTAGATTAGTAGCTATTGGATATAGTGTGTATCCTACCCAACCAGCCTACAGCTTCTTGAATGCCAATGACATGTGTGGAAACGACCCAATTGAATATCTCTCATTCATTCCCCCTCATTTATAGATATTTGGAAGTGACTGAATCCTTAGTATTTTACCATCAACAAGACTAATATGGGTTTTAGAAACCGAATCATGAGAGGACCCATTTTCAATAGAATCTTATTCTTAATGAGATCATGTGCTAAAAAATGGTCACTGAGAAACCCTATGAGAGAACCACTATCACACAACATACCCATAGGGAGTACACAATAGTAATAAGAGGATATCTATCTAAACAATAGTTATATGAATTTTTATAAAAAAATTCAATAAGATAATGATTATATTTAATCATTTCATTTCTAATTTATATATGTGATTATATAATTATATTGATTGAAATTAAATTTTGATTTAATAAAACCAAAATTATATTTTTGGGAAAAATATATTTTCAATTAAAACAACGTATTTTAAAAATTAATGGATTTTAAAGAAAAAATTTATTATAATTAAATATTATAAATATTTTTGTTATATTTATATGGTATTTTAATTTAATGAAGTCAAATGTAATTTTTATAAAGGTCATAAATTTTTTAGTTGAAATACATATTATTTTACATTAAATAAGGATATTTATTTTTGATTGAAAATTATTATATGTGTGAAATTATTTTTGTAAACAAATATTAATTTTGAAACCAACATGCCTAAATTATCCTATGTTGATTTTTTTCATAAATTTTAACTGCAATATAATTGTTGTTTAAAAATTAAATATGATATAAATATACAATATATATTATTAAATCATAATATCCCAAAATTTATATAAAAATTAAACTAAATGAAATCCAATATGAAAAATATAATTAGAAATTAATAAAATAAATTTTCTAAATTATTTTATTATTTTTACTAACTTAAAAAGAATCCTCCAAATTTTATATTATATTTTATGGTTCTAAAAATAGTTATTTAATAAAGTTACTCAGTTACACATGATTAATGGTATTGTTTTAATGGTCATAGTTCTTATCCTAATAAAATATTTAAAAACACTTTTATTTGGATGAAATGATTGATTTTGGTTCATTTTTTGATTTTTATTATTTTTTTACATAGAGTTAAAAACATCTATTTAGAAATTAATAAACATTTACCCTCTGTTCTTCTATAAATATTCAACCAAAAACCTATTATAATTAACTAAAACCCTATTTAAAATGAATTTTATACCTCTCCCCCTCTATAAATACCTCACAATGCATTCTAAATCTCATAATATGATCTTATTAATCATTTAGAAGAAACCCATCAATGTAATGGAATTTTAATTCTTGTTTATTACATATTTATTTAATTTTTACTATGCCTTAGGATTTATAATTGATCATATTATAATGGTTTTTTTCAAATCCATTAATATTCCTTATGATTCCAATGTAATGATATTACACTTTTCACTCTCATTAAAACCTTCTATGAAACTTTTTTTTACTACTGTTTGTTTTTAAAATTATCTAATGATTTTTCGATACAATATTTTTTGATGTGAATATTTATCCTCATTTCGACTTTAGTTTATTAAACTATAATTAATATACATCATTTATTGTATAATTCCAAGTATCTAAACTAAATTCATAGATCAAGGGATTAAAAGTGATGAATGATATTCAGATGTTTTTTGATTTATGTGGCACAAAAGTGTTTTTATAATATTTCAATGTGACCAGTGAGCCAAATATTTTATTTCCCTCCAATTAATTGATAAATTTTTTTATCTCATGAGATACCATGTATGGTTCATGATAGGTTTATCTTGTGAACACTATATTATTATTTATCTACAGTTTTCCTTCACTCATTCTTATGATAATGTTTTATGTTTCTTCTACACTTGAATGTAGCATTTTTGTTATTATCAATTATCATGATTGAATCTTTAGTATTAGTATTATCACCCATTTATGACATCATGTAATTCTCCGTGGCTCGTATGAAGTTTTTTATCATGTTTTGTCCCTATTATTCCCATACCAAGATTTATAACTCCAACCTTTCTTATATACAACATGTGATTATCCCAACTAATATTAGATGGAATATGGAATTTAATGGCATGTTATAAAGTTTTTAAATTATTTCCTTGCATAAATGTTTCATGTTATTATGATATGTATCTAATTACACAAATACATTAGGAATGTTTATCATTTTTGTATTGTATTATCTACATATTTATGAAATAAATCACGAAATAAAATGTATATATGATATATCTTTTCAGTATTGGTATCATATCCAGCTTTAGTTATTTAAGGGGATTAAAATTAAAAAAAAAATTAATATAATGATTTACATGACTAAATGTTGGATAAAGCCCCAAATTTTTGTAAATCATGGCCTTTATGGTTTATAAAAAAACATTCTTATTTAGATAATATAAATGTTTTTTAGTTATGTAACTGATGTACTTTGCTTTAAAGAATTTCAGAGGCTTCATTGTAAAGACCTGTAAATTTCAAGGAAATTTTTTTCTTAAATTCATTGGTATTTTACAAGTACGCAGTATTTGACGGAACCTGATTCTGAGGCCCGGTGTGCCTGGAATCAATTTCCGAAGGTTAGCTTGGGTACATTCAGTAAAAAACGAGTGGATTTTTCTAACTTTTGAACCGGTGCTTAGATAGAAATCGGAGGGCACCGATTAAACTTCAGTGTTGGTAATTACTTAGGAAGACCTTTTCTGGAGTTGCGTTTGCTCGGGAGGAGTTGTTTAAAAAAAGTGGATTAAGTATTAAGTGAAAAAAAATTTGTTTTCAATTTTAATTAACTTCCAAGTGGTTAAACCCCATATGTGGGAGTTGGGGTGGGACCCACTAAAATCCTAACTCCTCTTGGTAGGATATTAGTGGGGTGGGGCCCACATGATCCCCACCCCTTCAAATTCCCTTAACTTCTCTTCCACATTAATGATGCCAACTTAGCACTTCATTTATTATGACTACTTAAGATTAATTAAATGAAGTGAATTCAAATTTGAATCTTTTAACTTATGAATTGTTGGAAAAGTAAATAAAATAAGGCAAGGGCCTTATTTTATTTCGTTTGTTTTAGTTGTGTGGTGATTTGAGAGAGGGAGAGTTCATTACATTGAAGAACTTCTTCTTCCTCGTTGAAGAATGCAAAGAACGTCAGCACCAATTTCGGCTTCCTTTTCCCCAACGATTGATGAAGCGACACCATCATTCCACGACATCATCTACGGAACAACAGAGCTTTCCTTTTCTTTATCAAGCGATCAACCTTCATGAATTGAGGTAGGGGTTGTTTCATATTTTGAGTTTTGTTTAACGAACATCATTGTTAAATAATTATCCACTTGATATCAAAATAACGTGAGGAGGCCGGACCACACAAACATGGATGATCCCCCTCCCCTTTGTTGTGGATCATTATTATCGCTTGAAATGGAGGCGATGTGGTGCATTCGCACCGCGCGGGACGATGGAACCATGGCCGGAGCGGGCCGCGACGAAGGAGCGCGGCGCTGGTGAAGCCGCGACCAAGGGTGTTCCGCGACAGAGGGGCTCCGCGCCGGTCGGACAAGGGACAAGACCTAAGGCCGCGGCGGTGCAGAGGAGGGAGGCCAGACTCCGCGGTCGCCGGTGTTGTAGGAGGCGGGACCAGCAGGTCCCAAGGCTGCTCATCGGCCGACCATTACAGTTGGGCAGATTCGGAATGTCCGAGGGTTGAAACCCCCAGCATCTAGCAAGGGAGGGCCCCACCATGTGGGGGGGGGGGGTTTCGTTTCAAAGCCAGGGGTCGTTCCCCCTCCCTTCCGCGTCCGCTCAGCGCGCGGGTGCCCGCACCGGGTCGAACCGGGCGCGCTAGGCCGCACCGCCCGCGTTGGGCCGGATAGCCCACGCTGGGTCGGGCCGCCCACGCTAAGCCGGACCCCCGCACTGGGCCGCGCCAGCTGGGCCAGGCCGCGCCCCCCAGGCCAGACCCTAACCCGGGTTGGGTCGACTCGGTTCGGGCCGAACCAGGGGGTATTGGGCCGGGTCGGACCGGGGCCAAACCCCCAGTTTTCAGACAGATCCGTTCAAACGCCCATATATTGGGATACAAACCTCGGATTGACGCAACGTTAGTTGCGTCGTGATTCTTGGACCGAAATGGTCGTTTTCGTATATTACACTCAAGGTTTCGGAGAACTTTGGGGTATGGACGGGTTGTTTCAAACACGAAACCAACCGGGCCCTCGGAGCAGAAACACTTATAACTTGAGCTCCGGATGTCTGATTGACGTGCTGTCAAATTGGTTTGATTATTCATAGTGAGAAAGTTCTTTTGGATTACTGTTCTTGAGGTTTGGATGCAGTTGGAGTATGGTCGGGTTGGTTTTTTCCTAAAAACCAATCTGGCCCCTAGGACGAAAAAGCCAATAACTCTCAGACCGGGCGTCCGATTGATGTGTCGTCTAGCACGTTGAGTTCCTTTGGACGAGGCGGAACTTTGTGATACATCAAATCTAGACTTCGTGACAGTTGATGTATCAACCCCTTGGCTTGTGGAGCGGACCCTCCCAGAATCGAGTTTGCTGTGTGCGGGAACCCTAGAGTTGGCTACGACTGCGACGACGACGACAACTGTACTAGAATCCTATGTGGGTTCGGCAGTGATGATGATTGTACATGGATCCTATGTGGGTTCATCAATGACGAAGACCGTACTGGGATCCTCCGTGGGTCCGACGACGATGACTACTGTTCTTGTATCCTTTGTGGGTCTGGCAGTATTTGACTCTCTACTTGTATCCTTTGTGGGTCCGGCAGAGTAGCGGGTCTTGTATCCTTTGTGGGTCTGACGGCTTCGCTGGTCTTGTATCCTATGTGGGTCCGACCACTTAGATGAATCAGTGGCTACATCTGATCATCTCTATCGCCTTAAGAAGTGTATACTTGTTTGATCTGAGACTTGACTTTCAATCTTTATCTTCGATAAGATAGACTTTCTTTCTAGTGTGGATTGGGACATACTTTCCTGTATGGAATGGGTTGTCCTTGAGCTTGTGAGTTGGAGCTGAAACAGAATTGATGACTTAGGTATATGTATGGGCATTTACCTATGTAGTGTTGGTTGATAATTCATGATTGTATATTTCCTTTGTGGTTTACCCTTCTTGGATTCTGGGAGACTTTAGAGAGTCTCGGGGTCCCTACTCAGTATCTTATACTCACCCCTGCATGGGCTATGCCCGCACTACGTTGTGTTGGATGCAGATGACGGACAACACTGATCGAGGTGGAGGCACATGGAGTTGTTCGGTACCTGGAGGTGGATCACTAGACGAGACGTACACAGAGCGGACGACAGGAGCCGAGGAGTTGAGGAGACTATCTGTACCCACCTTTGAGGATGGATTTCTAGTGGACAGCTCGGTGTTGCTGCTTTATTTTTCTACTACTGTACTTTCCATTCAGTTTTACTGCACTTTTAGTTGGGTTTGTATACTGTCTCATTTACTTTCCAGCACTTACTTATGTTTTCAGTTTACTTAGTGTTTACATCAGTTTGCATACTCTGTGGTGTTTGTTATTATTAATAAAGGCAATGCCTTCCCTTTTACCAGGAATTATGCCTTTGGTGCTAGTCGCCAGCCCCTAGCCTATGAGAGGCGGGCAACGGGTAGTCACTACATGAGCCCCGAGGACGGGTCATTACAAATTGGTATCAGAGGAGTTCGGTTCTACCACAGAACTTAGGACATCGACCTTTCTTCTTTGTGAAGAAATAATGTCAAGTGTATTGAGTGTGGTTATCAGTCCAGGGAGTCCAGTGTTGGTGCAGCGGCCGACGTATCCATACAACAGGATCCCGACTTTTGATTTCTGACTCAGTGTACTAAAACTTTGATTTCATGTGTGTTTCAAAAGTTTTATTTGTGAATAAATTATGTCAGCTCCCCAGGTATACTGTATTGATCGTGGCACACCTCTCTCTTTTCAGGATGGCCCCACGATGACAGCCTGCTAGGGTTCCGAGCGTTGTATGAGATGGCATCCCACCGTGTGATGAGGCCTTGGTGCCGAGCCCCATTACAGTGGAGGCACCAACGATACCTCTACCTGCCGAGCCACTGATGCCACCAGCCCCAGCAGCTGAGAGTGCACGTCGCCTTAGTGCAGTGCACGTGTTTCAGCGTCAGAGACCGCCCAGGTTCCTCATGGAGACCGACCCTCAGGCAGCCGAGGATAGGCTGGAGGCTATTATATGAATTTTCAGGTTTGTAGGGACACCATAGGATCTCATGGTGATCCTTGCAGCGAGTCTCCGTCACGTGGCAATAGGTAGATGGTGGAGCCTGATGCTCCAAGTGCAAGATGAGGCATCTATTCTATGGTCGGACTTTGAGAGACTCTTCTGCTCGGAGTTCATTCCAGCCACCCTTTGTGTGGTGCGCATTCAGGAGATACTACAACTGTGGCAGGGCAGCATGACGGTAGCCCAGTACTCGGTGAGATTTACCAATCTCTCACGCTATTCCACGGACATGGTACGAGACCCATTCTTACATGCTCGGACCTTCGAGCAGGGACTGAGGCATGAGATCAGGGCATTGATGATCTCCCTCAGCATTCTGACATAGGCATGAGTACTGGAGCGAACCCTTCTTGTGGAGAGAATTCTTGCTGATCCTACACCAGCAGCAAGACCTACTGCAGGGAAACATATAGCGGAGTCTTCTGTAGATGGCAGTCGACGGATGTCACACGGGTCCAAGAGGACGAAACCATCAGGAAGACAACCTAAGGATAATGGCTCAGAGGTACGGGGCACACAACACAGAGCCAGCATTATGAGGAGCAGACAGTGCTATGCAAGTGGCGGTCAGGGCCACAGGGCTCATGACTGCCTGACTTTTCATGCAGAGGAGTAGCAGACGGCTGAGGGACCACCTAGTCCGAGGCAGAGGTTCGACCGTGGAAGTCTGTAGGGAGAAGGCGGACGAGGAAGAGGATCTGCTCGAGTAGCAGGTGGTGGGTGAAGCTTTGAGGCTCTACCACCACCACCACCATGGGGTCCACCCCGACCCCATGGAGCTGGTGGACAGAGGCAGGCTCAGCTTTATGCAGTAGTGGCCTATGACCACAGCGCACCAGAGATGATTCAAGGTACTATCTGTGTCTTCTCCACCCTTGCTGCAGTTCTTATAGACATAGGAGCGAGTCATTATTTCATTATCGCTACCCTTGTTTGGAGCTCGGAGATTCCAATGGAGTTGTTGCCTCGATCCTTACGGCTAGATACTCCTATAGGAGCAAACTCGACGATTATACAGTGGTGTTGGCAGTCTGAGCTTACTCTAGGAGGTGAGAGCTTTGGCTGGGATCTTCTTGTAGCGGCATCAAGGCCTTACAACGACATCTTGGGTATGGGTTGGTTATCTACGATCTATGCTCAAATCGAAGGTATTAGGCACAAGGTGCGGTGTGTCCGCACCGATGGGAGAAGGTTAAAATTCACCGGCAAGAAGGGATCCATTATAGCACAGGATGGACTCACGCAGAGGAGATGTCATCTGATCACTAATCAGTTGGCTTGCCTCATCCTAGCAGCAATGGACATGCGGAGTCCGAGTTTCCCTATTGCGGTGGATCAGTATGCAGACGTTTTCCCTGACGATGTACCAGGACTACCTCCTTAGAAAGAGGTAGACATCTACATCGACTTGTACCCTAGGACATCACCGATATCCACTCCATCATATCAGATGGCCCCCGCCGAGCTTCGTGAGGTACATGTACAACTAGAGGACTTGCAGGGAAGGGGATTCATTCGACCCGGTGTTCCACCATGGGCTTTCCCATTTTTTATGCCAAGAAGGCAGACGGGAGCTTTCGACTGTGTGTCGATTACCGTCGCATGAACCAGGTGACCGTGAAGAACAAGTTTCTTCTCCTGATGATTTATGACCTCTTCGATCAGCTCAATGAAGCACGGTGGTTCTCGATGATAGACCTCAGCTCAGGCTATCATCAGCTCAGATTTCGAGACGAGGATGTGTAGAAGATGACCTTCAGATGTCGGTATGGCCACTATGAGTTCTTTTTTATGCCATTCGGTGTAACCAACTCTCTAGCAGTGTTCATGAGTCTCATTAATAAGATCTCCCATCCTTACCTCGATCGATTTGTCGCAGTCTACATCGTCGACTTATTGAAATTCTCGACCACTGAGGAGGACCACACCTACCATTTGCGGGTTGTACTAGACACACTCTGAGAGAACCAACTTTATTGTATTCTCTTGAAGTGTTAGTTATGGATACGTGAGTTCCACTACTTGGTACACGTCATCTCTGAGGCAGGAGTTGAGGTAGATCCTGCGAAGATCGAGGCAGTGCTAGCTTGGGAGCCACCCAGGAGAGTGACGGAGGTACGAAGATTCCAAGGATTGGTTGGGTACTACCGAAGATTTGTTCCAGACTTCTCCAGAGTTGTAGCACCACTTACATATTTGACGAAGAAGGGGAGACCATTCGTTTGATCAGATAGATGTCAGCAGAGCTTCCAGAAGCTGGGAAAAAGATTGACCAGTGAACCCATCTTAAGGATACTGGAGGAGGGAGTGGGGTACGTAGTTTAATGTGATGCATCAGGGACCGGGTTCGGGTCTGTACTGATGCAAGAGAGAGTAGTGATCTCTTACAGATCACATCAGTTGAGGAAACATGAGTAGAACTACGCTACCCATGACCCGGAGTTAGCAGCAAGGGTCTTCGCTCTAATGATGTGGCGACACTATTTGAAGGGCGAGCGATTTACAGTCTACTCTGACTACCAGAGTATCAGGTACATATACTCGCAGAAGGACCTGAACCTGAGACAACAACGATGGCTCGAGTTCCTCCAGGACTATGACTTTGAGATAGTATATACTCCTAGAAAGGGGAATGTAGTAGCTGATTTTCTCAGTAGGAGGACGGGCATTCAGCTACTTGGGGAGGCGACAGAGCAGCTAGCCACTTTGGAGATATCTTTCATGGATAGAGATGGGGAAGCCTTTCTTCAGTACCTCACAGTAACTCCTACAATACTTCAGTGGGTCAGAGAGGCACAGCATGGGGATGATGGCTGTGAGACGCGGCGTGCCCAGATTTTCACAGGGCAGGCACCTAATGGTTTGTCTATAGGAGGAGAGCACATTATCCTTTCCAGAGGAAGTACCATGGTACCAGTTTCTTTACATGAGGAGGTGCTGAGCGAGATTCATACCTCCCCTTTGGTGGTACATCCAGGAGTAGAGACGATGTACCAGGATCTCATACAACAGAACTCATGGTCGGGTATAAAGAAGGTTGTAGCAGAGTTCATTTCACGTTGCCTCACCTGCCAGCAGGTGAAGGTAGAGAACCAATTACCAGTAGGCTTAGTAAAGCCCTTGGAGGTACTGGAGTGGAAGTGGGACGAGATATCTATGGATTTTGTGAGTGGACTTCCTCGTACTTCCAGAGGACACGAATCCATTTGGGTGATCGTTGACCGACTCACCAAGTCGGCCCACTTCTTACATATTAGAGAGCAGGGCTCAGTGGAGAGCCTGGGACGCCTCTACCTTAACGAGATCATATGACTTCATGGTGTGCCATCATCTATCATTTCTGATCAAGATTCTCGTTTTACTACCCGGCTTAGGAAGGGGTTGCAGGAGGCATTCATGACGTAGCTATGTCTGAGCACCGCCTTTCATCCTCAGACGAATGGTCAGAGGAAGAATACCATTCGGACTCTCTAGGACATGATCCGTGAATATGTCCTCGACTTTGGTCCCAGTTGGGAGGATCGCCTACCTTTGGTGGATTTAGCGTACAATAATAGCTACCACTCCACCATCGGTATGGCACCATACGAGGCATTGTACGTCCGACCTTGCAGATCACCTCTATGCTGGACAGACCCTGGGGAGTCAGTACTTGTGGGACCAGAGATGGACTAGGCCACGACAGAGATGGTCCAGGTCATCCAGTAGTGGATGATGACAACTCAGAGCCGAAAAAAGTCGTATGCTGACAGGTGGCGGAGACCACTAGAGTTTGATGATGAAGATCATGTTTTCCTACGGGTCTTACCTCGACGCGGATTAGGGAGATTTGGCCGGGGAGGCAAGATATCTCTATGCTTCATCGCACCATTCCAGGTTCTCAACAGGATAGGCCAGGTGTATTATCACTTGGCTCTTCCACCTCATTTGCACCGAGTGCATGACGTCTTCCATGTATCTCAGATGAGGAGATACGTGCATAACCCGATGCATATCATCTACCATGGGGAGATAGATATTGATGATGGGGCGACTTTTTCAGAGGTTCCGATGGAGATCGAGGATCGATAAAAGCGGTTCCTACGCGGGAGGTCGATTCATCTAGTGCGCATTAGGTGGAATCATGGGAACCACCAGGAGAGCACCTGGGAAAGAGAGGCTCAGATGCATGCATAATACCCCCATTTATTTCCCTAATTTGGGATGTATCTTTACGGGGACATAAAGCCCTGAGGTATGAGTAATGTAAAGACCCATAAATTTCATGGAATTTTTTTTCTTAAATTATTTGAAATTTTATGACTACGTAGTATCTGACGACACCTGATTCCAAGGCCCGGTGTTCCAAATATCAATTTCCAAAGTTCAGCTCGGGTACATTCAGTAAACGAACTAGCGGGTTTTTATAACTTTTAAACCGGTGCTCGGAATCGAAATCCAGGGGCACTGATAAAACCACAACACCGGTAATTGCTTAGGAATATTTTTTTGGAGTAGCGTTTTCATGGGAAGAGTTGTTTAAAAAAAGTGGATTAAGTATTAATTGAAATAAAATTGTGTTACAATTTTATTTCACTTCCAAGTGGTTAAACCCCATGTGTGGGGGTTGGGGTGGGACCCACTAAAATCCTAACTTCTCTTGGTATGATATTAGTGAGGTGGGGCCCACACGAGCCCCACCCCTTCAAATTCCCTCAACTCCTCATCCACATTAATGATGCCAACTTAGCACTTCATTTATTATGACAACTTAAGATTAATTAAATGAAGTGAATTCAATTTTGAATCTTTGAAGTTTTGAATTGTTGGAAAAGTAAATAAAATAAGGCAAGGGACTTATTTTATTTTGGTTGTTTTTGTTGTGTGGAGATTTGAGAGAGGTAGAGTTCTTTACTTTGAAGAACATCATATTCCTCGTTGAAGAACACGAAGAACGCATGCGCCAATTCTATCTTCCATTTTATCGACGATTTACCAAGCGAAGCCAGAATTCTGCGGAAACGTCTACGGAACATTGGAGCTTTCCTTTTCTTCATCAAGCGATCAACCTTCGTGAATTGAAGTAGGGGTTGTTTCATCGTTCAAGTTTTATTTAACGAATTTTGTTGTTAAATAATTATCTGCTTGATATCGAAATAATGAGAGGAGGTCGGACCGCACAAACACAGCTGATCCTGCTCCCCTTTGTTGTGGATCATTATTGTCGCTTGAAATGGAGGCGACGGGGTGCCGTCGCACCACGCGGGAACTAGGGAACCATGGCCGGAGCAGGTTGCGACGAAGGAGCACGGCACCGTTGCGCCACACCGGTGAAGCCGAAGGAAGCTGCGGTCAAGGGCGGGCCGCGATGGAGGTGAGGGGCGCCGTCGCACCGCGCTGGTCGGACATGGGCCGCGGCCTAAGGTCACGACATTGCAGAGGAGGGCGACCAGACTCCACCAGCCACTGGCACTCTAGGAGGCGGGACCAGAAGGTCCCGCGGAGGCTCATCGGCCGGCAATTACGATCGGCCGGATTCGGATAGTCCGGGGGTTGAAACCCCCGGAAGCTGTCAAGGGCGGGCCCCACCATGTGGGGGGCCCCTGTTTCAAACAAGCCCCCCCCCCCTTCTGCGTCCTCTCAGCGCACTGGCACCCTCACCGGGCCGAACCGGCCACGACGGGTCAGGCCGCCCGAGACGGGCCCAGCCGCTCGTGCTAAGCCAGGCCGCCCGCGCCGGGCCGGGTCGCACCCAACCGGGCCGGACCTAGAATCGGGTCGGGACGACTCGGTTCGGGCCGCCTTAGGGGGTATTGGGCCTGGTCGGATCGTGCCCAAACCCCCTGTTTTCGGACAGATCTATTCAAACGCCCATAGCTTGTGCTACCGACCTCCAATTGTCACACTGTCAGTTTCATAGTGATCCTTGGATCAAGAAGGTCATATTGGTAAAATACACTCAAGGTTTCGAAGAACTTTGGGTACGGCCGGGTTGGTTCTAAAATGAAACCAACCGGGCCCACAAAGCATAAACCCTTATAACTTGAGCTTCAGACGTCTGATTGACGTGCCGTCAACTTTGTTGGATTCGTCTTAGGGAGACGGTTCTTTTGACTTACTCCGCTCGATGTTTGGGCGGAGTTGGAGTATGTTTAGGTTGATTTTTTCTTAAAAACCAACCGGGACCCTCGGACGAAAAAGAAAATAACTCTCAGACCGCGCGTCCGATTGACGCGCCGTCTGTTGCGTTGAGTTCCTTTCGATGAGGCGGAACTTTGTGATACATCATCTCTGGAATTCATGAATGTTGATGTATCGACCCCTTGGCTCGTGGAGCGGACCCTCCTGGAATCGAGCTTGCTGTGTGAGGGAACCCTAGAGCTGGCTACGACTACGATGACGATTACGACTGTACTAGAATCCTACGTGGGTTCTGCAGTGATGACGACTGTACATGGATCCTTTGTGGGTTCGGTAGTGACGATGACCGTACTGGGATCCTCCGTGGGTCCGATGGCGATGACTACTGTTCTTGTATCATTTGTGGGTCTGGTAGTATTGGAATCTATACTTTTATCCTACGTGGGTCCGGCAGAGTTGCTGGTCTTGTATCCATTATGGGTCTGACAGCTTAGCTGGTCTTGTATCCAATGTGAGTCTGACAGCTTAGATGAATCAGTGGCTACATCTGAAAATCTCTATCCCCTTATGAAGTGTATACCTATGTGATCTGAGCCATGACATTCAATCATTATCTTAGATAAGCTTGACTTGCTTTCCGGTGTGGATTGAGACACACTTTCCTGTGTAGACTGGGTTGTACTTGAGCTTGTGAGTTGGAGCTTAATTGGAATTGATGACTTCGGTATATGTATGGGCATATACCTTAGTAGTGTTGGTTGAAAATTCATGATTGTATCTTTCCATTGTGGTTTATCCTTTGTGGATTCTGGGAGACCTTCGGGAGTCTCGGGGTCCATACTGAGTATCGTATACTCACCTCGACATGGGCTATGCCCGCACTACGTTGTGTTGGATGTAGACGACGGACAACGTTGATCGAGGTGGAGGCATGTGGAGCTGGTCAGTACCTGGAGGTGGATCACTGGACGTGACGTACATGAAGCAGATGGCAGGAGCCGAGGAGCTGAGGAGACTATCTGTACCCACCCTTCAGGTGGGATTTCCAGTGGATGGCTCAGTGTTGCTGCTTTACTTTTCTGCTGCTATACATTCCTTTCCGTTGTACTACACTTTCAGTTGGGTTTTTTATACTGGCCCATTTACATTCTAGCACTTACTTGTGTTTTCAGTTTACATAGTGTTTACTTCAGTTTGCGTACTATTTGGTGTTAGTTATTCTTTATAAAGGCGATTCCTTCCCTTTTACTGGGAATTATGCCTTAGGTGCTAGTCGCCAGCCCTTGGCCTATGGGAGGAGGGCTTGGGGTAGTCACGAAATGAGCCCTGAGGACAGGTCGTGACATTCATTTTTTATTATTGTGACCTATACATAGTCAATAACATATATTCCTAACATTTTACGCCTAGTTAGATACTCTAAGTGGATATTATTTTCTTAGTCATGTTACTTTTACCAAAAATTTTATGGGAACAAAAAACACCTATGAAATATAATGTTTCGATGCAGACCATAGTAAACATTGATTGAAACTGAAAATTAATATGTTATGTAATGCATATCGATTAAGATTTATCCTTTCAATGAAAATATATTTCAATTTATTTTATTAATATTTGTAAAATTATTATTCATAATTTTCCTTTATTGTATCCAATGGTTGGATGTCAGAGAAACCGGGTCGATCACCCATGTGATGGGTAATGTGATGACTTCCCAAATGAGATTACCAACTCAATCGGAGTAGCAGTCATCATATTTATGTAAATAAAAATTCAATTAACTATTTTTTTCACCATAAATATTCATTATGAGGAAGAACAAAAGAAAATTTCAATTAAGATCCTTATAAACCATGGAATTCAAATATATGAAGATATTATGGTACCTTAGTCATATAATATTGTATCAACTCCATTGAAATGATATTATCTAATATTCAATTTTCTTATAAAGGATGATCTTTTTCGATGTTTATTGTATAGGGGGAGAAACTAATCAATGGTTATTTTTCATAAAAAATTCAATGTACATGGAATAAATTGAATCTACATAGTGAAAATAATTTTTGAAATTTTTTCCAACTAATATTTTTTTCACTCTCTAACAGAAAATGGAGAGGGAATTCATTAGTCTTATAAAAATTGGGGATTAATCCATTAGGGTGTATGATAGAAAATTCACAACATAGTAATGATATTCCTCGAACATTATAATTGAAATTTAATGTAATGTTTAACCATTATATCTCATTTCGATGATGAATCTATTAAAAGATTTGGTGATCTGTCAATTTAATAGATATGAATAGATATTCGGATTTTCCAAAAATATGGAATACAGACTGGGGATTCTCCAGGGTCTCATGGGCCTGTAGATAGGAAGTGGATAGTGGAGTCTAATTATAGTTGAGTGATATAGAAATATAATTGGGGTAAGAAACTCTTACATCCCACCTGATAAAAAATATGAGGAGAAGCTTCGTCGAAATTTATTGATGTGGAAAATGAAATTTATTCGGAGTAGGTTGGAAGGGAACCTAGATTTTGAATATTGATGAGAGAAACATGCCATTATGATGAAATAAAGGAACTCTTTAATAAATCCTCAGCATACTGTCCAATGATTCAACAATAAAGGACATAGGTATGATAAAAAAAATATACTGAGATCTCTTAGTGATAATTGATGAAAAAAATTACCAATTTCTAGAGATAAAGGGAGACTATATGTCCACACAATAGATGATGTGGACCCTAATAGTTATGTCTTGATAGGTGTGCTAGTTACTCATTTTTTAATAGAGAACATACTATCTAATTTTGGTTCTACACATTATTTAATATGGCATAGGTTTAGTATAACTATTCAAACTCTAGTTGAAAACATGGATGTCTATTTATAAGTTAAAATAAAAAAATTATAAATTAATTTATCTTATATATATAACATCTACCCAGCCAAATGTCTTTTTCTGACCTTCAGAGAAAACCTTACGATAATTATATTGGTATAATTCGATTCAATTATAGGTTCGTATTGGATTTCCTTGTATAAATACAATATAATGTTTTATGAAAAGTAAATAACCGCCTATATCATGAATTACCCTTTGATTCTATAGTGCCGTATATAGGAGGATGAATCTCATTTGGAACAATCATCTCAATAAAGGATGTTATTTCCTTATGATAATGAATATCTAGATAAAATTTTTAGGGGTAATTAAAATATAAACCATCCTGACATTTTAATTTTAAGAAAATAAGATAATATGATACATAAATATTTGACTGGTCATTATCTTATATAATGACTTCAGATATCAATCAAAATTATACCCAAATAATTTCTAATATCTGTGATTCTATATATAATTTTCACTAATTAAGATTATGAGTTGAAAAAAAACTATTTTAAAATCTTGATAAAGGGTTTATATGCACAAGTGATTCACCATGTAGGACAATAGTTCATTTATTCAAAAATAAGAATGGTTCAATGTGATTATGAATTTACATCATGATCACAAAAAGATCATGATAAATAAAAACTACCCTCTAGCACTTATTAATAAAATATCTGATTGACTACATATATACAATAGCATTTCTAAGGTGGATTGTCAATCAGGATATTATCAAGTAAAGTAAAAATAATGAGGATATCCCCAATATTAATTTTCATTCAAGATGTTGGAACTATGAGTTTATGGTGATCCCATTTGGACAAAATAATCCTCAATATATATTCATATACTTATTGAATGGATCCTTTAAATATTACCTGAAAATTTCGTAGTCTTCATAGATGATATTCTAATCCCCCAAAAAATGAATGAGTAACATGATGAGAATTTGAGTGTTCAACTAAAGTTAATATAAAAGTAATATATATATATATATATTAGAGTAAATTTGAGTTTTTAATGGAGAATTTAATATTATTATTGATTTTTATCATAAAAAATGGATATATTTAGATCCATTTAAAATACTGGTATTTTAAGGATGATAGAGACCAACATTCATGACATATATCCATATTTTACATAGATTATCTAGTACTATCCTGAATTTTTTAGAAACATATCATGATTTTAATGCACATTATTAATGAAAACATGGTGGGGATTTTTTACAGGATTGAAAAATTTGAGTAAATAAATAAATAAATAAATAAGATAAAACTCGCAACAATTGCAACCACATTACCAACCCAGGGAAGTATTTTTGATCTATATTGATGAATCCAATGAAATGAATGGTTTTTTACTTATTATGTATGATAAAATTTTTTTAAGACTATCTCTAATTAAATATCCACGTAAATATTTAGTTGATTCATGATTAATATTTGGATGCAGTGATAATCACATTGAGTATTTGGATAAATTATATATATCATGAAAAGTGTAACCTATATATGGATAATAAAATCCTCATGTATTTATTCATAAAAAATCCCATCAATATGAACCAAAAATGTGGGTTTTGTTAGAGAATGGATTATTATTTTTCAATCCATCACAATAATGGGAATTAAAATATAGTGGAAAATTATCTACGTAAAAAGGATCCCACAAACCTATGCCTGATAAGGAGTAAAATAGATCTACACTTCTTAGATATGAAAAGGGTGAACATGAGAATAAAAAATGGAATGGCATACCCTATTTAAAAAATAAATTCTTAAACATATATTCTTGAGAGGATCATGGAGTCCCAAAAAATGATGAGAATATACATTAGAACGTATTGAAGATATTGGAATTTTTATTTTCACAAGATGTAGGTATTATTATTGGAACAAAAATATGTGTCATATAAAAACAAAAAAAAAGAGTAAAAGGATGTTTGATGTGTATTGATCATCCTTCTCTATTCATCCAATAATCACTAAGATGTATAAATATTTGAAACATTAATTTGTGTGTGGTAAAATAAAGAGATATATTGTAGCATTTATATCTATTTTCACAGTATGCAAAAAATTAAAGGGATGGTGTCATAAGTGTAAGGGAATGAACCACCTATTCCTATATGAGTATGGAAATTAAATAAACTAGGTATATTTTCATATTAATCCTTGGGTCATACAAAATAAATAGTATCATTTGGGTGGTAGTCGATCTCCATACAAAGTTAGTGTAATATAATAGCTTTTTTGAAGAGGTACAAATACTTTCTCTACTATTCAAAACCTCTACTTTTTATGTAATTAATGTTATAAAAATTCAATGTATGGGTATGGTAGAATATATGAATCATTTAGAGACCATATATCTAGATATTTGAGAGGAATATTGAGCCACATGGTTAGAACAAAGTTAGTGATAAATGTGTGACTCAACCAAGTGGGGTACATAGTGAAAATCAGGTGGCCACATTGTTTCACAAAATCATATAACTCAGTATGAACATTCATGCATGTGTTGTAGGAATTTTAAAATATCCACCTTTCATTTACTACTTATTCTTAGAAAAAATACTTACATAGCCTATTCTAGGGGTTTGCTTGAGAAATGTTGGGCACACATTTAGGAAATATTATGGCTAAAAATTAGGCTAAACTGTGTGAGCCCATAATAAATGGGTATATTATAATTTCACCATTTAAATTATTCTAATATATAATATCTTCCTCCATATATTATCTAGTTTACAACACAATAGGGTAAGAACCTAATTACTTCAAAATTTATGCTCTTAGTCCATTCTCTTAGCCCATCTCCATTCTCTTTTCCACTGGGTGCAATGGAACTATGATGGTATACTCTCTAATCCACTTACTTTGGCTAATCATTTATAATACAATATTCTAAACTATTTATGTGGAAGCTTAGTTGCCCTATTTTGATGTCACTATTATATTCTTATGATTTCAATAATTTTATACCAATTCAAACATCAACGTTGGATGAGGAGAGTGTTATGGGGATATAGAAGGTGGTCTAGTTTCCTTCCCAAGAATCTCATCATATATATACCTCTCATTATGTTTTGAACACATTAAATTATGGAATCACCTTCATAATAAATGATTATCAAAATTAAAGGTTAGTATCATGTATAACAAGACTCCAGCTACCTACCAAACAATCTAGTTGGGCAGTTTCATTGACATGAGACACCCCTAAGGATGGACCTTTATTTGTGTTCATAATTTACCATTTTCCAAAAAAATGTTTCAGCACCCTTTTAGGAGCATTTTTAACTTTTAATAAATAACTCCTTTTAAATGTGAATTGAACCACGTGAGGCGATTGGAGAAGTATTAGAATCATGTTCTTAATACCAAAATCCAAATGACCATAATAAAATTAATTATCAAACATAGATAAATAGATATTGTATTAATAACTTGTTAAATGATATTATTTATAGATATATAAAAATACCTTCCTCTTATCCCTGTCATGATAATTGGGATTCCATTTGTGGATTTCCATGGACAGTCTCATCATGAGTTATAATTAGTATTTGTTGATAAATTTTAAATATTCTATGAGAGACCCTTGTAATGTGGTTGATAGGATCACCATGTAGATTATCCACCTCCTTATGAGTGATAATGGTTCCCATGTGGAGACCTCATGTATGGTCTTTGTAGTGAGATTTTTATACAATTCCATAAGTGATACACAGTTCCCTATGTCAGATACTAAGGTTGATCTCATAGAATTATTTTTTAAACCATGCTAGTAATGATACATGGTATTTCATTTACCATTCTCCTTGGATTTTATCTTATAATGTTAATTATTCTATTTCACACTTCATGTGGTACTTTGGATTATTGATAGTGTTCACTTTTCATGTTCCCAAGATGTTTCTTATTTAATTTATAAATATACCTTCAATAAAATTCCAGGAATTATAAATCATTAAATTAAAGGACACTCCATCCAAGAAAAATCACATTATTTGGATCATTCCATTGTTGAAAATTTTGTATAATGACACTTTTATTACAATCATATTATATCTATATAGGAAAATATCCAATTAAAGATATCTGGATTAGGCCTAAGTAGTAATCATTGGTAAGGTACACATGAGGAACTGAATTTTATGTATTTATTTGTTTATTACCTTTCATTAATTGTTATCGGTACAATGATCCTTATATATGAATGAATGAATTTTCCTAGACACCCTGGATGGTGTCCTACTAAGTATATGTCTCACCCTTCTATGAGCACCCATGGTACTCGAGGAGACTTCATGATTTTAGGTGTAGTTAATGGAAGCATACCGCTTCCAATGCATGATTTTCGTTACAATAGAGTTTGGGATAAGGGGATTGAGCCCTTTCTTGTGATGATAATAGTGGATGATTTTTATTTTTTGAATATTTTTATATCATATTGTATATTCATGTTTCCATTAAATCATGTGTACATAATTCTTTATATCTACATGACATGATAATAACCATTTTTATCTATTTATGATTCTGCTTTTGCATAATTATTTATATTGGATGATTTATTATTCCTGTAATATTTTATTTTTATGATAAAATAGTCAGTATATTCATATTACATATATGATTAACATTGACTTGTGAGGGATAGTATCTCCATGGACACCCCATTGTAATTCACTACAATCCAGTTGCCTCGGGCATAGAGGGAGGCTTGCATGAGGTTATATGGTCTACCGTCTTGGGTCACCGCTTAGTGGATTCCAAGGAATGATTATATGTAATGGTATTAAATGTATTTTCCTTTTTATTTAATTTTATGTTATAATACAAGAGACTAAAATATTTAAAAATTTATTAATTATCCTATTCCTATGACTAGCTAACCCATTTATTTGGGATGTTGAAATTACCCGGGATTAGATGTTGTTGTTATTGGTTTATGCATGTTACAAGTTTATAGTTTTCAACATTTGGTGACACAAATGTTTTATGATGTTATTAATTTTAAATATTATTATTTTGTTTTTTAATTTTCATAGGTCAGATACAATAAGGATGCACCATATCATGCATAATTATAAGAACTTTTCGACTTATATTTCATGCATTTTTCCATTCCATGTCTATATTCTGTGTGATTTTTTGGTATCATATATTTACATTGTAGATTATTATATATTGAAATGAGATAATGTTTATTGTAGGGATAAAGTAATTAAATTAATTTATGTAGCTTCATTAGTCTGAAATATTTTTTCCACATAGATTGATGATGGAACCTTAATTAACTATTTATTCTATGATTGATCTAGGAACCTTTGGATATTTAGACTGAAATGTTATTTGATTTTATTACATGAATGGTAATGTAATTTACGAGCCATGTACCTCGGTAAATTGGAAATATTGGATCATTTAGTGAAATCATTATATATGGCATATAACATTATGATACCTAATGTAAAGGTTATGTCATAGTTATTTGACAGTCAAATTAAAATTTATAAAGAGTACGAGCCTTTATAATTTGGGAATACATTTATATCTAACTAGACTATGTTTTATATATGATTACAAATAAAGATGATGTTAAAATATATATACAAATTTAAATTAAACTATTTACAAAAAATGGGTATTTCAATTTCAATGTAATGGGTTTTTTCTTCTATGCATTTCTATTGACCCTCCATATAGCGGAACTTCAATTATTTGATGTCATACCATGACCATGTTCTAGCCATAGTATTGGGAAGTATACAGTGTCTCCTATAGTAAATTTTTAGCTTTGATATCACCCAGACCATTATATAGGATTGGTTAGAGAGGCGTGACATTATATAGTATGGTATTATACATACTCTAACATGCTTTTGGAGATCCTATATGATATTAAATATTTTCTAAATATTTTTTTTTTGAAAATTCATAGCTATTCCACATTGGAGTCATCAATTAATGTGTTAGGAGGGTGGTTATGACCATTCTTTAGTGGTGGGGTCCATGATCCACTAGTATTACTGTATGTAGTAAAACCTAAGACACCCCATGTAGATAATCTATTGGGTAGCGATTCTTATTTACAAGGAAGCATCTACATATTCATGAAATCTATACATGGTTCTCTATGACTTTCCTTTCAATGGAAGAGTTGATATAAGAACTCCACTATTATAATCATCACACCTTCTTAGGCTATGGTGTTCCTTTGTCCACTGGGTCATGTAAATAGGACATGCTATCTGTTATTGAGAATTTGGATATTCCTCTAGAGTGTAGGAGCCTTCTCTCTATATATATGCTCTGTGATGTAGCTATTTGTTTGTGGGATGCCATCACCCAGGATAAACATCATCACGGTATGGTATGGTATGGATTTAAAATAGACTATTGTGATTATTTTTCCCCTATAAGTCTAGATAATACCATTATTAATAGCTTACAAACCTATAGTAGGTTGTTATTTCAGTGATGAAGTATTCTCCTCACTTCAATGATCTCGAAATATTTTCTCCAACAATGAATAGTGATTTTTTGACTATTATGAGTTGTTTAGAGGATGGAACTCAATACTCCATCCGATCATTGGAGAATATTTTTAGGCTAAACACCATTTTGGATATACTAAAAAAGGACTTCATCATTTAGAGGAACCTAATGTAATCTATTAATGTGAGCCATGGTGGTTCATATTCAATATCGGGGGATGGTTTTCCATGTGTAAGGAAGGATGGTTTTGAGGGTCCACATGGGGGTAGTTCTTGCAACATTACACACACTAATAGCTTTGTGTTGTGTCACATGTGTGGAAAGGAAGGCCCTAAGAATACCTTGTGTATGAGGAACCCAATTGAGGCCTAAAAATGTAGCAATATGGGTCATCCTTATCATTTATTCTATGTTTTGTTCACAAGATCATATAGAGAAGGGATACATACAGAAACCAAAATCTTGTATGGGATCTATTGCTTCATCTCAGGATGAAATATATTATAATACAAGGTGATCTTGCTGAGGAGATCATCTAATATGGGGTATTCAATATTTAGAGGTTCATCGACAATAGAGTGGAGCTACTCTGGTTAGTCAGTATGCATTGTAAGGCCATTATTCTATCCATATTTCTGATGTGAAACCTACACATGAGGATATGATTTTGGGGACCTATACTGTACAAGGTAATATTCTAGTAAAATCTATATTAGTTTCATTCTTATTAGATACAAATTAATCAAAAACATTTATAACATCGGGAATTATGGAAATTATGGACCTAGAGATAATGTAGTTCAATGGAATTATGAATCTCATTACACAATTATGGGTTTGATCAAAGAGTGTATTTTAGTGAAAAGTGTATTCCTTCGATAATGGTGGGTATAGTATCTTATAGAACATATTTTTTGTTGATATGATTGGATTTTATTTCATTCTTAAAAGGGGCTGGCTAGTGACTTTCCATGACCATATTTATTTTTATTAATAAAGGGTGTCCATTACATCACATAAGGGTAGGTATTATATTCAAAATTAATAATGTGGTTTCAATGAAATTAGAGATGGAATTGTGAATCTTGGGCTCAGTATAGTGATATCCTAGGATACAATCATCTTTTTGAGTGACCAAAGAACACAACTTCTGGATTTAACACATATTTTGGATTGTTTCCGAGATGTCTCCCTTAACTAATTCTCTAGTTTTTCTACTTTGAGAGAGGTGGAATTCACCATTGATTTTGTTCCAAAAGTGGATCTTATTTCCATTCCAAATTATAGGATGGAACAAAAAAAATATAAAATAACAATTAACATAGTTTGATGGTTTATAAGAGATCTGTTTTATATTACCCAATACTTTATTATGGGCATCACTTGTCCATTTTCCAAAAAAATTATGATGGTACCCTAATGTTTTTCATGGACTATTGATGGTTAAACTGATATATAGTTCATAATTGTTATCCATTTCCTCCTATAGATGAAATCTTTGATTAGATCTGCAGAGTGAAAATTTTCTATAAGATTAGCTTGAGGTTGTACTACCATTAGGTTCATGTTAGAACATAAAACATACCACATAAAACATTATATAGTATATACATCTTATACGACTATCTATTTATTCCTTTCTAACTTTAAAATTACTACAATTCCTTATGTCTCTAATTAATCATGTTATCAACCCATTTTATGATTCACTATTGGTAGTATTTGTGGATAAAATATTTGTGTATTCTCATACTAGAAATTAATATTCCTTTCATTTTGAGACTGTGTTTAATGCATTGAGGGATGATATTTTATTTTATATTGAAATCAAATTAAATTATTTGATAGATAATGTTTTTATATTGGATCATATAATTTTGGAGGTAGGAATATCTATTGACCCGAAGAAGGTGAGCACCATATTTTTTCAAGATCATCACATGGATGTCTTTGATATATGTGGTTTATTGGAGGACAGATAGCCTTTACATGTGATATATTTCGGATTAACCATTCCAAGAATCAAATACCATATTAGTGACTAATATTAGGTGGAATTTATATATTCATAAGCTTGTGAGACATCTTTTCAGTGGTTTAGAGGGACAATAAATTTAGTACTAATCCTAATTCTTCCAGATGTGGGAAGAATCTGCAGAGTCTATGGTGATGCTTGGGAATCAGCATATGACCGGTTTTGATGGAGGTGGATTGAGTTGTGTTGAATGGGTCCTTCTTGCTAATACCTCATGATTGTAGTTACCCTATGCTTGACCTAGATCTAGAATTCACTGTTACTGATTTACGTTTTTTGGATACATTATCTATAGGGGTGCTTTATTTTAATATTAGGTAGTGTAGGTAGGTAGAATACCAAAAGTAATTCAATTTAGAAATTGATATTACACTATGAAGGGGTAATACAGTAGTGGAAGAACTAAAATAGAATACTCAAAAACAAAAAATCCCATAGGTTAGTAGTGAGTTAAGTTGATTGACATATTATTTTGAAATTAACCTAGAGGTTCAAGGATTTCATGGGAATCATGTTATGGTATATTTATTTGGTACATATTTTCATAAAAAATTGGTTCCAATGATAAAGCTATAAGATCTCAAGGTTATTTTCTTAAGGATGATAGTCTTAGGTGAGAACCCACCACCTCGTTGGTTTATCAATGAGAATGAGATCCTATACAATTGTGGGCATGTCTTGGATCCTACTAAAAATATGAATAATTTATCTTGTAATCTCATGCCTCTATTTTTATAGTTCACCTTGGTCTTACCAATATGTATATATATATATATAAATCATCAATAATGGTGGTTAGGTTTGAAATGGCATATTATAGGTTTCATCATGAGATATTACACATATGAAAATATGGAGATAGATAACTTGTGACTTTCTAGATATCTATAGGCTCTATCCATTCATGAGTTGAAATGGAATCATGTAACTATAGATTTTGTGGTGGGATTTCCAATATTCCAAGAAGGATGTGATGTATTATGGGTTCTTGTCGACAGTTTGACTAATGTCTCAAAATTCATAAATATTAGAGATACCTTAACAATTGATCATCTTGGGAGGATTTACATTTAGGATATTATTTTACTTCATGGTGTTCCCTATTCTATTATATCATATTGAGATTCCCAGTTTACATCATGATTCTGGAAGGAGTTACAAAAATGAATAAGTTCACACCAGCTACTGAGTACAACATATAACCCATAGAATGGTGTGAAATATGATTGGACTATACGGTTTCAAGACTAAATGATGTGGGCATGCATACATGAGATTGGAGGTTTGTTGAAAAAATAGATACCTATTATTTATTTTTCCAACAATAATTGTTTTAGGGAAATTAATCTAATGGATCCTAATGAGGCTCTTTATGATTGGTCGTTACATTCACCCATGTATTGGATAGATTTGGGTGAGGCAGTACTACTATGTACTATTCTCATTTAGCAGTTTGATGAGGGATATCAGGTATTTTTCTGAGTATTAAAAGATTGATTCATAAATGGATTTGGATATAGAGAATGAGACCACATACTTATGTCTGGAATTTCATGACCTTTCATAGACCTAGGCTCGTAGCCTATCGGTTTAAGTTTCCTTATAGGTACCATTCCTTGAATGGCGTCTTTTAGATATCATATATTCACTATTATCATTCAGATCAATCTCATATATTTGAACCCAATTATATTGAACTATGATGATACATCCCTCTAGAAGAATAAAAAATATATCATTGATTAGAGCATGAAGGATCCCCATGTAAGGTTTGTTCTTTTGGTATCGGTGCTATGGTAATACATTCATGAATAGTTGGATACCTAATAATGGGAAGATAATATACATAGGCATTGGATGAAATGTTTCTCAAATTATTCTTCATAACCAGTGTAAGGGAAACATGGGTATGTGTTGTCTTAAACAGGTTGTTGTAAAATCCAAAATTTTCAAATAAGTAAAAAAAATATTTATTACGATTCAATAGATCACTTTTCATGTTCTTAGTGTTCTAAAAGGACATTCAATGGTTTTAGTGTGCTTATGGCATGTCTAAATCTCCTAGCTTCAGAAATTAGAGAGGCGGAGTGAGTCACATTTTTAGCATATGGCTATGGATAATAGTGTAACTAAACCATGTGGAGAACAAATTGGATAGTAGCGAGATTTACATTTTTACCAAACCACGTGACCTATGTCACATTCCTATACAGTTTATACAATATTTTTTAATCTATACATTTTACATGGGCTATGCATTGATTAGAAAATATTTTGCCTAAACCATTTGAGGGGTTTCCTTGGGATGTATTTGCTATAATGTTTTTCAAATCATTAGACACCTTAATAAATGGTAATATTATCATTTTTACCTTGATAATTTTTTTGTCCTTAAATAGTTCTTCCTACATGTAGTTTCTAGTAGACTGAACCCTAGGATAAGTAGTCCTCTATTATATGGTTATTATTTGATTCCTTTCTCTCATCCGTTATCCATTGACTACATTACTGGGTGCATTGGAACCATAATGGAAATCTCTCTAATACTATTTTTTATTCATTTATCTTCCCATATCCAATGATATATTTTT
This sequence comes from Viscum album, assembly GCA_963277665.1. Classification (NCBI taxonomy): domain Eukaryota; kingdom Viridiplantae; phylum Streptophyta; class Magnoliopsida; order Santalales; family Viscaceae; genus Viscum; species Viscum album. The sequence goes on from CAUJRU010000072.1 coordinate 576,100, forward strand.
GTATAATCAAATTCCCTAATTTTATATGATTGATTTTTCTTTCAGTTTCTTCTAATATATCTCAATAAAATGGATGACATTTAATAATGAGAGTGCTACATGGATATGGAATATTTTCAAGTTACATTCCATAATGTCTCATTTATTTACTTTCTTGAACCATGTTTTTTGAACTAGACATTCCAACATCACCTCTATAATATTTAATTAACTATGTTAAATGTTTTCATCATGTATAAAGGAACCCTAGCAGCCTAAAAAATAATGTAATTTCATGATTTCCTTGACATCGAGCACCCCTATGGGTGTTCCGTTCCCTAAAAACTTAATTTACCATTTTACTTCAAATTCATAACAACCCCATGAGGTGTATTTGTTATCCATGTACTGAATATATCTTTTCAAATGCGAACTGAATCAAGGAAGATGTGTGTCCAAGTATTAGGCCATTGTGATTTATAAATTACATTGACTTACATGAATAAAATGAACTATCCAACTTAGTAAAAGTGATATGGTATTAGTGCCTTGTGAAATGATATAAGTTTTTGAAAGATTAAAATACCTTCTTATTACATTGATATAGATATATGGTATTCCAATTATGGATCACCTTAAATGGGCTCGTCGTGCTTTATTGCTTGAATTTGTTTATAAATGTTAAATACAAAGGGAGTGATACATTGTATTCCATGGAGTATTTGTTCGGCTCTTCCACTATTTCTCCAATCTCTTCAGGTTTTGGTTTGGTTGTATGGTGATTTTCATCTTCGATGTTAATGTATTGATGGTGTTTTTAATGTTTGGATCTGTTGTTTTGTTTTAGTCTGTTCTATTCATTTTGGATGATCTTTTATTTTGTTCAGACTTCCTCCAAAGAACGACTTGAAGTTGTGTCTTCGTCTGCTCAAATTGGCCCTGTTTTCAAGGTTCATAACTCTAGTCTGAGTTTTTCTAGTGTGATGGTTCTGAAAAAGGCGTTGAGAGGTGATGTTCGAGAGGCCGATGACATTCTAGGGGGTTCTGTGGCATGGATTTCATTTTTCCTTCAGCTCTTTTTGTTATGTTGCCTTTCATGATGGTCTTCATCATTTCATTGAGTGAAAATAGACTTCAGTGGATTTCCTAATCAGTGACTGGTGAGATGAATGTGGATGATGACGGGTGTGAATGGTCACGCTCTCACGACTGGTGATGGCGATGATGATGTTACGGCTGCAACGTGACTTACGATGATGATTTGTTGATGGCAGTAGCACCAGTGATATATTGATTGTAGGATTTGAAGGATGTGTACCATATGACGTCTTCATCTTCTTTTCATTTTGAAATTTGAATTTCATGACCGTAGAATCAAGTGATGTTTGGACTATGTGTAGGTTCCCACTTTTCCTTAAACGTGGTTTTATGAAAGAAAAAAAAAAGATAAATTGGCATATTCCTTGGATATGATCACCGTATAGATTCTCTTCCACATTAAGAGTGATACTAGTTCCTAGGGGAGACCCTATGGATGTAATCAGAATAAAGATGATTATACCATTCCCTTATAAATACTTAGTCTTCTATATGAGATAATAGGGATGTGTTCAGAGTATTATTTTTTTCATACAATTCTAAGTGTGTTATTCCAGATTTAATATATGGGTCTCATTTGATGGAATCTTATGGTGTTGAGTACTTTATTACACTCCCCTATGATTCTAGGGTTCCTTGTTATTGTTCACCTAGGACCAACCCATGATGAAATATATATAAATTCTAATAATTCTCTCTATGAAATATCAAGAATGATAATTCTTTAAATTAAAGGATAGACCATCCATACCAAATAACATGACTTGGATTAGTCTAATATTGATAATTTTTTACGACAACCCGTTAATTACACTCATATCATATCTATAATAGTTAGTTTTTGATCAAATATTTTTTTATTTGGCCAAAGTACATAGTTTTGATCAAGAACCCATGAGGAACCTTGAATGATTTATGTATTTATTTATTTCCTAGAGTGTACTATTATTGACACACTACTCATTTTATATAGAAAACATGATTGATTTAGACAACATTGCTGGGGTCCTATAGAGTATATCTCACACCCTTCTTGGGACACCCATGGTACCCAAGTAAACTTCATTAACGCTATTGTAGATAAATGGGATCATCCAGCTTCTAATGCTTGATGTTCAGTTTTATAATGGAGTATGGGAGTATAAGACTTAGCGTATGATCATGATTCAAATGGAGACACATTTTGGCCTTTTTAATTTTTGTATAGGATCTGGTATATTCTGGTTTCCATGGGTTTATGTGTGCCCTATTATTTATAGCTACATGTCATGATCATCGTTCTTTTGTATATGTTTTTTATTCAAATTCAAAATGATTATTTATATTGATTGATTTATTATTCCTCAATTTTTGTATTTTTCTATTCCAATGATTATCATATTTAAATTGCTGTTGTGCTACACATTGACTCATGTGGGAATAGTCTCCCTAATAAAAAACCTAGGACCTCACTGCTAGTCAGAATCTTCCACCATATTGGGAGGTATACATAAGGTCTTGTGGCCTCCATCTTGGGGAACCACATAGTAGCTTTCGATATGAGACGAAGTAGTCAAAACATTTCAGTTAAATCTTGAAAAAAATGGTGGAAAATAAATTTTCATGTCATTTATTTATCATTAATGGTTTTTCTATCTAACATTGATGTAGGTGATTTGAAATGTATATATTTCTATATTAGTTATAAAATGAATTCAATACCTCAAAAAATGTAATTTTTTGCAATAATTCCTTGTTGTTTAAAAACCCAATAATGAATGTAACTTTCGATGTCATTTTTATTATTTAACAAACATGAAAATCAAAAAAATACCACCCCATCTCAATTTTATAATAAACAATATGTGGAAAAATTCTAAAAAAAATTATTTTTCCATCTTAGTTTTATAATAGAAAAGGAATGGAAATTGTCATTAAATGGTGGTTTTAGGTAATAACCAACATTGAAAGACATAAATTTATGATTCCATTCTAGATTCAAAATAAAAATATAAGGAAAATATATTTTCGAAAAATATTAAAATATATGTTCCAAAAACACATGAAATGATTTCCAATAACAGAAAAGTGAAAGACCCAACATAAACTAGATTTTTTTTCAAAAAATTCATTTTTTAGACATAAATAAAAATATAAGTAAATTTATATTCATAAATTAACTATACAAAAAAATTATATTGATTATAAACATCAATGGTTTTAACGATATTTATCCATATATAAAAATAAATCATTGAAAATCTAATGTAAAATTGACTGTTATAATATTTAAAATTCATTATTTTGATATAAAAAATATTAATATTATTAAATTTATTAAATTCATTCATCACCCTTCATGTGATAATCTAATCTAGGTATCATAAAATATAATGACCACATTCAACCTTTAATTTTTGATGATTAAACTACGGCCATTAAAAAATCCCTTGACGATAAAAAACATTATATATATATAATATAAAACAAATATTTTTTAATATTGTTTTCTTCTACATTTATGTATTTAATTTTATTGGCTTCTTTATTGGAAAAGTAACATTGTTAAAATTTCCCAAAATAAGAAATTTACATATAAAAACTTGAAAAACATGTATAAAAATATTAATTTTGATAAATGAACATATAAAAACAATAAAAAATAATTTTTTAATAGTTCCACAAAAAATTATGAACTCTACCTAATAAAGTGGAAAACCACAATAATGTACATTAATTTAGAAATAATAAAACTAACATATAATAACAACTAAAATATTAAAACTTCACAATTGATGAAATTATATTGAATATAAGGTAATAATTATATTATAATTACTACCTATCAATTAATGAATCAAAATAGAACCCAATCTCTGTATGTGGTAATATTTCATATATTTGTGTATTTAACTCTAACATCATCAACTAAATATTTAATAGATGTTGAAATGTATTATCATAATGAAACTCCATTTTTTGTTGGAGGAAATTGAAAGATTACAAGATAATGAGTGGAAAATTGTGGAACTGTTATGGAGGACTATAAAAATGGTGAACACGGGATTCTCCAATAATAATTTCAAAAACACCAAGGGGGACCCAGTTCTATAAAACTCCACAAGGGAAAACTCATGAGATAAATTTGGTAATATGATGTCTGCACACGATTTCTTTCCATCCATTTTGGATAATTCTCAAGGCTATTGGTTATGAGGGGATTCCCTTAAAGGACCAAATAATTTAAAAGACAAGGGGAGGATAGAAGGCCTTGGAGAAACTCCATAATATCATTGAGTCCATATCAACTAATTTCGATGATATTTGATTTTTATAGCATAGGATGAGACTATGAGTCATGTTTTTAACTTTTTTCTTTAAGAGAGTAGCAATTCCCATGGAACACACTAAAATAAAACAAAAATAAACCTATATGGTCTCAAAAAAACATCCCTTGAATTAATTCATGGTTGTGGGAGCCATCCAAATTGAATTTTATGAACATTAATGTAGGTTTCACATATATATAGTGTCCCAATGAAAAGGGAGTTGAGCAGTTATGGGGTGGATTGTATCTATGTAATTCCAGCAATAGGTAACTTCTTCAAAATTTCATATAAAATGTACACGTTCCATGAATAAATGTCTATCCATCACTATGAGGTCTTGGACCTAGAAGTGTGGGGCACTATTTTGTGAATGGTTCCTAGCATCCAAAATGCACCAATAACTGATAACTAGGAGGAGATACAAAGCCTTATCCTCCTATTTTATTTAACTGGATCTGTTGAATAATTAATATATGAAATCATCAATGTACCTTTCCACCCCTAGTATTCCATAAAGATCACATATTACTCCTCAAAACACATCCACCTATTAATTATCATAGAAAATATGCATGTTGGTTTCCACATCATGAGCCAAGAAATGGGAGTATTTTAAAACTAGATGGGCACACTAAACTTCACCACTTCATTTTTAGAGGTCACCTAATTCCTGGTGATCCTAATAAAAAATTTCAATTTCATTAGAATGTCATTACACCAGATAAGTCCTCCCTATATATCAATGACTTGAGATGAGAGCGTCACATTTATTTATGGATAAATAAATTAATAACAAATAGTAGTATAATTTTTAATGAAATAATATTGTCGATACCTAATTAAATATTTATTTAAGTAATTCAATTTATGTTTACTTGTTTTAAATAAAGAAAACATGAAATATAAAATTATATAAATAAAAAATCTACAATGGTCTAGTGAAAGAAAAGAAACTGACAATATCCATGGTATATAGTGTTTGAATATTCTCAATGCATAGTCACATCCACATAAAACAGACACTATAAAAAAATTCCTCAATAATACCAAAGCAAGTAAGAATAGAGGATAATCATTTTACCCCAACATAAATATTAGATGTATCTGAAGTTATTGGTTCTTGTTCCATTTTTCCTTTTTAACTAATTCATTTTATTTTAGATACTCTAATATACATTAAATTTCAGTAAAACTTTATCTAATATAGAATAAAATGTAAAAAAATAAATAACAACCAATGAATACCTTGTTTGTCAGGAGATGAAAAAGGATTTTTACACTGATAAAAAAATAATATACACAATCTCTAACTCTTGTAGTATCTTATTTAAGCAATGACACTAGAGAAAATAGATTAATAATATCATATATTGATGGTATTACATTAACAAACTAAAGAGGATAGTGATATAAAGAATACCCAAAATATTCACAACTACATATTATGTAATATATAGATGGGGATCTATAGTATATAATTCATAGTATAGGGTTGGTTCACAATGAGTAGGTGGATGATCTGAATATAAATGTTATGCTGGTTGTGCTTATCTCATCATTTTTCTTAATGTATTCTTTACAAATTATTTAATTTTATTACCCATGGATAATTTTAGGTCTTCCACCATATCATTGAAGTAATATAATCTATCATCTGAAGATTTACTACATTTATGTTCAAAAAAATTAATATTACTCACAGCTTCATCATATCTTATTACATGGGCATGTTGCCCTGGATTTCCAAATAGAGAAGCTAGAATATCCACCCTACCATTATGGATAAAATTCCCCAATATCTATTTGTTCTAAAAGTTATCCTAAAATAATAAATAAAAATTCTAAATTTGTGTTATTAATTTTGAAAATACAAACATTCAAAAATAATAATAATTAATTTCTCAAAATTATGCCATCTACATCTTTTGGTTGATTTATAAGAATCTTTTCCTTTTCCCATTCTCTCTCTTTTGATTTTTTCATGGTGAGTTGGGGAGAAAGTGATATGGATTATACCACTTATAAATAAAAAAAATATTTATCTATTAAGGGATCAATATTTTTTGAAATCATTTTATAATCCCAAAAATGTTATACACCATATAAAAAATTACGTGGGTATATATTATATAACTGGATCTATTGGTGATATTTCTTAGAGGCCAATTACATAAAAACAAAAAATCAACTAATGAAGTAATTTAGAATATATTTTATAATATTATATTATTAAAATAATATAAATACTTTATCATGTCGATTGGTGACAGATTTCCTCCATGTTTATACATCTAAAAACCCATACCTGATGCATGGGATTACATTTATTAACTTTTAAAAGTTAGAAATGATTTTCAATTTTTAAATAATATTTCTACCCATCCACTTATAAACATAGTGCAGTTTTATTTATTTCTTTCATTTTTTAAAATTGGAATGTCACCATTAAAATAATAAAAAAATATTAGATACATAAAATGTATAATATTTGGATAATTAGAAAAAATTTAGATATTTTACCATTAAATAACACTATAAATAATCATTTAGTGAATTGGCTACGGAATTAAAATAATGATGTTATATTTTAATACTATAATCGATATTCATAGAGATATAAATATTAAAATTCCTTTAATTTTTGAATGTTTTGTTCTTGTTATCATAAAAATTAATATTAATCCTCTTCTCTCCTTGAGTATCTAAAAATTCTCATGGACCTGTAATCACACATATACTAACTATAGGAATCATTTTCTCTAGATAATTAGAATAAGGTTCTACCATATGAGGTTCAAATGTGGTCCTATAAATAATTCATTAAAAATTCAATTTTTACATTATTTAAATAATTTATTTATTGAAAATTTAGTAATATGAAAAAAACATATACCTTGGTAAATTTTCCATTTCCACAATGTTTTTCATTTAAATAAATTAATTTAATTATTTAATATATATATTCATATTATTAGAAATGTTAATATCAAAAAAACATAAAATAAAATAAATTTACATCAAACAGTACTGTTACACATATGTATGTTTGAAAAGATAAATATTGATGTCATGATTATTAACCAAAAAATATGTAACATTATGTACTAAATATAAAAATTAGTTCTAATAAAATTTTAATGATCAATAAATATAAATTTTAAAATCAACGTTACAAAAAAAATTGTTTTTATATGAGTGTATTTAACAATAATATAATGATTTATGTTCAGTTATTTAAAAAGAAAATTATTATAAGTAAATATATATTATTAAAATTATTGGAAAAATCAAAGAAACAATTATTATATATAGATATAAAAAAAAGAACTATAAAAATATAGTTGTTTACCTAAGTAATGTTTATAAAATATATATAATATGAAAAATTAATTTAATAATTTGGAGTTTAACTGAGTGTTCTACAATATCTCTTAAGTGTTATCATTTCATGAAAATTAGACTATGTCCTTATTATAGTAATTATTCTCATCAGGAAATCACGTAATATGCGAAGAAACCTTGCATAAATCAGTGACATCATCATCATCGTCATCACCCAAATAAATTTTGTTCCCTTGAAATTCAATGTTCCATTGATTATTCAATGGGATAGTAAAATAAATTATTTTATTTGCATGTTTCTCCATGAAAATTTATTCCACTTTGAAACTATATATTTTCACATCATTATTTATAAATCTAATATCAACATGTTTCACACCACTATTACTATAATTGTAGTCGCAGATAATTATTATAACATGAAATGTAGGATAATCGATTTTTCATATATCCTCAATAACTACAAAATATGACATTGATGAAAAAATAAGGATTTTTTTAACTCAAAAAATCATGTACTTCACTAATAAATATTACCCTAGCATTTTTAATGGTACTATTTTTATCCTAATTTTTGTAAAATATCTTTCCATTAACATCAAAACATGAACATATGATCACATTAAGAGGTAGTCACATTTCCAACAATTTCTATGTTTTTTATGAAGATAAAATTATGTTTACATTCCCTTTCAACCATGAATCAAATCTCTTTATTTCTCAATCATCATACAATAAATTTAATAATGGATATCATACCTTTAATCCAATAGTATGTGATGATATATAGTGTTGAACCACATTTATGTTTTTCAAAATCTAAAAATGTTTTTACATAGCTTGATCAAGGGGAATAAACACTGTTTTAGAATATAAATCCCTTTACATTCATTATAATCTGTCAAATGGTGTGATAAAGGAAGAATAATGTTCTCTACATCAAAAAAATTATAATCTCATAACTCAATCACCATATTCATTATATATTGTTTAATAGTATAATAAATTGGTTCAAACAAATTTTTTAAAAATCCCTTTAAAATGATTATTTATATTTCAATAGGATACATCAAACATAAATGAGGAGGCCCATATATTCTTATATCTCTCATCAAACTAATTTCCATTTGAACCATTATATCCAAACATATTGGGGAGAAATACATTTATAGTTTAAAATGTTTGAGGGAAACATCATTTTATTAAAAATATATCAAATTTGGATCAATGAATTTTCTATAAATGGATTTGAAAAAATAAAATTACATGATAGTTATCTTTCTGATAGGTTTCACCAATATACCATGTAGTGTATCAAATATAAGTAATTTCATCAATACAAGAAAATAACATTATTTCGGACCTATTATTTTAAAATAATTCAATAAAACATCATTAATCACATTTTATGAATTTCCATTGGTAACATTAATAATATGTTCTCATTAAAAAAATTTAACTTATCACTCTTGATTAATTTGTGATGATTGTGGTAATGTTTTTTGTTTCCATTCATTGTGGGAGTTAACTCAAAATGTATTCCCATGGATATAAATTCGAAATTTATTTAAAATCCATTTTTATCATTCCATTTATGTATAAAAAATCTCCAATATAATCATCACATATGTTTTTTACAACATGAATGACACTAATGTTATATTTTATAAATATAAATTTAAAACATTGTACCCTGAATAAGATAGAATATTTCATACAAATAATTATTTAATGAGAATAATAGGCTTCTTTCAAAATAGAAAATTAATATTTTTAATCTTATTTTAATATTAACATGGTGAAAATAGTTTTTCGGGGATTACATGCTTAAAAAAATTAAATGATTTCTAAATATATGGTAATTATAACCCATTTGATAAAATATTTGACATTACAAATACACCATCATTCCTCCATTCAGAAATTAATAATTTGATGTCTCTTCATCAACAATTAGACATTATTTATATCCCATAACATTGTATCCAAATATGCATCATTATGTAGTAAATTCAATTATTGTAAAATTATCATTGAACAAAAAAATTATAGTTTTTTTGTATATGTCATAAATTATAAACACTACCTCCCATGAACGTTTCAAATCATTAATCAATGCTAAGAGATACACATCAATATTTTCTGTTGACTTTTTGGTCTATAAATCTTGAATTCCATCAAATCATATTTTTTATTCATACAAATACACATGGAAAATATATAATCTCTATGAACTATTTTGGTTATTGAGGCTCTGATATGGATTCATTTAATTAGTGCATAGTCTTATTCTTTGGTTTATAAATTCACTTCCCAATTCATGAAATGTTGTATGAAATATTTTATACAGTGGACAATGAGTAGGTTAATGTAATTTTCAATCTTTGATTCATTCATATTCATTTAAAATTAATAAATTTTCATCTTTTTTAATTGTCAAATAGTTACTTAAAATGATGAATTATTGGATGATACAAAATTTCCATCATAAGAGGTCTGATGTCAGTGCTTGAGAATAAATGAGCGTTTATTTTTCATCCATATTATGTCATGATATACTATATTTTTGATATTCTTATAAAAAATAAAATTAATTCACAAACATTATAGAATTTGTGGGACCATAATGTTTCTTTTTATAATTTAATACTATTGGCCATAATATTTTATTTATGTCATATTTGAAAAATGGAAGCCCATTTCTTCGAAGAATTAACTCTTTTAAAAATCAATAATTTTAGAGAAATTATTTTCCCTCATTATTTTATTTCATTAAAGTTTGGATATAATATAAATTTATATCTTTATCGAAATAAGAGAATATTGGATTCTCATAATCTCTATAAAATTGTTCTATTGTAGTTATTTTCAATAGTTTCAATTCCAACATCATGAATTAATTATTTAATATGATCCCCAATATCATGATGAATATTTTATAAACATTAGATGATGAATTAATTTTATTTCACCAAGATAGATACATACTGAATAATAGTATATAATACAATAAAAAATCTGTTATCATTTATTTTTATTCAATTTAAATTTATCCTAATCAAATAAATCATAAATGAATAGAAAATTAAGTTTTTTTTGTTATGAAAATTAAATGAAATCATAATTACCTTTTTCATATTCAATAATAGTTCTTTTTTAATTTATCTAATTATAATCCATTAATTATATATGATTACAATTTTAAAGGTAAATATATTGAATCATTTAATTATGTAAAATATATATAAATAGATAAATTTTAATCATAAAAAACATATAATAAAATAATTAATTTAAATATTAATTGATTAAATTTTTATCATAATAAACAATTATACAATATTATCAAAAAAATCATTGAAAAATTATACGCATGTAATTAAAAGGACATGACCTAAAAAATCATAAAATCTAGAATAAATTAAAATTCACGATGAAATATAAAAACTATAATGTAGTCATATTTTTTATAATTTATTCATTCTGCATATATGTTTTAATATAATTAAATTTAAATATATGTAATTTATTTTATAATTATTAATAATTAAAAAAAATTATTTCATGATTTTAATGAAAAAAATTATTTAATATTCTAAATAGTAAAATAAATTTATAGTTTAGTAAATTCATAGAATATTATTTTTGGTATAAATGTTGGGTAATATATTGGAGAATTTTTTTAATCACACACCATATTTCAGTAAAGATACTCTACATAAGGTATTAAATTACATATACTCTAATAAAAAAAGTCAACACAATCTAAAAAAAGAAATCATTTATCGTTTAATTATTAATATTTTTTCCGCAAATATGAATATTAATAAAATTTATAAATATATAAATTAAAAAATTAAACATATTTTAATTATAAATAAATTATCCCACAGTAAAGAAAATATATAATAAAAAAATTATAATTTGAAACTAAAAACAATAAGAATTTCTATGTTACAATGGTGTATATAGAAAAAAATGAATACAATTTAATGTAGACATATACAAATTAAATATTCTAAACATAGAAAATAAATATTATACTAATCATATATTGTGATTTTGGATCAAAATCCATGATGGGGTGATATAAAATTGACTTTGATGAACATTTTCTTGGAAATAATTAATAAAGTACGGATTTAAAATTAGATTAATTTAGATGGTGGTGAAACATGAACAAATATAAACAGAACAGAGATTGATGTGAAAACGAAGGAATTTAGAAGATAATAGGATGGGAAATAGAAGAAAAATGATGGAAACGATGCCAAAAATAAATCATATTAGGAGGATTGATATATATGAAGAGGGGTGGGGAGTCACCTAACGTGGGAATTAGGGTTTCTGGAAAAACAGAAACATATGAATGAAGGGAATCACATACAATATTTTTTTTTAAATTGTTTTTCAATTTTTTTTCTTAATCAATGTTAGCTTTTTATAAAGTTACCGTATCCATTTAAAAAAAATAAATAGAAACATAGATAAAAAAAAATTGATGTCATTTTTAAGGAAAACTGATATCTAATTTTAATAAGATAAATATTTTCACATCATGGTTTATTATAAATAGAAAATATTGGTACATGAGGATTAAATAAAATGTAGATTTAAAATATACCAATGTTAAAAGAATCACCACATACATTTTGATGTCATTTGTTAGTAAGAAGGATGTCAAAATTTTTATGTAAAATAATATTTTTCAACTAGTTAATATGTTACTCTTCATCCACTCACCATGATATATATAATATAATATTAATACATCATATAGATCTTCTATTTATTATATTTGATCTAGATATGAGGATTACCTAGAGGATCTATAGAATTTTTTACAATCATTAGCTTTATATTGGAGTTTCACTAATAATTTTCATGCTAAAGTGGAAAATATATCTAAAATTTTCATTCAAAATCTAACAGATATACTGATATTTTATTCAATAAATATTTTTGGATGTTGGGATTAAAACCTTCATATTGTGGAGTTCCCATATAACAATAGTTTCTATTAATACATTCTAATAAAACCTTATGAGGCTCTATATGTTATGATATTACATGATCCAACATACTGGGATGAAGTTGGCATGAATAAACTAATAGGAATTAATCTTATCAATGATATTCTAGATATTTTTTAAACCAATATTTATAATAAAAAAATCCATGAAAATTTGATATAAAATATACCCAGAAAATTTTCGATGTGACATAGACTTTTAGATCCGAGATAACGTGTTCCATTGAATATCACCATGTTAAAAATCATGAGTTTTTGGAGTAAGGGAAAACATAGTTCAAGATACATTAGAAACCTTTATATCCATAATCACATAAGAGATATTCCATGTTAACTAGAATCAGAAGCTAAAAAATATCATGTACATGATTTGTTTCATGTGTCACTCTTAAGGAAGTACATACCAAACTTCTCACATTAATTGAATATATAGGTGGTACTATTGGTGGCTAATCATTCAAACATTGATAAATTTTTTACGATCATAGATCATTGGGAAAATTTTAATAAAACAATACCACTCACCTTGTAAAATGACTATGGATAATCTACAAGTTTGAGGAGGAAGCATGAGAACTAAAAGAGGTAATGAAACAAAATTTCAATAATCATTTCTTGTGAATGAAATAAAATTTATTTTCGGAAATTTATAATGGGTAAAAATGAACTAATCCAAAAATTTATATATTTATATTATATTTTTAATTAATAAACATCTTACGAAGACATTTGTTTAATAAATAAATATTTTTCGACTGTTATTTTGGACAATTGGAAAATATATTCATTATTATTATTGGTTATAAAGATTCATAATTAATTATAAATATTGTTAATATAGTCAGTATAAAATGAATAATAATATTAATTTATATTACGTTTTATGATAAATTATAATTAAGAAAGAGGAATGATGTGACAGACTCGACCCATTGGATTGTACACTATGAATCCCATATATCGGAGCTGATGAGGGTGGTGTAATAACTGGGCTCTACACCTAACAAAGCCAATCATGATAATCAATAAATGAAATAAAATTGAAACTATTTATGGTTGATGTATAATTTTATTTATATCATGTCCCAAACTATATATTTAGAGCCACCCCAATAATGTATCACCATTCCACATCTTACCCTTAGGGCGTACCATAGTTTAATAAGGGATTATTTATCTAGAACATAAATTTTGAATTTGAATAATTTATTTTTTATAAAATAATGATTATATTAAACCCTATCAATATTCATTTACATATACTATTATAAAATTACTTTGATAAAAATTATATTTTAATACAATGAATTCAATATAATATTTTTGGAAAATATTTTGTTTCTATTAAAAAATACATTTTGAAAAAAATATTATTAATATTAAAATAATGGTTATTTATGTTAAATTCTAATAGAATTTATATTTATTTAAATAGAAATGCAACAATAACTTTTTACAGTCCAATGAAATTTTTATATGGTTTAAAAAATTATTAGATTCATAAAACTAATATTTTAAGTAAAAGAGAATTTTGATTTAAAAGATTGTATTGTCATAATTATAAAATTATTTTTGAAAAATAATTATTATAATTGAAGTTAATGTTTTAAATTTATCGATTAGTCGGTTTTTCAAAAAAAAATAGATAGTTGAATTTTTGGGTAAAAAATAAATATAGTATCAATTTATAGTATTCATTATGGTATCATAGTAGCACAAAAGTTTTATAATAAATATAATAAAACGAATCAATGAAAAAAATAGATATTTCCCCTTTAAATTTTAGATTTTTTTAATTTTAGTGATTTTTAAATTCAATAAGAAATATTCCAAAATCAATATTTTATTTTATGGATATCAAATAAATTCTTTCAAAACATGAGTCACTTACACATCATCAATTTTATTATCTTATGTATTTTTTTATTTATCCAAAAAACAATATTGAAAAAAAACTCATATTTGGAATATACTATGGTTAAACACTATGGGAAGGTTTGTAGTTATTATTGTTTTATCACTTAGAATCCATAACCTATTTTGGGAAATTAATAAAAAATTATCCTCTCTTTTTATATAAATAACCACCCAACCTTCCATTACTCATCAGTCAAAACCCATTGATCATGAATTTTATCTCCCTTATCAACTAAATATTTCTCACAAGGTGTTACTAAGATATTAACAAGATTCTCCAAATATTTTAGAATCACCCCTCAAGGTAAGGGACTCTGTCATCTTCCTTTATATTTAAGAAGAATCTTTCTACTATGTGTTTTGTTTTCAATTTTTTCATTTAATAATGTATTTTTACAAATATCTTATAACAGCCAAGGAATGATGGAGCACATTTCACTCACATTAAACAATTCCATGATCCTTTATGTATACTCATTTTTTAGAGATTATTTTTGTTATTTTCTATGACATCCATCAGCATTGGGAATTTTCATATCTATTTCCACTCATGGTAATTCACATAGATGTGAATATCCTTATATAAGTTGGGTATTCTATTTATGTAACCTGTAATCCATGATCATTTAATTACAAGTTATGGATGAAATTATTATATTGGATGTCCTTTGTGGAATGAAAATACATGTACATGATGTGAATTTCATAGGTGATCATGAAATTATTTATCCATACAATTAATTGGTATTGTCCTTTGTTGGGTTGTGCTGTTCTCTTTCATTTTTCCTTGTTATATATATTATTTTCCCTTTCATTTGTTTATCTAAATCCTCCCCCTTTTCCCCTTTTATTGAGTTCTACTGGGTATGTATATAATCAGCCCTACATGGGATTCTCCCACACGTGTCATGTATTTTTTTATATATATGACATGTCTACCGTGACATTAGAGGAGATTAGAGACACTAGCTGATTTTCCACATATTTTGGTCATAACTTGCGATATAGGTTCTCGATACTCTTAGTTGTTTACACTTTTCCGATATTATTAGGATGGTACATATTTCTATTTGGGTGTGTATTTTTCCCCTTTACTAGTTAGTATATAGTACCATAATTTTTTACTATATGGAGGTTATTTCATGCTTCGTTTACTTTTGCGATGTGTTGTATACTTTTTTTTATTCCCTCTAAACATTTTGATTGAGTTTGTTGTGTGTATTTGTATAGGTTTATAGGAAAAGGCCTATCCGAGTTAGTAATTCCTACAGACCTTTTCCCCACCTTTTTACAATAATGGTGGGATTGGGGTAGTTACTAATCATTCCCTAAATTGGGTTGGGAGATGATAGATAGGTATTATAGTGAGCTCATTCGATGGGCAGTTGTTCAGTCATTACCCTATAAGTGATGTTGGTTGGGTTTAGGGAGAGAGTCTCAATTTTTCTTTAGTATGACATTTAGGATTGGGTGTCTAGTGATGGTATGATCGAACAACATATCCAATCACCAACACCTTTACTCCATACTTTTCAACTCGGAATGCTGAGACATTTTTTGTATGGATTAATGGTACATGGATCTTATAGAATTTGGTCTTTCAATCTCCTTCTTGAGTAAGTTCCTAATTTTTTTGGTATATATATATGTGTGTCTATGTGTGTGCCCTTATGACCATGATACTTTTTGATAACTTTTATGATGCCTCTCTGACGCCATCGAACTAGGATACCGGCTCTTGTTCATGTAGATGATCCTATGAGAAACGAGCCCTTAGTTCATGGTCCATCATGTGACCCCCTTCCTCTAGGTGGCCAGGTAGTATGACCTTGACCTTTTGAGAAGAAAATCATTCCATTATAGTAGGTTTAGTATACACATAAGACTAGTGTGCTCTATCAGTTCCAATATCAGAGTCCACTGGGGTTCTATGGAAAAACAGATCATTAGGAATTAGGGAATGTCAAGGGCCAGTGGTCTGCATATTAAAGATTATTCAAACCCCAACGGATCATGTCGTGGCATTGGAAGACAACCTTTCCCATGGAGTAAATGGAATCGGTGGATCCTAGTTACACAAATGCTCGATGTGTGGAATATCTTATGGGTTGATATCTAATGACTATTACATGAAGAGTAATACCCCTCATAATTATTTACAGTATGGATCCTAGAGTTATTGGAGCATTAGGAAGAGGGTATAATAATGGTTTAGTACATGAAATGGTTCACAAAAAATACATGACACTCCCCTGACATGATCTAGGAAGACTACAAATGAGAACATTAGATTGATTAGTGACTCTATAGATAATTTTAAGATAATGTTATTCCCTTTTGCATCCCAAAATATGTCAGGGTTTTGAAGTGGGAACTAGAAAAAGATATACTTTTGGCATAGGGAATCTTGGTAGAAAAAGCTGGCCATGGGAATCCCAGAGCAGAGTCATGTGTAGCAGCTAGTAGGTTCTAGTCGACAGGATATTTATGTAGGGGTACCATTCACGAGAAATATCAGGAACATACTCCTATATGGATGAGGCAACACAGATTAGTTATTATTCCCAAATTGGGGAGGTTATTTTATTTTGATTTAAGGGTCACCTGGTGCATGACTGCTTCACTAGATGTGCTAACAAGACTAGGAAGATAGATTATGGAATTCCATAGTAGAGGTAGTGCCATGATTAAGTATTTTCTAAGTGTGGATAGGGTGGTACCTAGATATGTGGTGTTTGTAGAGGAGTAGGAGGATCGTTGGGTGGAGGAAGATTCTATGAGATCCTTCTCCCACCACCAGCAAGGGGCCCACTTCATGCTCATGGATCTTGTGGTTAGGTCCATGGACAACTACAATCATCATGAGTGGTCTAGTATTGAGACTACAAGAGGAAGGAATTGATTTATTATTGTATTGTTATTCCTATAGTATGGGGATGTGTTGCATGTCGATGAAACGTCAGGAATTTATCACATACTGGTCAAGGGAGTTGAGATACCATGAGAAGAACTACATGACTCATGACCTAGAGATAGAAATTTTATGCTTCTAGTTGAGGATGTAGAGAATATATCTTCTGGGAGAGCACTTCATGGTTTACTCAAACCACCAGAGACTCAAGTATGTCTTTACTCAGAGAGACATGAACCTGAGATAGTTAAACTAGTTTGAGTTCCTTTAGGAAAATTAATATGAGATTTTCTATACTCTATGGAAGAGAAGCATTGTAAACTATTCCATTATAAGGATATCCCAGGATCGTGTAGTGCTAAAAGCTTCATAAAAGTTATCCTCTTTGTTGATGACCCTGCTAGGGCCTGAGGGTATAATTTTTCATTAGTCAATGGTGTTGACACCTTCTCTCCTCAAGAATGTGAGAGAGTCCTAGCTATGATACATCGACTGTGAGGACTCAAATTAGCATATATCCATAGGACATGTAAAATATGGAAAATATGATTCAGATAATCACAACAAATTATTCTAGGGATAAATAGTGGTTCCAGTCACGTTGCTGGTGGAGGAAATGTGGGAGTTCCACACTTCTCCCCTAACAGTATAAATCATTGTGGGGAATGTGTATAGATATATAAAATGGGTGTTTTGTGGTCTAATATGAGATGAGGGGTATCTGAGTTCATCAAATGGTGCCTAACTTTTTAGTAGGATAAGGATGGGAACAATGTTTTATCATGTTTTCTGAAAACTATTTTGATCCTAGAATATAAGTTGGATAGTATGTCCATGGACTTACTCATAGGCATTCTACACATATTTATTTTATATGATGACATCTAGGTGATAGTTGACCAAATCATGATGTTGGTATACTTACATTATAACAAGTAGAAATGCTTTATGGAGAGTTTACGCTAACTATACGTATGGGAGATAATTATCATTTACTACGAAACCTCAACGATTGTCCCCAATCATGATGTGTGGTTTACATCAATGGTGTGAAGAGGCTTGTTACTATGATTTGAGAACCATATGCAGATGAGTGTATCCTTTTAACCCCAGATCGATGGGAAGTCCTATCATACTATCTCAGTACTATAGGATATGTTATGGGCCTGCATGTTGGACTTCTCCCAATGTTGGGAGTGTCACCTTCCCATAGAATAGTTTTCATAAAATAATAGTTTTCACTCTACCATCAGCATGGAACCTTTCATGTCCTTGTAAGAGAGACACTAAAGGTTACTCTTGTGATGGACAGATATCATGAGCACATATCTAGTGGGACAATGTTGGTGGAGTTGACAATAGAGAAAGTACATGTCATCAGTGAGGGGATGATGACATCCTAGAGAAGACCTAAATCCTACATAGACATCTATTGAATTCCCTTGGAGTTTAGGTAGAGATACCAATCCTTATTTCATGTTTAGCCATGATCATGGTTGGAGAGGTTCGGTAGGGGATTAAATCTATCCTTGATGATTAATGTAATTTTCAATATCGTGAAGAGGGTTGGTTATTTTTCCCACCACATCACCCTACCCCAATAGTTGGAGTATGTGCATGTGGTATTACATGTGTTTCATCTGATGACATATGTACATGAACACACATACATCATTGAATGGGGAGATATAGACATTTAGGATGGAGATACCATTGCAGATCACCTAGTATAGATTGAAGATAGTCAGAAGCAGACCCTGAGGGAATGGACCATGACACTGGTTCATTTGTTATGGTAGCATGAAAAGTTTATAGACAGTTTCTATGAGTAAGAGTGACAATTTCAATATTACTATCCAGAGTTCTTTTCCTAGTTTTACTTTTTGAGGTTGAAATGCTTGATGGATGGAATTATTTAGATAACTAGTGGTTTCATTTAAAGACTTATAATTATTTTTGTATATATTTCTACATCTTGGTGTTGAGAGGACATGAAATTATGAGGCCCATTATTTACGGAATTAAATTTATAGAAATATTAAATTAAATTAATATTGTGTGTGGATTATACCTCAAATAAAATAGCATAAAAATTAAATTTTTGATTATATAGGAAATTTGAATCCACAATTGAGTCTAGAACATGGTGTTTAACCTAGGCATGATATAATGTTAGTTATCATGGGATGTTAAGAACCGTTTCTCGTTGGTGGGTCAGTTAGGTTGATTAATTATTTAATTAAATATTTATTTAATTAAAATCATTGAACCTAACATGAATTCATTTTATGTTCATCATTATGCAGTTTTGGCCATTTTTGGATTCTTATTATTTAGAATCATCAACGACCGCTCCCTTCCACCTCCCTTTGGAAAATCTAGAACGATCAATGACAAAACATTAGAACAGATTAGTTCTAGATGCAAAAAAATATTATCTCCTTCCAAAAATTTTAAGACAACATTATTCGTTAGTGATTGATCCAAAAACTGATTTAAGACTCTCCAATTGGTTTTTTAACCCATTTTGATTAAATTCATGAGTGGATTAATAGTTATTCTTCGATCTAAACCCCTATTGGAAAAAACTCCATGAACTCAAGAACCTAAATATTATTCATCGTTATTTTACTTTTAAAAAAAGATTCCTATTCTTGATTCATTCTCTTAGAATTCATGGTTGTGATCAGTTTGGCCTTTTTTCATTTCTTTTCACTTGTATTCATGATAATATTCTCCAATTTGACTTTTGGTCATATTTTGACTGTTATGGGAGGTACCGACCTCAATTAGACACCAAAATACATTGAAGAACTACAAAATGAAAACCAAACGATGATCAAGTCATACATCTGGGATCATTGCGAGATGTGGATGAATAATTCAGTTGTAAGACTTTAATATTGTGATTAATGAATCCCTGGAGGGTTGAAGTTAAACTGGTGAAACCATCATTATTCTATGATGGCCAATTTAAGGAGATTTGTGAGTAAAAAGCCATAATACTGTCCATATTTATGCATCATTGATGGATTTGCGAAGAGATATATGGTGAAATCAAGTCAAATGGATAGAATATACCATGTATATTATGGACCTACCATTATGTGAAAATACTGAATACATGATGTGTTCTAGGTTAAAAACATGGGATGCAGCCTACCTCACCAGTGGGGCTAGGGTTATTTCAATATTAAATGTGACATGGTGATTATTACTCCCTTATATTTTGGATACCCTCTCCTGGATATAAATCTTTATGGAGAACCACATGGAAAGGAGTCTATGTAGAATTACACAGACACTGGTTTACCACACGAGAAACATTCTATGTGGCCCGACACACTATGTACAATAATACACAAACATGAACAAAACACACATCATGGACCCCAAAGAGGTTGTAAATTTGGTGTAGTCCACCTACATGGAATATATCCCTACATAGATTAAAGTATTATAATTCTCAGAGACACGACTAGGTTGTGATGTCAGATCACATGTAGTGAGTTCCCCCTCAAACATCGTGTTCTACATGATCTCTTTTACGGAATATTCTAATGTACATATCGCCTTTGTTTGAACATGTATTTTGGACTTCAAGTGGCCTATACTGATTGTTTTTCTATGTGGGATGTGATGGTTCCCTTATTAACATCTTTTGATAAATGAGGTGAAATATTCAAATCCTAACACTATCATAGGTGATGCTCGATGATGAAATTGATCGGGAGAGATGAACATATACCATTATAGGAGGCACCCTCTAATGGGGATAGGTAGTTGATTTCCCTAATGTTTTTTATAATTTACCCTCTATTAGGGCTAGGAAGTGCAGTTCCTTGTCATTCTTGGTATTACCCTCCATCAGGGCTAGGTAGTGGGGTTCTATGAAGAACATCTCTCAGGCATTCCCTTCTAACACGGCTAGGCAATAGACTTCCCTAATAACATTCTTCTGAGCATTACCCTCTTCCAGGGTAGGGAAGTGATGTTCATTGATATCTATTCTGGGAGTTACCCTCTTGTAGGGAAGGTCAGTGGAGTTCCCCAATTACATTTTTGGAGTATTACCTTCTAGAGGGGCTGGAAAGTGTATTTCCATAGTGACTAGAAGAGTATAGTCATCCTTTCATACAAGGGTACTAAATCCCTACATGGAGTCATGTCCCCTTGATAGTGAAAAATAGTGATGGAGTGTGGTTGGACGTAACCTTGGACTCACGAGGAAGATAAAATCTTTCACCACTGAGACACATTCTTCTAACGTGACATAAAACCATGTGTTCGAGTTCATTATGACCAAAGATGATAGTATTAAGGTGTTGTGATTGAGTTCCTTAGACTTTTGTGGGCAGGGAAGACATGTGTGTTTCTAGTATCATTAATGGATACTTTTCGAACTTTTGGTTACTCATCTTCTTAGGTTGAGTGATGAGATAGAGACCTCATTACAATATTGGTTAGGATTATTTGGCTGATCATATATATATATATATATATTCACTTTTTGGTATTTTAACTTAGGATTTGGATACTCTTATTCTTGCAGAGGTGAAGATACACTATATATGTCATGTGCTTTCGGTGTTTATCTTATTTTGGTTGGATTAGTCTACTATCCTGCTATAGGCAATGAAGGTTCGATGAATAGTTCACCTACTCACCATGTTTATCCCTTGTGCTTTGATGAGCTTACTATCACTCTCTTATTAGGTTCAGTGTTACTCTTTCATTGCATATTGTCTTGTCAACAATTTTAATATTCAGTTGTATCTCTTTCTTCTCCCCCTTCACCACATTCTGGGTGTTCTGTTGCGTATGTAAATACTCAACCCGATATGGGCTTTGCCCACACATGTCGTGTCTTTTGAAGAAGATGGACAGGTTGACCGTGACATCATTGGATGTTTTAGACACTTGGTTCTTGGACAAAATATGGTGGTCATAACATGAGATAGTGAATCTCGAATCCCTCATCTTATTAATCATTTCCAAAATTTTTATGTTCTAACATATATTTAGTTAACAGTGTATTTTCCCTTTACTTTTTAGTATAAACTACATTATTTTTGTATTATCTCGAGGTTCATGCATTATTGGTTTACCTTATAGTATTGTGGAATTTTATCTTCTATCAATATGAAAATTTTCATTGAGTTGGACATGTCCAAATTCTTAAGCCAATTTCTCCTCATGTTAGTTATTCTTTCAGTACGTGTCTCCACCCTTGGTCCATGGAGGTGGGCTTGGGGAAGTTTTGTCTTGAGAACCGGCATCGGTTGTGTCATGAAAAAATTGGCAATTGTAATCTACTTGTTAAATTAGTCAGTCTAAATAAGAGAAATATAATTAAAAAATATTTGTAATGTTACAAATAAATATAAATATATTGATAAATTCCTTTGAAATATGCACTCAATTTTTAATATTTATTTTATTTAAAAAAATCATTTATTTAAAAATATATATTTATTTCATTTAAAAAAAATATATTAATCAATTTAAGTAACTTTTATAAATTCTATTTCATAAAATAAAAATCATTTCTGAAATATTTCTATAAAAAATAACTTTCAGTTAAATTTTGGGTTATTACTACAATGTTTAATTTTTCAACGAACAGTGAATATTATCCATTTTTAAATTAATATCATTTATATCCATTAAATCATGTAAGTTAAAAGTTTCAATATATCATGATTTTTTTCATGATGTTATATATGAACAAACTGTTTTGAATAATATAATTAACATAATTTTAATCATTAATTTTTCTGATTTAAGTATAACATTATTTTTATACTTAAACATGTGGTTTTCTCAAAATTGGTTTGAAGTGCATAATGTTTATCCGTATTAATTGATTAAAAATAAAGAAATAAAATTTATAAATCAAAATAATATATTATCAATCTATTTATATGGATTCAAATTCGTATAATGCTTATTTCTAGTAATTTTTTTAAATTAAAGATAATTTATATATTGAAAAATATATTTTATGAAAAACTGATTTTCGGAATAGCGTTTGGGTTGAATTTGAAATTTATTTCTTCCAATTATAGGATTCTAGTTTTCTAAAATTGATTATTTATTTTGAATTAAAATTATTAATATTATTTAGTAATGAAAACATAATGTTTATCATAGTTAATTGTAAAAATAGTAAAAAAAATGTTATTATAGTTAGAATTTAAAATGGAAAATGTATGAAAACTTATTGGTAAATGGAATAGGACGATTAAAAAATGTTTAAATTTCAATGGTGGAGGAATGTATCAAACATATCACTTATTAAATCCATTATTTGTCAAATATTTAGTCACTTTACTTGAGAGAGTGACTTACCATTATTGAATAGTTTAGAGTATTTATAAAAAATTAAATCCAACTAACGTAGAAAAGATAACCACATATCTTAATCCCGGAACACATAAAGAACATATTATTTTAGCTAATATATAATGAAATAATTTCTCTAATTCCATCCCTAAGTCTAAGAGTCCATGTCCTCATCAGATATCCACTTAAGGGAGGGTGTATATATAATCATAAAGAGGCCATCTGAAGGAGTAGTATCACTCATAGATGAGAATAATCGATTTATTTCTTCATCCACATCCTTAAAATCTTAATATGTTATTATGATATAATAAAAAATTGGTATCTTCTATAATTTTGTTTTATTATGTTAATAACATAACTTACATTGATCTTCTATTCCATCAAATGGGAAATGAAACCATCATTCATTTGTAGATACGACTACCACCTCACGAAATGATGTAATACAATTTCTATAATTACCTTTCGTGGATATTTATAATGATGAATTTAATTTTAATATATGATATATTTTCAAAATTAAGAGTTATTTAAAATTAATATGTTATAAACTTTCTTAATTTACCATCTATAAAAATATGATAATGTTGTTTTTCTATAAGGTGGACTACCGCTTCACAGTGCAATGTAATTTATTTTTTATTTACACATCACATGGATGGTGTATTTGAGTGTATTTAATGATATTATATGATATTTATTATATAATTATAATTCTATAATGTGAAAATAACAATTAACTTCTTTTCATCATGATCATTCAGAAATAGAAACCATCCACATGCGTAACTACGACATATCATCTCCATGATTAAAATATAAATCATTTTTCAAAACCATATTTAATGGATGGTTTTAAAATTATTAGTTATATACTAGATATGGTGGATGAATATGGACTTTGATGTTGATCAATTCATTAATTATATTATGAATTTATGAACTAAACATCCTAAAAACTAAATGGGAAAATATCTGATTAAATAATAAAATATTCCATTAAATAAATAAAGTAAATCTTTTATGTATAAGATATTAAATATATAAAATCATTATATGAAAATAAACAGTTTATATATGTTTATTATAGTGGATATAAAGTACATAAATTACTATGTCTTGTCTTGAGGTAATATATTTTATAACTTAATATATTTCATTGGGTTAAGATACTTCTCCAAAAATCATTGATATGATAATATTATGCACGTAATGATAAATAATTATTTTAAAGTGTATTTACAATTTTTTATAAGGAAACACATTTGACACACATAATAACGTTATTGATTAATTCTCAATTCAATGATACAATCTTTGCAAGGTATTCTTTCTCAATTTCATTTTTTTTATTTTTATTTTAATTTAATGAACCAATTAGATTTATATTGCTTATATACTAACATATTATATGTTATATCCTAAATTCCTCTGAATCTGAT
Source organism: Viscum album (assembly GCA_963277665.1). Classification (NCBI taxonomy): domain Eukaryota; kingdom Viridiplantae; phylum Streptophyta; class Magnoliopsida; order Santalales; family Viscaceae; genus Viscum; species Viscum album. The sequence continues at coordinate 601,477 of CAUJRU010000072.1, forward strand.
AGGTTCCCAATCTCTATAAACTTGTTCATAAAAAAATTTATTAAAAAACAAATTGTAGAATTATAAGGGGAATTAAGGGATGTAAAAATATGTGTGTGGATGTGACCATATAATTGAGCTTCCAAAATATGTTAATATAAATATAGGATCAAAAGGAACATATATTCTTTTCCTAAAAAATTATCTCTTTGAATGAGCATCAATAAATATGTTGTAATCCCTAAAAATGTGTGTGACATCATTATTGTGATACTCAATAATCTAGAGAGAATCAATATGGACCGATTCAATCTCCATGGAGAATTTTAAATTGGTTCCTCAAAATTCCAAATACCACAATAGAATATTATTCTTACCAAATAAACCTCCACTCATGATGAATAACAAATTTTATATCTTTAATAATTTCCCACATTTTTCTTTCTAGAGAATAACAATTCCATATAAAATGCTGTAAGAATCCATAACGAATCCCCGATACTAATGGAAAACACAAACAAAAACCCAATTGTCTATGTTTAACTAAATCCACCCCCTCAAAATTATCATTCCACCATAAAAATATCATATGGATCCTTATAATGGATTTCATCCCCAGATGTAACACCCTAAGATTTTTAAGGAATAAAATTATATTTGATATCAAAATTACATGAGAAGATGAAAATAAATGAAAATGAGACACCTTATTACATTAAGATATATAATTTATAAATAAAATTAATCTCTTAAATATCATTCACTACACACTACACATTGATTTTTATTTTCGATAGCATATTCAATATACAACACTAATTTTAAACGATCTACGATATATATAAACATTATATACTAGTAGTTAAATTGGAGGGTATGAATATTAATAACTACATTATGATATATATGTTATCTTCAATATATATTTTTATGAAATTTTTAGTAGATAATCAATTATTTTTTAGTAGCGTATTTTTATTCTTCAAAAATATGATTTCATCAAAAAAAGTTTTAATTGGTTGTCATTAAAAATATAATAATTAGATTTAATAACTTTTAAAAAGTATGTTATAAAATAAAATTTATGTTTTTCATTATCATATTAAAAATTACATTGGCTTAAATTTTTGGGATTTTTCATAAAATTTGTTTTTTAGTGAATAGAGAAAATACATATTTTGGCAATAATGTCATTTCTTATAAATAAATTAGGTAATTTAAATGTTCAATTATGTTTTTAATTTTATTTTAATTAAAATATGTATTATAATTTTATATTTAATCAACTTATTTATAATATAATAATCATTGTATAATATTAAAGTACAAGTTTGTTTTTTGGTTTAAAATCATTATTTTTCTTTAAATAATTTTATTGTAAGTAAAGTTTCTCAATTTTAATTAACTAAAATAATAACTAAAAAATTATTTAAATTTGATTTATATATTATATACCAAAAAAATTTAAAGTACCAACAATCAATTATTATAATTGGATAACGAGTTCATATAAAATCATTTTGTTCTTGAAAAGCATACACGTCTCGAAAACCAGATTTTTTATCATGTTTGCAGGTTTTGTTTTAAAGTTAATTTTTAATAGTTTCAAAAAATTTATTTTACATAATAATATTAATTTTTTACTCATCATGGAGAAATTATATTAGAGCTAATTTTGTATAATTTTCTACAAAGCTTAATTTTTTGGATGACTAGTGAAAAATTCCAAATTTTAATTGAAAACTTCCTTTCATTTATATATACTATAAATATGAATATCATATTTATTTTTCTAAAATTAAAATTAGTTAAATAATATATATATTAATCCAATTTTTTTATTTTTAATCTATTCAATATTAAAATTGGATATAAAAACTTTTTAAAAATTTCATTATGTTCTCTTTCAAAACACGCTTTCTCAGCACGTCTGTGGGATTAGTTCTAAATAAATATTTTCCAATTATATGAACTGAATTTTTTAAAATGTATTATATATTTTATATAAAAATAATTTATATTATCTAATAATTGCATCCTTATTTTTTTATAATAATCAATAATGAAAGCAACTTAAATTAGTTATCACAATTAAGGTAAAACTTGATATACTAAGGGTTAAACTATATAGATAAATATTAAAATATTGTATACAATTATCTAAAAAATATTTTATGGAAATTTTTAGACCGTATATATTATAGGATCTAAAATTGTAATTTATTAGTTTTTTTTAACTTAAATAAAAGATGAGGTGAATTCATTATTTTCCAAATATTACAATTGTGAAACTCACCTCACTTATAAAATGTAACCCACTCCCATCCACTATTAAAACATTTAGAACCCATTGGGTAAGAAAATTAGTACCAAAATAAATTCTATAATTACATCCTATCATAATGTAATCCTTATTTGGCATCTAATTTAAACCATGGATGGCCATTCATGAAAACTAAATGAAGTAATCCAAAGATGAGGTAATGTTCTTCAATAAGTGTTTTTATTTAAGTTTATCCTCCACCACCTTGAATATTTATTAAAAAATGGTAATATAATTGAATGAATATATTAAATGTTTTAAAATTTTATAATGACAATGTGATAACCTAAATCCTTCTCATCATTGATAAAAATGGTTATGAAATATGTACTCATTAGGACAGAGGACCACCAATTCATAAATCGATGACATTCGTTTTTCTATTACCACCTCTGATTATTTGTTATGATGATTTATTGAATATATATATATATATGATATTTTGAACATAATTATACATGTAGATCAATTTTATCATTTATAACAATTTCTACTTTACATTCCATATGGTATATAATAATGTCGCTCGTCTATATGATGGACTACATACTCGTGATGTGATGTGATTCTTTTTCACTAATGATTTTCAAGGAAAATTATAATGCTATATTTAAAAAATATACATGATACACCTGAAATAATTATTATGATAGTGAAATATTTATCCATATGAAATGTTAATATATCATTTTATTTATCACCTTTTAACTGATTGAAGTATGATACCATAATTCTTGTATGTCTGGACTACAACCTTCATGAAGTGAGGTGACTCTATCATTTCACCACCACACCACATGTATTATATATATATATAATTATTTTTAGAAAAATATTAGGTTATTTTTATATTAATTTAATTCATGGTATATAAAATATTGCTTACCTCAAATCCATAATGATCATTGAAAAATGGGGACAGTACCCATGTGTATGCATAACCTACTATGTCCATGATCACATGATACAAAATTTTTAAAACCATCATACATAATTGGTTATAAAAGTATAAATTATGAATATAAATTATAGTTATTTTAGTTAAATTGTTCTAGAGTTTTAATAACAAATTTATATGCACAATAACCAGAACATTCATAGTAGTGGAAAAATGAGAAAACAATGTGATTAACACACAAAAAATGAAATAATACTAATGATTCATTGATAATATGATTTAAAAAGATCAAATATTATATTATAAATATAAATAAGGTTATATAATAAGATAATAACACATTTAAAGATACCATACAGAATATTAAAACATGTTTAATCAAAATTAAGTGTGAGGTAATGGATTTCTAGTCTTTATTTAATATTTATGAGACAAATGCATATTCACAACTAGTTTTTTTATTGTGGTGTATATACTACCCCATTTAAATTTTCTGTCATGAATAAAAGTATTTCTATGATTTTCATGTTCATTTCATGTTATTATTTAATTTTTATTATGATTAAAACGATTACTATTGTAGTATGGGATTTCTGAACTAAATTTCCATTCATTGGGGTGGAATTAGTACTTCATTAATTATTTCATGCTAAGATTATGTGTGTTATAACCAGTGAATATTTTTTGTTTTATTTACACATTACATATTTGTATTTAAATTTTATACATATAATAAATTTATTGATGAATACCCACTTAAATTACATTATAATTACAAGGGATTGTAACCTAAATGTTTCTTCTTTGAGACATATGTTATGTTATGAACCTATAATCTTTAATGAGGTGTATATACACCCCATTTCACATGAAATATCTTCAACATATTAACCTCTTGATATTTTAATACTTGTATAATTTTATTAATTCTTGGGGTTTATGATTCTGTGTTACCAACATAGTTAGATCATTAAGATACAATCTCATCATTTATCACGACTATATATAATGACCTTTTTAATGTTGAAATATTATGATATACCTCTAATTTATTCTAACTATTTTTATGGTACAATATATATTAATGATACTTCCATATCATATTACCATTTTTACACTATTTTTCACATAAATGAATTTATAAAAAATTATAAGAAAATTAGTCAGTATTTCTCTCTTCGGTCAAAAATGATTTCTTATTCCAAAACCATGTTTCCTAAACCTATTTTCAAAATTATTTATATAATTGTTTTAAAAAATTATTATATGAATTTTTAACATAGATTTAATTTTTAAAAATATTAATAATTTAATCTTCATGTATTTTTTTAAAAAATCCTGTTTTTTTTATTGTAAATGAGAAAGTAGTCGTGGATTTAACGTTTATGATAAGGATCCAATTTTACCCCTTCATTATCTTTTAAGATTAACATTTATGTTTTCAAATTTATAATCAAGGAAATGTATTTTTAAATTATTTTATTTATTTAAAAGTATTTTTCATAATCTAGAAGATATTTACCTCAATGAAATTGTTAAAATATTTTAAAAGCTTCAGTTGTATGTTTCCAGTGTTACTTTAAATGAAAATGACTTCCAAAATATTTTTGGAATTTTTATTGTTTAAGAAGTGGTCATTAAAAATTAAAAGGATAGTTTCCTAAAAAAATTTAAGGGTATTTTAATGGTATTCACATTCATCAACATCTTCATCACTTGTTATTACTTATTCTCAAATAAGGATATTTTGTAATGAAACAATATACATTATTTCTCTAGATAGATTTAAATTTACTGAAAAAATTTATGGAATACGTTAATTTTCAATGGATTAATCATGTCTTAATGATATTTTTATAGAACCTATTTTTCATGGGTTATTCATGTTATAAAAGTGATTATAGTAATTATTGTGGGTTTTACATTGATATCTATGATCTATGTAAATATTTTTTTTCTTGTATATTATATATGATGGGTGCACTAAAATAGCATTATGTGAGCCTGTTATAGCTTATGTAATGGATACACTAAAATAACAGAGGATGAACCCATTATATCTTATATGATTGGTGTATCAATATAGTACTAGGTGTTAATTATATAGCCTTTACGATTAGTGAACCATGATATCACTCAAATTCGCTGGGTAATGATTTGTTTCTCAGAAGATTTATATTAAATGTTGACTATATGTATGGTGGACTACCAGCTCATGAACCGATCCCATTCACTTCTCCATTACCATATATAAAGGATGGTTATAATGATTTATTTTTTTAATATATTTTATATATGATATTATTATACTTTTGGAATTATTATATCATTAATACCTTCATAATCTCTATTTTTAGGGAATATGATAACATTTCTGTTGTGTACCGAAGACTTCTGCCTGAAGAAACTATGCGATTCCATAACACATTTCATGGAAGTTAATAAGGATTTATTTATTGAATATATGTGATATATAGGACATAAAATTTTTTATTTAATTATAATATATCTATTACCTCTATTTTTTCAATATAAAATGGTCATGGAAACAAATTACATTCATGTGTATGAACTACCATCTACATGAACCATTCATTTCAATTTATATCAAGAAATATTATGGATTACTAAAAATACATATATAATTAATATTTGTTATATTAATATCATGTTTAAAAGTATGGATATAATGGAAAAATGATGTATTTAAGATGACCAAAAATAACAAATCAAAACATATATGAAAAAACATTGTGGTTATTACCTGAAACGAAAGATTATCATGGAATTTTTAATGAAAATGTAAGAAATATTAATAATAAAATAATATATAGCATGATATATATAAATAAATTTTCATTAATATGTGTATAATAAAATCATATTTATTATACAGGAGGTGTGAATGCATAACAAGGAAGTAAATACTTGAGTTAAAATATTTGGGTCTCAATTTAATTTTCTTTGTGGCACGGCCATATTCAACATGTGTTTCATTTATTTGGTCTATATACTAACCATGATTGTATCATATGATCTATTTCATTAAAATTTTGGGGATTTAAATACCAATTTTACTATCTCCTTTTCATGGGGTATATGGTTTCGATGTTTTCAATGCAGCATGGTATTTTTGTCCTAATTTTCCATCTTAAAGATATATGTTATGTTATAAATCGATATTCTTAGGCAAGATATATATAAATACCAACTGACTTATAAAATCCCGAATTTATTTACCATCATGATATTTTTATATAATTTTTATGAAATTTATTAATGGTTCAGAAGATTTCAAACAACAAAATTGGTTATGATTATTTGTTAAAATCTCATTGTTTATTGTGGTTGTTTATGATTATATTTATAATTTAAAATTATTATGATCAATATCTCAATATACTCATGAATTTTAATATCATATTTTTTTATGATATTTCAAATAAATAATAATATTTTTCTACACATTCTTACATAATATAATGTATATAATTTTTTTCAGAATGTTTTACTTTATTTATATCTTTAGTCAGAAATCCTTTTCTTGAAAATCCATGTTTAAAAAAAATACAATTTGTTTTATTATTATCCAATTATCTAAAAAAATTATCAATTCATGGATTAGTAATAATTTTGTTAAATTAATATTTATTTCATTTCCCAAATTTTTCTTAATTAGATATTATTGTATATGTGAAAAAAATTCTGTTTTTTTTATGTGTAAGAATCAAAAGAATCATCCAATTATCATTACCATTATTTTCTATGAAGAATAGTTTATATGTATTCAAGGTTAATTTCAATTAAAAGGACATATAAAATTTATTATGTTTTAAAAAATTGTTATCAGTTGGAAAATGATATTTTCCTCATGAAATGTTTTATATGATTGTTCAAAATAATTTTCCATATAAGAGGACATCCATTGATGTTAACTTTGAATTAATGGGAAAATGGTCAAAGGATACAATTTATATTCATTATTTGAAATGATTAGGTTTATAATGGAAAGATTTTTATGAAACCTGACTCTCTTCCATGGGTTATACCATGATGAAATTATTATAAAACCTCTTCATTTCATATGTTATGCATTGATGACATTGTGAAATGACTATGAAATATGTAACTTTTCCATTGAAAAATGAAATGTTTATTAATCCCATTTCATTTCACAGGTTATGATAATATTAGTTTATTATGATATTGATTCATGTATATTTGTGATTTTCATAATGGGATTGGTGGGACTTATATCTCCCTCAAATGCATTGGGTAAATATATATATATATATATATATGAAGGAATAGAAAAGTGTGTGTTACTAGCATAATACTGTACATTGTTCGATATGAAGTTCTTGGGAGTGAAACTTAAATACTATGATGTTTTTTAGGTGTACCCATTCCACTTTGATAACCTTTGTTGGTAGCCTTTAAATTTTTTTATTTATTTTTTATGCTTTTAGGTATGCCAAATATCTATGTGTTATGATACTATTATGATCTCATGCTTCATGATTTTTTATTCCCATATATTCATGTCTTATGAATTGCCAGTATTTCTTCCATGACTCTCGATTAACATCTTTAATAAGAAGGGTATGATTTTCAAATGTCATACTCGTGTTTGCATATCATTGTTATCCTGTTATGCATATGTATTTCCCTTATTTACCCTTAGGGAGTGTCTGAGATCACCCTTTATGACAGTAATTTTTTTAAAGATATAAAAAATGGTTTTCTATAGGGTATGTTTATTAATTGTATTAATGGGGGATATATTTATGGCATATATTAATGATAATTCATGAATTTAGAAAATTGTATTTCATGTTTCCAAAATAACTAAAATATTATAGTCATCAATCATGTATTTGTGTAATGTATAGAATATTCATCTAAAAAGAAGAAATATCTATGTAAGATTAACCTAGAATGTTATAGTAGGTATTATAGGATAGGATTTGATAAAATATTTAAATAAATACGAGAAAATTGTGGTGATATCCCATCAGATATTACTAGAGATACGTATTGTGATTTCTCCAAGTATATCTTTATGTATTAGATAAATTATTGAAAAATTTCCTTGCATTTGGTAATGGGGGATAGAAATTGGATTCCAAAAAAAATAAATATCATTATAGATACTACTAGCTACTATTTATTTGGAAAAGAGGTACCATTGGGTAAAAACACTAAAGAGAGAGTATTGATCTTGAATCAATCGTCACCTGGTGCACAACATTAGGCTTTGCTGCACATCTATTTTGAGACTCGCAGAGGATATTTTATTGGAAAATCACAAACTATTTATGAACGTTATTAAGGATTTTAAATATAAGATTACTATAAATGAATTAGGTTAATCCTATTGAGTCATATATTTAAAATATGGTGTCTTTATTTAGACAACCTAAATGATTTTAAACAATGTAATTTTCCTTTATAATTAGTTTTTCAAACACTATTAATTTTATTAATCGGTGGTTGGAACCAAAAAGAATCATGTTAATAATAAATGACATAAAAATCTGATGAATATGGGAATATAAATTGGATGATGATGTGATAGATAGATATTGTGGTGATTCTTAATCAGTTATCATGATATATGACAATAAACCTGATCTTTTGTGATATTTTTAATGATTCAAATTAGAAGAAGATTAAATTTTATAATATTTCAGGAGGTAATTAACAAAGAGAAATGAAAATATACATTATTATTTGTCATAAATTGGGAATAAGAGCTTAGATAATAATCATAATAGGAGGATGAGATGTTATATGTGTTAAAAATAAGGTCATAGAGTGAAAAATTATCGAGGACTCCAATGTCTTATGTGAGGATACCATGGGAACTATATAAATCAGTTCCATAAAAGAAGAATCATCTTTTAGAGCAAAAAAGTAACTATTCCATTTCAATTATTGAAGTAGAATGTTTGAAATATTTGTGTATTGGGATTGAATTATTTGGTTGTAGAATTATTTTACACACGTTATTTGGGTTTTAATAATCATGAAACATATTAGGAATATATTATTATGGTAGCATATATTTCTTTATGTAAGATTAAATTAACAGTCATAAAATCCATCATGGGTTTATAATTTTTTGTTCTACTATATTTTCAATGTCATAAAAACCCCTCATAGGGCATCACATGATGATATTTTATCATGTTTAGAATATTTTGCGATACATTTTGTGAAATTCTACCATTTTTTACGATGAATTCCTTTAATGGATATATGAATAATGTTATCAGTGATATTTTGTCATTATCATTTCATTTATATATAGGTAATTTTTCGGTTATTAAAACTTCGTAATATTTTTTTTATTAATATAGTTTTGAAAAATGGATAAACAATTAGGAAGATGACAACTTATTTCATTTGTATAGGCCATAGGGCTTGAAACCAAAACTGGTAGGTGAAAATGGTATAACACCTACCAATATCCTGTATGAAATATTAATTCTCAGGGGAAAATATAAATAAAGATATTTCAAAGTATGTTTCGTGATTATTATAAAGTCATCAAGTCAAAGAAAAGAGAAAAAGGTCAAAAAAATATGCAATGACCATTATCTATACTAGAAAAATAATTTTGAAGACATCACCATGGTTTTTGAAATCACACTCCTGAAACCATCTAAATGTTATAATACATCTTGGATTATAGTTGATCATAATAATAATTAATCATGATTTATTTATATAATAGAATATATTTATCTAGGAAAGTTCTTTTAAATATCTATTAACAAAGAGATAAGGTTGTTTGGAGTACTGCATTCAGTTGTGTCTGGTCGGTATTCCAAGTGCACCCAGTCATTTTTAGAAAATTATTCATGAAGAACATTATACAATATTTTGTTTCAATACTAAATATTATCTATAGATTGTTGGTAAACCATAAAGAAAAATTAAAACAATAGTGGGTATGCTACAATCATACTGTATTCATTTCAAATGTGGTTAGGATCAATACCTTATTTAAGTTGTTATTTCTTGTGACATTAGTATTTAATAAGTCATTACTATATATCCACATTTATCCATTTATGGAACAAATTGTATAAATAAATATTATTGGAATGAATTTGAATAAATAATGAAATTGGGACATAAGAAAGTAGAGGATATGAAAGATAAGGTTAGATGAATTTAACAACACATAATAAAGCTAATAATTTGAGAGGAACATTATATTGATAATTAACGATGTGATTTAGAATTTTTTTGTGGTAATTTTGTTCTATGAATTTCTCATGAAATAAATAATAGAAAAAATTAAACTGGGTTATATTGGTCTATTTAAAATAATTAATCATATTATTATAATATTATTTCATTTTGAGCTTCCTTTGAACCACACTTAGATTCTTGTTGTTTCCCAGAGATCACTCTTGAGGAATCATATACTTGATCCATCACATTTACCAAACATAGTGGTCATACAACTAGAGCATTATATTTATTGTGATAAAACCTCCATATATATTCTCAAAAAAGTAGTGAAATTTTTATAAAAAATACCACTCATCTGCTCAATGTTTTATGTTGAACCCCCAAATATGAGGTAGATATGTCAAAACCTAATAAAGTAATACAGTACAATTACCCTCAGTTGGTAGTTCCAAGGTGACAATGTAGTTGGTAAAATTCATTTTTAGGTTGGTAGAATGTAACACCCTGAGATTATTCAATTAGATAAATTTCAATATACACAACACCCTGTTTATATTGTCAATCATAAAACAAGTGATTTCTTTTATAGCATGCATACCATAAGACACTATGCATCAATGAAATATTAAATAATATTATTTTCAATATAACCAGTATAAATTATCATTTAAATAAGAAGTATGGAATAATATTTACTACTTTATTAAATATAAATATGAATTTCATACATAATATATATTTACTTATAAATTCATTTTAAATAATTGTTTATTTATTAGTAAGATAATTATATTCTTGAAAAATATGTTTTCTTTAAAATTGATTTCTATTTAGTTTAGTAAAATATTTTTTAATTATTTTATATAAATTTTATAATATATATTTACTAATATGAATATTATTTTTTAGGTTATCGTATTGAAACTATCCTATAGTGAAATATTAGGACATTTCAAAAATATTTGTTGTATAGAGAATTGTAAAAAACAAAATTAACTATCATTAATTTAAAATAAATTAAGTAATATAAATGCCCAATTTTTATAAATTATATTCAAAATTTTTATTTATATATACTCCCCATACTTACTTTTTAATCAACTTTATATTGGATTTTTGGGTGTGTTTGTTTTTTTGGTTAAAAAATCATTTTTTTTCTTAAAATTGTTTTAACATGCATTATGTTATTATATTATGATTAATTAAAATAATATATAATTATGAATTTTTAAATTTAAATTTATTTCTTATAAATTAATAAATATTAATTTATACTTATATAGTGATTATTGTTAGAAGTGTATTTAATATAAAATCATCTCGTGCTTTAAAACTACACTTCTAAAAAACCTACTTTTTTAGCACATAATCAATTATTGTTTAAAAATATTTATTCACAATCTTATGTATTAATATATTAATATATGTTTTATTTTTGGAATCCTAATTTTAAATTATTTTAGGATGATTGTTTTTGGATATTTATGAAATGTTTTATTTTTTATGTCCATTAAAAAATAATGAATTTTATTTAAAAAATGACTTTACATTTAAATTACATAAAATGTCAAATTATATTTTAAATTGGTTTTAAATTTAAACTCTGTATGAACTTAGTTCTTCTTATAAGGTAATGTTTCATCATTTCTTTCCTTTGAGTTTTTTTGAGAAAACAAGGAAAAGTGAAAAAATGTTATGTTATAGAAGAACACGATGTGTACTACTATGTAAACACCATGTAATATGTCTGTGCAGAATGGAGATACACAATGTGTGAGTTTGTTGTCCATGGAGAGAAGAAGAAGACAATATTTATTGTTTAGTCGTGTCGTCTAGGTAAGTGTGGGACGTGTATAGTATGTCGGCGAAGTTATAAAAAGTAAAATGATATACATGCAATGCATATGGACATACATGCCATATACTACTAAAATTAGTCTTAAAATGAACAGTATCATCATTTTTTATTTTTCTAGAATGAAGATCTACCGGGTGAAGAAGAAGGAGTTGCGAGAATATTCCCTTTTGTCGTTTCGTCGTTTGGAACCTCATTCATGTGTCCTCAGTCTCATTGGATTACACTTTCTAAAATATTTCTTCTCCTTTAAGATTTCTATTCTTGAGAATGTTATTTAAGGTTGAATGATTTACCTATTTTCATATATCTATGTTGTTCTAGGTCGAATCAAGGGTCGGCGTTGATTTATATCACTCATGCAAAGTCGAGGTAGGTGATCTTGTGCCTTTTGTTAAATGTTGTGTGGATTTTATGCTCTAAAGTGTTATGAGACCATATTTTGTTACTTGTTTCTCATGAATTCATACATATTGATCCCAAATGATGCTTAGGTATTATTTATGTGAAATAAATGCATGTGATTGTTGATTTGTTTGATTTAGGGAAACCCCATGGGTGTATTTCCTATAGTTATAAGTTTGTAAATAACACACATGAGGCTTGTAAATGTTTTCCCTTTTGGGGTTGATTAGGATTATATATTGTTATATAAAATGCACATGTGAGATGTTATGATTAAAACCATGTAATACTTTAATTTTTATTTTTTTGCTACTATGTAAATTACTCACATGAGTTGTTATGTTTAAAGACATGTGATGGTTTAATTCACATGTGTCACTTTTGAAATGAATTTTTAAATGATTAAAATAGGTATTTATCCATGGGAGAGCCATTTTATCAGTTGAAAGACTTGTTCGGGCTCATGTGACTAATTGCATCTTACATACCTTGGGTGAACCATTTTCTTGGTTAAAAGGCAATAAATGCAGATAAGAGGTTATTTACATAAGGGTCGTGAGAGAGCCACAATTATGGTGGTTGGGTTTATTGAGTCTTATATGTAAATTCCATGAGAATCATTGTCCCATTACATGCTGAAAAGGAAAGTCTCTATTAAAAAATGAACAAATGATTAAATCGTGAAATAATGATATTCATAAATTTAAAATGGTTATGTCAATAGTTGATGGTTACTCTGGTATGGGGGGTTGACATGCCTATCCTATCATAGATACCTTTTTAATGTTCATAGAAGATGATAAATGAAATGTAATGACTTATGACGTGTCTTCCAAGACAATGAACAAGCATACATTTAGTCTTCGCTTTTTATCTAGATGAGCATTTGAGACATCGATTAAGTTTGCTTCTACACGGGGGATTGGCAGGCTAAGGCTGAATCTTGAGATAGTTTTGGGACAATGAAATTGATATACTGAAGAACATAAACATAATGAATAGATAGTTACATGGGAACTTCAAAGTAACTATTTTCTCTTACCACTATTGTATATATTCAGGGACTGTTAGGCACAAATATTTAGTGGTGGCCTACTAGGATTAGTATCACACCCTGTTTGGGTCATGCTTTTGGACCCAAAATGATTATATGATTTCATGTGTAGATAAGTAGAAGCACCCATATATAGGTACTTGATTTATTCATAGGAGCATGAGAGAATAGAACCAAGCTGAGGCTTACGATCCTTCTGAGATTTATTTCTGCTTTGGAATTTTCATTTCTTTTGTATCGGATTATAGTGTATCCTATTTTGGATGTTTCCTTAGAAAATATATCATGCTGAATTATCATTTTATAGCTTGAGACTTAGATTTTTATCTATCAGACATCCCCTGTTTTGTTATAGTTCCTTGTTGTTTACTATATCAATTATATGTTAATTTCTATTCTGATTTGTTACACTCTTCCAATGAGGGCATATTTTCCCCATGATCACACCAATGGACCACACTACTAGTCGACAGCCTCTAGTGTTTGGGAAACATCTCTTGAGTCCATTGTCCAACTGGGTATGGGTCACTGTTTAGTGGTACCCGGATCAAGGATGTTACAACATGGTATCAAAGGATTTCATTCTTTTTTGACTTACTATTTAGAGACAATAGACTGGATATGAAAGAGAAAGGGATTTGGTAATAAATTGTTCCCAGGAGTAGCTAACCTGTCTAAAGGGAAAATATAAATTACCTCAAATGAATTGTGGTTTTCTAGTTTTACAGATGTACGTATTTCACCATTGGGTGATGCACTTGATTTCTTCCATTATTATTAACACAATTTTGTGTTCTATTTTAGTTCCAACCCAATGAGATGAGGGTATTCAATCTCATGCATCATATAGGAACCTATAATAATCACATGCCATGCATTATTCCATTCCGTCTATAATTCATTAGTTATCAATTGGTGTCGTGATAGAAGATGTGATATCTATGTATGTTCTTATGATAGGTGTATTGGTACATTCTATGGTTGAATTTGATGGATGAAAAAATATGGTTCCAAAGGTGTATGGACCAACTATGACCATAATTTTGTCGATCAACATTCTTTTTTATCTATAATTGTATCAATACATATTTTTCTTAGGTGACAAATATTGGTCACTGGGGATTATGGGCCTTCTGGGATAGGAATATAGAATCTCGCTGGTTGGGTTTCTATAGAATATGGGTTTTCTTGTGAGTCTATATTTCATGTCCTGAAAAAAACCATGTATACAGAGCATTTATTCTAGACGAAAACACATTGTGTTCTTCTAGTTTGGGGAATAATGTGTTCTACGTTTCAGTATGAACATATTGTGTACGATGTATACATTCCATGTAATCCAAGACCGTGTAAACTACCATGTGTGGAGGGAACATTGGTTGTTGACCTTTGAGAAGGAGACATCATGTAATGTGAGTACATGTTGTGTAAAATAAGATTTTGTATCCAAATGTGGGACTAACGACACAAGTTGATGTAAATATTGATGCACATGTCATGTCTATGGTGAATAGTATGTGTAGTCCAACAATAGCAGAATCGTATAGTTCTAGTGGCGTAGAAGTATCTGGAAAGGAAGAACAATCCCAGTACATGTCGTGTCTCTTGGGGAACACACTGAGATCATGGGGTATTACATGGACATTGTAAAGACCAGAAAAATCCATGGATTTTTTTTCATAAATACATGATAATTTTGCCAGTCTACAACAATTAACAGCATGTGATTCCGAGGACCGGTGTTCCCCGAATCAATTTCTGAAGTTATTGTTTGGGAATGTTTAGTAAACGTATGAGCAAGTTTTTATAACATTTGAACTAGTGCTCGTAATTGACATCTGAGGGCACCTTTGAACTCACAGTGCCAATATTCGCTTAAGGAGACGTTCACCTCGACGGTAGTGGGTTGAGAATAAAAGATAGTTTTTGGGTTTTTAGTGAAAAAATCAAAAAAATTAAAGTTGTGTAGCTTCATTTTTATTTTGTTGGTTGAAGCCTCCACGTGGAAGATGGAGGAGGGGACCACCACACCTTAACCTCCAATGAGACGTTATGGTGGTGAGTCTCACCTGAACCTAACCTCTTATTCATGTTTATTGTGGTGGGGACCTCCCGGGTTTTTAACCCCCTTGAAACACCCCATTAATGGGGAGAAACATTCAATCTTCCATTAAGTTTAGAGAAGCCTCTTCAACACCCCTAACACTTAATTATTCCAAATCCTCTTAAATAATAATTTGAACCAACACATTCAATTAATTGTTTATCCCATTTGAATTTTGTGCCAATAATTAAATAATACATAAACTTAATCTATTATTTTGGCTTGGTATATTCAATTTTGTGGAACTTATGATAGGATAGAGCTTAGGGAGAAAAGCTCTCACCAACGAAGAATGAAGAACGATTTTTTCCAATGAAGTACACTGGTATGGAGCATCTTAGAATTCTTCCACAGAAGCTCCCTGTGGAAGAAACTGACATTGGACGTCTTCAACGACTGACCATCCCTTCTCATCTTCGTCAACAAACTGATGCACGAGCTCGAGATTGCAAGTGTGCGATGGATGAAATGAATGAAGACAACTTCATCTTCTTCCCCGCGACTCTGTCAACAAAAAATGAACAAAGGTAGGGGTTTATTTTCATTTAAGTGGAATTTTCTTCCTTTCTTTGAAAACAAATAATGAGGATGTTTTCCTTTTGTAGACAGGTTACTGTTATTCATTCTTATGAACCGATTGCTATCTCCCTAAACATGGAGGGTGCATGCCAAACTGAACTAGCCCATCTCCCTCTGTCGATCTCTTTTTTGATGTTCTTCGGCATGGTGATGAGGAGATGAGGTGACAAAGGCAACTAGAAACGACCGCGCAACCCGCGATCTCTGCAACCCGCACCGTCCTCACGGCGCTTCGACCGAACCGGTATCCCAGCCACACGTTGCTCGCTCGCCGCCTGTCTACCTCCCGGATGCCCGGCCTCCCGCCGACCTCCCTTCTCCCAGGCCGAGCCACCCAATCCGTTCCCCTAATAGCGCCCCAGCCAAGTCGGCCTCCCATGCCTTTCGCGGAGCTCCAGGCCAAACCGGCTCCATGGCACCGGACCGAGCCGCCTATGCGGCGCCCTTCGGGCAGAACCGCCCACGCGGCCAGCTGGGCACGGCCCAGCAGGGCGGGTCAAACCCAAAGGGTCATGCCAAACCCAACAGGTTAGGCCGGGTCGACCCAAACCAGGTCGACCCCGCTTGGGTCAGGCCTGGTCGGTCCGATTGGGTCATACCGGACCCACGCCTACTACCGACCCTTTACATTCTTTTTTCCATATATTTGGCACCAGATGTCAATTTGATGATCCGTCACTGATGCAAGTAATATTGAAGCTTGTAAGTCCCTTTGACTATACCCTACTAGAGTTTGGGGTATAGTTAAGATACTGTCAGGTTGGATCATCGACGAATCCAACCGGGCCCCCTGGAAGAAAAGGCTAATAACTCACAGATTGAGCGTCCAATTGATACACACTCTGTTGTGTTGAATCCTCTATAACATGATAGACCTTTGAGATAATTGATCGTGGGAATTCGTGATAGTTAGTGTTTTGACCAGTACCTTAGCAAGGGGATCCTTCCGATGACGAGCGAGCAGAGTGTAGAGACCTAGTAGCTGGCTGAGACTTGATGACTGCTGATCTATTGACTCGAAGTGACTCGACATTCCCATTGGGGAGCACCATGGTGTCGAGGCAGACCCACAGAGGAGGAGCACTTGTTTGTGGCGGTAGACCTATGGTACTCTATATGAGGAGTACCAATGCAAGCTATTAAGGGCAGCGCCTGGTTGTTGTGGAAGACCCATGGTGGGGAGTGCCTTGGTGACATAGTAGACCCACGATACTCGACAGGAGGAATACCTCAGTAGTCCAATGTTAGTGGGAAGAGCCTTGGTGTGGCGACATGCCCATTGTACCCGATAGAGGAAGTGTTCTCTTGCAGTAGTGGTTTCGATAATGTGAATAAAAATCCTAGTTGAGTAGAGTCAGTAACTTTTGTGTTTACCTAATGATTGAGATGGATTGCTTGATAACATAGATATCTGTATGGGCATATACCTAAGTGGGATTATGTGTTGATTTATTACCTTGTGGTTTATCCTTTTTTTATTTTGTGAGACCTTGAGGATCTTGGGGTCGCTTATGAGTATCGTTATACTCACCCATGCACGAGCTATGCCCGTACCTCGTTGTGTTGGTTGTAGATGACAGGCAACGTTGACTGAGGCTAATAGTACCACGACAGGACGAAACCCATATATAGACCTTAGGACGAGTCGGTACACGAAGGAGACTGATAGACGTGGAGTGATGAGGAGGCTATCTATATCTACCCTTCAGGTAGAAATCCCAGAGGACGACCCAACAACTATTTTACTTTCTTCAATTGTACTTGTATTTCCAGTTCTTCGTACTTTATAATTGGTCTTTTATTTCTGGCCCCTTTTACTTTTCAGCAAACTTTTTTTATATAGTTTAAATAGTGTTTTATATCCAACTGTGTGCTCTGTTGTGTGCATTTCAGATTATAAAGGTATTGCCTTCCCAGTTTTAGTGAATTATGCCTTTGGTGCTAGTCGCCAGCCCCTTCCCTTTGGAAGGTGTACTTAGGGTAGTAACGGCATGATCCCCTAGGGATGGGTCATGAAAAATTGGTATCAGAGGAGTCAGTTATACCACAAAACATAATACTCTGATCCTTTCTGTGAAGCATTAGTGTTGAGGGTACTAAGTGTGGTTTTCAATTCAGGGAACCTAGTGTTGGTGTCGTGGCCGACGTATCCACAAACTAGGACCCTGACCAATGATTTCTGACTCAGTGCACAAAAACATTGATTGCGTGTGTGTTTTCAAAAGTTTTCTTTCAGTTATCTCAACCAGGTCAGCTCATTAGGAATAATCATTTGACTATGTCACATCTAATTCTTTCAGGATGCCTCCCTTCGGACAACCAGCGAGAGTCCGGAGAGTAGTACATGCAAATATCCCACCGAGCGACAAGGCCTCAGTGTAGGGACCTTTTCTAGTGGAGGAACTAGCGGTACCACTCCTTGAAGGGCCACCGATACCACCAGCGCCAAAAGCGTACGATGAACGCTTATTGAGCTCGTTGCACAAGTTTGAGACCCAGAGGCCACCCTGGTTCAAGGGCGAAACGGACCTGTAGGCAGCTGAGGATTGACTGGAGAATGTGGTGAGTGTTTTCTGACTAGTAGGGACACCGACCAACTTCATGGTGATTCTTACTTCCATCCTTCTACAGGAAGCAGCAGGAAGATGGTGGATCATGATGCTCCAGGTGAATGACTAGATGATGCTACTCTGGGCAGACATCAAGAGCCTATTTCGGGTGGAGTTTGTTCCAATGATCCTATGTGCAGTACAGATACCAGAGCTACTTCATCTGTAGCAGGGAAGCATGATGGTGGCACAGAACTCAGTGAGGTTCACTGACCTCTCATGCTACTCCACATATATGGTACGAGACCTATTCTTTAAGGATTGGACCTTCGACCATGGGCTCAGGTGAGAGATCTGGGCTTCAAAGATCTCACTCAGCATCCCAACCCAGGCAGGGGTGCTAGAGAGAGCCCTCCTGGTGGAGAGTTTTCTTGTTTAACAGTCTCCAGTGGTGAGACCGACAACTAGTCGACATGTAGTGGAGTTTTCTGTAGCTGGAAGTAGACAGATGTCGCAGAGGTCCATGAGGACCAGACCCAGGGGTGGACGACCGCATGACTCAGAATCAGTTGTGCGGGGCACCCGGGGCAGAGACACACATGCTAGGAGCGGGAAGTGTTACTCATGCGGCATCCAGGGTCACATGCCTTGTGACTATCAGACCCTCCATTTATATGATCAGTGGATGGTCGAAGGACTTCCCATGAAGAGACAGAGATTCCATCGAGGTAGTCTGTAGGGAACAGGCGGACGTGGCAGAGCAGCTTGTTGAGCAGCTGGCGGTGGACAATGTTATTATGTGTTACCACCACCACCACCAGTATGTCCACCCTGATGGCAGGGAGCAGGTGGAATGGTGAGAGCTAAGCTTTAGGCAGCTAAATCATATGACCATGGCACTCGAGAGATGATTTGAGGAACGATTTGTGTCTACTCCCCAATAGATGTAGTACTTATAGACACAGGTGCATGCCACTCTTTCATTTCCACTGCCCTCTTTCAAAGGTCGGAGATTTTGATGGAGCCATTAACTCAATACTTACTGCTAGAGACACAAACGAGATCGGACTCGACAATTATGCAATGGTTCTGTCACTGTGATCTTACTCTAGTAGGTGAGAGCTTCGGCTGGGATCTCTTAGTAGCGGGGTTGAGGCCTTACGACATCATCATGGGTATGGACTGGTTATCTACATTCTGTACTCATATTGGCTGTATTAGGCGCAAAGTGCGGTGTGTCTGCACTGATGGGACTAGGTTCACCTTCACTAGTGAGAAGGGAACCATTTCAGCATAGTACGGACTTACTCAGAGGAGGGTACAACTGATCACTCATTAGTTGGCATGCCTAACCCTTGGAGCATTAGATGTGGAGAGTCCGAACTATCCTACAATGGCGGAGCAGTATGTGGATGTTTACCCTGATGATGTATCAGGTCTACCTCCACACAGAGATGTGGACTTCTACATTGACATGTACCCCGAGAAAACACCGATATCTACACCAGCATGTCGAGTGGCTCCCATCAAGCTTTGTGAGCGGCGGGTATAGCTAGTGGAATTGCAGGGGACGAGATTCATCCGTCCCAGTGTTTCTCCTTGGGTAGCCTTGATTACGTTCACTAAGAAAGTGGATGGAAGCATAAGGCTTTGTGTCGACTACAATCGCCTAAACCATGTGACCGTGAAGAACACGTACGCACTCCTGAGGATTGATGACCTCTTTGATGATCTGAAGGGAGCACGGTGGTTCTCGAAGATATACCTCAGATCAGGAAATCATCTGCTCAGAGTTTGATACGAGGATGCACAGAAGACGACCTTTAGGTGTCGGTACGACCACTATGAGTTCTTGATTATGCCATTTAGTAGAACCAATGCTCTAGCAGTGTTCATGGGACACATAAACAAGATCTTTCAATTGTACCATGATTGCTTTGTCGTAGTCTTCATTGATAACATTTTGATCTACTCAACTACTGAGGAGGACCATGCCTACCATTTGCAGGTAGTACTAGACACACTCCGAGAGAACCAAATTTATGGTAAGCTCTCGATGTGCACATTTTGGATCCGAGAGGTTCACTTTCTGGGACATGTCATATAGGAGGCTAGAGTTTCAGTGCATCCGACGAAGATTGAGGTGGTACTTACTTGGGAGCCACCCAGGAGTGTGACAGAGGTACGGATTTTTATGGGTTTGCTGGTTATTACCGAATTTTTGTCGAAACTTTCTCTGGAGTTACAGTGCCACTATTAGCCTTGACGAAGAAGGGGAAACCCTTTTTGTAGTCGGAGAGATTCCAGTAGAGATTTTAGGAGATGAGGAAATGTCTGGTCAGTGTCCCCATATTGAGGCTTCCAGAGGAAGGAATAGGTTATATAGTCTATTGTGATGTATCAGGGACCATAATCGGGCGTGTATTGATGCTTGAGCGAGTAGTGATCGCGTATGGTTCTCAGAAGCTGAGAAATCACGAGCAGAACTATTATACCTATGACCTGGAGTTAGCAGTAGTCGTTTTCACCTTGAAGATGTGGTGACACTATCTGATGGGTGAAAATATTACCATATACTCTGATCACAATATTCTCACGTATATATTCTCTCAGAAGGACCTGAACCTGAGATAGCGACGTTGGCTTGAGTTCCTCCAATACTATGGCTTTGAGATAGTTTATACTCTTAGGAATGGTAATGTTGTTGCAGATTCACTAAGTAGGAGTTCTGGTATAAAGATGCTAAGCAAGGAGATAGAATAGATGGCTTCTTTACAGATATCCTTTGTGGATAGAGATGTACCAACCTTCCTTCAATATCTTTTAGTCACACCCCCACTCCTTCAGCAAGTTAGGGAGGCACAGCGTGCAGAAGCAGACTGCGAGACACTATGTGCTCAGATATCCACAGGGCAGTCACCTGATGGATTTTTGGAAGGTGGGGAGCACGTCATTCCCTTCATAGGACATACTATGGTACCAGTGTCACTTCAGGAGGAACTGCTAAGGGAGTTCCACACATCCCCTCTATAGGTACATCCAGGAGTGGAAAAGATGTACCAGGATCTCCGGCGATAGCACTGGTGGCCAAGGATGAAAAATTCAGTTGTTTAGTTTGTCTCATGGTGCCTCAATTTTCAGCAAGTGAAAGAAGAGCACCAGGTACCAGCAGGATTGGTTCAGCCTTTAGAGGTCCCATCCTGGAAGTGGGATGGGATATCCATGGACTTCGTGACAGAACCTCCACGTACATCCAGGTGTCACGACTCGATAAGGGTGATCGTTGATCGACTCACCATGTCGACCCACTTCCTACCGCTCAGAGATCAGGGTTCTGTAGACAACATGGGACACATCTATCTGCATGAGATTGTGCAGCTACCTAGAGTACCTTCAATGATTTTCTCCAATCTTGAAGCACGGTTTACTTCCTGGCTATGGAAGGGGTTGTAGGAGACTTTTGGAATGCAGCTTGTCTATGCACTTCCTTCCATCCTCAGACGGATGGCCAGACTGAGCGGACCATTCAGACACTCAAGGACATGCTATGTTCTTGTGTCCTTGACTTTGGCCATATCTGGGAGGACCACTTACATTTGGTGGACTTTTAACACAACAATAGCTATCACTTCACCATAGGGATGGCACCTTTTGAGGCGTTATATGTGAAACCTTATAGATCAACCTTCTGCTGGACTGAACATGGGGAGTCAGCACTAGTGGGACCAGAGATGGTACAAGCTACCACAGAAAAGGTGTAGATCATCCAGAAGTGGATGAAGACTGCACAAAGAAAATATATGTCGTATGCTGATAAGATATGGATACCTCTAGAGTTCGAGGATAGCGACCACAACTTTTTACGGGTTTAACCCCGATGAGGTATATGGAGATTTGGCCGAGGTGGAAAGTTATCTCTTAATTTCATCGGACCTTTCCAGGTCCTCAGTAGAGTTGGTGAGGTGACTTACCAATTAGCTCTTCCACCATTGTTTCACCGGGTGCACAATGTCTTCCACATATCTCAGCTGAGGAGATGCATACATGAACCTTCTCACATCATCAATGATAGAGAGCTGGACGTAAAAGATGGGGAGAGTTCCACGGAGGTTCCAGTGGAGATTGAGGATCGAAAACTGTGGGTTATACTTGGATGGTCGATACCTTTGGTGCGCATTCGATTGTAGCATGGGAACCTCCAGGAGGGAACATGAGAGAGGGGGATAAGATGCATGCTCAGTACCCCCATTTGTTCCCTATTTTGAGTTTTAGCTTACGGGGAGGTAAATCCATGAGGTGGGGGGAATGTACAGACCTAGAATTTCTATTAATGTTTTTTAAATACATAAAACTTTTGCGAGTCCGTGAAAATTGGCAGAGAGTGATTCCGAGGCCCGGTGTTCCCGAAATAAATTTCATATGTTTCTGTTTGGAAACGTTCAGTAAATATACGAGCAGGTTTTTATAACATTTGAACTGGTGCTAAGAATTGAATTCTGGGGGCACCGTTGAACTTGCATCGCTGATATTCTGTTAAGGAGACTTTCACCTCGATGGAAGTGGGTCGAGAATAAAAGATAGTATTTGGGTTTTTAGTGAATGAATTAAATAAAAAGAAAGTTGTGTAGATTATGTTTGGTTAAAGACTCCTTGTGGAAGTTGGAGGTGGGGACCACCACACATTAACCTCCCATGAGAGGTTATTGTGGTGGGGGCCACCTGAACCTAACCACCTATTCATGTTTATTATGGTGGGGACCACCTGGTTTTTTGACCCCCATGAAACTCCCCATTAATGGGGAGAAACCCTCAAGAATCAATTAAGTGTAGGGGAGCCTCTTCAACTCCCCTACAACCTAATTATGAAAAATACTATTCATTAATTATTTTAGCCAACACTTTAAATTAATTATTTAACCCATTTAAATTTTGTTCCAACAATTAAATAATAGAAAAAAATAATCTATTAATTTTTCATGGCATATTTATCTTGGTCGAACATTGGAGAGGAGAGAGCATAGGGGGAAAAGATCTCACCAACGAAGAACGAACAACACATTCTTCCAACGAAGAATGCTGGGAAGGAGAATCTTTGACTTCTTCCACTAACGAACCTTCTAAAAACAACCAACATGGGATGTCTTCGACGACCGACCATCCCTCTTCATCGTCGTCAACAAACCGATGCACAAGCACATGATTGGAATTGTGCGGTGGACGCAAAGAATGATGAAAACTCCATATTCTACCATGTGACTCTGTCAACGAACTATGAACAAAGGTAGGGGTTTAATTTCATTCAAGTACCATGTTCTTCTTTTCTTTCAAAATGAAGAATGAGGATGTTTTCCTTTTGCAGGTGGGTTATTGTGCATCGTTCTTATGAATGGATTTTTATCACCCTAAACACAGAGGGTGCAGGCCAAACTAACATGGCTTGTCTCCCTCCATTGATCTCTTTTGGGATGTTCTTAGGCATGGAAAAGAAACACTGAGGCAATGAAGGCGACTAGAAATGATCGCGCTACCCACTGTCTCTACAACCCGCACCACCCTCACGGTGCTTCGCCCGAACCGGCCTCCCAACCGCTCACCAGCCTCCCAACTACCGGCCACCCGCCTGCCTCCCTGCTCCCGGCCACCCGAAGACTTCCTGGCTCTCGGCCACACCCTAGCCTCCCGGCTCTTGGCCACCCGCCGACCTCCCGGCTCCCAGGCCGAGCCGCCCGAGCTGCACCCCTCGCAGTGCCCTGTCCGAGTCGACCTCCCGCACCACTCACAGTGCTCTGGGCCTAACCGGCTCCACGCCACTGCGCCAAGCCTGCTACGCGGTCCCCTTCAGGCCGAACCTCCCTCACGGCCGGCTCGGCTGGGCCCAGCAGGCCGGTGCGAACTGAACAGGCTGGGCCAGACCCAATGGATCAGGCCTGGTCGACCTAGACTGGGTTAGGCAAGGTCGGTTCGATTAGGTCGGACTGGACCTGGGCCAACTACCATCCCTTTACTTTCTTTTTCCCATATCTTTGGCACCAGACGTCCGTTTGATAAGCTGTCATTGGCGTTGGTAATCTTGGAGTATGGTAGTCCCTTTGAGTATACCCCATTAGAGTTTGTAGGATAGTTAAGTTATGGTAAGGTTGGATCTTGCACAAATCCAACTAGGACCTCGGGACTAAAAGCCTAATAACTCACAGACTGGGCATCTGATTGATGTGTCATCTGTTAAATTGAGACCACTATGAGGTGATGGAATATTGAGATACTTCTTCGTGGGAATTTGTGACAGTTGGAGTTTTTACCAGTAGCTAGTGGAGTGGATCCTTCCTGTGAAGAGTGAGAAGAGTGTAGTGACCTAGTAGCTTGCTGAGACTTGACGACTGATGACTGATTGGCTCGAAGTGACTTGACTAGCCTAGTGGGGAGAGCCATGGTGTCGTGGTAGTCCCACATCGAAGGAGCGCCTGGTTGTGGCGGCAGACCTATGGTACCTGACAGAAGGATTACGTTTGCAAGCTATTAGGGGGAGCGACTGGTTGTGGTGATAGACCAACAGTGGGGAGCACCTTTGTGACGTAGCAAACCCACAATACTTGACAAGAGGAGTACCTAAGAAGTCCAAGGTTAGTGGGAAGCGCCTTGGTGTCACGGCAGGCCCACTATACTCGATAGAGTAGGAGTTCTCTAGTAGTCATGTTTTTGATAATGTGAATAAAATTCCTAGTTGAGATGAGTTAGTAACTTTTTTGTTTACCTCGTGATTGAGATGGATTAATTGATAACTTAGGTATATGTTTTGGAATATACCAATGTTGGATTATCTGTTGATTTCTTACCTTGTGGTTTATACTTGTTGGATTTTTTGAGACCTTGAGGGTCTTGGGGTCCCTACTGAGTATCATTATACTCACCCCTTCATGGGCTATGCCCACACCTCATTTTGTTGGTTGCAGATGATGGAAAGTGTTGACTGAGGCTGAGAGTACCAGAACTGGAGGGTACCCTGAGGTAGACCTTACAACGAGTCGGTACATGGAGGATACTGATATACGTAAAGTGCTGAGGAGGCTATACTTGCATACCCTTGAGTAGGAATCATGGAGGATGACCGATCAACTATTTTTACTTTCTTCAGTTGTACTTGTATTTTCAGTTCCTTGTACTTTACAGTTGGGCATGTATTTTCGGCCCCTTCTACTTTTCATCACTCTTTTGTTATACAGTTTACTTAGTGTTTTGTATCCAGCTATGTGCTCTGTTGTGTGTGTTTTAGGTTATAAAAGCAATGCCTTCCCAGTTTTAGGGAATTACGCCTTTGGGGCTAGTCCCCAACCCCTGGCCTATAGAAGGCGGGCATCAGGTAGTCACGACACGGGCCCCGCGGGATGGGTTGTGACATCCATTTAGGGCAGAATTACACTATAATGTAAAGGCCTAGGAGAACATTATGTGTAACAGGTTATAAACGTCGTGTACTCCTATTTTGAAAAACATGAGTTTTCTGTCTTTTCATTCCCTCTTTCAACTTCGGAGTTTTAGTTTTATCTTTGTCAAACATGTGCTGAGATGAGTTTGCTGGACTTTATAGAGAAATTCCAATATGACGAATTCTAGTAGTGCACCAGTACAGTGGTGGTGAGTATACACCAGAGTTGGTAGGCCATAGGATACCGATGGATCATCCAGTTGTACTAGCTATAAATCCAACCGTTTTAAAAGACACAGGTAGAGACAAATAGTTTAGAGGGGGTTTTTTGAGGTTCATGCAAACATTCAAGGGAGAACTAGAAGCTTCCACAACTATGGCAGAGCTGACACATATATTCCCGTAGCAACATCCATCAAAATTTTCAGCGGATAGCGGAGCATAGGATTTTGAAGCATGGTTGGAATCAGTGATCACCCTCTTTGAGCATTATTAGATGCCTCTTTTGACGAATTTCAATCTCACAACTTATATGATGCGAGATTCCGCTAATATGTGGTGTAATGTAATCACGCAGATAGAGCACCACCAGAACATGGAATTGGGACACTTCTATACATTATTCTGTGACTAATTCTTTCCTGAGACCCTTTGGGATTATAGAGCCTTGGTGCTCATGAATCTAGATTAGGGTACTATGTTAGTGATGAACTATTATGCCCGCTTTATAGAGCTTCTGCGATTTTCACCCGTTCTGATGGGTGAAGAGGCGTTGAGAGCTAGGTTTATCAAGGATCTTATTTAATATGACATCCAGCTCAAGTGAATGTTTTCAGGTTTCCTTTTTTACATTAAATTGTGAATCAGGACCTAATTACTGAACATAGCCTACATGAATCTGGGGGTGCGATCTAGGGTGGTTAGGCACCAAGATCCAGTACTATCTATACCAGATGAATGAAATATCATATGGAGTTTTGTCATGGGAAGACAAAGAGTATGGAAGTATCTTCTAGTTTCGATGTGATGTTCTATCAGTGTGGTAGACGTGGGAACACCAAACTGCATTTTCCAAAGGACCTAGTTGACTACCGAGCTTTCGGGGATATGGTCCATCTACAACTCTTTTGCAAGATGTTTCTACCAGTGACTAGTGAGAGAGGTTTTGTACAGACTCCGGGTATAGGATCAGGGTTAGTAGCTTCTCACCAGTCTGGAAACTAGAATACATCTGGGTGTTCATGCCAAGTTAGTGGGTGTGGAAATTGTAGGCAGACCCTAAAATCTTAGTGATAGCATGGTCGATTAGCTAAGTTTATCCAAGATATGTCATAGCACAGCGTTACGGGTCTGACATATGTGGTTCAAAAAACCCAATATGAGTGGGATCCTGAACCTTATACTTCTAGAGTAACTTTTCTAGTCACATCTATTTTATCTTCAGTACTTTTTGATTCTGGTGAAACAGATAGTTTTATATCTTTTCCCATTGTGGATTGCCTTGGTCTTTGTATTTATAAATATGAGAACATTTTGACTCTAGACAATCTACTAGGGATCATAACTACATGAATTCAACATTGAAAGGAGTGCCCCCTTGAGATTTGAGGTAGTAACATTCTATGGCTCCTTCATCTCTTGGAGATGAATGGTATTAATGACACCCTCAAAATGTATTGGATGGTATACTATCAAGCCTGCATTGATTTCTATCATCGCAGGTGTATTTTTACATCACAAGAGGGTGGAGAGATTCTACTAAATGTTGAATGGGATGTCCAAGCGAGTTGAACTGGACCTAAGCACTGTGGTATTAGTGTAATGATAGCCTAGATTGAAATTTTATATCTAGATGATCAGGGAACAAGTCTAGTTGATATTCCTACAGTGGTTCATTATTTCAGGGATGTTTTCTTGGATGACTTCTTATTCATTCCTCTAGTTGAAAAGGTTGAGTTTACTATCGAACAAATTCTATGAGATGCAGCAGTATCAATTCCACCTTTTAGGATGTCTGTGACGGAGTTAGAGGAGCTCAAGTGGCAGTTGGGAGATTTGGAAGTTAAGTGTTTTATCAGACACAGTACTTCACCATGGGGTTTTGTAGTCCTTTTTGCGATGAAGGTGGAAAATTTTATTAGGATATGTTTGGACTATCAGAAACTAAACTAGTTGGCAATTAATAACTGATACCCTTTACCATGGATTGATGACCTATTTGATCAGCTTAGAGGATATCAACTATTGTATATGGATTAATTAAGGTAATGATATCACCAATTTTGAGTTTTATTTGTAAACATTCCTCGTACAACCTTTCGTAGTAGGTACTATCTCAATGAGTACTTGGTTATGTCGTTTGGTCTCATAAATGCGCCATTAGTTTTCATGGAACTAATCAACTGAGTGTTCTGTCCTTACCTAGATTCCTTTATGGTAGTTTTTGTGGAAAATATTTTGGTGTATTCTCACAATCTACATGACCATGAAAAACACATTGATATTGTTTTAAATACACAGATAGAGCATCATTTATATGCTAACCTCACAAAATACTACTTCTCTATGGATTAGATTCACATCCTACGAAACATCATCTCAAAGACTGGAGTATCAGTGGACCCAGAGAAGGTGAGATCATTAGATACCTGGGAGTATCCCAAGAACGTTTTTGAGGTATGGAGTTTCTTAGGGCTAGCTGGTTACTATGGACATTTTATACAGGACTTCTCACACTTAGCAGTGATAATAATGTCATTGTCTAAGAATGGTGGGAGGTTTAAATGGTAAGATTCTTGTGTCGCATCCTTCTAGGAGTTGAAGGGATGTTTTATATCTGTTTCGATACTGATATATCTAGAATCGGTTAGGAGTTACAATATGTACTGTGATGCTTGAAGTATTGGGCTTGTAGTGGTGATTATGTAGGGATATCGAGTAATTTCATATTTTGTATCAGCATTTGAGGCCACATGAGATGAACTACCTGACACATGATCTCAAATTAGTAGATGTTGTTCATGATTTGAGCTATTAGAGACACTATCTTTTATGAGAGATTTTTGTCCTATAAACTGTCCACAAAATCCCTTGGTATATCTTTACACAGTGTGACTAGAACTTGACACAGTAGATGTGGGTAAAGTTCATACATTCCTTCAACATTGAGGTTTCCTACATTCCTGAGAAGGGAAATTCAGTAGTTGAATCAGTATGAAAGATGAATTGGATATAGGTAGGGGAGGAGACTAGTGATGTGTAGAATATAATGAATTTGTTCATTGAGATGCATTTTTATGTGCATAAGAATGAGTTGTAGACTTATCTTTCTTCTATTGCTGTTATATCTATCATACTGAACATAGTGAGGATGAGACAACTAGCATATTCCAAAGGCCTAGTACTACGAGAGACTGAGGTATGTGAGGACCCTCCTCATATATGGACGAGAAGATAGGATAATGTTTTTTGTTTCCATGGACGTGTGTGGGTTCCATGTGATATATGCGAGGAGTTGATGCGTGAGTTTCATGCTTCTACATTTGAAGTGTATCTTGGAGTCACCAAGTTGAACTGTGAATTGCGTTGTATGTACTGGTGGTCGGGTATGAAGAAAGAAGTAGCCGGTTTTGTTATGCGGTTATCCACCTATAAGCAGGTGAAGGCGGAACATGAGCGGCCAGCTGGACTTTTACAGCTGCTATCTATTCCTAAGTGGATATGAGATAATATCATGATGGGTTTTGTGATGAAGTTCCCAAGGTAACCTAGAGGCAACTATGTTGTGTGGGTCGTAGATGAAATGCTTATGAATGTCACTCACTTCTTACTGATGAAGGATAATTTTGGTGTTGATGGGCTCGAAAAGTTATATATTCTAGAGGTGGTACGACATCATGGACCCCCTTGTTCTATGGTTTCATATATAGACGCCCACTTTATGTATCATTTCTGGAATAGTTTTCAGAGGGAGATGGGTACACAAATGCTTCTAAGCATGACATACCACCCTCAGAACAATGATAAGTCAAAACGTGCGATATAGTTTTGGAGGACATGTTGCGTGCATGTGTACAATACATAGTCGATCTTGGGAGAAACATATACCCCTAGTGGAGTTCGTCTATAATAATAGATTCCAATCTTTTATTAAGATGGAGCCATATGAGGCTTCGTACGGTAGGCCATGCCAGTCATCCCTGTGCTGGATGGAGGCAGGAGAGGAAAGTATTATGGGACCATGTCTAGCCCACTAGACTAATGAGTAGGTTCACATTATTTAGAAATGTATAGCTACTGTGCAGTCTCGTAAGAAATATTATGCCAATCACCTTAGATTACACTTGGATTTTGAGGTCAGGGATCGAGTTTTCCTACGTGTTGCACCAAGATTTTGACATAATAGGATCAGAAGGGAGGGTAAGCTTTCACTGTGATATGTCATCACATTTTAGATTCTATAATGAGTTGTGTTGGTTGACTATCGGTTACAATTTCTTCAGAGGTACTGAGCCATGCACGACATCTTCCACAAATCTTAGTTGCGCCACTATCACTCAGACCCATCTCAGATTTTATAACCCAATTAGGATGAGCATCAGGTGGATATATCATTTTAGGATCATCTGATATGTATAGTTGACAAGATCATGTAGGTTCTCTAAGGATGGTCAGTTCCTATCATACGAGTGCTAAGGAAGCATGGCTGAGTACAAGATGAGACTTGAGAGAAGGAGGTCGACACACGTGCTCAGTGGCCTGAGTTATTCTCAAATATACCTTCAACACCATTGGAAAAAAAGTCAGGGATTAATTTCATTAATGGGGGGGATCTTTTTAAGAACCTGGTTCTTCTTATGAGGTACAATTTCTTTGTTTTTATTTTCCTTTGAGTTTTTTTTGAGAAAATAATGAAAACTGGAAAAAGTTTTTGTTTTTGTAGAACACCCTTTGTACTCATATGTACACGCCATGTAATATGGCCATGTAGGATAGGGATACGTGGTTTGTGATTTTTTTTCCTTGGGAGAGAAGATAAATCAACTACACATTGTGTACTCTTTCGTATATGTCATGTAGTCTTGCCGACAAGGTCAGTGCGGGACGTGTAAAGTCTGTCGGTGATGTTACGAACAGTAACATGTAAAATAATTTGTCTATATGTATTTACATGCTGTGTACTACCAGAATTCATCTTAAAATGGGAATTATAATAATTTTATATTCTTCATAGACAAAGGATCTTCTAGGTGCAGAAAGAGGATCTGTAAGAACATTTTATTCTCCCGTTTCATCATCCAAAACCCGATTCAAGTGTCATCGGTCTCGTTGGATTCCTCTCAGTAAAATATTTCATATCCTTGAGCCATTATTTAAGATTCTTTTTCCTGATAATGTTATTCATTGAGGAATTATTTCCCTCTTTTATTAGATCTACATTGTTCTAGGTCGATTCAAGGGCCGGTGTCGGGTTATATTGCATGCGCGGCATAGAGGTATGTGGTCTTGTTCCTTTTGTTAAATGTCGAGTTGATTATATTTTCCAAAATGGAATGTGACCATTTTGTGTAATATTTTTCTCTAGAATTGATTCCTTTTGATGACTAATGATGATGATTATTTTTATATGAAATTAACGTATCTGATTGCTGAATTGATTGATTTAGGGACACCCCATGTGTGTGTTTCCAGTAGTTAGATGGTTGGCGTGAAATCCTGTGAGTCTTGTGAATTTTTTCCTTTTGGGGTTAATTAGGATTATATATTTTTATATGACGTGACCACATGAGTTTTTTTATTAAAACCATATAATAGTTTAATTTTCATCTGTTTGGTACTATGTAAATTTCCCAAGTGAGTTTTTATGTTTAAAGACATGTGATAGTTTAATTCACATGTATCTCTTTTTAAATTAAATGTTTGATGATTAAAAGTGGAAATTATCCATGGGTGAGCCATAGTCTTAGTCACAATACACAGTTGATCTCATGTGACTAATTACACCTTGCTTACCACGGGTTAACCATTGTCTTGGTTAAAAGGAAATGGACTGACTGAAGAGGTTCATTACTTAAGGGCTGTGAGAAAGCCACAGTTATGGTGGTTAGTCTTATTTGGTCTTCTTTGTAAATTCCAATTGAATAATTGGTCTATTGATGGATAGCTAGGACAAGATCTATTGGAAATTAAACAAATGAATAAATTCTGAAATGTTGATATGCTTAAATGCGAAATGGTTATGTCACAAGTTGAAGATTACTTTGGTATAGGGGGTTCAATGGTCCTAGGCCAAACTTATATACCTTCCTAATGTTCTTAGAATAGGTTAAATGAAATGGAATGACTTATGAAACATATTCTAATCCAATGAAGAAGCTTTGATTTGGTCTTCAATTTTTATCTAGATGATCTTTTGAGACTTCTATTATGTTTGCTTCTATACGGGGGATTGGTAGGCTAAGGACAAATCTTGAGATAGTTGCACTTAAATGAAACTGAACTACTAAAGAACATAAAAATAATGAATGGATTAATACTTGAGAACTTACTTGTTACTATTTTCTCTTACTACTGTTGTATATATTAACAGACTCTTAGGAACATATCTTTGGTTGTTGCCATCAAGGATTAGTCTCACACCCAGTTTGGGTCATGCTTTCGGACCCAAACAAATTATTTGATTGTAGGTGTGCAAAAGATAATGTGCCCGAATACAAGTACTTGATTGCTGTTTAGGATCATGAGAACATGGGACCAAGATGAGGATATTGATGCTAATAAGTTTTATTTATATTTCTACACTTGTAATGAATTTGTATCTGATTGAAGTCTAACATATTTTTTTTGTTTCCTTAGAACATTTAACATGCTGCATTATCAATGTATGGTTTGAGACTTGGATAATTATCTATCATACTTCTGTTTTTTTGTTATAGTTTCATGATGTTTACTTCTTCATCTATTTTCAGTATTTATTCTTCTATGTTACACTCATCCAATGAGGGCATATTTTCCCCACTACCACACACAAGGCCGTTGTTATTAGTCAAAAGCCTCTGGAATTTGGGGAAATGTGTGTGAGGCCATGTGGTCAACTGGGTACGGGGCACCATTTAGTGGCACCCTGATCTGGGACATTAAAAACTATTTCAATTATAAATATATTAATCCTATTTGTCTCATTTAATTCAAATTTATGTTTAATTTTAATATTAATACATTTCAAACATTAAACCATTGTCTATTTAAAAACCCACATTCTCATCATGCCTATAAGTTTATTAAATTAAAATTTTCCACTTTTGTGAAAGGAATTTGTAAAAATGGAAAAATATTTTTAATGATCATAAATTATAATTTCTTATATAGAAAACACAATTTTTAAACATAATTAATAATAAAAATAATAAATACTATTTCTAGTGGTTAAGGAAAAAAATGGCTTCACATAGGGCTAAAATAAAATTATAATTGTTAAAAAACCAAAATAATTACCAAACCCATTGTATTTCCATATTTTGACCTTAATAATTCAATAAGAAATAATATTTCATTATTTTATCCTTTTTACATGATAAAAGGTTAAAATATTTTGTTTTCAAATCATTACAACTTTTCCAATGACCTCACATATAAAGACAACCCTTATACTCTAATATTCACACAATAAAACCCATTTGATTCAACTACTCCCTGAAAAACTAATTTCGAAAAATCCATCACCTTATCTAATCAGTATTGTTTTTGTCATAAATAAAACCTAGAAAGGAATTTGGTGAAAACCATTGGAGGATACCCAATGAATATGTAGCATTCATCAACAAAGAATTTTGTCTTATTCAATAATTCCACTTATTTCAATTGTTTTTTATATGAAGATATAATAAAATAGTTATATTACATAAAATTGGATGTTTTTGTGTTATATTAGTGACCAAAAATTATCTATACTTTAATCAAATGGGTTACAAAGTCGTCATTCATGTGTATGAGGAACAACTACGTCGTGAATCAATGTCAATAATGTTTCCATTACATCCTATAAAGGTTAGATATAATAGTGGATTATATGTATATATATAATTTATTATATTATTATATTATTATATTATTATTTTTATGGAAATAATATTTTACACATACATTTATAATCTCTATTTTTTTGGGAATCTGATAATGTTGCTTGTTTGTAAGGTCGACTATTTTCTGGAGAAGCGATGTGATTCATTCCTGAATAACACAATAGGTAATAAAGATATTTTTAATGAACATATGTTATATATATGAAATTAATTTTTTGTAATGATAATATATAATTTTACTTTCATTCATTCAATCTGACCAGGAAATGGTAATTGTGTTCATTCATACATATGACCAACTGTCTCTGTGAATGGTGTAATTAATTTTCTGTCTAAAAAAATTGTGGAATTCTATAGAAACATATTTAATGAATATATGTTATAATTATATCATGGTTATAATTATATATATTATGTGAAAAGTATCTTTTTATGATGAACATTAATAAAAAATATAAAAATATATGAAAATCAAAGTGGTTATTACACAAAAATATAAATTTAAAAGGGAATTGGAAAAAAAGGAAATAAATGGTCACATGAAAAATAATATATCTTATTATATATATATATATATATATTTTAATTTATTTATAATAAACATTTCTTTATTATATAGTAGGTTTTAACATCTATGATAGAAATCAAGACACAAGGTAATGAATTTACAGCTTACTTTTATTTTTGGTGTGACAAGCCATATTCACCATATGATTATTTTATTTATTTTATATAAATCCCATATATATATATTCAATAACACTATAACTAAAATTACTTGTATATACATATAAAATTGATTACATGGATTTCATGGGGTTTATTCAATCAATGTTATCGATTTAGTAAGTTATTTTTATCTCAATATTCCTTCTTTGATATATATGTTATCTTATGCACTTATATTCATTCACCAGATGTATATAAATACCATTTGACATGTAATATCAATAATTTATTTATCTTCACGAGATTTTATGTTCTGTTTTATGTTTTTTTCATGGACATTATGATTCAATGTTACCAAATGGTAATTATTTTAGGTTTCAATGTCATCATTTTTAGAGATTGATTATGATTGTGTTTCAGATGATTAAATATTATGATACATATCTATTTAAAATCATAAATATTATTCTTATATAGTTATTCAAGACATTTTCATTTAATATTATCATTTTACACTCTTTGGTAAATAAAACAATTGAGAAAATTTATTAATAATATGAAATTATTACTCTCTTTAGCCGGAAAAATGTTTTCACAAAAAACCATATATTCTGAAAATGTTTTTAAAAAAGTAAAATTGTTATTATATTATTTCTAAATGATTTTTTTTCTAGGTTTATCATTTTAAAAATATTATCTGAAATTATTATTAATGTTCTTCTACAAATAATCCATGTTTATATTTTTTTAAAAATTTTAAAGGAAACATTATTTTAACATGTATGGTGTGAATGGAAATTACCATCATCATGAAAATTATTTTTAATTAACAATATTTTATATATTTAAAATTTTATATTAAAATAAATTTTCATTCAAAATATCTTGTGTTTAAAACAAATTATAGGATAATGGATATTTCCCTTAAGAAATGTTTTAAAAATCATTCAAAAATTATTTCCCATCTATGAAAACAAACATTAATGTAAAAATTGACTTATCGGGGAGATGATCCAAGGATACAATTAAAATTATTTCTCTTTATGGTCTATGGTTCTTATAGCATGATATATATGAAACATGTTTCTCTTACATAAGTTATACCATGATTTTATTCTTATAACATCCACTTATTTTAATGAGTTAATCTTTGATGAATTGATGAAATGTTTATTAAACATGTCTCTCTTCAAATGTTCATGATTTGATGAAATGTTTATGAAACCCATTATATTACATGGGTTATGATACGATGAAACTTTAATTAACTGGTGGAATACATATTTATGATTTTAATTATGATATAGGTGGGACTTATATCTCCCTCTAATTCATTGGGTAAATATTTATGTCTCATGAGATATACATGACTTGAACTATGAGAAAACCCACTTCATTATGTGAATTCATTATCAATGTTGATCTTGGGAGTGATCCATGGAAACAATGATGGTTTATTGAGTGAACCTATTCCACAAGGATTGCTTTTGAAGTGATTGTTGACTAATATTGAATGTATTTTATAAAATTCTATATATGCGAAAAATCTATGTTTTATGACAATGTCATTATTGGATGGATTAGGTTCATTGATTCCCTATGATTATTAACATATGAAAATGGAATATTTTATCCATGACCCATTATTATGATCTTTTATATACTGGGTAAGATTTATAAATGATGTGATCATGTTCTCACACACTTATGATATTTTTATTCCTACGTATCTCCACTATCTACACTTACTTAGAATATGATCTAAACATTTTTATATTACATTTAGCAAGGTTATCAACAAAGGATTTATGCAGGGTATATGTTTTAAAAATACCTATATAGAAGAAAAGTTTGGGAGAAATTGAAGATATTTCATTAATTAAGATGATTGTGTTCAATGTTTCTAATGTAACTAAACTATTTTGGTACTCAAGCATATGATTGCGTAATGTTATGAATTTTAATCTAAGAAATATGTCATATCCATGTATAATAATTATGAGTCATTATGTAATCATTTATTACATTAATTTTTTAATGTATATCTTTACCCTTATAAAGATTTTGATCTCACCATTATTTGGTTTTCTTTTCCCTAGGTTGTCAATAAAATATGTTGAATTAATTATGTATAGAAGTGTTTTGATATGGATGATAATGATGATATAATGTGAAATAAGGAATGCTAGTTTTAGTGGAAGAATTACCATATAAATACATCAGTATTGATTATGTAATAGTTCTTTGTAATTCTATATAACTATAAATTGTAAGGGTTCATGAGATTGTAAGTGATCGAATACATCCTTTTTGAAACTGTATATATTGAGTGGAAAAACTTGGGTTGCCACCATCAGTATCAATGATCAAAATTTAATGATTATGGTTTTAGAACATAATATGGGAGATTTGTTTGTGGGATATTATAGATATTATTAGAGTTCAGTTTATATACATTCAGAGATTTAGATGTTGTTAGCGCTGAAAATGACGTCCGACACGTTCCATGGATCCAAAAAACTGGTCAAAGGAAGCTGGCTCCCTAAATGGGTCAAAAAGAACATACAAACCCTCTCAAAATGTCCCTACATGAAGCCTTCTCTGTAGTGGGGTAATTTCCGCATGGACGCCTCAACGAGAGGCTACGCGACGTCCTGACATCACGGGAGTCCGACGCCTACCAAGGCCCCTCCGCAGAGTCCCCCGCCCCCACCCATGACGCGCTCCATGGCAGTCGCATCGATGAACCTCTATAGTTGTCACATTTCTATAGAAGGCCAACATGGACCGACGAAACAACACCTTTTGGTTCCGTCGCTTGCCTTGGTGGCAATTTTTATTCCCCTCTAACTAGGGTTGCCTATAAATAGAAGGTTCCTCCCTCTTTCAAACCATTTTATCTATATCTTTTCAACTTCTCGGATCTCGTTTTTCGTAAACTATCATGAAAGCCTCAAAAGAATTTTCCTAGGTACATGGTATTTGCGATTTGTACCCCTTTGTGTGCTTTTCATCCACTGCCAATGGGGGAGATCCCCTTCACAAAGGCTTATTCCCTTCACAGGGGAAGGGGCCCCTTCAAGGTGCTTGAGGATTTACGAAATGTAGAGCATTCTGAGAATTCTCTCAAGTTATTCCCAAGCATAGAGGCTTCACAAAACTCTCTCAAAACAAAGAGGTATTCGCTATAGTGAAGCTCTGCTCTATTAAATGTGGTGCATCACGAAGTTGTGGCCTTTTGCAAAGACCCCTATTATAGAGTCCCCTTTCCTTCGTGAATACCATCCTCTCTATATAATATTTTCCCTTCTTGAATCCAATCCTCTATGTGAAGCCCATATTCTTCCTGAAGCTCATTGTCTTCATAAAGCGACTCTTTCTAAGACTGAATTCATTTCACGCCCCTTTCCATTTTATCCCTCCATGTTTGTACAAAGTTGTTTCCAGGTCCCATGGGAGGTGCCTCATATTGTGTTGCATAGCCTCTTGCTTCATTTCATTGCCATGCTAACGTTTATTGATATTTTCACATAGACACGCTATCATGGGCCCCTTAGTGGATCACTCCACAACACTGCCTCACCATAGTATTGCTTATTCCATCCCTTCCCCAAGGGATGGTGTGTATTAGTGATGTAATTAATATGGGTGCAAATTAAACCCAAATGGTCCGAGCTACAGGACATTAAACTACCAAGCACCATTTTCCACAGCACATGACATTAAACATTAACCTCACACGGGGAAATATACACGGGGTTCCCTATCTCAGACATTCTCTATGCCCTCTCATCTCCACGGGAGTGAGATCTTCATAACATGGAATGAGATCGTCTCTAGTAGAGCGATGTCTATTTGTGGGGAAGAGGATCCACCTTGGTGTAAGCTGCTAGCCTCTCTTACAAGAGGTTTCAACCCTACTTATCCTATATTTTTTGTGCCAAATAATAGGAGATAGATGTGCATAGGGACATTCATTATCCCAACCCTCTTTGTCTCATATTTTTCTTCATCGGGCTTCTATCCCGGAGTAAGTCCCAATATCTTTATCCCTGGGCCGCTAACCATGCAGAAGCCCTTGATTCCACTTTGGGTTGGTAACCACATGTAATCCCCTCTCCACTTCCCGTGTATGAACCTTTAGCGATGTGATCGAGGGTTTTTTTCTTCTTGTTTACTACACAGAGCATGACTCATGTGGGCATAGAGAAAGCATTGACCCCAACATCATCTCTAGATTGCCTTGGAATATATGCTTCACACCATACCTAACTACATGTACTTTGATCCCTATCTCCTATGAAGGGTATGTAGGAAACCTCCCTAATTTTCAAGCACAATACCTACTTTTCTAGACCCCTTCACGTCGTTCCACAATTTTCCCATAAGACATTAAAGTGTATCCCACATCCCGAACTATGTGTAATTTCATCCCTACCTCCTAGGTAGGGATTGTAGGAAGCCTTTTTGATGTTAAATCCCAATACCTACTTGTCCATATCCCCTCACGTTGGTTCACCTTCATCCCGCATGATGTTAAATTGTATCCCTCATCCCAAACTACGTGTACTGTGATCCTTGTATCCTATGCGAGGTACGTAGAAAGCCTCCCTAAGGTTCAATCCCAACACCCTTCATTCCTTAGCACCTCACGTCGGTCCACCCTAAACTTGAACGACATTAAAATGTACGACCCTTTTCGTCCTGCATGATGAAAAACTGTATACATTCGAACTACTTGGGTTTTGGTCCATGTATCCTAGGAAGGATACTTAAGAATCCTCTATGAGGTTCAACCCCAACCAGCGTTAAGCCCTTGTACCCCATCTAGCTGTAAGCCGTTGTACACCAACTAGTGGTAAGATGTTATACCCTAACTAGTGGTAAGCTATTGTACCCCACCTAGATGTAAGACTTTATATCCCATAGAGTGGTAAGACATTGTTCCACATCCATGGATAAGCCGTTTTACCCCATCCAGTGGTAATTCGTTGTACCCCATCTAGCGGTATGTCATTGTATCACGACCAGTGGTAAGCCATTGGAAACCTGACCAGCGGTATGCCATTATCAGCCCCACATGATGAAAAGACATTATAAGTTGAACTACGTGAGTTTTATCCTTGTCTTTTAGATAGAGTATGTAGGAAGACTCCCTAAGGTTTAACCCCAAACAATGGTAATCTTTGGTGTCCCCTCCAAGGAATCGATGTCTCTGGTCTGTCCCAATGGCCTTTGACCAACCTGGGCTATTAACCATGCATAATCCCATATATATCAACGAGTCGTTGACCAATGTGTACAGCATGATAA
Organism: Viscum album; assembly: GCA_963277665.1. Taxonomy (NCBI): domain Eukaryota; kingdom Viridiplantae; phylum Streptophyta; class Magnoliopsida; order Santalales; family Viscaceae; genus Viscum; species Viscum album. The sequence continues at coordinate 641,915 of CAUJRU010000072.1, forward strand.
TATACCCCCATCACGAACTACGTGTACTTTGATTCCCTACCATGGGGATATGTAAGAAGCCTACCTGATGTTCAATCCCATCACCCATGCCTCATACTGGTCCTATGTGTTTCTGGAAGGTCACACTCCAACCCAGAGGATATACTTACTCATGATCCCATCCATGCATCCATTCTTATTGTTTACCACCTCAGGTGCCCCATTGCCCTACCGAACTATGTGGACTTTGATTTTAATCCATGGGGACAAGAAATAAGTCTCTTTGAGGATCATGCCCAACATCACCATCAACCTCACATCAGTTCAATTTCATTATCCATCCACTTATATCAACCATCTGTATCCATACTGATTCCTACCAAGTCCACCACATATTGGTGAGATCATGTCACCAACTTTATCACTGCTCTTAGTAGTAATTGGGTAACAAGCCACGCGTTATCCCCAACACTAGTGTTCCCTTCTGGGGTTTCACCCATTTGATCCACTCTTATCAATATTCCAATCAGTCCAATATGTATCTGCAAGTCGTTAAACTCTCAAAAACTCCATTTTAAACATAGGAAGATGAAAAAAACCATAGAGACATGCCTATGGCCTATAATTCCCATCATTCGACATGGGATACCTAGAGATTCTGAACTCTCTAGAAGCTGTATCATAAGAGGAAGAAACCCATACACATCAACGTTCCAACATCCAAACACACCAGTAATGTCCAACGTGATGACTACCCCAACCAAAGGTTTCTCCCTTAACTAGATCCCTTCGAATGTCATGACAGGAGCGGTGTAATTAAATGGAATCCATGAAGACACAGCACTGGGAAGAGTTTCACAAACAATGCCTTAAGTCAACGAGGGAGAACCAGACTAGGAAATGAGTTCTGGGGATAAATCCACAAATGGAGGAACCAACATCCCATCATCACATTTTAATCATGGGGAAACCGTCCATGAATAACCAATGGATGGTGCCCACCTTGGGAAAGTAGGATTGCAGGGAAACATTTGTGTTTCCTTGGCCGAAAGAAGTTCACTGTTGAGAAAACGTCAAAAAAAGAAATGGTGAACCCAACCTGAATCTCTTATCTTCAATATGGATATTTTTAGAATTCGAGACATTAGTGGATTAGCAGGGAACCATATCCATGTATCTTCCACCATGTCCCACCATGAAAATTGTGATCATGGCGTGAAAATCATTAGAAAATGGTCAGTTTAATGTTGGACATCCCATTCTATGAAGTTGTTTGCATGGATCCTTCTTACCAACCATGGACGATAGAATGGAATTGGGTTACTGAACATCGCTTTCCTTTATTCAGTACTAACCGATAAATCTCCCTGGTTTGTAAGACCCATGTTGTCATGATCGGAAACCAATCACCACCCACCCAACGATGTATGGTTAAGGGAAACATCAATGTGGAAATTCCATGTGGCCTCATCTATCCCATGCAAGAATCCACGTCCATGGATAGTGGGTGCCCACACCCCACCACCCCATCATAATTCATTCAGAGAAGGGTAATTAATGACATTGTTCTAAGATATGAGGAGGATGGGATTATACCAACCCAATATATAGCCTGATAAGACCTGGAGGCTTTTGCACCTCACTGTCACCACCTCCACCACCATGGTCTGTATAGAGATCCACCACTCCCCAATCCAACGTGTAATAATTTTAGGAGCCTCTCTCAAGAACACTTCGATGACACCCTCCCCTATGCCAATGAGGTGAGGGATATCGGGCCCAGTCCAGTTGTAATCTCACTCTAGGGGTATTGAAGGAGGACTCCCACCATGTCGCGTTAGCACTGCCACCCGGCCCAACGCGTTTAGGAGCAAGAGAGAAACAAACTAACACCACTAAAGCCGGTCTGGTTAACCCAATGATAGCATCAGGCATAGGCTGAAGAGGAAAAATATTGAGGGGCATCCATGTCAATGGATATAGTGGGCCATGCCACCACTGATACATACCACCAGTCCCCCATTTATGATTAGTAGGGGAATGCCTGCACCCATCCCAAATCGAGGCCCCAACAACCCCACAAGTAGGATGGGTTGACTCTCCTAGTCTCCAACATAGGTGGCATCCATTGTGGGCCAACCCATGATATTGACATTCAGTACGGATGTCCTCCCTGTACCATCGCCAATGAGAATGTTGGACAGTTATGCTCCCAAGATCGGCATGGGGGTCCTCCCCATTCAACCATTAATCCAATGAAAGGCCATCCCCGATGAAATGACACCATGTATGGAAGCCTCTTCCACAACCATGACATCAGTTAAGGATTATTTCTTCCAGTCACAGGTCAGCAGTGTGAAGAGGCTATACATCTGGTCAACCGTCAGCATGGCGGTCTTCACCATGTCCTTATAATAGCCGAAAAAGGAACTCCTCATCCTGAAAATTAGAGAACTGGGGTTTTTACTCGCTTCATAAGAACCCAACATGGAGGTCCTACCCTTGTTCAGCTCAACCAGTATGAGGAACCTCCTCATACTAACACTGCCAGAGGAAATAAGCATAGAGGCACTACCCATGCTCTTACCAGCTCTATCATAGGTCCTACCTGCTCCAGAACTTCCTGTGGAGACTCCCTATGTACATTAGATAGTGTACACAGAGGTCCTCCCTATACCCCCTTTGATATTTTTTCCAGGTAATCTTCAAAACCCAGCTCATCAAGGAAAAATCCCTCTCAACCCCAGACCAATTCGGCCGAAGGCCCTCTTTACACCAGGAACCTACCCTGTCCTGTAGAACCAGTTCAGGGTTGGGAGAGGGACGCCACCTCCTTAAGAAGAATTCCAAAATGATCCAGAAATCAAATTAAACCCTTCTACTTCTCATATTCTGAGGCAGAATGTGATTCACCAATGCAACCCTCACCTTAATCATCTATGTCATGGATTTTGGCATGAACAAGGAGCATAAGCCTCATACTTCCAAAATGTGAGGTCCACAAGATTCCTTCCTCCCGTTGCGGATACATCCAAATGATGGATGATTTTCCCTATTCCAAGGGCCTAATAGTGCAATCCTCCATATCGTCTACATGGTTATTCTCTACATTGACTAGATATCATGGAGGGTCATTCCGGGGATCGGTATAGGATGCACAACAAAATTACCCACCAACAATAATCGAACCCCCTACACCCGAAGCAATGGGCACTAGTCTTTCTTACGAAGATGTGGTTTCTCAGTCATTTCATTCATCAAAGGACAACCAAAGATGCGACGACTTGTCATCTCATTCCCCATATTCTCCACTGGGTAGTCTACTACCTTAGCAGCCTGCTTCAGTGTTGTTTCTGGATCCACAACCAACCCAGTTGATGAGTGGGGAGAAGAAGGGTTGGATCCTGATTCTAATATGAGAATATTTTGGAAAATACTTTCAGCTGATCAATTCATAGATATTTTTTGGACAATCGTAACCACGAGCTTCAGTGAGCGGGAATTGCTTAAGAATAAGGAAGTCACGTGATATTTACAAACCCTCTAGGAGACACACTTCTGTCTCTATTACCATCAGGTGGATTATACCAAGAGTCATGCACACTTTGAAAATATTTACCAGAAATGATGCATCGTCAAATTCACTTTTCTCCATGCGGCCTAGTGCCCTGAGTTTCCCTCTTCCCAAAGGACCCTCTAGCAGTGATGCGTTCAATGCTTTAAAGTACACTACAGAATTATCAAGGAGGATTCCCCCCATATTCAGTTATGTGTTTGGGGGAAGTACTCTTCCCCCATGTAAGTTTCATCTCAAGCTAGCCCAACATGCCTGGTGATATTGAGGATATGCATCAATGTGGAGTCATAGTTAACATAGATGACCTAACAGAGCGAGAGAATGAGTTAGAGATCCTTAGAGAAAAATTACCCCCTGATGGACTATCTCGCCTATTGGATCCATTAGGAAGGATCAATCACCAACAAATAAATGTAAATGGTCTTCTTATACCTATCGAGACATTAGCCCTCGACAAGAATCACAAGAAGGGAAAAGGGTGTCATGGGGGCATCAAACTCTCCAACCTATCTGGATTAGTGCTGGAGATGGATGATGATCTCGAGAAAGATGCGTTCTGCCAAAAGAATATGGAGCACAATAAGATGGTTGATGAACTCCTTGTTGAACGTTCCATGGAGTGGCTAATGGACTACAGTGATCCTCGCCCAAGGCAGCATGGGTAGGTACAACATTCTCCCAATAAGATTCCCTTGGGTTACCCAAATCATCCTACACAGATAAACCAGATAGAATCCAGATCATATAGAAAGAGGGTGTGGTACGTGTCACCAAATCCACCTGAGTGGCATGATAATCCTCATGAACTTGGTCAGGTTCCCCAGACGCTCTGCATGTCACCCCACTAGCTACTCCACAATCCAACCGACCTTATTATCATGTTGAATAAACTAACAATGCACTAGTGGTAAAGGATTTTTGTCAAGGCATGAATAACTAGCCAGAAAATCCAATATTAGTGCTCATTTCCCACCTCAAGGATTTCTAAACATGTCAGGTGGTGATCTTGGCTGATGTAAGCCATATCCGATATTGGTGGATGACATTCCAGCACCCCCTGGTTTCAAAAATCCTACCTTCTCCACCTTCCATGGGACGGGAGACCCACTACATCATCAGGTCCACTTTATCTCAAGGTGTTGACCCATGATGGGATCCCCGACACAGTAAGAGGCTGCAAAACTCTATTATTTTGTATAGACATTGGAAGGGCCTGTGTTTTTCTGGCACGACCAGCTAGCCATTGGGTCATTAGCCGACTAGGAGGATCTTTGTAGACAATTTTTTTTACCAGTTTCTATCTACCTCATAGAAGGAGAGTATTACAGACCTCTCCAAGTGCAATTAGAGGACTAACGATCACGTCACATAATTTTCCGCCATGTGGAATGGCCTTACCTATTCCCCGGACATGTCGCTAACCCCGAAAAAAGCTACTGACAATGTGTGTGGGGAATTTTAGGACTGAATTGTTCCACTATCTAATTACTCAGAATTAACCATAGGGATTCTAGTATTTTTTTCACAAGTCCCAATGTCTTGAGTAATCTTTGCAGCAGGCCAAGGAGGAACATCTGTTTCCTCCTGCAATTTCTGTGAGAAGAGTTTCGAAGGCTGAGACCGCTATGGTGTCTCAAATAGAGTCCCCCATGCAGTTTGATTTATTTCCAGTGGATCCACATCCACATCCTAGTAGGGTCCCTCAACATCAGGAACAGCCTCTGGCCCAACATCACCCACCCTGGAACTAGCCGGCGCCCCCGCAAAAAGTGCCAGCACCACCTCGGTGAGATAACCAGGTTTCACCTCCTCCACAGTCTCCTCCATGCCCTCATCAAGGCCTGACTCCTAGAGGCCCCTTCCTGGACCAGAAAAACCATACCAACTCATTCAACAATGCTCATGTCTCTGGTTATTTCTGATGTGCCTTGGAATATTGAATTGTATGGTTTCTTGAATGCCAGAGGCCAGAAGAAGCAAATCTCACTGATCACCCCAACTACTTCCCCTATCACTTGATCCTAGGGCACTCCCTGAAAGAGTGATACATGCTTAAAAACTAGCTTCAGGACCATGTTGAAAAAAATATAGTTATGTTAGGCCTCACCCCGACATATGTGGAATGTGTCTTCATGAATCCAAACAGTGGTAGTGATAGTGATGGTGAGCGGCATCAGGTTCCTAACTATGGGTCCCAAAAGTATGATGACTGGATGGCTCGTAAGGCAGTTTCCTGTGCCCATGGAATTTTCTTTGCATGTTTGAATTGACATGAGCCCTCATAAGATGATACGTCACTCATAAACACTACTTTTGTGTCCATGTATCAGCCTCCCTATTCCCAGAAGAGCAAGCATTGGCGGTGAAAGGGAAAAAATGACCCCCAATGATGTCGTTGTTATCTCATACTCTTGCGGACTTCAGGCCCTTGAAGATGGAGATCCCCCCCAGAATCCATCCAATTGTGGAGGATTCTTCATGTGACGATTAATGGTACGATTCAATTAATACATTGAGCTATAAAACCCCTTCATGATTCCAGATGATAATGAGCGCTAGACGGATCCTCCCAACATTCCAAGTCATCACTAGCGTCGATGAAGTCGTGGCTATATGGGTCGCCAGGATGCCTTGGACAATTCTTCCAGCAAGGATGTATATGCCACCAAAATCAGACAGCAGGCCCAGTATAGATCTCATCCCACACAACCTCCTCATCTGATGTCATCAAGTTCACATTCACCATTTTTTATGCTACATGATCTGGAAGGGCCACCCAGATGTCACTGAGATCAGGAAGGTTGTGCTATGGGCCATCCTCACTCATCTATCCCTTATCTGGTAGTCAATCCAAAAGATTCTACTAGCGAGCAGTGGAATGTTCCCAAAAATTGTTAGCCACCAATTATTGCAGAAGGGCCCTTTATGCCTCCTACCGTATAGAAACCTCTGATAAGAAGAATTTCAGGCTTCTCAGGGAATTATGATTTCCTCAATCATCATTCCAGAATTAATGAAATGATCTCCATCCATTAGGCTCTTCTCATGTCAGTTGATATGCATGAATCACTTACTATGGCTTTAAGAATCCCCCTCCAGTTTGAGATAGAGGTAGCAGCCTTAGAATCCTTCCATGTCGAGGTAGCCAAGTATACAGAATGTAAGGCCATTTTATCTTTCTCTAGAGTGGATGATGTATCTCCCATATAGGTGCACATCTGACCACTATACCTCACTAGCTACTTTAATGTAATGGATGTTCATCGTTGTATTATCGACATAAGATATGGGATCAACCTAATCCCGACCTAGAATCATCAAAAAAATGGGGATGTCTGAGGATGATCTATGTCCCTCTGACCAAAAAATTACAAGGTTATGATATGAAGGAATAGAAACCGCACAACACGAACTACCTAATGGCCCAGTTTGGTTGCCTAATTTCCATCACCGAGTTAATGGTCTTCTCGCAGGACAACGCTTACAATGCGTTGATGGGAAGACCATGGATCCTCTGGCACGTGGAAGTCCTTTAATCATATCACATGTTCCTTAAGTACTATATTAATGGTCTAGTGTGAATAATATAAGGTGACATGCCCCCCTTTTCCTCTTGTAAACCCCTCTATCTGGATGAAAAATATTACAAGAGAGTGGAGTAGGAAATTCAGGCTAACGAAGTTGAACATGCTACGACTGCGAATGACCTGTTGATAGACCTGGATGATACCTAAAATTTTCTAATCCATGGTTTAGAATATACAGCATGAATTTGGGACAATTATTTCTTGTCCCTCGAATAAGGGAAAGGCACATTCCCATGTCTAGGGGATGATGGAATATCACCTCGTATTCCAACACGAATCTAGTTTGGGTGATCCCAGAGCCCCTCCTCCCATAAGTATTGATATGTCTTCCATATGGAAATGAAAATACGTTATACCTACTTGTTTTTCAAGTCTTGGACAAACCCACTCAAGAGGACATGCCACTATTTCTTTCATATCATATTGTGTGGCCCCTTAGGCTGAAGACCTAATGGGATCAGGCCGACATCTTTCATTTCTATGGTTTCGGTAGCACAAGTGCCCCCTGATGCAATGTCCACAACCACTCAGGGTGGCATTAGCTTTGTATTGGGATCATGCGACTTGTTGGAATCTTCTCTCAGAAAGGTCCCTCCTCCAAAAGTGAAGAAGAGGATTTGGAAGTTTCATATCCAACATTCAAAGAGGGTTTCTTTTCCACGGTTGATGAATTGGTGAAGGTGAACCTCATTAGCGAGACAGATCCAAAACCCACAATGATCAGTTCCGCTATGCCTGTCGAGGAGTGACAGTAGTACGTGGACATCCTAAAGCAGCATCATGATGTGTTTTCATGTAGTTATAATATGATTCTAGGAATAGATCCTAAGGTCCTCATACACCACCTTACCTTCTAAAAAATCATCGCGGGTTTAAACAGCCTCCTAGGAAGATGTACCATTCTCATGGGGCCATGGTAGGGGCTGAAGTTGATAAGATCATTAGAGAAAAGTTCATCAAAGAGGTCCAGTAACCTAGTTGGATATCCAACATTGTGGTCATCAGAAAAAAACTGACAAATCAGCGTCTTCATCGAATTCCCATATCACAACCATCACTGTCCAAAGGATTATTTTCCCCTTCCTCTGATAGAACTGTTGATTGATGCCACCACTAGGTTCCAGACTCTCTTCTTCATGGATGGGTATTCTGGGTATATCCAAATTCAAATGGCTTTCTAGGATGATGATTCTATATACTACAAGGCACCACAAGGCACATTATGCTACCAGGTAATTCCCTCCAGTCTAAAGAATGCGGGTGCCACCTATTAGTGTTCCATGCATCGCATATTTAAGCCAAACCTTTGGACATTAGTGTAATTTTGTGTGGAAGACCTGGTGGTCAAATATCGCCGATATAAGGACTATCTAAAAACCATGAGAAAGTGTTCTGATTCATTTGGTTACATCATATTAAGATAAACCAATTGAATATTTCTTTTGGGGTCACCTTCGTAAAGCTTCGTGGATTCATTGTCAAGTATAGAGGCATCAAGATCGATCTAGAGCAGATTAATGTCTTCAATAAAATGTCTCCTCCATGGAAAATTCGGGAGCTTCGCGGATTTCAAGGACACTTCACCCACATATGTCGATTCATTTCAAATTTTTGTTGGAAAGTGTAATAAATTTTTGCGACACCTAAAGAAAGGCACAATCCATCAGTGGAATGAGAAATATTACCCTTCTTTCAAGGAAATCATGCAGTACCTATTGTAGTGTCTAGTCTTGATGCCTCCTATTTCTATAAATCAATTGATCCATAATGTGACTACCCTAGAACGATATCTCTGAACCATTATCTCCTAGATGAACAATGAGGGAACTTAGAAAAATCTATATTATCTCAGCCACATGATCCTTTTTACGGAGACCAGATACTCCCTTATCGAGAAGAGATTCCTTGCACTGATATTTGAAGTGCAGAAATAGTGACATTACTTGCATCACCATGAGATATAGCTAGTGTCCTGAGTGAACCCACTGAACTACATCCTGAACCTACTCATAATGGAAGGTCATCTAGCTCTGTGGAAGTACACCTCTAGTAGTTTGGCATTTGGTTTATCCTCAGAAGGAAATTAAGTGGGAAGCATTGGTAGTTTTCCTTACCACCAATCTAGCTCCTGCAGAAATATCCCTAGATCATGATTTTCTAAATGAGGTGATCCTCTCGGTTGACCATACTATTTAGTGTTGTAAAATGATGTTTTATGGTGCTTCCCGAAGCCCTATCAGAAAAAGACTCAAAGACCCTAGGCTGAATAGACTGGGCTATGGAGTTATCTTTGTCACTCCAGCACAATTTGTTCTTCCATATTCATTCATGTTGTCATATGGGTGTACCAATAATGATGTATTGTATCAGGCCTTCATTACTGGCCTCAATCTATCCCTTGAAATTTATATTCCCCTCTTTTTTGTGAATGGGGATACTGAACTAGTCATCAAGAAGGTCAATGGTGACTTTGTAATCAGGAAGCTTGAGCCCATACCATTGTTAGAACCTACCCTCTAGTTGATGGCCCAATTGTTGTCCCATATAGAAGTTATCCATGTTCCTCGATCCAAGAATGGTCGAGCCAACACCATGTCCAGCCTAGCTACATCACTTATGATGCCCGATGAGGATGATTTGATTATACATGTGGCACACCAAAGATTCACTTCTACTGTCACTCCAAAAAATGAGGATAGCCCCTAGTAATCCACCTTACTGCCAATGCCTCCACATGAGGACCCTTAGGTCCCCCTGACGCTATGTTGTATGTGACTCTCTGTTAAAGGAACTTCTTTATCGAGTACCTATAGCATGAATATCTCATGATAGATCGAGCCGAGTGTGAGCAGATTCGACATCGTGCATTGTAATTTACCCTCTATAGCAGATCTTTTCTCTAGAAGATCTTCTATAAGAACGGGTTTGAAGGGGTTATCCTCCATTGAATTCAAGGAGTTGATATTTCTCAAGCCATGCACCAGCTGCATGTTGGTTCCTGTGGGCCTCATCAGGACGATCCGAAACAATCTAACCATATTAAAAGACTGGGGTAAATCTTTCCCTCTATGATCTGTGACTATATCGAGTTTTTCAAGTTGTTCCATGCATAAAAAATCATTTCTAATTTTTTTCATCGGCCTCTAGAGCCTCCCCACACCTCCAATTACTCTTTTCACTTTGTGGTCTGGGGACACGACATCGTGGGACTATATCCACTGGCGACAGCTCGCCTATGTAGGTTTATCCTGACCACTATAGCTTTCATTACCATGTTGGAAGAGGAAATATCGGTCAAGGAGGTAAGCGTTAATTCTATCTTTGAAATTGTGCGATCTAATATCATCTATGAACTTGGAGTCCCTCACGCTGTCCTCATTGATAACGACACCAATTTCAAGGAAGCTGAGTTGAAAAAATGTATTCCAAGTACAACATCTGTTCTAACCATACCTCCCACTATCATGCACAAAAAAATGGGAAAATCGCGGCATTAAACAAAACTCGTGTTAACAATCAGCAGATGATGGTTGGCCTATGAAATAAATGTTGGCTGGAAAGGCCCCCCAACTCCCTTTAGGATTACCGGATGATGACTCATAATTCAAGCCAGGTGACCCCATATTCCCTACTGTATGGGACGGGGGATGCCCTTCCTATCAAGATCAAGTTGACCACATTGCACATAGTTGTCTATGATTAGGAAGCACTAGATAAGTTATATGAAATTCATATAGATCAATTGGAAGCATTCAATGAGAACAGACATCATGCCCTGCACAATCTGGAAAGCATCAGAATAAGATAGATAGAGAATTAAACAATAAATCTCACCTCTACTCTTTCTACTTAGGCGACGGGGTATTAGAACTCAGAGAACCAATGATACCTGGTAGGAAACCAGCCAATATGGAGGCCAAATGGGATAGAAGATAAATCATCCATAAGGATTAAACCAATGAAATGTATTCCATGGTTACCATTTATGGTGAAGGTATAAATTCTCCCACCAATTCCAAATTCTTCAAGAAATACTTTGCCTGAGTAATCCATGGTCCTACATGACCTTAAATTCTCACATCCTGGATGACATTAAACTGATTTTTCATCCAGAATGACATTAAACTGTGTGTCATCCCACATTAAATTAAACTGTATCTGGTCGCTCGTGATTATAAACTATGAAATCTTTACTGCACGACATTGAAATGCACGATTTGACTGAAATGAAAAATGTAAACTATCCTTTATTTGTCCCACCCGACGATAAACTACAAGGTGTTCTGAGCTCTTTGACATTAAACTAAGATCTCCATGTACCCACCGCCCCAAAATTCGTTAAACATAACCTTCAAGATCAACATATGTCTTGATTCCCATCCTCATGGGTGAAATATGAACTCTCGGACTCCTCGTCTTCAGTTCTTCCCACAAAATCTTCTCTTGGACTACCCCTTGGTGTAGTTATCTTAAGGGATCCTACATGGTGTAGTGTAGGTTTATTTTACCACCACTCATTTTAGGATTACAATGATCGCACTGTGTACCCCTCCTCATTCGTCTATCCTCCCACGTCCTCACTACATAATGCTAAACTGTATGGCCCCTTTCAGAATTATGTATATCTTGATTCCCACCCTCATGGGATATATAGGAACGCCCATGCATTAATTCTATTGGCCAAGCCCAATATATCAGGATTTACCCTCAGGTTTAATCACATGGTGTGGTAAGGGTTTCTTCCCTCATTCACATGGATTTTATCATCACCGCACCATGTATCCCTCTTCCTCGAGATCTCCACATCTTTCATCATCAAGCATGATGTTAAAATGCATGGGCATGTTCACAATTCATACATCCCTTATATTTGGGTCTTCATCATATTTCACATCCAAAAGGACCCCTGAACAATAGAGATTCTAGGCCCTAGGTCTCTGCTACCATTTTGGGCCTCCACCCTTGATGATGTCGAACGAAAAATTGATATAATTCATGCGTTTTGAATATGGTCTGTGGTCGAAACTCATTAGTTGTTCTCATATCAGGTCACACTATGTGAATTATGTGTTTAAAAAATGGTCAACAGATATACTTCATCCTTCTCACCATCACTATATGTCCCAAATATTTGGTCTATAGATTCATTTTGTTCTGCTATCAATTAAAACGTCAGTCTACCTCGGGCATGAGTGTTAGTCTGGTCTAGTTTGACCCTACCTAAACTCCTTCCCTCATTTTTGTACCCTTATACATTAAGGAGAGCCTGATCCTATTCCTTATTTCCCACACTAAGCATTTCCCATGTGGGAATAAGAGTCTTGGTATGGAAATACCTACATAAAGGGTCATGTATCTATGGTCTGACCCTCTTGACCTTAGACTATGATCACCATAATCCTCATCACAAGGTGTTAAACTACGATCTGGCTGGGACTTCTTGTTTTAGATCCCTCATCATTTTTGCCCCCCTAGCCGATGTTCTCATTTATTATTATAATATGTGGTATGGGCTTATGTCCTCATTCACTTTGGATTACCCTCCATGCTTTATACATTCCTCATCGATATACCTTTCCCCAACTGTGCCTTTGTCACATGATGTAAAAATACAATCTTAGAACTATGTGTGGCTCAATTCTCATCCTCATGGGATATATAGGACTTCCCAGACATTTAGTCATCAGGTCTAGCCTTTTTTCTTAGAAACCTCCTAATATTTATGCCCCCCTAGTCTGATTTCATCCAAGAGAGGGGCATGCATGTGGGATTATGTCCTCACTCATGTTAGTATTTCAAATTACAACGACTCATACATATTTCTCTTGATAGATCTTTGTCCCCATGTTCTACACTCATCTCCTCGAGTTATATTCTCTTTAAGTTTCCCCATCATCCCTTTTTTCAATTCACAAATGTGCCCAGGAGCCCTCTATTTTAGACCATAGAGTGTTGGATTCTACATAGACATGTTATCTCCCATCCCCAGGCTTCGTGTTCCCCTTGATTTGGGGTATCATCATTTTCCACATCCAAAAGGACCCTTGAAAGACACATAATATAGGACCTAGGAATCAATTAACATTTCGGGCCAACTCCCTTATAGATCTCTAATGAAAAATTAATACAAGTCATGCATTTTAAATATAGTTAGCAGTTGACACTAATTTATTGTTCCCATTTCATGTCACACGATATGGATACTGTGTTTCAAACAGGGTCAATGGTTATCCTCCATTGTCAAACCAACCCCATCAATACCTATTTGTCGGTTTCATGATTCAAATCCATTTACACACCATCATGTTCAAGTAGAATATCTACACTATTGGTATTATCCCTCAGTGTGAATTTGCAGGTTAAGAGGTCATATCCACGACGAGGCATCATTCGGGGCTCCTTACTGATTTCCCCTTTGCGTGTATTCCTTATATTTCAAAGACCATCGTCTCCCTTTTTTCCCACATCGAGCGTAGCACACATGGGCATGGGTATTTGGTCTAAGATTGTGTCCATTTGGAATAGTCACTTCTCATGGTCCGAGCTCTAAGACCTTAAACTAAGATCTCTTCGCATCTTTGTTGCACAACTTTAAATGGTGCAACACTCTCTAGAACTATGTTTGGATTGATTCTCGTCCTCATGGGATATATAGGAACACCTAGACGATTCACCCACAAGTCCAACCCCATATTATCTAACCTTTTTCGAGCCCCTTGGCCCGAAGTTTCATCCCCATAATTGTATGTGGAATGGTTTGGACCTCATCCTCATTCATGTTGGGTATGTTTTATCATGCCATGCACATTACCCTCTAAAACCCCATCACATCTAAATGCATATTTACTAAAAGATGTTAAAATGAAGGAGTTAGTCCTATCATATGACCCTAAATTATAACATTATCATCCTGACCAAACTAAAAAATATGGCACTAATATGTGATGTCCTCACTTGAGGGGAAATCAAGTTTGTTATCGGTTTACCACCATACAAATTTTCAAGTCCTATATATGGATTGATTCTTTTAGAGACACCTATATTATCCATCCTATGTTTTTCACTTCACCAAAAAAACACACACATAAATCCAAAATAATATATATTATTTTTTAAATGTTGCTTCTTTTGGTATGTGTTCCAGACCCATGCAACGGTATTGTCCCTATAATTGGTAACATAGAATTATGCTTCTATAACGATGTATGGATTGATCCCTCTCATCATGGGGTATGTAGGAATACCAATGCACTTTTCCTTGGGCTTAACCCAACCTTCATTTTTGGTCCATCAACATAAAATCTCCTTAGGGAGCACATGGAGTGATAAGAACTCCTACCACCATCATTCATGTTGGGTTAAGTAATTATTACACCATATGTCTCGCTATATCCTTTCTATCTATGGTCTAAGATCAAAGACAATTAATCTATGATCCAACCATCCTGGTCGCTGGACACTAAATTGTGCGAGATTTTACAGAACTACATGTGGCTTGATTCCTATCCTTATGGGATACATAAGAAAACCCAGACCTTCTATTTTTAAGTCCATCTCCAAGAATCTTAAATCATGTCCCATTGTCAACCCCTTGGCCTGATCTCCTTTGGAAGGATGTGGTGTGTACATAACCTCATGGGTTCTCATTTCCGTCATGTTTTGCAACAACCACACCATGTTTCTTGTTTGTCTCTTCCCAGTTGGGTCTGAGTACTGTGACCCTAAACTAAGATATCCCTATTGGAATTATGCATCGGTTTTGACTACATCACTACCCTATGAGAATTTCATTAAATAAGGTCCCCTATAATGGTCCACTCTGTATCCTTAAGCTATGAGCGTACAACACCATGAACCTTGTCTTTGGAATGGGATTTGACTCACTTTATTTGATATGTCTTATTACCATACTTAGATGAGTCATGAAAAAGACCAAAAGTGTGGAATTCTCACAGAGAGGTTCTCTCATTTCATGTCCAAGCTTTATGAACCCTTTATTTTGATCTCTATCCTCTTCCCTGTTTGAAGGGACCCCCTTTACAGCCTAGTCTCATGCCACATTGGCTCACCTACCATCTTGGGCCAATGTCCCTAAAGAACTCAAATGATATTTTTGACAGGTCCCATGTTTTTAACATGGTCAGTAGTCAACCATAATTTCTCTACCCCTATTCTAGGATAATGCGAAACAAATGATGTGTTTTGAAAATGGTCAACATTTATCCATTATCATCGCACCACTGTCATTGTAATCAGGATCTTGTGTGTCATGATTCGCACATTTCACCTTCCATACGTTCAAGTGGAATTCCAACTCTCCATATTTTACACTACCACGCATCTATGTGTGTCATGTAAGAGGGTCAACAATTTTTTAAGATGTTATTCACCTACAATTTCCCATGATGTGTGCCTCCTTATACCAGGAATGTCCTGCCACTAATCCTTATTTCCCACATCAAGCACGACTCACATAGGCTAATTTGTTTTGGAAGGATGTAAACTGGTATAGTGTAACACATAAGTGTTTCTTCCCGCTTGACATTAAACTGTGATCCCACAAATATGTGTGGAATTATCCCCTGCTTAATGGGGTATGTAGAAACACCCATGTACTTCACCTCGGGCCCACCCCAACATTTATTTACAATCTCTTGACATAAAAAACTTACCATGGGGATACATGGTGTAGTGCAGACTCCTTATGTCCCCATCCACATCTGGATTATAACTACCATAACACTTACTCCCTTTTTGGGATATCCCCTTTCACTATCTGTCCTACCATGTGACATTAAACTACACGAGACCACATTTCCTTGACAAATGACATTAAATAGAAATTCTAACCTGAACAAGTTGAGGAATCCCCAAGTTAATTATGGGATGTGTTAGCTTCCTTTCCAAAGTGGATTCCCCCTACCATCTTTGGTCTCTGACCACGATGTTCTTGAGAACTACATTTAGCTTGACTCCCATCCTCATGGAACACATAACGAAGCCCCAGGAATTTTCTTTGGGGCCAACCCCAGGTCCTTCAAACTATGTGGCCCATCCTCACCATACGACATTTACACTACGTGTGTATCATACTTATTGGTATGACATAAAACTAAAGAGCATCTTGGGTCTTTACTAGAGAGGCCTTGTTTAGAATACATTTGATCCTGAATCATACCTATGTGCTCACATTTTGTGCTTTCATCATGGTGGCGTAACTTCAAGAGTGTTTGACTCTATTTGAACACCCATCACTCCACCCTCCATGGTTTGCATATACTATTTTCATATCCTCATCCTATTTCATGTCTGAAGGTACCCCCCAATAGTACGGATGCTCAGCATCTGGTTCACCTTCTATATTGGAACAACTTTCTGGAAGACTAATGGACAAATATCTGAGTCAGGACCCATGTTTTGAACATGGTCAATGGTCGGCCCTCATTTATAATCCCAATTTTAGGCTAATTACATAGGGATATTGTGTTTCGACCATGGTCAACAGTCATCCTCCATTTTAATTCCACCCCCTCGGTGTTCTGAATATTGGGTATCATAATTCACAGTTTACACTCACCTATGTTCGGATTGATTCAATGTCCCCTAGTGTTACCATGATCGTGTACTAAAGCACATTGGGAAAAGGTCAAATTGAATGTTCTGAATACTTCATTCTCCATTCAAGACAATTTCATTTTTACATGTATGCCTGGATTGGTCATTTATATTCCAAATTACCAGAGATTGGTTGTTAATTCCACATTAAAACGAAGTAATGATAAGACAATCTCATGTCTCACGCATCCGGCATGAACCACGTGGGCATAGGGGTTTATCAATTGATGTTTCATGGATGTGATGGAGATGCAATAATCAAAATGGACAATGAAATTCATCCACACACTCAAAATTATTTTGAAAATCATGAATGAAAGTTAATAAAGCACACACCAATCACAGCACCAAGGGGTTGACCCCTCCCATAGATGATTCTAACTCTTCAATAGTGCGTTTTAGCTCCGCCACTCACTGAATGATGGAATCTAGAACCATTTGTCACTTATTGAGATCCTTCTCTTCCTCAACAGCAGCAGGGCGAATTTCTTGAGTCTCAATCTTGGATCAGTCCTCATCATCTTTGATAAGAACCATATCTTTATAGGATTGGATCATATGTTCTTCAACCACCACCATCTAGGCCATCAAGTGTAATACGATCCCTGATTGAACCTTATGTAGTTAATACTATTCATTCACAATATCCCTCAAATGCTTAATCTTATGTTCAACCACCTAGAACCTTTGAATATTGACGACCCTTCTTTGTTGACATCCAACACTAATAATGAATGCGTCCTCGTACACCATCTAAGAAAGATAGTCCTGAATAAGAGCATGCTGTCATTTGGAATTTACAACTCTATCAAAAAGTTCACACAGTTATGTTTGAAGCCTCCCCATCTAATGAATCCATTTTTCTTGCAGGGTCTCTGTGATAAAGGGCCTGATCGGCTTCCATGATCATCGAGGAATGGACTTGTTATCCTCGTCATCAGAAGTAGTTTCGTCCCAATCCTATGGGTCAGTAGGTTTATATGTGGTAAATTCTTCCAAGAGATTAGTAGTAGGGTCTTCCTTGGATTGAACTTCGTCATTGGATTCCAATTCGATGATGTCCACCCGGTCAATATTGAACTCTACCCCACCAACAATATCGCCCGCCACCATTGGTAATTCATAAGAAACTATGCTTTGGTCAACTAGGGAAATCAACATGATAGGGATCAGCACCTCAACTCTGAGTGGAGCCTTAGGTATTCTATCCATTTTCATTATTAACATACACACCATCCTAGAAATTGTGTATACAAAGCACGTGTTAGCCAGTTCGACCCACAGGATAATGGGTACAACTCTGGAGTATGAGACTTACCCTGGTCTGACTCTTGGTCTCTCCTCAGGTCTACCATCACTAGGGGGCGAGTCATGGCCTCCATATACGATTGTGGGATCCAAGGATTATGAGAAGGCCACCCAAGCTTCTTAATCATCTCTGGACTCTACCACCATAATCTCCCCAGTTGCAGTCTCTGGTGTTGGGTCCTGTGCGACTGCCACACATTCATTCTCTTCAGAGAGAGTGGCTGACTGAATGTTATCCTATATTTGTACATGTCAGTAGGGAAATATGGAAAAGGTAGAAATGAAATTAGTGCACTAGAAGGGAGTGGAAACATACTTCCAAGGTTTTAGTGAATTCTCCCAAGGAGATTAACCCCGAGGCTGGTATCTTGATTTCCATAGGAGTAGCTTCCCTGGAGGTCCCCTCCATTGCTCGATGGTAGTCTACCGTGTTATCTTCTTCCCTCTTAGATTCGTCTGCATGGATGAGAAAGGGGAAATGCTCCACCAGTTGATCTGCCATCAGTTCTGCTGGAGTAATCATATTCAGCAACACCCTTTCCTGGTACGACATCAGCCTCATGTCTCCATGGGAATGTATTACATCCTCTAAATCCATTAATAATTTTATCCCTCGGTAGGGGTAGCAGTGAAATTTCCTTTCACAAGGCCGAGATCCCCTAGAAATATCACATTCATGTTCTGGTTTGTCCATCAACCATTTAGGTTGAGGTATTGCTTTCTCTTTCACCAGTCATTCCATTCCTCTAGGAAGACTACATCAGAGGGGATCAGTACCTGATGGAGCTACATTTCAGGAGATTGATGGGAATTCCTAATAAATCCCTAAGATTCTTTTTCTCCCTCCTGTGGTCTCCTAGACGGAGCCTCCGGGCCTAGCACTACCCTTTCTCCCTCTACATTCTCAGCATGAATAGACCTAGAATTTTTCAGTTCACTGCCTGCCACCCCTACTATTACAGATTTTCCGACCCAAAGAATTTCTGAACTACCATAATGGTTCCCCCTGTCACCATTGTAAGACATTGTGGTGTTGGAACCACCTTGTTGGCTGGGATGGTAAGTTTCATAAGCATTTCACCTGGGTAGGCAGCTCCCCAACTCTTGTCACACTCATGGACCAATCTGAATGTAGCATCAGATGGGGGTAGCTCGTTCAGCATCTTCATTTCTTCCTTTGTAAACATAGGCCAGAGTTCTCTCAAAACGCATGGGTGATTCTCATAGCACACATTCATGTACCTAGAGGGAGGGTCAACCTCCCCATTCAATGGATTTTCCAAGAGAACCAGTGTGGAGTGAATGAATCAGATATGGGTTCTCAATTTACTCGTGCCACCAGCACACTAACACGAAAGGAAATCAGATACAACCATTTCTCTATTATATCTATTCCATCATATGAATATTCCACGATTTTCAAGGGGAATGGATGAAAGTTGAACTTCTATGCTCACCCCATCCTACCCAACACAGTCATGGAATATAGCTTTAATTGGGCGCTCGTCACATTGTTCAAAAGGTTTGGAATAGATTTTATCCCTAGTGGAGAAATGGCGTTAAGGTACTCATAACTCCCCATGTTCACCATGATCTAGCTGTAGAGAAATTAGAATGAACCACACAATCGCAACGACCTCTTCCCCTCACTAACGTGCCTTATAAGATTGTAAAACTGTATAGGCACTAGTATGCCCAGATTGATGTAGTCCCCACCATCCAGTTGATTCGACCTGATAAATGTTCTTGGTCTCACCCCCATATGGGCATCTCTTACCAGTAATATCCCTCCACAAATCATTGCTAAGATATTCCTAGAAATCTTGACGATCGGTCACTGCTCAATGATGATATTGTTTTCCCACATATTCCATTGGTTACTTTCCATGATCCACCAGTATGAACCCTCTTTACCCAACTAATATCCTCACGGAAAATTAAGGGGTTTCTCCAGTAGTGTTCTCTCTTTTGAGGAGAAATTCATGAAATAACAAAACCAATGATTGCATTGGATGTCTTGGCTATTACGTTTTGCTCGTCTGTACCCCGCACAAGCCTCAAAAATTACATTTCCAAAGGCAGCATTTTCTCCATGTCTCCCCAGGCATTCTTGATAGGTGGAATCTCATCATACGACCCTCGTCGGATTAGAATTACAGAAATCTGATGGAGGTCCAAAAGGCTAATGTCAACCACCCATTGACACAGGTGGAATGTGTTTGTATTTGGCGACCACTGGATCATCATATCCTGTAAAAATTCTATTTGTTGGGAGATTCTAAATTGGGAGGCCCATTCCACTTCATATTGGACATCCTACATCAGAAACATCTATAAACTCTACATAATATGTACATGCCTAATAGGCATATGCCATGTCTTTGATGATTCCACCCTGGCACTAGTCAAAGCTTGTGATCCACCACTTTTCTGGATTTCTAAGACCAAACAAGATGCTCATCTTATATAGGGGTGGGGATGCCTCCTACACCATTTCCTTGCCATCTATCTTGTTTACATTATTATATAGAGAATGTGTTGTGAAAAGGGTATGATCTTTCTTGATGTACCCATCCACAACCCTATTTCACTAAAATTTCTCTTGGGTACTCTTGAACCATTAGGATAGCTCATATTTTCTGTTATCAATATTGAATACTTCATCCCGCTAGCTAAAACTATATAATTGAATGCTCTTTCACAGTGGATATTCCCTTTGCACATATGTTAGCCGCTGAGTCAGTGATTTGTGATCAGAAGTGATCTAGATGTACTTGACTATTTTTAGGTTTCTAGCCATGGCATCCCTCTGAGAATCATTGGAACAAACCTCTTTTTCAACCTCCTATGAGGAAATTGAATCAAAGGAATTTTAGAAAATTGGGTCTGAGATCCATGATTTTAGGAAGAACAATTCACAAAGAACCTTCGTGAACACTCCTTTTATAGATGATCACACTTCCCCTTTGCGCCGAAAATAATATGGGGCTTTAGCCTGTGTCTCAAATCATGGATCAGATCACGATGCTCTGGTTCTTTAAAAATACTTTGTGAAGCACAAGACCAATGAATCTAGTTCGCTGAAGAGTTTGCAGAGAGCATCATTCACAAAGAGATTGTGATAACTATCGTTCTCAAAGATCCAGGTGTTGAAAAAAACCTATGAGCTCCTATATATAGAAAACAGAGTCACTAGATTTGTGGCGATCCCCATGCTCTTTGTGGAGATCCTAGTTTTGCGGAGATCCCCACACCCTTCACGACACCCCCTGGGTTCGTAGCATGCTCCACGATCGACTTGGTGCTCCCAAAGTGCTTTGCATCACCCTTCAACCCATAGTATGCACCGACTTCATGATGAAACCATCTCAAGAAGGGAATGGTGACACCCTTAGCTGACTAACTTCGCCCCAACCTTCGCGATTCAGCATGATTTCAAATCATCCCATTTTTTTGTCATCATGCCATGAGAATTACACCATATTTATTCATCAGCTCCAATTCTGAAGGATGCATGTGTTGGTGCTAAAAAAGTCCTCTAGATCATTCCATGTATTCAATAATGCAATTAGTGAAAGATTCCTCCCCAAACGAGTCAAAAATAACCTCCAAGACCTCTCAAAATGTACTTGCACATTTCTGTGTAGAGGCCTCTGTGAGAGGCTCCGTAGTGTTCCAGATTCGCGGGAGTCCCACGCTGAAGGAGACACCTATTTTCAAGGCCCCATGCTTTCATGAATCCCATCCACGCTGGGTTATATTTTCCCTTTGCAAGGGAAATCCTCTTCGTGAATCCCATCCTCTTCATGAAGTGGATCTTTATAAGATTGGATGATTTACACACCCCATTCCCGTACGACCCTCCATGTTTGTACGATGTGATTTCAAGGTCCCTTGGGTGGTGCTTCACATTGTGTCGTTTCACCTCATTGTTCTTCACATCGGTAGACTAAAGAATATTTCTTCTTTATATATCCACACTAACATTGGCCCCTCAGTGGATCAGTCTACAACACAACATCTCCATGTCATTATTGTTGTCCTACCTTCCCCAATAGTGGGCGGGTATCAGTTATGTATGTCATAGGGATGCAGTGTAAACCCACATCATTCAGACTGCAAGACATTATACTACGAAGCACTGTCGTCCAAAGCACATGACATTAAACTATAGCCTCTCCCCATGCAATATACATGGGTCGGCCTGTCTGGGACATTCCCCATGCCCGCTTGTCTCCAAAGTAATGATATCTTCTTCACTGAGAAATAGATCCTCTATACTAGAGGGTGTCTACCCACGGGGAAGGGAAACCACGTTGGTGTAAGGCCTAAACTCTCTTTCCTGAGGTAGAATTCATGATCCTCCTCTATTCTTCTGAGCCAAAGACCATAGGAGAGATGTGCACATGGACCTTCATTATCCAATCCCTCTCCCTAGGGGCTTTGTCACCATCGGACCTCCATCCTTGAATAAGTCTCAATCTCCATATCTCTAGGATTCTATCCATATATAGGCCCTTATTTCGTCTTTGGGACTCTACCTACAAGTAAGCCGCACTCCACATCCTGCATATGCACCTTTCATGAAATTTTCATCAGGTTATTGATGCATCTTTTTTCACATACTAACCATGAATCACATAGTCTTAGAGTAAGAATTGACCATGAAATTCTCTATGGTCCACCTTGGTGTGTAATCCCCACACCATCCCTAACTACGTCAACATTGATCCATGCCCCCTAGGAAGTGTACGTAGGAATCCAACCTGAGTTTCAAGACCAGTACCTACTTATCCCGACCACTTTACATCAGTTCAACCTCATCCCACCTAATGTTAGATTGTATCCTTCATCCTGAACTACATTGACTTTGATCTTTGTCTCTTGGGGAGGGTATGTAGGAAGCCTCCATATGGTTCAAGCATAATAACTACTTGTCCTGAACCCTTCACATCGGTTCACCTTCGACCCACATGATGTGAAACTATATCCCTCATCCCGAACTATGTGGTCTTTGATCATTGTCTCCTAGAAGAGGTACATAGGAAGCATCCCAGAGCTTCAAGCATTACAACCATTGGTCTCGACCAATTCACTTCGGTCCACCCTCATCATGAATGATGTTAAACTATACGCCACATTCCGTCCCACATGACACTAAACTGTACCCATTCAAACTACATGGGCTTTGATCTCTGTCTCCTAGGTAGGTTACGTAGGAAGCCTCTATAGGATTCATTCCCAAAGACCGGTAAGTCATTGTACCCCAACCAGTAGAAATACATTGTACCCCATCCTGCGGTAGGTCGTTGTACCCCAAGCAGTGGTAAGCCGTTGTATCCCAACCAGTTGTAAGTCATTGTACCCTATCTAGTGGTAATCCATTTTACCCCATCCAGTGGTATGTCATTATACCAATACAATGGTATGTCATTGTATCCCATCCAACGGTACGCCGTTGGAATCCCAACTAGCGATAAGCGGTTGTCATCCCCACACTGCGATAAACCATTGTAAGAAGAACTATGTGAGTTTGATACTTGTATACTAGACATGGTATGTAAGAAGCCTCCCTGAGTTTAAACCTAAAAAACTGGTAAACATCAATGTCCCCTCTGTGGGACCCATGTCTCTGGTTCATCCCAGTGGTGTCAGACCAACCGGGGCTACTAACCATGTGTAAGCCCCATTATATAGTCGCGTCATTGTCCTATGTGTATTACCCGATTTTAAGCCCCCATAATAAACTATGTTGACTTTGATTGCCCAACATGGGGATATGTAGGAAGACTCCTTGAGCTTCAATCCCATTACCCATGTCTCATCTTAGTCCCTCCCTAGAGCCCATGTGTTTTGGAAAGGTCACACCCCAAACCAGAGGTTCTTCCCCCTTTGGATCTCATCCAGGCTTCCATTCTCACGGGTCACCTCGTTAGGTTCCCCATCGCCCCACCGAACTATGTCGACATTGATTCTCTACCACAGGGATACTTAGGAACTATATTCGAGGCTCAAGCCCAATAACACAATTGTCCTCACGACGGTTCTATTTCATTGTCCACCCACATCTATTAACCATTTATATCCATCTTCATTCCTACCCAGGCCACCACATCTCTGTGAGATCATGTAACCCACTTTCTCACTTCTCCTATTAGTAATTGGATAAATACCCATGTGTTAGCCCTGTCATTATTGTTCCCTCAAAGCTTTGCACCTATCTGATCCACTCTTATCAGTGTTCTGATCAGTCCAATCCATACCTATTAAACATTAAACTTGAGGCATACCCTATGATAAACATGGGAATCTAAAAAAACATAGAGACATTCCTATGGAAGATAATTCCCCGTATTCTATTTGGGATTCCTCAGGCTTCCATGCCCTCGAGAATCCCTATCATAAGGGGAAGAAAACTAGATGCATCAATGTTGCAACATCTAGACACGCCTGTAATGTCCAATGTGACTAATCATCCGACTGAAGGTATCATCTCTAATAGGATCCCTTGGATTTTTCTAATAGGAGCGGTGTAATCAACCTTCATCCATGAAGACATGACAATGGGAATAGTTTCACAAAAGACATCTTAAGTATTCAAGGGAGACCTAGACTGGACAACGAGTTCTGATGAGAAATCCCTGGAATAAGGAACCGACATCCAATCATCCCGTTTCAATCAAGGAGAAAATATCCCTGAATAAGTGACGGATAGTAACCACCATTAGAAATAGGTAATGTGGGGAAATAGTTTCACATCCTCGGCAGACGGATGCACACCCTGAAGAAAGCGTCAGAAACAGATGTTTTCATGTTAGTTTATCTTAAGGGTTATGGATACTATCATAGAACTACAATTTTATTTATGATCATTAGTTCAATGTGTTAGACACCACATTGTAGTTTTATGCAATGATAGATTAAAGTGATTAATAAAATTTTAAGAGATGTTTTATTTGGTTAAAGTATATGTAAGGAATTGGTCTAACATGAAGGAAGAAAATAAATTTTTTCATACATAAGTTTTAAGGTATTTATAAAATTTATTATGTATATGTTCTTATATGTTGATTTAATCATGGTAACACATGTTTTATTATATAGATGACTATGGGATTGAAGAGGGATTTTGGGACTATGTTATTAATGTTCTTTCAGAAGGAGGTCTCTATGTTTTTGTGCGTGTAAGCTAAAATGTATTGTACAACCATTAAGATTAAAAAACTATTTAATGTTCATTGTTTTATGTTATTTTGGATATAGGGTTATTTATTCATGGAATGATTTATTTTCAATTTTTTATATTATTAATAAATTATAAATATTGATATATCATATGATGGATTATCTATTTTTTGAATTACAATACCACATGCTAACTATATTATTTTTTACAATGTATAAATATTGGTGGGATAGAATAATTATACCTTTTATGATTATTTGGTCTTTAAAATTATATTTTACTACCTCAGGAATTATAGAGTCTTCATGTGTACTAAATATATTGAGAAATATATGAGTTTATTGTAGAAATTTACAAAAGGATTCAATTATACTCAACAAGTAAGTATGTTTACATAAGATTTTAGTATAGGTGTAAAATCAATTCATCATATATAGAAAAAAGATCATGAAACAAAAACTTATTTCTATTACATTTATATCTGAATATAATGTTTTAAATAATCACAAATTTGTGGTTTTGAGGCCCCTAACATTCCATTGTCCAATCAATTTTTTTGATCATTGCCAAAAAACACTCTCTAAAATTATTTAAACATTTATTCTATGTCAAAATGTTAAATTAAAACCTCTTTGGTGATATTTGGAAACCAGGAATGTGTTATTATATATGAAAAACATGTACATCCCTTTAACTTTCATAATGAAAATGATTAAAACCGTTATATTTTAATAGAAAAAAATTATATTCGAAACAATAAATTATACCCAACTATAAAATTAGATTAGACTGAAACTCCTATGCACTTTATGATATAATTATTGTTTGATAAACAAAATATCTTTGAAATCTCATTGTACAAAGATAAATATTATTTTTATTATTTCAAATGTATTGATCATGTAACACGGAGCTTAAATAATCAACAATATGTATAATAGTTATAACCTAGACGTTAAATTAGAGAGTATAACTAGTAATAAATATTTTAGGATATGTATAAATATATTTACTAATCAATTAAAATTATTCATAAATGATAAGTAAATAAACCATTAATTTTTAGTAAATTAGTTTTATTCTTCATAAACAATTTTCAACGAAAAAAATATTTTTTATTACTCTTCTCGAAAAAAGTATTATAGTTAATACATAAGATATTTATAAAATATATTTTATAAATTGAAATAATATGTTGAAATTAAATTTTGAAAATTTACATTGGTAGAAATTTTGGAATTTTTGAGAAAACTATATTTGTTTTCTGAATAGTAAAAAATACATATTTTTGTAAAAATATATATTTTTTTCAATTAATTATGTAAATTGAAATTAAAATGAATTTTGAATATTATTTAAATAAACATAAGTATACATTGGTTATATTTAGTCCAATTAATTATATTTTAATATTTAATATCTTTTATTTTATTATATATTTGTTCTTGGGTTTAAAATATGATTTTTCTAAAAACTATTTACATAATTATTTTTCATTTTTATTGTTGGAAATAACCTCTATCGAGGGAATATTTATATAAAACTAATATATTATAAATCAATAAGTAGTAATTTTAATTAATAAAAAATTTATTACATGAATTTTTGTTAATAATAAATTATCATGTACATGACAAATTAAAATTTTTGACCTCCTATGTTTTCATCACACCAATAGTTTTTGTTTTAAATTAAATTTTTTCCAATTATACAAAATTTATTTTAAAATGAAAATAAATTTTATAAAATATTATTTTAAATTTATATAAGGTTTATGTTTTTACAATTAAATGAATAGATTAATTAGATGATGAATATTGAAAAATATTGAATTTCAATTATAAATTGCATTTCCATTTAAATTATTTATAAAGATAAATTAATTTTAAAATAAATTTTAACATAAAATTATTTCAATAAAATATATTAATACAATTTTGTTTATTTAAATATATTTTATACTGAAATTTGATATAAAATATTCATTAACATTTGAATAGTTTTTCTTTGAAAACCCTCTTTTACATCGCGTCAACATGATTAATTTTAAATTAAAATTATCCAATTATGTGAATTAAATTTTAAAAAATGGGTCTTATATTATGAATATGTGTAATTAATATTATATTTTAATGTAAAATTAATTTTTGATCAAATTTTATTGTGATAAAAGTAAATATTAATTACTGTGGTTATGATAAAAATATATTTAACGGGGTAAACTAAAAATACAAGTGTTTAAATGACATAAAAGTATATAATGTTTATATAATGTTTTTATATGAAACATATACCTTATATTATCGATAATGGTCCATTATTGGATACTTTTTACATGAAAAAACATTTATGGAATTAATTCGTTTCAAAAAACTAAAAGTGTTCCATTCACATCACTTATAAATGGCCAACCCTCCCCTCCTCTCTTCACACCTTCAAACCCGAATTTTTCCTACAATAACATCTAGAATAACTTATATAATTCCATAATTTCAACCTATGATTTTTTTATTATTCATAAATAAAACTATTTAAGTCATTTCGTTAAAACCATTAGATGTTTCCCTTAAGAGAGGTAACATTTTTATATGAGGGTTTTTATTTAATTTCCTCCTCCAAATCCTTCAATTATTATTAAACCAGAAATATTTTATAAAATAAATATATTACATATAATTAAATTCTCGTATTTTAATTTAAAATCCAAAAAATGTTTCTTATTTCATCAAAATATTTACATAATCATCATTCATGTGTAATGAGTATTACAGCATCGTGACCCGATGTCATTCGTTTCTCAATTACCACCTCTCACAGTGGGGTATGATGATGGATAATATATATATACCTGATATTTAAAACATATTTATATGTATGGATTATTTATATCTAATATTCCTTTTTAACATTCCATTTTGAAGGAAATTTGATAATGTCACACATGGGTATAGCGGACAACCACCTCGTGAACCGATGTTTTTAGTTTTCACAAACACTTTTCATGGAAAATAAAATATATAATGTTAATAAATATATAGTATATAAATGACGTAATTATTGTATTAATTACTTTTTTATCCATATTAAATAATAATATATCCTTATCATTCTTACCTTTTCACTCACTAAATTATGAAAACATCATCCGTGTACGTATGGACTATCGCCTTCACAAAGTTGAGTGACCCTCTATTTTCATCACTATGCCACTTGGATTATATATATAGGTATATTAAATGAAATAATATTTTATATATGATATTAATATCATTCTGGAAAGTTAAATCTTCTTATGTCAATTCAATAATGGTTATTGAAAAATGGAAATACTTCTTTTTCATATGTATGGCCTACCATCCCTATGACTATAATATAACTCATTTTTAAAAACCATATTTCCTAGTTGGTTGTAAAATTATAATTGATGTATAAATATGATAATTTTTTCATTATAATTATTATAGTGGGGATAGAACTTTATTATATGCATGAGAATCGGAACTTTAATAATAAATAATGAGTTAGAAAAGAAGGCAATTAACACCCAAAATAATAAAAAAAGGACAATTTTTAACGAATGTTTGAAAAGATTTTATAAAAGGATATACTATGATATTATAAATATAATAATGATATTTTAATAAGTAAATATAATTTTTATAATATCTGAACATTATGTTAATATATGTTCAATGAAAATGTAGCCTAACATTAGAGAATTCTAGTCTCTCTTTTATTTCTATGAGACTTATGAAATTCACCACACATTTATTTTTCATGATGTATAAAATAACTATATGAAATATTATATCATGAATCCCATTATTTTAATAATTTTTGATGTTTCGTTTTTTGTTATTTTTAATTTTTAATTAGGATTCAAAATATTATTAAAGCAGTAATGAATTTTTGAACTCAATTTCTATTTATTGGGATAAAATTCGACTTCACTGATTATATAATGATTAGATTATGTGTTTGATGAAAATATATTATATTATATTGTATTTACTCTTATTTTATTTATATTTTTGTTTTATTCAGATAATCAATTCACAGATTAATAATCACTTCAATGATATGATCTTTGTAAATGATTTTACTCTCAATTTTCCATCATTAAGACTTATGTCATTTTATGAACCAGTTTTATTTTATGGGATTTATATATATACCCTAGGACATGTAATACCATGAATATATTTATTCTTATAATATTTATTGTTTAAATTAATGTTTCATTTTCATGGAGTTGACATTTCAATGTCACTAATGTCATAAGAGTTTTATGTTGCAATCTCATCACTAACCAATATTGTTTTTGATTTAGTCTCAAATTTAGAAGTTATATGATCTACCTATCATGGATTCTCATAATTTTTAATCTTCTAGGTATATTAAAATTATATTAATGTAATAGCCCCATTTTTTCAATCTATGTTTGTTAAAAAATGGAAAATCATTTTTACAAAAAATTATTTTAATTTCGTTCTTTTGACGATAAAAATTTGGACTTTAAAATCAATGTTTTATATAAATTTTTTAAAAAATAATTTTAGAATTATAAATTTATTTTTCTAAATAATACATTTCCCATATTTTAATTTTTAAATACTTTTTAAAGGATTCTTCATGTTAAATTCCAAGTAATGTCAGTTTGTATTTTAATGAAAATATACTAGGAATATTTTTTTAATCATGTAAGATATGACTAGACTTTTACACCATCACATTCATCAATGATTTATTTATTTGTTTTCATGGTTATTTTCATGGGAACCAATTTTCAAAATGATTAATTTTTTAATTTTATTTCCAAATTTGAAGGGAATTTTTTCTCACGAAATGCCTTAATTTAAGATTAGATATTCCATTATATGTTTTCAAAGTTTTTTCAAAAAAAATATCAATGTTATTATATTAATATTTTTTTTAAAAGTTTATTTTTCAGAATGAAAAGTTTATTTCACTCAAAAATTTTATTGATATTTTTCTAATATCCCCATTCATCTATTTGAATGAAATTGTTGTTATATATACTCTAATATAGATGATTTATTATAATACCATCGTCACTCATTTTTTCTAAGAATTAATATTATCCCAAAGTTACTGTAATGTAACTCATTTATTTTCTATGATTTAATCATGTTTTAATGTGATTTGTATCGAACCCGTTTCTTTTGCACAAGTCAATAATGTTATGAAATGAATATTAGTTCTTTTTATGAGTTTTATAATGATGTATAAGATATATTAAATTTATTGTTGGTTCATGGGATTTACATACAATAGGTTCTACCAATTAGCATGTGATTAGGAAATTTTAGCTTATAGATGGATGTACGTAAAGAGCATCGGGTGGCCCAATTATATCTTATTTGAAGGGTGCACCCAAATAGCGTCGGGTGAGGCCATTATAGCTTATATGATTTATTTAAACTGCTGGCGCTCCAATTCATCAGTTATTTATTATGTTCTCAAAATAATTATATTTGTATATGATTCTATAGTAATTCCACAATAAACTGTACTAGAAGGGCTCTAAAAGAGTTATATGAAGATGATATTCCTAGACACCAACCGATTTTATCTATTCTTTCTATGGGTTTATAGTGATTCCATTAATCATGATTAATTTCTCATGACTTAAGATTAATAATTATAATTAATCCTACCATTATTAATTATTTATTACATTTTTTATGATTTATGGTTCAGGAATTTATGGGAATGTATTTTTTTATTCTCTCCTAGATTATGATTATGTAACTCACACTTATTTATTAATTATTCTCATTAATGAAATTCAATTTCTAATGGTCATGTTTAATCATAATGTGTATTTGATCTAACTGTTGTTACGATTCCTTTTCCCGAGGTTGTTAGGAAATTATGTCGAATAAAAAATGTATATAATGGTTTCACAAGAATAATGATGATGAATTAATTTTAGATAAGGAAATATGGGTTATGTGGGAGAAATGATCATTAAAATACAAGGGTATTAATTATGTAAATATTTTTCTTAATCCTCTAAAACTATAAACCTAAAAGGCCCATGATAATGTAAGTGATAGAATATTCCCATCATATATTATATGTTTCATTGTGAAAATTATTCCACCTCCATTAGTATCAAAGGTAGAAATGTAGAGTTTATGATTTTAGAATTGAATCTGAATATGTAGGTTATGGTCTATTATACCAAACGTTTTTGGAACCTGATAGTAACACTAAATAACCTAAATAATAAAATATCCTAAAATTAATTTACCATTAATCATTTTTTGAGTATTGGGGGAAATCAGAACCCCCTTATGGATGGTAGTGACATCCATGTAGAATTACGTATATTGGATTTCAAAATAATGATAATTTCTAGATTTCAATATGTAGGTAACAGTGATAGATACAACTTTAAAAAACATTCCTTGATTTTGATTGATGCATCTTGATTCAGATATAGAACCCATCAATTTTTAAAATATTTTATAATCATTTTAGCTCCATAAATTTTTGCTATTTACACATAGATTCTACACGAGGAAATTCAAGACAAAATTATATAATTGATACTCTAATCACTATTCACATAGTGGTGATATATAGGTGACATCGGTAGCTGTGAAAACTATAGAAGACTATGGATGGGAAACCATATCCTCCATATATTTCATAAACGCTGCATGGATGAGGGGGGTAGAAGGCTTCCTAGAGCTGGGAATCTGTTAGTGGATAGAGATAACAGCCACAGAGTCTAGTATCTAGTGATCCCCTTGATGGGGACCATAATTGAGTGTAGAAAAATTTCAATATGGAAGGAATTCAACTCTATAATATATATATTAGGAGGAGATATTATTAATATAAAACATGAAACTACATTAAATAATGAAAAAAATATTATCAAACAAATCCATAATGAATTTATACATAAATTAAGTACAGATAAATTTATCCAATGTAAATACCAAAAAAACATCTAAGCTAGAAATAATGCATTTTTTCAGGGGTCTAATATAGTAACGTCTAAATGGGTCAATATATTCCTCCTAAAAACCCGAAAATTAGTTCATATATGTTAGGTGAGCATATCAGTATAGTAAGTATGGAAATAAAATTATCTCATTCACATGTTAGATAATCATACTAATACATTTGTGAGTAAATAGTAGAACCAAGTATCACATAAATAGGCCGACTAATCGAAGACATCATCTCTAACATACACTCACTAAATAAAACACCCGTGTATAGTATCATAATATAATTCCTAACAACAAAGGTTACACAAAACTAATTCCGCACTAATTATTCACTCTGACATCCCAACGGAATACACCCTATTCCTCTAACAACTTCTATAAAACATATTATCACATCACAACACATCTCATCTCCCTCACAAAAACATGGTCAATCACACCCACTACCATAACTAGAGTAGTAGGTTACCATAAACATGACGTACATAAACTCTATTCCCTCCCCCAATTATGCACTTCCCCCTTCATAATCCATCAGATCACCTCACTCAAAACATCAGGGTTTTCCTATCACAACTTTTTTGAAGAGGCATGGGCCCTCACATCACAAGATAATGATAATTCATTTCTCATCTTTTACAATCCCAACCAGTTACAATCATCATCATCTAAAATATGGAATAGGGGAGAGTATGTGACCAACCATCTATCCTCTTCCCTAGGATGGTTGGAAAACACCCCCAAAATATTTTGTTTTCAGTAATGAGTTCTTGACACGGGGGGTGGGGGCATATAAAAAATAATAAGAATATAATATATATATAAATATATATAATCCACACAATCCCATCCTATGGATTCAATATGATGTTAAAAAAACTAACAAAATCACCACATCACCTGATAGGATCATCCACTTTCTCTACTAACACTATATGAACTACACCACGTGATCCACCCGAAGACACATCTATATTTCACACATTAATTCACATTAATCCATTTTAAAATTTTTCTTTTACCGAACACATTTCATTTATACATCCACATTGTTCCATATTTCCATACCATTAGTTCATGTATGAACAATAGTTGTTTAAACGACACAACCCATCTTCAATTCATGATTTGACTATACCCATTTCAAATAATTATCATATATTTAATCCAATTATAAGTTATGTAGCTAGAATATCACATCACATCACAACTGTATATACACCACTTTCTAATTCAAATAATCTCACTAATCTATCATTATAGCCATACCAACCTATAATTCATAACATCCATATAACCACCAATTTTCCTTGAAAATTCCTCACATCATAACCTCAAAACCAATCACATAATCAAATATAGAAAAACATCCACAACATGATACATATCCTTGTTAAGATTCATTAAGGATATTTTTATCGATTCCACATTAATTTTATGTGTATTCTCACATAAGAAATTTTTTAACTATGTATCCCCTCAATTAACAAAAAATAAGTGAATAGAAAATATAAATTTATGGTGATAAACAATATTAGAATAAATGAGGTTCCATAACATCAAAAATATTATGAAATAAATGGCCACCAAAGAACATTTTTTATAGTTGGTTATTTGTTTTACATTTCAAAATTTCTATAACAATATCAAGTTAGAAAAAGCATGAAATTTCATTCCCTTTACCATTAAATTTAATTAAAATGAATAATTTATCATTATTAGTTTTGATGAAACCATCTTTAAATATATAAATATAATTAATTCCCTATTTTTTGATACAAAAGATAAGAATTGTGAGATAAATTACCCAAAATTAAGAGTATTTACCCAATTTTATTCACCAAAATAGAGGGCGACTGTAGTTGAAGAAACCATATATAGGTAAATAAAACTATCTATAGGAACATGTTTCAATGAACCAAATAGAAATTCTTCAGGTACATCCCATATAATGAGAAAAAAATTAAATATTGTCTCTTTAGAAATTATAGAATAGAAACTAGTGGAAATTTATTTGGTTCAAATTTGACAATCAATGGTAGATCTCTACGAATATATGTGGTATAGGAATTTAAAAGGATATGGACATTGATGAAATGAATTATATAATTATCCTTTTTTAATATGAATTTTAATTATGTTAATTAAGTAGAAATAAATTTTTTTCAAAAAATATTCTAGAAAGAAAAAACTAGAAATTCAAGAAAATCTGTAACTATTAGTTGGGTTTATAGCCTGGATCAACAATAATTGATCTTCTGCTAATGATATACCTTCATAGATCTACTTATTTTTAAATAATATTGTTGATCTACCCCTAATGATTTACTTTTCATGATCTACACCCAGTGATCTTCCACTAGTGATCTACTATCAGTGATCAATTGATAGTGTTATACCATTACTAGTCTACCGCTTGTGATCTACCATCACTGATCTTCCAACAGTTATCTAACATCAGTGATATACCCTATGTTATAGGCATCTTTATTCTTAAATTATTGATATTACAATACCGATCTAACTCCATGATCTTCCATCAACCACTAAAATACCCCTTTATCCTTCAAAACACCTCCAGAATCCACACTTACTCCTATAAAAACTGCTAGAAAACCAACATACACTTCAAAAAATAAATTTTCCACAAATTAATAGGCCTTAATTTTTGATCCATTACATCAGATACCTTTTAAACTATTCTCATCATCAATATTGACAACCAACTAAGAATGAAAGAGATAGGAGGACTAAACATTTATCCCTAAAACACCTGTTATGGATTCATTTTATCTGAAGCCTTTCCACTAAAAAAACTCACCATCAAAAAGAAAACATTAACCAAACCATACTCATCACTTTGGTAATCATTACATATACCCATGGCTCAAACATTTGGTTATATATAAAAAAACTATGGGTATAGGATATACACATGTTTCTATAATCCATGGGTGCTTGATCTACTAGGACAGACCAATACCCACTATTTGACCAATACATGTGTGTTTTCCACATATACCCATAGTTCATAAATCTTTGGTGTCTGTAATTTCAATGGAAATTACAAAACCCATATTTTTTTCAAACTGTGGGTATATGCCCCGTATTTAAAAAAATCCCCCTTTTGAGATTTGATCCCAACACCTTTATCGTAGACTCTAATGACTTTACTAGAATCCTATTAAACAAAATGAATTCAGATATTCAAATATATATATATATATATATATATATTAAATTAATCATTATTAGTTTCATTATTATGAAAAATAATAGGCCAACCAATACTTATGGTTTGGTCAATCATTGGGTATATGTACTTTATTAAAAAATAATACTCTACTGTGAATTGATCACATTACCTTCCGCCTATACTTCAATGATTTTACCACTATCCTAAAGGAAATTTTATTTAAGTATATAAATATATATGTATATAATTTATTTATTATTATTGGTATTATTATAGAAAAAATGTTCCAACAAATACAAATAGTTTTTTTCAAATCATTGGTAAAGGTGACTAGAAAACATTATTATACTCACAGTTTGGTCAAACCATGGGTATATTTAATTATCCTGAATTGTTTCCCAATAAAACCTATTCCAATTGATTATAGTAATTGTGTTTCTTGGGGTGATCTATACCCATGGTTTGTTTGGAAAACTGTGTGTATAGGTTATAGGTCCTTCCAATGAATTTTTCCCCATGCCGATTGCAGTGAACTATAAAAATAGTTTTTTTAAACCATGGGTACCTCCATGTTTTAATGAACGGAAAAAAACACATTACAATGTCATCCCCCCATATGGGGGAAGCTAATTACTACCAAAATATTCTAAAAATAGATACCTAATCACATAAATTTATAAATTCCATCTCCTATGTCAAGATACAATATCATTTTATCCTTACTGTTTCACCCACATAGTTTTAACTGGATGAAATTATAATGGCCTTTATTATGAATAAGGTTTTATAAAGATCATATGAATTGACGATTTTATCAATAATTATATGAAAAAATAAGAATAATATACCATATAAAATAAAATGGTAAAAACATCCCATCTTTGAAAAAAAATAAAATTGCAAAAAAAAATGGTGCTAGGGATACATCTACATCTTAATATTCTCATGTACACTCATCTAACATAACATCCCTCCAAAACTTATAAAATAATAGAATGATTCATCCAAGAAGAACCTTATCTTGATAATCTTGGATCTCTACTAGATTCTTCATAAATTTTGTATAATCCTATATATCCAACAATCCCTAGTGAATGACATGGGGGTGGTCATGAAGATTCTGACGATGTAGAAAGATGTAGAACACAACGTGGATATAGTGAAGTTTTTTTTGGATGATTTAACTTTTAATATTGGAAAATAAATCTCACTCTGGAGGTGTTCTGGGGAGCCCCCCCTGACTGGATGGATCAAGATCAATATTGATGGCGCCTCTAAGGGAAATCTCGGACATACATGGTGTGGTTCCTTTTTCAGGAATCACAACGGTCAGATCCTTGGATGCTTCATGGGAAAATGTGTATTTTCCACCTCCCTTGAAGAAAAGAAGCTGGGCTTGATACATTCCATTGAATTTTCCAAACTCTTTGTTTATAATAACATCTAGGTCAAAAGTGACTCTACGACTATCGTTCAAGCGATTGGGAATGGAATAATCTACCTTGCTTGGCTGGTTACTACCCATAGGATGGAATGCTTATGTTCTATTAGAAATCTT
Source organism: Viscum album (assembly GCA_963277665.1). NCBI lineage: Eukaryota > Viridiplantae > Streptophyta > Magnoliopsida > Santalales > Viscaceae > Viscum > Viscum album. The sequence continues at coordinate 678,910 of CAUJRU010000072.1, forward strand.
AAATATATCATCACACATGAGTATCATGAAGCAAAATTGCTGCATATGGTCTGGCCAACATGGGAGTCAATCAAGACATTACTTGGTTTGAAGACCTTCCCATTGCTCTGATTTCCATTCATTAAAAAGATTGTAATATTATCCCATTTTTTTGACTCTTGTAATCTTTCCTTTTTAATAATATTTTTTACAAGGTCTTTTTTTACCAAAGAATCATCTTTAAAAAAATTAACTTGTAATACTCTTCACAAACACGTCCTAAAACCTCGAAGGGCCTAAAAACAGGGGTGAGAGCTTACTCACATTTACAATCCTATTTTATGAATTTGGAGGAGAATTAGTCAATAACACATGCCCCCAGATCTAAAAATTCCAGAAACTCCTCCTATGATTGAAAAAAACATCATCATGTATAATACATCTTTCATCATCTATCTAACCATATTAGCCTTATATTTCATTATATACCCCACATTGGGTCACAGAACACCTAACACTCCCACTTCATCCCTTAAAAATGTAGAATGAAACAGTTGAGAAATAATGCCTCAAATGAGGCCATGCTGATGGATATGTGATAGTTGTAGTAATATGAAAACTCAAATAATGGAAAATATTATTATAAAAGATTTTAAAATTTATAAGATACACGCCCATATAATTTCTTCTAGTATCTAGATATACCACTCCATCTCTCATTCATTCAATGGGTGGAAATCCATTTTGAGGAAAAATTGAGTTCCAAAATCATAATGTAATTCCTTTCAAACTAATGTGGTAAAAAAGTATCCCTATCCATGGAAATGGTTCTTTGAAATACCTAAAACTAAACCACCACATCCACATACCTTTTTTCCAAGGCACCCATGGTGTCTAACTACATGATCATTAGAAAGTGAGCTGATTTCATCAATGGATCCATGATTACCTAGATAGCCTCACATCTTCCCTGAACCCAATGTAATATAGTTAATAATTCCATTGATGTATCATCCCTGTTACACATTCGAATGTCTATGGGATGAAAAAATCCCCCAAGAACATGATTCTAGGATTTTAACTATACAAAAACCAAACACTTATCCATAAACGTTGCCAATTCCCATTTCATCCTTGGACACCCAAACTGCACCCTAAGGCCATGTAAAATCATGGAAACTCTTGAATGTACCACCAATGGTGGTATATGGAACTCACGAAGGAATCCCTCAATTAATGGTGGTAGTAGCAACTATCCTCCATTGAAACAACATCTGCTTCCAACTATTCTCAGACCATCCCTCTCGGGCATCACTATAACAACACTTCCTTTCTTACATTACTATAATATCATTATGAAGATAAAAAACTAATATTATTACACAACTAGGATCCAAAGGTTCAGTGTCTCGGTAATACATGGACCAAGCATAACTTTTACAACATCATACATAGACATTTATTTAATTCCTTCATCAATGGCTTCTTATTGGCACTTGGCTACTCCATTGTACATGTAGTAACCTGAGGGATATGTAACAAATAGGTGAGATAAAAGAAAATTAAGAGGATAAACAATAACAATATAACATGTGGTGATAATAATCATAACATAGTCATAGGATCATGAACATAAGAGTAAGCATTAATAAAATACATGAAATGTGGCAATGCATAAAAAATGAAACATCGTGTCTTAGTGGATAACTATAACACACACTTGTGAACGATGATATCATCCTGTTCACACATAATTTAACATTAACTCATGATATTCAAAACATTACCTAATGCATTGGATCACTAAAAATTCTTGTCACAACTGTCACATTAAACATTCATCTTGTGCTATATAATTCTAAGTGCACCTGTCACATCACAATATATAAATTATAATGCAAGTCCCATTAAAAAATATATATATAACATGAACATAACATAACCAATGGAAGGAAATGGGTTTAACATAAAAAATTATACTTTAATAAACATGTATTCCCCAATATAAAAAGGTAATATCATTCATTTTATAGAACCATTAACCATGAGTGAAGAGTGAAACAATATTACGGAAGTAAAAAAGGGTGTGTTTATTTGAAGGAAGAGTTCTTTTAGAAAAAATTGGGGTTTTTAAAAAAAATCAAGTAGATAACATTTATATTCTTGAAAAGGGTAGAGAGTGATGATTAGATGATTTTTATTGAGATCTAATACCAAAAATAGAGTGAAAGAGGGAGAACCCGAGGAAAAAAGTTGGGTTTGAGAATTTACCCTTACCTTGTATTTGAATGCTTTATTCACTTTAATGTCTTTTATAACCACATTAGATTCAATAATTAACAAATAAATAACCGTGTGTATATAAAAATATTTTATTATGGTTATATTAGGTTATTTTATGGGCCATTGGATGAGTAATAAGGTTCATATCCATTTTCTGAGAATGTTCGTTTTTATTGTTTCCTAGAATGGTTCACTTGTATTCATAAATAAATGCTTGTTTAGAACATGGATAAAAAACATGACCTTATATTACATTTTATTAATTCTATTCCAGTATTTTAATTTATATTATATTGAATTATTTTATATTCCATATGCATGAATCATCAGTTCAAATTTAATGACGGCCATTTGGGTTAATTCGGGTTATTTTTCTACCAAAACAAACTTGTTTTGTTTTATCATTTAGTAATATGTACATAAGTTAGTTCAAGAAAATTAAATAGAATATAATACAATTAATATAATATGTTTCAACCATAAAAATCATTTCATGACCTGATTTGAAGGAATTAAATCAAATTTAAATCGCATCGTCCATGTTGTTAGTAATTCGACACATCACAAACAATGTTTTTATTCCTTCAATAAGTGGGAGAGGAGAAGAAGAATGGTGATTAATTTTCAATGAACATGAGAAAATCTTGAATATAAAATATTTATGGATCTTTCATGCCTCTTGGATAAGAGGATGGTAAGATACTATAATAATATAAAAGTAAAGGAAAGTAAAACACATGAAATAGAAAGAGGATTTCGTACCTCTTGATCTCTTCCCCTTGAGATCCTCCTTAACGCCTTTGATATTGGCCTTTGGGTGATACTATCAGGTATAGGACATGGGGAAGATCCTTAGGAGGTATATTTTTCAGAACATTGGTAAGGCTAATGGCTTGGGAGGTGTGGGAGGAAGAGGAGAATGAGGGTGGTATTTATAGTGTAGGAGAGGAGGTATTTGGCATTATTTAAATCATTATTATAATATTTTTCTCAATACTATTAATAATCTTAATTAATGTGACCCCAAATAGTAATAATGTAATTTTAGTTTGAACCATGTGGTATTTTATCAATAATTGTGTCATAAATGGTGTATATAACTGTTAATTGGAATATATGATATTTTGTTGTATTTCCCTATTCATAAAAAATTCAAGAATTTCAGAAAAATCCCAAAAAATCACCCTAACCATTTCTCAATGTGGATAATTCAAAAATGAACTCCATTTTTTGAAAATAATTTTTAAAATATTATTAATTTATTTTTTAATTAAAATCATACTTAATTTAAAAATTAACAATTTTAATTCTATAACTACTTTTATATCACGTTGAAAAATTAACCAAGATGTCATTATCCAAATTCCTTAAAATTTAAATAATAATAATTTTTTTTACTCATTAGGGTCATGTAACTATTCATATCACTGTTAATACTTTTATGTTACTATTCTACAAAAAAACATGTTGGTTCTTTTAGACTCCAAAAAACATACTGAACACAAATGTAGATAACCTCTTTTCGAAATTGAATACATAGAAGTTGAAAAACTATGTTAGTGGTCACATAGTATTTCATATCATTATATTTTATTTTGATTACCAATGTGATTATACTAAAAATAAAAATTATAAAAAGGTATTTTCATTGATAAATCATTGATTCATTACATTCTTCCCCCCTTATGAAATTTTACCCTCGAAATTTAGATTTACAAAAATATGTTAGGTTACATCTCCTTTTATCGTCTCCTCTGGTTCCCATGTTTATTATTCAAACTTATTGTTCCTCCACAACACCTTTACAAGATGGGTTGTCTTGGTGCATAGAACCTTATCTCTCCATCTAGAATCTTTAATGTCTACTCCTCACAAGAGAATTCCTCTTCTAGCTATACCACTCCTGAGTTTAGTAAATTTGTGGGGTATGGTGTGTACTTCTTTAGGATTGATACTTGAAAGAAATAATGAACATTAGCCATATTTGGTGGAAGTGAAAGATGATAGGCCACAACTCATATGTGGTCAAGGATCACAAAAGGGCCAATGTGCATTAGGATTATATTACCATTCATTCAAAACCACATGACTCTCTGAAATTGTTATATTCAAAGGAAGACTTCACCCCCAACCTCAAACTCCAAGTCCCTTCAATGGTTATTATCATAGATCTTTTTCCATATCTAAGCATCATTGTTGTGTTTCTGGATGACTTGAACCTTCTCCGTCATATCTTGCACATGATCGGGTCTACATAGCATTAATTTTGCAACTTCATCTCAACAGGTTGGAGTTCTACATCGCTTTCAATACAAAGCTTCATATTGAGGCATCTGAATACTCGAGTGGAAGCTATTGTTGTATGAGAACTCAACTAATGGGAGATATTGATCCCATGCACATTTTAATTCTAAAGATCAGGATCTTAACTTGTCATAAAGAATCTTAATAGTCTATTCAGATTGGCCATCATTTTGAGGTAGATTGACTATGCTGAAATTTAATTCAGTACCCAAGGCATGTTGAAGACTTCTCCAGAATTTTGATGTGAACCTTGGATCATGTTCAGAGACAATAAATAGTGGAACACTATGTAGCCTCACCACTCCCTTCACATATATCATTGCAAGTTGTTCAAGAAATAGATCTTCCTGAATAGAGATAAAATGGGAAGTCTTGGTGCGTTGGTCAATGAATACCCATATCACATTTTTTCCCTTCGACATCTTGGGGAAACACTTAAAAAAGTCCATAGCGACATTCTCCCATTTCCAAATGGTTATAAGAAATGGATGTATCAACCATTTGGACGTTTTCACTCATAGATAACTTTTTGACATACCTAGAACCATGAGATATATTCCACAATTGCTTTCTTCAAGTTATCCCACCATAAGTGTTCACAGAGATCTGAGTACAAGTCGGTTCTACCAGGATGGATAGAAAAGTTTGAGCTATATGCATTGTCCAATAGGTCAATCTTTATACTAGGCGATGATGTCACCTAATGATACGTTCGAAACCAAATCAAACCCTAATCGTCAATATGGAACTCTCGTAGCTTCCCTTCCTTTACTTTATTCACCTTATTTTGTAACTTCAGATCATCCCTTTGTGCCTCCTAAATCATCTCTTGGGTTGATGGTCGCACAATCAATTGGGAAAGGTAAGATGTATCAACTTCCCTTATTATTTCCAAATCCATACTTGGAATATCCATGAATATATGGCCTTTCTCAATCTGAAACATGGATAGAGTATCGGGTTATTTTCTTCTTAGAGCATCAACTACCTTGTTAACCTTTCTAGGATGATAGTTAATATAGAAATTTTAGTCCTTAATTAGATCTAACCATCTCCTTTGATGCATGTTGAGCTCCTTTTGTGTAAATATATACTTTAGGATCATGAGGTTGGTGTGCATGTCATACTTATCACCATAAAGGTAGTGCTACTAGATTTTCAAGGAAAAAATCAAGGATGCCATCTCTAGATCATGTGTCGGGTATTTCAGCTCATGAATATTTAACTATCATGAGGCGTAGGCTATCACATTATCATTTTTCATGAGTAAAAAACCCAATTATTTCATTGAAGCATCACTGTGTATCACAAAACGTTCAACACTATTTTGTAATGTGAGTAAAGATGGAGTGATCAGCCTTCTTTTTATCTCCTTGAATATTCCCCCATATTATTTCATCTAGTCATACATTACCCTCCTTTATGTTAACATAGTTATTGGTCTTGAAAATCATGAGAAATATCTCACAAAATGTTGGTAGTACCTAGCTAAGACAAGAGAACTAATTATTTTTGTGACACTAGAGGGCCTAGCTCATTCCTCAATCGACTTTGTTTTTTAATGGTCTATATAAATTCCATCACCTTTGATCACATTTCTCAATATTTTTTAATTTTTCATAGTAATGAATTTTTAGATTCCATCATAGATGGGGTCATAGTTCACCATATAATCTACTATCATTTATGTTTGTATGCATAACAAAGCTAGAGGCGCATTGATCAAGTCTTGTAATGATTATCTCATAGAATCTCACTCGATCATTTTCCATATTATTTTGTAATAGTAATTATTTAACCATTTTCATTCACATCAAAGTTGGGGAATATTTTTTGAAATAGATTTCCATGAACACATTCCACTACATAATATTAATATCCCTTCTTAAATTATTGATTTTAATCAGGTTCCACTACTTATCATCTTCTACTTCTATGAGGTATATATCCATCCTTAATGTCTCTTGTTCTGAACGATGGAGTAGAGAAGAGAAAGTGTTTATAGAGATGACCCATTTTTACTAATCGATGGGCTAGTAGATCCACTAAATTATGATGGTCATTAACTCGTAAAAGATTCAATGGATAATTTTTCTTGTCAAGGATAAATTATTCACCCGATATGGTTCAAGTTATTGTTCATAAATCAAGTTAGTAGATTCATGAACATAATAAAGTATACTATTTCATCGTCAATAATAATATCATTAGTTAATTTTTATTCATGATCCTTAGTAAAGTGGTTCTTTCCGTTTCCTATCATTTTTTCTAAAATTATAAAACCTTGATGATAAATTTTTTACTTTGAGGAATGTTATAATTCTAATAGGAATTTATTTCCGAAAACATCTTTCATAATTATTTTATTAATCACTTCTAATAACATTTACATTTTATAAGTACTTCATAATGGTTCATAAAAATCATGTGATTAACCAGAAATATCCCCATGGTGTGTCAAACTAGGTGTGAAGGATAGTTAATTATCACACACTAGTTACCAATATTTTCTGGATTAATGTAGTGTTTTGGGTTGTTACTCTTAGGTATATCTACATCAGAGCCATGTACACATGTATTACCTACACAAGAGTGTATTTCTTAAAAACCACATACTTAATATTTACCAAAAATACAATAATGATTTTCTATATTTATTTTTCTTCCAATGAATATTTCCAACCATTCTCAATTCCAAATTTTTATAAATTACTAAACTATTCATTGTTACCAAATATGGAATACCACACTTTTATAACATAAATTTATACTATGTGGTACAAACAATGGTTCTCATAATGTTTACATCCATGGAATTAAGGTAATTAATACACAAATAAACAAAACATTCATAAAATTCCACATGAAATAAATATTCATGGGATCACCTTGAGTTACTTTTTTGACATATCATATCATTGGGACATACATAAATGGAATAGGGAGATAATGAATCCCAATAAGGTAATGATAAAGTGAGACAAAACCGAGAGATCATGACACATATCAACATGAACATGATGAAAAAATTAAGGCTTGGAAAAGAGACAAAACAATAACATGAATCATAACATAGAAATTTTACTTAAAATTTTTATTGATGATTTCATAAGAATATCACCATAGTTGTCCATCATGTTTTCATAAATGAAAAATTACCAAGGTTATTCACCAAGGTATCATAAAGTATGACTTATACAAACGATAAATTTTTTAACCAATGCATCAGAGAACTATTTGGACATGAACATCATATTTGTTAATTAATTTTATTCAAATATATCATTATAAATCATTTAATTAATAACACATGGAGAATAAAGAATGGGTTTCTTATCAAAATCATAGAATAAAATATTCTTAAAAGACATTAGAATTATGTAATTTTTATCCCATGAAAGAAAATGTGGGTTTCATATTTGTAAATAAAAAAAATAAACAATTAATTTTTAAATCTAGTTGAATACTCATTTAAAATAAAATAGTCTTGGGTATTCCAAAAAGGAATAGATATTTTCACAGGTAAAAGAGGGAATTTTGAGAAGAAAATTTGGTAATAGGATGGGTATAAAACATAGTTTAGAAAATGGTAAAATGATTGGGGAACATGTTATCCAATTTAAAAAGGCGATTGTTATTGTAATTTTATAATGTATAGTTTAAAAAAGAAATTATTTTGTTATTTAGAAGATATACCAATAGGTAACATTATTGTTAAAGAGAAGTGAATATTTTCACATTAACTTGAACAGTTGTTCCCAAAAATGAGGATGAAACCTTTGGGGCTTCAGGAAACCACTGCAGTATAGTTGGGATGAAAAATCAGTAGAACATAGTGTAATATATATTGTGAGATAATGAAAAAGGTTTAACGGGTGGGTATTTATATGATAAATGGATAAATTATTAACTAATTTTAAAATAAATGTCTTAAAAATCGAGGTTGTGGAAAATGGAAACCGATCAGCTAACCCAAGGTTTTTTATCATGGTTTTGGAAATTTGGGTCACTTTTTGAAATATTTTAATCTAATAGAACAAAAAAAATTAATACCTCTTTTTGGATGGAAAATTAATGATTCTAAAAAGTAATTTTTTAATGTTAAATTTTCTTTCTTAGACTTTGGAATATCACTATTACATTTAGTAATTAGTTGATATCTATTAAAATACATAATATTAATAATATTAAATTTTTTAGGTCTCGGATTGTTTTTAATTAATTATTATATCATTATTACATTAATATGAGTTCAAAAAATATAAAAAAAACTAAAAACTATTTTTTTACTATCAATGTAAAAAAGAAGTATTTTTAAAAAATTATAATAAATTCAATATAATATAGTTTCTAAGTATGGATTTTCAATATAATATTATATTTTTCCAGAATAATTAACTAAATATTATAATTCTAAATTTTAAATATAAAAATCCATATTTATTTAAAAATACAAATTTATGAACCATAAAATTTCATAAACTTATAAAATATTCACTATTCTATTATGAAATTATTTTATAATTTATATTTAGGAGATATTATTTTGAATTAATAAACTATTAAAACAATTATTACTCATAATACTTGAGTTTATTAAAAAAATTACAAATTTTCTAGGATAATATAATTTTGTTTTATTTTAATTCAAAAACAAATTAATCAAATTCATATTTATTTAACAATTATTTTATTAATAAATATTATTATTAAATAGAATTGAAAAAATGATTGTTTTATTTATATAATGAAAAATTAAATTTAAGTGGATAATTACTAGAAACATAACCCCTTATTACACATGTGTATGCTATAAGGGCGGCATGTACGATGGTCATAGTTTCATGGGGTGAATCAGCAAAAATTTATTTAATTGTAATCCCCACAATCTTGAACTTCTCCTATATGAGATTTCATTCGTGATTTACATGTAGAATATATAGATGAGATTGGTTAAGGGTGATCCATAGTGATGATTCGTCCCTCAAATGTTTCGACAAATGGAATTCAAATGACATTACTCTATTGGTTGAGGCCATCGATTCTACATTCTGTAAAAATTTTCATTTTTGATTACTACTTATAAACACTAACTATAATGGTAAATTTATTAAACAAGGTAATAATTTAAAATTTTCATAATGATCATTGGTTGTACATGACCATTTTTCATAATGCTCAAACCCCAATGCCCATATTTTCATTTTCACCCTATAAAAAACATTATTATTTCACTAAAAATGAAAACAAATCTACTTAATGTTATAATTTCATTTTCATAAGATGTGGATTGGAATTATAATATTTTTTATTATTATTATAGGAAATTATAGGGTTATTATAATTATATCAGATAAGTATCATCCTAATTTTCCAAGTACATCTTCTCTATTTTATATTTTTTTGTGTTTTTCTAATGCTTTCCATTTGAATTTTCTATAAATATGATTAATGTAATGGCCATTGTTAATGAGGTAAAAAAAATTTGGTCTCTTTTTATTGTGTGCATATATTATGATATATAATGTATAAAAACATTTCTTCATGAAAAATATTTTTTAAAATTTTTTGGTCATTTCACCCTCCCTCCATATATACTGAAATAATGTGAGAAACAATATGACACATGAGTCCCACCTCTAATAGCCCATAGGTTTTGGACTACCACCATGGGTGTAATACTATAAATATGAGAGAAATTAATATAAAATATATATGTATTATAAGGAGATAGGATTAATCCACCAAAAAAACACCATCCTCCTCCAATGGCCTGAAGGCCTTCATTTTTATTGATTTTTGACAATCCACCATTTAAGGGGTGAGGTGGAACCCTTACAAGGCTCGTAGGTGTAAGTATTACATGGCCCATAGGCCATAAAGGAATTCGTTGCCCATAGACTTCAAACATTACATAAAACCCAAAATAACTACTTGGAACTGCTCATACCCAACATCTTCATCGTGAAATCAGCTCACCACCTTCCCATGACTGTTCGTATAGGCTTTACCATGGATTCACAGGCTTGTATCGATGGAAAGTGCCATACAATCTAATTCTTGTAGTCTGTTTAGCTTCAACTATGGTGAAAGCTCCTTGCCCATCCTTCTTCTGGAGCTTGTTACTTGTAGGTTGTCTGGTCTACATCTGCACCTAAGGTGGACCAAAGGCCTTAAGGTGGCCTGAAGCCCATGAGGTGGCCTAATGGCCTTACTGACCCAAATACCTGGGTGGACCGAAGGCCTTAAAGGACTCAGGGACCAAATCAGTGGCCCGAAGTCCCAAACAGAGGAATAGTACCGGCTTCTACAATGCATTTATAAATAAATTAGTTATAGATAAAAGTATCCAATGTAAAACTCCAAAATTAATAGCTAATACAGAAACACATTTCATCTACAAGGGTTGATGCTAGTAATATCCATCAGTGATGACATAGTCCTCATAAAAAATAATTTTTTATAAATATATTTATAATAAAATTATAATTATTAGTGTAAACAAATTATACCATGCACATGAGAAAGATGTTTACTAATGCATGGGTGAAAAAAAATATAACCAAAAGTCAACTAAAATGGTTTTCTAACAAATCCCATCCTATAAAATGTATATTCAACAAATAATACACCCAAATATAGTTACATATTATGAAGAATATTGATAAATAGTTCCCCAAAAAAGTTTCCCACTGATTATCCGATCTCACAACCCAACAACATATGTAATGCTGATCTAAATGTTTCCATATAGCATCAAATCGAATATCATCCCATATAATTGCACCCATACACAACCAGACCATCAAAACCCATCCATTTCCATAACTACCATTATAGGGTATCATGAATATGAAGGAAAAAACCTCGTTCCCTCATATTACCATGCACGACCTCCACCATAAAAAAATCATCACCTCAATTATAAACACTTGATTCCTCACATCACACATTTTTCTAAAGACACAACGGCCCTCACCGTACATTGAAACAAAACAATATACATTGGACATCTAGGTGTTACTTCCTATGCGCATACTTATAATAGGTATGAGGGATCTTGGAAAACCAGGATGTCATCCATCCATCCTCACCACTGTGATGTAGGAAAAAACACCCCTAACGAAATTGGGTTTTAGTACTAGATGATTGATATGGGTGGGGTTGTATATAGAATAATAAGAAAATAAAATTCATATATATATATATATATTTCATACAAGACCACTCTATATGTTCAAAGACAAGGTAGTAAAAAAACTCACAGTGACCTAACATCACCTTAAAAAACCCTCCACTTTTGAAGCCAACATTTCATACACAACACCGCATGACTATATACAGGCCACAAACCACAAGCTACATCCATATTTCATGCTTTAATTCACCATTTATCTGTTTTATGAATTTTTTTTTTCCGGATCGATATATTTCAGATAGAAAACATATTCATATATCTATTAAATAGGTTCATATTTAATCATTGGTGTTTTGAAAAACACAGTCCATCATAGATTCATGCATTAACCATAACCATTTCAAATAATTACCATGTATTTCATCTAATTACTACTTTAGAAACTAGTGAAACCCATCACATAACAACAATAGAAAACCCACTTAATCATTCCAACAAAACCACAAAAGAACCATCATTGCAACAACTTCTTCGTCGTCATAACATACATATAACCATAAGTTTCCATCTCAACATACCCACAACAAGACTTCACAACCAATCACACATGAATGCATCACAACTATTTCAAATGGTGTCACAAATTATTCAACATAATCATGATGGAGAATATTGTCAATTCAAATTCACTTTTATGCGTACTCTTACAGAAGAAAAATTTTCCCAGGGAATCCTCTTAATAAACTAGATATAAATGAGAATCCAAAATTTCATTTAGGATGACAAAAATTGATCAAAATAATAGTGGTTTCCTAAAATAGCAATAAATCAGAATAAAATACCACCAATAACTATGATTTTTTATATGGTGTTGTCCCATATATATAAAAATATCAATAATATTATTATAGTTGTAATAACATAAAATTCCACTCCATTCACCTTCAATTTAATTAAACGGTTTATTTTATCATTATTATGATGGATGAAACAATCATCCCATAGAAAAATAGAATAAACCACCCTCCCACATGATACATTGGATTTTGAATGAAGTTTTTCACTACATTGAAAAAATATCCCTTAAACAATTTTCTGAACTAAAACAAGGGCTTACCTATAAAGCCGAAAACCACGGAACCTGAACAAATTAGAGAAATATAATTCCATGTAATCAATTAAGAAGGATCTGAAACCTACCATCTCAAGATAAATAAATTAGTAAAGTTCATCACATTAAAATGTATTGATTCAAAACAATCAGAACTATATATGGTTTTAATTTTACCATTAATGGCATATCTCAAAAAATTTACATGTTATATACATTCAAATGACTGCAGAAATTTATAAAATTGGTGTTAAAATTATCATCATATAAAAAAATTATTCAATTATTTAGTATTTAAAAACATTTTTATTCAAAAAATATGTCAAAAATGGAAAAAATGATTTTTTTAAATTTTTAGTCCACTATAGTGATCTATATCCATTACCTACCATTAATTATTTACCAACATAAATCGACCATTAGTGATATATCTCTAGTGATATACCATCACGGATTTTCCACCAGTGATATACCATTATTTATCTACTTTAAGTTATCTACCGAAAGTGATCTACCTTATGTGACCTATATACAATGATCTATAGTTAGTGATCTACCTCCAGTGATCTACGTCCAGTGATCTACGTCAACTAATCTACCATAAGTGATATACCATCATTGCTCTATCTTTAGTGATCTACCCTTAGTGGTCTTACTTAGATGATCTTCCACTAGTGATATACAACTATGATCGACATTAATCCTTTAAAACACCCATTTCATACCCGAACATATATAAAATCATCCATTCCTCCAATAATCACCTATAGACATTCCTTGGAGACCGAAAACATCATATTTCCCATAATGTAAAAGGATGGATGGTCTGGTCTGTTACATTATATACAATTATTTTATTAAAATGCATAAATTTCACTTTTATTTGGTAATTAATGTGGGGTTTACTGTTTATTTTATTTGAACCAATATTTCATTAAGAAACATCATTTAAGTCCCTAGTCATTAATACTGATCCTATCTCACCATTTAGATCTTGAAAATCTCTCTTATGAGTAAATTATTTTGTAAACTAATTTAAATTATAATCTTAATATAATCCAATGATTTATTAATAAAATTTTAATCCATGTTTTACTTTTTACCAAATGGTTTAAATTTAATCATTCTATCATTTTCCAAACAAGGTGAATTTTTGACTTTTTTAAAAAAGTGTGTAAATTATGATTTCTTTAAATTATACAAAATCTTCATAATATTCCTCCATCAAGACCAATCAATTTATTTGTGGTTAATTGTTATGGTTATAATTTCATTTTTAATAAAAAGTTTTCTATATTTTGGATATTGTTCTATTTTGAAGACGTAAAATCATAGTGAAATGGGTATTTTTCCCCATAAAAGTTTTGAATCATCATATAGTACTTGAATTAATCAAGGAAGAAAAAAATTGGTTCTATGTATTGACCTAGAAATTCTTGTGGATTTTTTTTAACACATGGGATTTTTATGAGTCTGTGAAAATTTACGGCGCTTGATTCTGAGGCCTGGTGTGCCCATAATCTATTTCTGAAATATTAATCAGGTGTGTTCAGTAAACCTAGAAGCAGGGTTTTATAACATTTAAACCTGTGGTCAGAACTGAAATCTGAGAGCACTGTTGAAATCACAAAGCTGATATTCACTTAAGAAGACATTCACCTCGACGACAATTGGTCGAGAATGAAAGTTATTTTTTGATTTTTTAAAATAAAGTTTAAATAAAAATAAAGGTGTAGATTATTTTTATTTTTGTGGTTAAAACCTCCAAGAGTTTGTTAGAGGCCAGGGCCACCACACCATAACCTCACATGAGAGGTTATGGTGGTGGGGCCCACCCTCACATAACCTCCCTTGGGAGGATATTTTCGGTGGGGACCACCAGGGCTTGTAACCCCTTGTAACCCACCATTTAAGTGGAGAAACCATTAAACATCCATTTGTTTAATTTTTTCTAACTCCCTTCACTTAATTGAAACTCTCCACCTCCCCTAATATTGAATTTGATGCAACTCCACCACATTAATTAAACGAGTTGTCTCATTTTATTAAACACAACAATTTGAATTATTGTTCTAAAAAATAATAGACATCTTCTTCTATTATTTTTCCCTTGGCATTTTGGAAGTGCTTGGGGAGGAGAAGAACTCTCCAATGATGAACTCTTGAAGGAAGAATGCTCTCCCTTCAAAGAACGACCCCCTCAGAACTACATCTTTAGACCCCTTAGAAGTGGGACGTGTTTGTCTACCACAGATCGATGACCATTTTCCGCGACATCGACAAACGATGAATGACGAAGCTAAGGTTGGGGGTTTACCATGTGATTTATTCCATTTCTTTTATCATCATTGTTTGAAAAGAAATCATTGCATGGTTGTAAAAAATTGCCAGTCATCTTTCCTATTTTTGATTAACCAATTGTTATCTCTTTTAACGCAGAGGATGCGGACTGTCCTAACTTGGCCCGACATCCTCCGTTGATTGTTATCTTTTGTGGTGTTCTACAGCAAGGCGATGAGGCGACGACGCCGAAGGAGACAATGACGAAGGTCACTCTACCTGCGGCCTTGGAAAATCGCACCGCCCCCACAGTGCACCGGTGCACCCGACCGAACACCGCGCACCCCACGACGCCCGAACCGCATACATATGGCCACCCGACGCCCTGCCCGGTGTGCGCCCTGGCTGGACCCGCGGTCTGCCCGGCCCACCGGCACCCTGCCCGCGCCCCTACGCGCTGCCCTGCGACCTTACTGGCCCAGCCGGCACCCTTCCCGGCACCCCCGCCCACCACCAGCTCCCCGGTGTGTTTCCCCGCGGACTGCCCAGCCCGCCGACCCCCTGCACGCGCCTCTGCGCGCTGCCCCCGGCCGGCCCAACTGAGCCGGAGCCCTGCCCTTCACCCCCGCTTGCTGCCCGTGCCCCGGAGTGCCGCCTCGCGGCCTGCCCATCCCGCCGACACCCTGCCCGCACCCCTGCGCGCTGCCCCGCGGCCTACCCGGACCAGCCGGTGCCAAGCCCGGTGCCCCCACGCGCTACCTGGAGCCCCTGTGTGTTTCCTGCGCCCCTGCGCGCTCCCCCACGCGCTGCCCGACACTCCTCCACCCTGCCATGCGCCCTCACTACATCCTGGATCCCTCTTCGACACCTTGATGAGCCGGGGTCCCAACCCCTTGGTGGTTCCATGGCCGAGTCGTGCCAGGATGCACCCTAACAATGCTCCGAGCCAAACTGGTCCCGAGCCCGGGCCGAACCGCCATCGCGGTCTGTTCGGTCGGGCCTATCGGACCGGGCCAAAATGTAGCGGGCTGATACAACCAAAGGGCTGGGTCAGACCCCTCGAGTCTGACTAGGCCGACCTGGACCGGGTCGGCCCAGACTGGATTAGGCCTCGTCGGTCCAACTAGGTCGGACCGGACCCAGGCCCATTACTGAACCTTTACCTTCTTGGGAAATATCTTTGGCAGCGGACATCTGTTTGGCGAACCGTCAGCGGCGCCGGTAATCATGGAGCGAAGCCATCCCTTTGAGAATACACCACTGGAGATCAGGGTATATTTCAGATACGGTCATGATGGATCATACACGAATCCAACTAGGCCCCTAGGACTAAAAAGCTTATAACTCACAGACCCGACATCTGATTGACATTCCGTCTATTGCGTTGACACCTCTATGACAAGGCAGAAGCTTGAGATACATCTACGTCGGACTTCATGACAGTTGGATTATCTACTTGTAGCTCATGGAGCGGACCCTCCCGGAGACGAGTGAGCAGAGTACAGAGACATAAAATCTGGCTGAGACCTGATGACTTCTTGACCGTTTCGACTCAGAGTGATTCGACTAGCACAGTGGGGAGATCCTGGTACTTGGAGGCAGACCCATGGTGAAGGGGCACCTGGTAGTTGGCAGCAGGCTCATGGTACTCGATAGGAGGAGTACCTCTGCTGGCTAGCAGGGGAGTGCCTAGTAGTTGGCGGCAGACCCAGAATGGGGAATGCCTCTGTGTGAGCGCAGCAGGCCCACAGTACTCAACAGGAGGAGAACCTCAGAAGTCCAAGGTTAGTGGGAAGTGCTTGGTATTTGGAAGTAGGCCCACTATACTCGACAGAGGAGGAGTTCTCCAGCATTCGTGGTTTCGAAAATGTGAATAAAAATCCTGGTTGAGCTGATTCAATGACTTTTGTGTTTTCCCCATGATTGAGATGGGTTGCTAGATAACTTTGGTATATGTATGGGAATATACCTAATTAATTGCTATACCTTGATTTCATACATTGTGTTTTATCTTTGTTATATTTTGTGAGACATTGAAGGTCTCGGGGTCCCTAATGAGTATCGTTATACTCACCCCTGCATGGGCTATTTCTGCATCTCATTGTGTTGGATGCAGACGACGGACAGCGCTGACGGAGGCAGAGTGTACGAGGACTGGACTATACGTGGAGGTGGACCACATGATGAGTCGATACACGGAGGAGCCAGACAGACATGGAGCACTGAGGAGGCTATCTGTACCTACCTTCAAGTAGGGTTTCACGGTGGAAATTCTTGATATTGTTTACCTTCTCTCAGTTGTACTTATAATTTTCAGTTTCCTTGTACTTTACAGTTTGTCTTGTACTTTCAGGCCCCTATGATTTCAGCCCTCCTTTTTGTATACAGTTTTACTTACTATTTTGATTCTAGTTGTATACTCTTATGTGTTTATTTACAAGTATAAAGGTAATTCCTTCCTAGCTTAGGGATTTACGCCTTTGGTGGTAGTTTCCAACCCCTAGCCTATGGAAGGCGGTCTTGGGGTAGTCATGATACGAGCCCTAGGTGACAGGTCATGAAAAATTGGTATCAGAGGAGTCGGTTCTACCAAAAATATTAAGACTCTGATCTTTCTTTTATGTGAAACAATAGTGTTATGGGTATCAAGTGTGTTTTTTAGTTCAGGGACTCCAGTGTTGGTGCGGTGGCCGAAGTATCAATACACATGGACCATGACTACTGATCTCGGACTCAACACATGAAAACACTGATTGTGTGTGTGTTTTCAAATGTTTTCTTTAAGTCATCTCAACCTGGTAATCTCACCATGTATAAATATTTTGACTGTGTTGCTTCTGTTCAGGATGTCTCAACGCAGTTATCCAGTTAGAGTTCAAAGAGAGTACACAATGATGGCCCACCAAGCAATGAGGCTCCTTTACATGGCTCTCATATTATGTTTTCACCTTCAGGTGGTGTACCAGCAACCCCACCACCTTTAGGGAAGCAGATATCACCAGTCGCACTGGCGGATGGTGCACGCCGACTGAGCGTGTTGTATGAGTTCCAGCGGTAGAGGCCTCCGAGGTTACGAGGCGAGACAGATTCCCAAGGAGCACAGGATTGGCTAGAGGTGATTGCTAGAGTTCTCCACCTATTTGAGACACCGGTAGAGTAGATAGTGATCTTAGCTGCTAGTGTTTTCCAGCATGTGACCATTAGTTTTTGTCTGCATAGTCATGAGGCTTCGATACGTGGACCGTTTCCCGAGATTGTACCTTCTGGAGGTGTGTTATATATATATCATTGTCAGTTGGTTAGCAGTTACAACTGGCGATATCGTTAGATGACAAATTGTAGGCTTAGTGCCTTATATGTGTTTCTGCATCAGATACACCTCAGGTTCTGAGGCGAACCCGACTTAGAGGCGGCTGGGGACTGGGCTGAGGAGGTGGCTGAGAGTTATTTAGAGTTTGTACAACTTCTTTAGGACGACTTGTCAGTATCTGAGTATTCATTGAGGCATACCGAACATTCCCAATACTCGATGAATAAAATACAACCGGTGCTTTAGGTATCGGACTACCGAGTGAGGTGTCTTTTAGGACATCTAAGCCAGAACCTTTTGTCTAGTTGCTAGAGAGAACCTTTGCGGTTGAATGTTCTTTGGAAGAGCGGATACATCCAGTGAATGTTAGCAGTGGGAAAGCATGAAACTGGAACCAGTCTCAGAGACTTGAGCGTGTAAAATGTTTTGAGAAGAGGAAGTGTTAAGGATAGATGAATCTACAGGACAACAGACATGGAAGTAGAGCTAGGAGAGTAGCATGAGTTTGTGTACATTTCGACATGTTACAACCACCCACCTTTGTAGTCCCTGCCAGGATCAGAGAGCCAGAGGGTAGGGAAATGGAGTGGTTACATGTGGTAATGGAGTGTGACCCAATGTATTTAGGAATGATTTGAGGCAAAGTCTGTATCTACTACTAGTTGTTGTATCAATAGACATAGGTACCAATCATTCCTTCCTTTCACGAATTGTGTCCCAGACCTAGAGTTTCAGGTTAAACCATTTTCTTGATCCTCTCATCTGGAGATAACTTTGAGAAGAGACTTGACAATAACACTTATGCTGACGGTGTGATCTGACCATTAAGGTGAGTGTTTTGGCTGGAACCAATTTGTGGTAGCATCAAGGGCTTACAATGTTAGTTTTGGTATGGACTGGGCATCCAGAATTCATACACAAATTGACTGTATTAGGAAAAAAGGTTGTAGATTATCTACAATGTATGGATGGGGTTATACATAGTTGGGGAAAAAGGAATCATCGGTAGCATAGGTTAAACACATGCGTAAGAGGGTGCATCCGATCACTCTTGAGTTGGCCAACCTTACCCTCGTGGTAGCATGAGTTTTGAGTTTTTAGTTCCAAAAAGGAATGTCAGAATATGGGGACATATTTTTAAAAGTAGTATCCAGGATTACCCCCCAAACGGGGAGGCGTGTCTGCTTTGGCTGGATACGACCGGGGGTTCATTCAAAACATCTCAAGAGTAGCAGCACCACTATCTGCCTTGACAAATAAAGGGAAACCCTTCGTGTGGTCAGAGAGATTCTAGTAGAGCTTTCTAGAGCTGGGGTAGAGGCTGAATAGTGCTGCCACCTTGAGGCTTCCAGAGGAAGTCGTAGGGTACGTAGTCCACTGCGACGCATCAGGGACCAGACTCAGGTGTGTCTTGATATAGGAGAGAGTAGTGATCACATATGATTCTCAGTAGCTGAGAAAACATGAACAGAACTATGCTACCCATGACCTGGAGTTAGAAGAAGTGGACTTCTCCTTGAAGTTGTGGCAACACTATCTTTTGGGTGAACGTTTTACGGTGTACTTCGATTACAAGAGTCTCGGGTATAAATTCTCTCAGAAGGACCTGACCCTGAGACATCAATGGTGGCTTGAGTTACTCTAGGACTATGACTTTGTGATAGTCTATACTCTTGGGAAGGGGAAAATTGTTGCAGATGCACTCAACGGGAGGTCTGGTATACATCTGCTAGGTGAGGAGATAGAGAAGCTGGCTACTTTAAAGATAATCATCATAGATATAGATGATGTTGTCTTCCTTCAGTCTCTTACAATCACTCCCTCACTTCTTTAGTGAGTCCGGGAGGCACAACGTGGGGATGCTAATTTTGAGACATGAAGTGCTCAGATATCCACAGGGAAGGCACCTAATGGATTTTCTGATGGTGGGGAGCACTTCATCCTCTTCAGAGGATGTACCATGGTACCAGTGTCAGTTAAGGAGAAAGTGTTGAGGGAGTTTGACACATCACCTTCAGCGGTGCATCTAGGAGTGGTGAAGATGTACCAAGACCTTCGATGATAGCACTGGTGGACAGGTATGAAGAAAGAAGTAGTGGAGTTTGACGCTCGGTGCATCACTTTTCAGTAATTGAAGGAAGAGCATGAGGGAATAGCAGGCTTGGTTCAGCCTTTAGAGCTCCCAGAGTGGATGTGGGATGGGATATCCATGGACATCATGATGGGTCTTCCACGTACATCTAGGGGTCACGACTCGATTTAGGTGATCGTCGACCGACTAACCTAGTCAGTCCACTTCCTACCGATTAGAGATCAGGGCTCAGTAGAGAGATTGGGATGCCTCTATGTGTAAGAGATTGTACGTTTACCTGGAGTAGCTTCTTCTATTGTCTCCAACATTGATGCATGCATTACTTCCCGACTATAGAATGGGTTGTCGAAAGCTTTCAGGATAGAGCTTCGTCTGAGCACCGCCTTCCATCCTCAGGCGGATGGCCAGACTGAGCAGACCATTCGAAATCTCGAGGACATGCTTCGTGCTTGTGTCCTCGACATCATTTTCAGCTGGGAGGCCCAATTACCTTAGGTGGAGTTTTTCTATAACAATTGCTATCACTCTACCATTGAGATGGAACCTTTCGAGGCATTGTATGGACGAACTTGTAGATCACCCTTATGCTTGCCAGACCCTGGGGAGTCAGCACTAGTAGGACCAGAGATTGTATGAGCTACCACGGAGAAGGTGCAGATTATCCAAGAGTGGATAAAGACTACAGAGTGTAGACATAATTCGTATGCTGACAGGATACAGAGACCTCTGGGGTTCACGGATAGTGACCACGTCTTTCTACGGGTATCACCTCGACTAGGTCTGTGGAGATTTGGCAGAGGTGGCAACTTATCTCATCGACTCATCAGACCTTTCCAGGTCCTCATCAGAGTATGCAAGATGGCTTACCACTTAGCTCTTCCACCTCAGTTGCACTGGGTGGACGTCCTCTTCCATGTTTCTCATCTGAGGAGATACATGCACAAACCTTCCCACATCATCAACCATGGAGATCTAGACATTAATGATGGGGGGACCTTTACGGAGGGCCCATTGGAGATTTAGCATCGATATGAGTGGGTCCTATGTGGACGGTCGATACCTCTGGTGCGCATTCACTTGTAGCATCGGAACCTCCAGGAGGGCACATGGGAGTGGGAGGCGCATATTCGTGCTTAGTACGCCCATTTATTCCCTTAGTCTGAGTTTTAGATTATGAGGAAGTAAAGTCCTGAGGTGGGGATAATGTATGGACCCAGAAATTCATGTGGAATTGTTTTTAATAAATGAGATTTTTACGAGTCCATTAAAATTTACGGCGCTTGATTCCGAGGCCCGGTGTGCCCATAATCAATTGCTGAAGTTTTGTTCAAGTACGTTTAGTAAACGTACAAGAGGGTTTTTATAACTTTTGAAAAAGTGCTCGGAACTGAAATCTGAGGGCACCATTGAACTCGCAGTGTCAGTATTCTCTTAATAATACATTAACCTCGACAACAGTTGGTCGAGAATGAATGTTAGTTTTTGAGTTTTTTTAAAAAAAATTAAATAAAAATAAGTGTGTAGATTATTTATATTTTGATGGTTAAAACCACTAAGAGATGGTTAGAGGTGGGGGATCCCACACCATAACATCCCATGAGAGGATATGGTGGTGGGTCCCACCCGCACATAACCTCCCTTAGGAGGATCATTTTGGTGGGGACCACCTAGGCTTGTAACCCATTGGAACCCCCCATTAAATAGAAAAATCTTTAAACTTCACTTTGTTTAATTTTTGCTAACCCTCTTCACTTAATTGAAACTCTCCACCTCCCCTAATTTTCAATTTAAGACAACTACAAATCATTAATTAAACGAGTTTTATCACTTAATTAAACACAAAAATTTGAATTGTTGTGCCAAAAAACAATAGACATCTTCTTCTATTATTTTTCCCTTGTCATTTAGGTGGGGCATGAGGAGGAGAAGAACTCTCCAATGAAGAACTCTTGAAGGATGAACGCTTACCCTATGAAGAACGACCCCCTCTGACCTTCTTCCACGGACCCCTTTGAAGTGGGACGTGTTCGTCTACCATGGATCGACGACCATCTTTTTGTGACGTCAACGAACAATGAACGACGAAGCTAAGGTAGGGGGTCTACCTTCTGCTTTATTCCTTTTTATTTATAATCATAGTTTGAAAAGAAATCTATCCATGGTTGTAAATAATTGTCATTCATCTTTCCTGTTTTTGATTAACCAATTATTATCGCTCTAAATGCGGAGGATGCGGGTCGACCTAACATGGCCGACATCCTACGTCGATTCCTCTCTCTTGTGGAATTCTACGGCAAGGTGATGATGTGACGACCCCGAAGGAAGAAACAACTAAGGTCGCACTCCCCACTACCTCCATGAATCGTGTCGGCCCCGCGGTGCATCGTTGCTCCTGGCCGAACACCGCCGGCCGCTGGCTGCCCTACCTACCGACCCGTGGCCTCCCGGCACCATGCCCGGCGCACGCCCCAGCCGAGCTCGTGACCTTCTCTACACCCCGGTGCGCTGCCCCGCGGACACCTCGGCTCGCCCGCACCCTACCCGCGCCCCTGCGTGCTGCCCCGCGACCTACCCGGATCATCCAGGGCCCTACCTGGCACCCCCGCATGCTGCCCACACCCCGTCATGATGCCCCGCAGCCTGCCCAGCCCACCGCCACCATGCCCGTGCCCATGCGCGCTGCCCCGCAGCATCCCCGACTCAGCCGGCGCCCTGCCTTGCGCCCCCGCACGCTACCCACACCCAGAAGTGCTGCTCTGCGACATATCGGGCCCGCTTGCCCCCATCTCGCACCCCTGTGCGCTGCCCCGCGGCCTGCCCACCACAGACGACGCCCTGTGCAGAGCCCTTGCGCGCTACCCGGCGCCCCCGCTCGCTGCCCGCGCCCCTGTGCGCTGCCCCGTGCGCAGCCCAGTTCCCCTGCGTGCTATCAGGCACCCCCGTGGCCTCTCGTCTCCCTCGCGGCCACCTGGCCGGGCCGGTTTCCCGACCCCCCTCGTGGCGCCCTGGCTGAACCGGCCCAACCGTGACCTCCGGGCCTTGCCGTGCCGGGCTGTAACACCCCAAGATTTTATGAGAATTTATTTTTAATCTCATTGATGTCTTGTATGATACACCAAGATTAACTTGCGTTATACACAACACCATATTAGCTTGATGTATACGCAAACATTATTCTAGTCTTGTGTTTCACGCCAAAGCAAGCTTCCTCGATAGCGTGTGTTATACACTATACCGAGTTCACTAAATGAGATAGTAATATAATATTATTATGAACTAGTTGTTATGAATAGTAATACCCAATTTTTGAAATTTTATAAATCTTATCTTTCGAAATGGACTTCATTTTTTGATTCGGAATATCAAGATTAGACTAGGGTGAAGTTTTTGTATTTTTCTGAAAACTTTCAATTTTTGATGAATAGTGAAAACACTGGGTTACTATTTAAATACTGAGTTTTTATTTAAATAATTATTTATTTCATTTAAATTTATTTTATTAAATAATTGTTAAATAATACCTATATATATTCAATGTAATTCATTAGAGTTAGGTTGGAATAATTTTAGATATATAAAAATTTTGTTGAACTTTTCACCGTCTTTTATCCATCTCCTAAGAGAATTTTCAAAATCACATAAAACATAATTTTACCAATTTTGTGAGTAGAATTTCAAAAATATGAGAGAAAAGATTAATATCAATGAGTAAAATGTTGTTCAATTAGATAAAAATAATTTTTTGTGAGTAGTGACTTTTTTACTTTTATTTACCACGGTTAAAAGTAAATAGGGAAATTAAGGGTAACAATGATATTAATATTACCCTAACTCATGTACTAATTCTACTGGACAAGTGTATCTTGACCAAAAACAATATTAGGAGAAAATATTATCATTTAGGTCCACTTGGATTAGATTAGGACATTTATTATTATTTAATTCAAAGAAGAGTTAAATGAGTTAAAATCAAAGTTTAATACCTAAATCATTTTGAATATTGGGTTTTTTATAAGATAAATTAGATTATAAATTTTAATTAGAAAGATAAAAATATTTCCTACATCATGGTATTTTATTTATAATTTTTATACATTGAATAATTTAATTTGTTTATCACACAATGGTGATACAATAATTACCTAAATAATGAAATATTAAAATAACGGATATCATAAATACCCAAATAAATGTAATTTGAGACTTTTTATGAATTACAATAATTTTATAGGTTAATATGACATGTTAGTATTGATTTAACTAACCTTTTTTGAATTAGTCATGCTTTTATGATTTTCACAAAAAGCAATTACCAAATTGTGTCAAAATTGACATAAAATAGTTTTAAAAACAAATATTATATTATTAATTGTTATTCTATTTTTAAAAATCTACGTCTCGGCCAAATGACATAGATGAGGTTATATATATTAATAATGAACCGCTTGGGGTTCGTTTGTATTGATATAGTAAGTTTATTAACCATATTGATTAAGAAAACAAGAAGACACGGTAAATGTTAAATTATTTAACTTAGAGTTAAATCTAAATGATAAGGTTAAAATAGTAACCTAAACTTGTCTAAAACATATTTCCTGAAAGGATTCCGACCCATCCCCACTTTAAATTTGAAATAAATCTATTTGGAACCATTATAAACTGAATATGACTTTATTATAAAATAATCTTTTAAGTTTTTCCTTAAGTACCCATCTTCTCCCTTATAAAAATGGCACCCCTTCCCTTTTCTCTGGACACATTTTTGATCTGTGAAGCTCGACCAAAACCTGCAAATTATTCTTCTAAACTACTATATTTATATCATAGAGGTCCTGGTCTTCTCAAAATACCAACTCTAGTGCCCTAAGATGAAGTTTAATGGAGGTGCGTCGAGGAAGAGGTAATCTCTTCTACCAACTCTTTCATGTTTCTTTTTTCTTCTACTTCCTCTTATTTAGTTGTTTCATTATAAAGTAATAAAATAATTATTAATTATATACTGATATTTTATTATATATATGAAACAACTCTATTTCACCTTCTATCCATCCTAAGGAAAACAAAATCACCGAGTGTGTGTACGAACAGAATACCATCTCCACGCCGTGTTGTATTTAGTTTTTCCACCACCACCTTAATTGGATGGGTATAATGTTGCAAAGAATAACGATATATGATTATTATAACATCATACTGATTCTACTATATTATATCATCCACACCAATTCCATTCAGTAAATATGGGAATGATATCATCGCTCGTGCGTACGTATGGATTACCGTCTCTACGACGCGATGAGATTCATTTTCCATGTTAACAATTCAAGAATGATTATAATGTATATATAATAAGTAATCATGAAATATATGACATAATAATGCTACTGGATTTATGTATATATATCTATATATATATATTTCGTCTACTTAATTCCATTCAATTCAATATGGAAACGAAAAATAGTGTTCATGCGTACGTACAGCTACCGTCTTCAAGAACGTTGTATTTCATTTTATTTATCTATCTATTATATACATATATATACTTAATATATATGATATATAAATCATGATTTAAATTCTTGATGTAAGTAAATCATGATATAAGTGATAATAATATCAATAACAACTTGTCCAAACATGTATGATAAATAAAACGATTTTTCCCAAAACACTACTTTAATATGGAATTTAAAAAATAACAGGTAATATAATGTCATAAGTGAACCATATATGAATTCATAACAATTAATATGATTCTATAATAAGTCAATGAAATTATTTAAATCATTATACAGGAGTTTCAGATACGTACGATGCAAATCATACCTAAGGTATTGGATAACCTTCCCAATCTCGTTTTTATCCGAGATTGTTTGTTCGTAAGTATTTACTGGGGTTATATTTATCATCAATCTCCATGTTTTCAAAAAATAATTTCATGTATGTTTAATTTAATTTTTAGAAATTTTTTACTTTTACTACATTGTATGTAAGGAATCATTATTTTGTTTTCCATACGAGGTACTTTTTGACTTTTCCGACAAAAGTACATGGAGAATGTTTTTTTAACATATACGACATGAACGGATTTTTACAGTTTCATAATGCCTTATTTTGATGAAGCTTACACTACAAGATTTAATTAATATTTTCAACAAAATACTTTTATTTTAAAATTTCATGGCATTTTGTGAAAAGAAAATGATTTTGAAGAAGAAAGGATATTTTCCTCAAGAATTCATTTCATGTTTTTTTATCAAAACTATTTTCCATATAAGATGACATTATTATGTATGTTTATGTTTCAAGTATAATCTATCTATTATTTACATGGTTTGATTTTTCTTATGTTGAAATGATATAAATTTCTTTTATATGGATTGTGTTATGATGGGATGATGTTTATGAAACCCATTTTGTTCGTTGGGTTATTATGATGGATGTATGTTTATTTTGTGGCACATGTTAGAATGATTTCAATATGAGATGGGTGTATAAAGACCCATACTTTACATACATTGTTAATACTTCAATATTGAAGAATAATTATTACAACATATAACAAAACCACGAAAGGACCGTATAGGTATAGGGTCTTTAGAAACTGGGAAACATAAACAACTGGTTCATAAAGCATAAACTTTGCCTCCCACTTATTTCTTCATATCTAGAGTCCCTTTTTGGCATATCCTACTTAATAACCTTCTTCCTGACCTGGGGAAAGAAAACATACAAAAAGGTGAGCTCAAATTCTCAGTAAGTGTAAACAAAAGAAATATCAATCACATCATATACACAAGCACATAACTTTTGGAAATCCTAACCTGCAAAAGAGATCATAATTTCATAACATGGGATAAATCATGGTAGTGAAATGTAATCACAATAATCATATCATAAAACATGAAACTTTGTGGAATACACACATAATCATAGAGAATCATTTCTTGTTAGTCAAGACTCATTTCCATGACTATCTTAGTGGACAAAGTCCCTTTCTGAACCGAGTCACCCTCGTTTCAGTCCTGTTTCACTGAACCGGTATAACCTACCGTTCCAGCCATGTCTATCTTATGAGATCTAAATTCTTTTCCCAATGTATTGGAGGGAGATATAGGTCCCACCCATCTCATAATGATACCATTCTTATGTGTGCCACAAAATCATAAATCGTACATCATTGCATAACCCATGTAATAAAAATGGGATTCTTAAACATTGTGACGTCATAAAA
The DNA here is from genome assembly GCA_963277665.1 of Viscum album. Taxonomy (NCBI): domain Eukaryota; kingdom Viridiplantae; phylum Streptophyta; class Magnoliopsida; order Santalales; family Viscaceae; genus Viscum; species Viscum album. Next base: position 706,644 of record CAUJRU010000072.1, read on the forward strand.
CAATTCATATAAGATAAAGAAATTCATTAAAATAATTCCATAACAACATAATAAAATCAATGTAATAAAAGGTATAAAAACATAACCCTTTATTATCTTAGATGGAAAATAATTTTGATAAAACACTTGAACTCCATTTTTGAGGAAAATATACTTTCTACTTCAAAAACACTTTTCCTTTCTTAACATGACAAACAATTATAAACTAAAAGAAGTTGATTAAAAATAAACTTGAAAAATTGTAAAGGAAGATTCTTGGAAATAATGTTTTAAAAATCCATTCATTCCATATATGTTAAAAAAACATTCTTCGTACTTTTTGTCGGAAAAGTCAAAAAGTACCTCGGACGAAAAACGAAAAAAGATTCCTTTCATATCTTTTACTAAAAACTCACCGAAGGGTAAAATAGGATTTAAAAAATTGTAGGTGAATGGAAATAATATTACATATTGAGGAAACATGGATATGGATGATAAAATACACCCCAGTAAATTCTGAAGTATAAACAATCTCAGATAAAAATTGAGATTGCGATATTTCCCTTACCTTAGGTCCGACTTGCTTTGTAAGTGTCCGAACCTCTTGTATAATGATTTAAATAATGTTATTGACTTATTCCAGAATCATACTTATTTTTATGATATCATATATGGTTATATTCTTAGCCTCTTAGTAGTAATATTTCACTGCTACTTGTTATTCGGGTGTTTATAACTTTTTGTTCTTATGCGTGTTTTGTCGAATAAATTATTATTCTCTTCTTTAGGTTATAGATACATCATTTCCAGAATGGTATTAGTGTAATATATATCATATTAATTCATTCAATTCATTTATATTATCATTATGAAATGAAGATCATGTAGAACGAGTCGCATCACATCGTGGAGACGGTATTCCGTACGTACGCACGAGTGATGATATCGTTCCTAGGATCGTGGAATTGTATTGGAGTATATGTATACTATCTCAGATTCAATATCACTTTATAATAGTCATATATAGTCATTATTTACACCATTATACCCATCCAAGTAAGGTGGTGGTGGAAAGTAGATTACACCACAGCGTGGAGACGGTATTCCATACCTACGCACGCGCGGTGATTTCTTTTTCCGTAAGATGGATAGATGGTGAAATAAGGTTGTTTCATACTTATAATAACATATCAGTATATGAGTGATACTGATGTTATTACTTCATAATGAAATAACTAAAGAAGAAGAAGTGGAAGAAGAAATAAAGATGAAAGAATCATTAACGGACATTACCTCTTCTGTGAAGTGCTTCTTTGAGACCTTCTTTTAGGGCCCTAACATGTCATATTAACCTAGAAAATTACTGGGATTCATAAAAACTCTCAAAATGCAATTATTTTGGTGTTTATAACATCAATTATTTCAATATTTCATTATTATGATAATTACTGCATCATCATTGTGTCATAAATTAATTATATTATTTAATGTCTAAAAATTACAAATAAAATACCATTATGGAGGAAATATTTTTAGTTTTCTAATGAATATTTATAGTCGAATTTATATTATGTATAACCCCATATTAAAAATTTATTTACTTATTAAACTTTGATTTTAACTATTTTAACCCTTCTTTAAATAAATTAATAATAAATGTCCTAATCTAATCCAAGTGGGCCTAAATGGCCATATTTTATTTCTAAGTTTGTTTTTGGTCGAATTACACTTATCCAATAGAATTAGGTCATGTGTTAGGGTAATAATAATATCATCTTTACCCTTAATTACCCTATTTACTTTTAACCCTGGTAAAAAAAAGTAAAAAGTTACTATTCACCAAAAATTATTTTCATCTCATTGAACCACATTTTAGTCCTTGATATTAACCGTGTCTCTCGGATTTTCGAAATTCCACTCACAGAAGCGGTAAAATTATGTTTTATGAAAAATTCATTTTTTTAACTACCACTTAGTGGTTTCACTATTCATTAAAAATTGAAAGTTTACAAAAAAATAACAAAATTTCACCCTAGGCTAATTTTGATATTCCGAATCCAAAAATGAAGTCCATTTTGAAAAATAAAATTTATAAAATTTCATAAAGTGGTTATTACTATTCATAACGGCTATTTTTAATGATATTTTAATATCATATCATTGTTTAGTGAAACTCAGTATTGCGTACAACACAAGCTATCGAGGAAGGTCTCAATTTCGTGTAAAGCACACCAAGAAAGTGTTGTGTAGAAAAAGATTCCTTTGATGATTTATATAACATAAAAGTCTCGGGTGTTACATTCTACCCCCCTTAAAATGAATTTTGCCCTTGAAATTCGTCACTTTGTAACAAACATATGTGGATACCTCTCCCTCATCATATCCTCAAGCACCCATGTAGCTTCTTCTAATTGGTGGTTCCTCCATAAAACTTTCACCAATCGAGTGGTCTTGTTTCGTAGGAATTTTTCGCTACGATCCAGAATCTCTATCAGTTGTTCTTCATAAGAAAGATCTTGCTCCAGCGGTACAACTTCTGAGCTGAGTACATGTGAAGGATCAGGTATGTACTTTCTCAAGAGGGATACATGGAACACATCGTGAGCTTGAGAGAGATTTGGTGGAAGCGCCAATCGGTAATCTACCTTCCCAACACGATCCAGCATTTCGAAAGGACCGATATATCTAGGGCTCAACTTCCCCTTCTTTCCAAATCTCATAACCCTCTTCCAAGGAGATATTCGTAAGAACACTTTATCACCCACTTCAAACTCTAGGTCTTTTCTTCGGTTGTCGACATAACATTTCTGTCGACTCTGAGCTGCTCTTATGTGTTGTTGAATAGATCTGACCTTTTCTGCCATTTCATCAACGAGATCAGGTCCTAATAGCTTTCTTTCCCCAACTTCATCCCAGCAAGTTGGAGTCCTGCATTTTTTTCCATAGATATCTTCATAAGGAGCCATCTGAATACTGGAGTGAAAGCTATTATTATAAGAAAATTCCACCAAATGTAGGTGTTGATCCGAACCTCCTTTGAAATCCATAGAGCAAGCTCTCAACATTTCTTCTAGGGTTTGAATTGTTCTCTCAGATTGACCGTCTGTCTGAGGATGATAAGCAGTGATGAAACTCAACTCTGTATCCAGAGTATGCTGAAGACTTCGCCAGAACTTCGAGGTAAATCTCGGATCCCGATCAGATATAATAGAAAGTGGTACTCCATGCAATCTTACCACTTCCTTTACATATATCCTGGCAAGCTGATCCAGAGAGAAATCCTCTCTAATTGCAATGATGTGTGCAGACATTGTAAGACGATCAACTATGACCCAGATAACATTATTGCCTTTGGATGTTTTAGGAAGTCCTGTGACAAAGTCCATAGTAATGTTTTCCCATTTCCATTCGGGTATGGGTAATGGTTGTAACATCCCCTTAGACTTCTTTCTCTCAGCTTTAACTTGTTGACAAACCAAGCATCGACAGACATATTCAGCAACATCTTTTTTCATGCCATCCCACCAGAAGTACTCTTTCAGGTCCCTATACATCTTCGTGCTTCCAGGATGAATAGAGAATGAAGAACTATGAGCCTCATCCAATAGCTCCTTCTTTAATTCGGGGATGGGAGGAACACAAACCTGATTCCTGAACTTTATTATCCCATCACAATCAAGGTTGAACTCAGGAACATTTCTCACCTTTTTTTGTAACTCGACATCTTATTTCTGTGCCTCTTTAATCTTCACATGTATTGATGGTTGAACATTCATTTGAGAAAGATAAGATTTTTACCCTTCCATTATAATTCCAAATCCATCCTTTGTAAATCCATAAATATTGGATCTTTTGGGATCCTCATCATAGATAAAGTAGAATTGTCTTGTCGACTTAATGCATCTTCCACCTTATTTGCTTTCCCAGAGTGGTAATGGATTGAGAAGTTGTAATCCTTAATCAGCTCCAACCATCCTCTTTGACGCATATTCAGATTCTTTTGTTTGAAAATATACTTTAAACTTTTATGATCAGTATAAATATCACACCATTCACCATAAAGGTAATGCCTCCAAATCTTTAATGCAAAGATTACCGCAGCTAACGCCAAATCATGTGTTGGGTAATTTTGCTCATGGATTTTCAACTGTCGTGAGGCATAAGCTATCACCATATCATTTTGCATAAGAACACACCCTAATCCCTTCATTGATGCATCACTATAGATCATAATCCTTTCTCCACTACAAGGTAGTGTGAGCACAGGTGCACTGGATAACCTTCTTTTCAACTCCTTGAAATTTTCTTCACATTCTTCCATCCAGACAAACTTAACTCCTTTCCGAGTCAACTTTGTGAGTGGATTAGATAATCATGAAAAATCTTTCACAAAACGTCGATAATATCTAGCCAAACCTAGAAAACTTCGGATCTCAGTTACTGTTGTTGGTCTCGACCATCTTTCGATAACCTCTGTTTTTGCTGGATCCACAGATATCCCCTCTTTAGAGATTATGTGAACCAAAAATGCAACTTTTTGAAGCCAAAATTCACACTTGGTAAATTTGGCATAAAGCTTATCCTTTCTCAGGGTCTTCAATATAATTCTCAAGTGATCTTCATGTTCTTCCTTTCTCTTTGAATAGACAAGAATATCGTCTATAAAGACTACCACAAATTGATCTAGATAGTCTCTAAAGACTCTATTCATCAGATCCATGAAGATAGCAGGGGCATTAGTAAGGCCAAATGGCATCACTACAAATTTATAGTGTCCATACCTTGTACGGAAAGTCGTCTATGGTATATCCTCCCTTTTGACCCTTAATTGATGATACCCTGAACGAAGATCAATCTTGGAAAAGTATTGAGCTCCGGGTAGTTGGTCAAATAGGTCATCAATGCGCGGGAGAGGATATTTGTTCTTAATAGTGATCTTGTTATGTTCTCGATAATCAATGCAGAGTCTCATTGATCCATCATTCTTCTTAACAAATAGAACAGGTGCTCCCCAAGGTGACGTACTAGGGCGTATGAATCCCTTATCAAGATTCTCTTGGAGTTTCTTCTTCAATTCCTGCAACTCAATTGTGGCCATTCTATAAGGTGTCTTTGAAATAGGCAAAGCACCCGGTACGAGTTCTATTGAAAACTCAACTTCACGATTTGGTGGAAGACTCGGTAATTCCTCTGGAAAGAAATCATCAAACTCCCGTACAATGGGCATATTCTTAATCATGAGTTTCTCACCAACCATTTGAGATAAATAACCTTCATTTAGTGGAATCAATACCCATAAAATGGAAGAAATTTCCACTAGAAGGTTTTGTTCATCCTTGCATTGATAGACGATCATAGATTGATTTGGAATATGAAATGTGACTTCCCTTCTTTGTAAATTGATATGAGCTCCATATAAAGAAAGCTAATCCATGCCAAGAATCACATCAAATTCCACTATAGGAAGGATCACAAGATTTTCAGGAAGCACTTTCCCACAAACTTCGATCAGAGAAGAATTATAAACTTTTGATGCGACTGTTGTGCCATTAGGTGTTGTCACTGATTACTTAACATATAATTGTTGAGGTAATAAGGTGATACCCTTATAAAATTCTTCAGAAATAAAAGAGTGGGTGGATCCAGAATCAAATAAAACATTTGCTACTTTAGAGTGGATGGTAAGTGTACCTTTCACCACATCGTTATCGTACTCCACATCACTGATAGAAATTGCATGTGACTTTCCTTTTCCTTTAGCCTTAAGAGTTTGTTGACGTAGACCATCATCATCAACCCTTGGATTAGGGAATTTATTGGCATAATGCTCCATCTCCTTACACTTGAAACATTGAAGTGTAGTAGGTTCATTCTGTGTATCCCTTCCTTTTTTTGCATCATTAGACATCTTCTTCCCATCATAGCTGCATTCAAATGCCCGATGACCTTCCTTTCCACATTTGAAACATTTACTTGTCCCTTTAAGAAAACTCCTTCCATGTTTCTTTCCACACATTGAGCATAAGGGAAAGCTCATCTTCTTTACACTGTGCTCTTTAGATTTTCCTTTGAATTCCATTTTCCTCTTCTTATCAAACCCATATGACTGATGGGTTACTCCAATCTCCATCTCGACATTGAGAGCACATCGAACGATTTCCTCGTAGCTATTGAAGTCCATTATGGCTAACGCCCTTCGAAGACTTTGTTTTAAGCCACTAAAGAATCGATCGATCTTACTCTCAGGTTGGATAATAATACCAGAAGCGTACCTTGCACGTCATGTAAAATTTGCTTCATAGGTATGAACAGATTCATCATCCTTTTTCTTTAGTTCGAGAAACTCTTTCTCTATCTTTTTTTGGGGAATACGATGGAAGTACTTATTGAAAAATAAGTTCTTGAACTCGTCCCATTCCATTGACTCAATTTCATCCCTTTTCCTCGTATTCTTAATATGATTCCACCATTGATCAACATCTCCTTCCAAACGATACACTGCTAGGATGACTTTATCATGTTTAGAACATTGAAGAACTGAAAATATCTTTTCAGTAGTACAAATCCATTGTTCAGCAACTAATGGATCAATAGACCTGCTGAAAAAAGGTGGACGCTGCCTCATGAAGGATTCAACAAAATGTTGCTCCTTCCTTTGCTTGTTTGGAAGTGCTGCATGATTCATAGCTTGAGAAAGTTGTGTGAGAATGGATACAAGATTTTGCAATCCAGCTCCCATAACTTTTGGTTGCTCAGGGGGACAATCATTGCATTGCCTGTCGCATTCCGCATTAACACGGTTCCTTCAGGTTCCAGCCATTGACTAAAACCAAGAAGAATAGTGTGAGCAACACTAATTATATTAGGAAAACCACATAATCAAGAATAAAATTTCACACTTAAGGTCTTATCCAAGGTTATTCATGGCCATTTCTAAAACACTAAGATTGTGTTCTATGCTTAGAATTATCCTTAGGGTTCTTACTAAGGCTTTCACATTCTAGTTTCCAAAGGTTGACTATACCTTTCCTCTGATACCAACTATAACGACCCATAATTTACATACATTGTTAATACATCAAAATTGAAGCATACTTTTTACAACATATAACAAAACCACGAAAGGACCGTATAGGTATAGTGTATTTAGAAACTGGGAATCATAAACAACTGGTTCATAAAGAATCAACTTTGCCTCCCACTTATTTCATCATATCTAGAGTCCCTTTTTGGCATATCCTACTTAATACCTTCCTCCTGGCCTGGGGAAAGAAAACATACAAAAGGGTGAGCTCAAATGCTCAGTAAGGGTAAACAAAAGAAATACCAATCACATCGTATACACAAGCACATAACTTTTGGAAATCTTAACTTGCAAAAGAGATCATAATTTCATAACATGGGATAAATCCTGACAGTGAAATTTAATCACAATAATCATAACAGAAAACATGAAACTTTTTGGCATACACACATAATCATAGAGAATCATTTCTCTTTAGTGAAGACTCATTTCCAAGACTATCTTAGTGGACAAAGTCCCTTTCTGAACCGAGTCACCCTCGTTTCAGTCCTGTTTCACTAAACTGGTAAAACCTACCGTTCCAGCCATGTCTATCTCAGGAGATATAAAATCTTTACCCAATTTATTGGAGGGAGATATAGGTCCCACCCATCTCATAATGATACCATTCTTATGTGTGCCACAAAATCATAAATCATATATCATTGCATAACCCATGTAATAAAAATGGTATTCTTAAATATTGTGACATCATAAAACAATTCATATAAGATAAAGAAATTCATTAAAATAATTCCATCACAACATAATCAAATCAATGTAATAATAGTTATAAAAATAGAACCCTTTATTATCTTATATGGAAAATAATTTTGATAAAACACTTGAACTCCATTCTTGAGGAAAATATCCTTTCTACGTCAAAAACACTTTTCCTTACTTAATATGTCGTACAATTATAAACTAAAAGAAGTTGATTAAAAATAAACTTGAAAACTTGTAAAGGATGCTTCTTGGAAATAATGTTTTAAAAATCCATTCATGCCATATAAGTTAAAAAAACATTCTTCGTACTTTTTATCAGAAAAGTCAAAAAGTACCTCGTACGAAAAACGATAAAAGATTCCATTCATATCTTTTACTAAAAACTCACCGAAGGGTAAAATAGGATTTAAACAATTTTAGTTGAATTGAAATAGTATTACATATTGAGGAAACATGGATATGGATGATAAAATACACCCCAGTAAATTCTGAAGTATAAACAATCTCAGATAAAAATTGAGATTGCGATATTTCCCTTACCTTAGGTCTGACTTGCTTTGTAAGTGTCTGAACCTCCTGTATAATGATTTAAATAATGTTATTGACTTATTAAAGAATCATAATTATTTTAATGATATCATAAATGGTCATATTCTTAGCTTCATAGTAGTAATATTTCATTTCTACTTTTTATTCGTGAGTTTATAACTTTTTGTTCTTATGCATGTTTTGTCGAAAAAATTCTTATTCTTTTCTTTAGGTTATAGATACCTCATTTCCAGAATGTTATTAGTGTAATATATATCATATTAATTCATTCAATTCATATATATTATCATTATGAAATGAAGATCATGTAGAACGAGTCGCATCACATCGTGGAGACGGTATTCCGTACGTACGCACGAGTGATGATATCATTCCTATGACCGTGGAATTGTATTGGAGTATATGTATACTATTTCAGAATCAATATAACTTTATAATAGTCATATATAGTCATTATTTACACCATTATACCAATCCAAGTAAGGTGGTGCTGGAAAATAGATCACACCACGGCGTGGAGACGGTATTCCGTACGTACGCACGCGCGGTGATTTCTTTTTCCGTAGGATGGATAGATGGTGAAATAGGGTAGTTTCATACATATAATAACATATCAGTATATGAGTGATACTGATGTTATTACTTCATAATGAAACAACTAAAGAAGAAGAAGTGGAAGAAGAAATAAAGATGAAGGAATCAGTAACGGACATTACCTCTTCTTTGAAGTGCTTCTTTGAGACCTTCTTTTAGGGAACTAAAATTGATCTTTGAAGAATACCAGGACCTCTAGGATGTCTCTAGGGAAGTGGAGAGGATAAATTGGTAGGGGTTGGCCGAGCTTGAAGGCTCAAAGTGGTGTGAGGAAGAGGGGGAGGTGGTGTCCATTTATAAGGGAGGAGAGGGGCACCTTGGGAATAATTAAAACTATTATTTTATTATAAAGTCAAGTTCGGTTTTAAATAGCTCCAAATTGATATATTTCGAAGCTAAGGTAGGTATGGGTCTAAATAATCTCATCCAATATAATTTAAACAAGTTTAGGTTTCTATTATAAACATATCATTTAGATTTAACATTAAGTTAAATAATTTTACTTTTAACAAGTCTTCTTGTGTTCTTATACTATAATGTTAATAAACATACTATAAGCTGCCAAACGAACCCCAAGTTGTTTATTATTAGTATATATAACTTTATATAAGTAATTTGGCCGAACCGCAGATTTTTAGGAATAAAATAACAATTACCAATATAATATTTGTTTTAAAAACTATTTTATGTCAATTTTGACACTATTTAGTAATTGCTTTTTGTGAAACTCATAACAGAATTATTAGTTCGAACCAAGTTAATTAAATCAAGACTAACCATGTAATATTAACCTAAAAAATAGTGGTATTCTTAAAAACTCTCAAATTACATTTATTTTGGTTTTTATAACATCAATTATGTCAATATTTCATTAATAAGATAATTACTGTATCATCATTGTGTCATAACTAAATTAAATTATTTAATGTCTAAAAATTACAAATAAAATACCATTATGTAGGAAATCTTTTTAGATTTCTAATGAATATTTATAGTCAAATTTATCTTATGTATAACCCCATATTAAAAATTATTTACTTATTAAACTTTGATTTTAACTATTTTAACCCTTCTTTAAATAAATTAATAATAAATGTCCTATTCTAATCCAAGTGGGCCTAAATGGTCATTTTTTATTCCTAAGTTTGTTTTTGGTCGAATTACACTTATCCAATAGAATTAAGACAAGTTTTAGGGTAATTATAATATCATATTTACCCTTAATTACTCTATTTACTTTTAACCGTGGTAAAAAAAAGTAAAAAGTTACTATTCACCAAAAATTATTTTCATCTCATTTAACCACATTTTAGTCCTTGATATTAACCGTGTCTCTTGGATTTTTGAAATTCCACTCACAGAAGCGGTAAAATTACGTTTTATGAAAAATTCAGTTTTTTAACTGCCACTTAGTGGTTTCACTATTCATTAAAAATTGAAAGTTTTCAAATAAATACCAAAATTTCACCCTAGGCTAATTTTGATACTCCGAATCCAAAAATGAAGCCCATTTTGAAAAATAAAATTTATAAAATTTCAAAAAGTGGTTATTACTATTCATAAAGGCTAGTTTTAATGATATTTTAATAGCATATCGTTGTTTAGTGAAACTCGGTATTGCGTAAGACACAAGCTATCGAGAAAGGTCATGATTTCTTGTAATGCAAGCCAAGCAAGTGTTGTGTAGAAAAATATTCCTTTGATGATTTATATAACATAAAAGTCTCAGATGTTACAGGGTGGGACCTATATCTCCCTCCAATTAATTGGGTAAAGATTTATATATAATGAGATAGACATGTCTGGAGTAGTATGTTAATATGGTTCAATGTTACAGGACTGGAACGAGGAGTGAACTCGATTCAGAAAGAGACTTTGTCCACTACGATGGTCATGGAAGCAATGCCTTGGCTACTATAAAAATCATATCATGTGCTTAATGGTTTGCCAAAAATAAATGTTTTTTCACATGCTATTTTATCATGATTTATGTTCCATTATGATCTATGCCTTACGTACTACCATGTTTTATGTCATTGCTCATGATTTTGATGTTTAAATATTATGTTCATGTTTTTAAATTAAAATGTATATGGTTTGTTTTATTTTCTACATGCTTACCCTTTCAGAGAATTTGAGCTCACCCTTATTTGTTTTGTTCTCCCCAGGATATAAAGAAACTTTTTAGGTAAGAAAACAAAAGGGATGGACTTTATAGGAGATGTTGAATATCTTTCACCATGATTAGAAGATTATGTTCTAAGTTTCCAAAGAGACTAAACTATTATGGTCCATGTGGGTCTATTTTTGTTATGTAATGAGTATTTCACAAAAAGTAATTAAATGTCTATATACGTCAAGCTTCACGTCTCTACAGCTGGTATGTGAGGAAAGGTTTAGTAAACCTTTGGAAAATAGGATGCGAAAAAATTAGTGAGATCCCTAGAGATATTTCTAAGGTATTTCTAGGTATGTCCCTAAGGTTAAGTATAAGTATAGGATATAGTCCTAGAATTATGGTAACAATATTAGAATTAACCCTAAGATGTTATATATTGAAGGTAATCCCCTTTTATTATGTTGTTTTACCTAGCATGATTTTTTCATCTCACACTATTCTTTTTGGGTTTTAGATGAAGGCTGGAACCCGAAGGAACTGTGTTGATAAATGTAATGGACAATGCAATGATTTTCCTCTAGAACAAACCAATTTTATGGGAGATGGAATGAAAAATCTTATTACTATACTTACACAAGATATGAATCATTCTGGACTTCAAAATGAGAAGAGAAGGGAACAATATTCATATTGAGTCTTTCACGAGGCAACGTCCACCGTCTCTCAGTAGGTCTTCTGATCCACTTGTTGCTGAACAATGGATCAATACCATTGAAAAGATATTTTCCATACTTCGCTGTTCGGAACATGTAAAATTCATTCTGGCTATTTACCGTTTAGAAGGTTAAGCAGATCAATGGTGGAATCTAATTAAGAATACGAGGCCCCGAGATGAAATTGAATACATGGAACAGGATGAGTTCAAGAACATATTTTTCAATAAGTACTACCCTCATATTCTTCGAAAAAATATAGAAAAGAATTTCCTTGATCTTAAGAAAAATGAAGATGAATATGTTGGTATATAGAATGTTAATTTTACAAGGCTTTCAAGGTATGCATCAAGCTTTATCATCCAACCTGAACGTAATGTTGATCGATTCTTCAGTGGCTTAAAACCAAGTCTTCGAAGGGAATTAGATATAAGAGACTCCAGTAGTTATGAAGAAATTGTGTGTTCTGCTATCAAGGTAGAAATAGAAGTTGGTGTTACATATCCATCTCAAGGTTTTGATAAGAAATGAAACATGGAGTTCAAAGAGAAATCTCAGAATAATTGTGAAAAGAATATGAATTTTTATTTATGCTCAATGTGTGGAAAAAAGAATGGTGGAGATTGTCTTAAAGGGACTAGAAAATTTTTTAACTGTGGAAAAGAAGTTCATCGAGCAGCTGAGTGTTTATGTAATGTAGAAAGGGTTGCTAATGATGTGAATAAAGAAAAGACTACAGAGAATGCGCCACCAAAACTTCAATGCTTCATGTTCAAGGAAATGGGGGCATTATGCTAATCAATTCCCTAATCCAAGGGTTAATGATGATCAACGTGAGAAAGCCCTTACAACAAAGGATCAGGGGAAGTCACATGCGATCACTATTTCTGATGTTGAGTTTGAAAATGATGTTGTGTAATGATTAACTGTTTATGTAATGGGATTTCAAAATAGTATCATGGAATCTCATTTTTGGTATCATTGTATTTTCGAATATCTATGTATTCGTTTTCAATAATTATATGGTACTGGTAACCATGAAAATTGATTGAAATATTTTTGGAAAGAAGATGATATGCGCATAATGAAGGGATAAATAAAAAATGAAATGAGCTCATGACAGATATAAGGACAAATTTATTTCCTGGTTTCAGTATATAAATATTTTGGGATTTTGGTATGTGGAAAGTGTTAAATTTTGATAGCATTCATGTTTTCACTAAGGTTCAATGGGTATTTCAAGAGAATACTTGATTAAGGTATTTACATGTTTGTTATGAGACCAACATGATATATCGTATGATATATGGGGGATAAATGAGTGTATTCCCATGCTTGGCAGATGACATTTCTAGTAATTGTTTTCTTTATACAATGAGCTTGGATAGAAGTATTTTGGATAAGCTGTAAGATTGGAAAGGATTATATGGGACATATGTTAGTATTGTTTATGGATAGAACTGTTTTCGATATTATTTCTGAAATGTTATAATAATGTAGTTTTAGAAAGAGGGACAACCTGCAGGATGGGCGATAACCCGTCTTGCCAGATAAGGCTGTGGGAATCGAACACACAACCGAAGTGCAACATGCATTTACCACATACCATTGACTTATAGGAAGTTCTTGGTTTTATAAATTAGTTTTATTTTATTAATTGGTATGATAGATGATGTATATGTCCATTTTTGGAACCGTATACGATTAATCTCACCATAAATTGACTTATGTATATAAATATTGCTAACTTTATGTTTGAGACAGATGGAATGACCTATCATTCTATCGCATGTTCCGCTACCACTTCATGGAGGACAAATTCAACTTCATTTCTTTACGAGATGAAGTGGAAACTGTTCAAGGCCTGAACAACAGTGATATTGTACCAAATTCAAGTACGTATTTCAATTAATTCAAAAATTCTTCCACATTAGGGAAATGATCTTGAATCCAAAAAATTTGTCCTATTACCCTCATATCTGATGAATCAAATGGTACCTTAGATCATCACAAATTTATGGCTTTGTGATTGTTGGATTTTTCATAGTAATGTTCTCTACCACTCTCCATCGGAACATGATCGTTATATTTCTCTTCGATATCCATATTTTCACCTATGTTCTCCTATATGGAAACCCAATAATGAGTTAATTAGGGTAACCATTACGTTTCATTCATTATATTTTAAAATTATGTTTTAGAATTCCTTTTTACGATGTGGGTTTCTATAAAAGGAACACTCATGTAGAAAACCATTTATAACCCCAACGAATTTCGAGGGCGAAATTCCTTTTAAGGGGGGTAGAATGTAACACCCCAAGATTTTATGATAATTTTTTTAATTTCAGTGATGTCTTGTACATTACACCAAGATTAACTTGCATTATACACAACACCTTATTAGCATGAAGTATACGCAAAAACTATTCTAGGCTTGTGTTGCATGCCAGAGCAACCTTCCTTGATAGCGGGTGTTATACACAATAACGAGTTTCACTAAATGAGATATTTATATAAAATTATTATGATCTAGCCGTTATGAATAATAATACCCAATTTTTGAAATTTTATAAATTTTATATTTCAAAATGGACTTCATTTTTGGATTCGGAATATTGAAATTAGCCTAGGGTGAATTTTTTGTATTTTTATGAAAACATTCAATTTTTGATGAATAGTGAAAACACTCAGTTACTATTTAAAAACCATCTTTTTTATTTAAATAATTATTTATTTTATTTAAATTTATTTTATGTAAAAATTGATACATAATACCTATAAACCGAAAAGGACTTTATTATAAAATAATATTTTATGTTTTTCCTAAAGTCCCCCTCTCCTCCCTTATAAAAAGGTCACCCCTTACCTCTTCTCTTCACACCTTTTTGAGAATTGAAGCTCGATCAAACCCTGCCAATTCCTCTTCTCAACATCACTAGTTATATCATAGAGGTCCTGGTATTCTCAAAAGACAAACTCTAGAGCCCTATGAAGAAGATTAAAGGAGGTGCGTCGAGGAAGAGGTAATCTCTTCTACCGAATCTTTCTAGTTTCATTCTTCTTATACATCCTCTTCTTTAGTTATTTCACTATAAAGTAATAACATAAGTATTACATATATACTGATATGTTTTTATAAATATTAAACAACCCTATTTCACCTTCTATCCATCCTACGGAAAACGAAATCACTGCGCGTGCATACGTACGGAATACCGTCTCCCCGCCGTGGTGTTATTAGTTTTTCCCCCACCACCTTACTTGGATGGGTATAATGGTGTCAAGAATAACTATATATGATTATTATAACATTATAATGATTTTCAGATATTATTTCATCCACTCAAATTCCATTCAAAAAATATGGGAATGATATCATCGCTCATGCGTACATATGGATTACCGTCTCCACGATGCGGTGAGATTCATTTTCCATGCTAACAATTCAAGATTTATTATAATATATATATAATAAGTAATCATGAAATATATTACATAATAATGGTACTGGATTTATGTATATATTTATGATCTTCATCTACTTAATTCCATTCAATTCAATAAGGAAACGAAAAACAACGTTCATGTGTACGTACGGCCTACCATCTCGATGAACGTTGTATTTAATTTCATTTATCTATCTATTAAAAATATATATATAATGAATATATATGATATATAAATATTGATTTAAATTCTTGAAGTAAATAATGATATAAGTATTAATAATATCAAGAACACCATGTCCAAACACATACGATAAATAAACCATTTTACACAAAACACTACTTTAACATGGAATTTACAAAAGAACGGGTAATATAAAGTCATAAGTGAACCCTATATGACATTATAACAATTAATATGATTCTGTAATAAGTAAATGACATTATTTAAATCATTATATAGGAGGTTCAGATACGTACGAAGAAAATTGGACCTAATATAAGGGATAACCTTCCCAATCTCGTTTTTATCTGAGATTGTTTATTCGTAAGAATTTACTGGGGTTATATTTATCATCCATGTCCCTGTTTTATAAAAATAGTTTCATGTATGTTTAATGTACTTTTTACCTATTTTTGACTTTTACTAAATTTTATGTAAGGAATCTTTCTTTTGTTTTCCATACGAGGTACTTTTTGATTTTTCCGACAAATGTTCGAGGATAATGTTTTTTATCTTATACGACATGAACGAATTTTTTTGGTTTCATAACGCCTTATTTAAATGAAGCATAATCTACAATATTTAATGATTATTTTCAAAAAAAATAATTTTCTTTTAAAATTTCATGTCATTTTCTGGTAAGAAAATGATTTTGAAAAAGAAAGGATATATTCCTCAAGAAGTAATTTCAACTGTTTTATCAAAACTATTTTCCATCTAAGATGGAATTATTAAGTATGTTTATGTTTCATGTATAATGTATCTATTATTTACATGGTTTTATTTTTATTATGATGAAATTATATACATTTATTTTATATGGATTATGTTATGATGGGATGATGTTTATGAAACCCATTTTTTTCGTTGGGTTATTATGAATGATGTATGTTTATTTTGTGGAACACATAATAATGATTTCAATATGAGATGGGTGGGACCTATATATCCCTCCAATGCATTGGGTAAAGGTTTATATCTCATGAGATAGACATGGCAGGAATGGTAAGTTAATCTGGTTCAGTGTTACAGGACTGGAACAAGGAGTGAACTCAATTCAGAAAGGGACATTTTCCACTAAGATGGTCTTGGCAGCAATGACTTGGCTACTATGGAAACCATATCATGTGATTAATGGTTTTCAACAAATAAATATTTTATTCCCATTATATTTTATCATTATTTATGATCCATTATGATCTATGCCTTACGTACTACCATTTTTATGTCATTGCTCATGATTTTGATCTTTAAATATTATGTTCTTGTTTTTAAATTCAAATTTATATGGTTTGTTTTATTTTTCCCATGCTTATGGTTATTTAGAATTTGAGCTCAACCTTTATATGTTTCCTTTTCCACATCATATATAGAAATTTATAGGTAAGAAAACAAAACTGTGAGGTCTTTATGGGAGATGTTGAAGATCTTTCACCACGATTATAAGATTATGTTCTGAGTTTCAAAAGACACAAAACAATTACGGTCCTTCTGTCTGTTTTTGTTATGTATTAAGTATTACATAAAATGTAATGCAATGTCTATGTATTTCATGATTCAGGTATCTACACGGGCCATGTCCTCGCAATGCTATGGGTCGAACTGGCCCCAAGAGTGGGTCAAACCGCCCTCGTGGTCCGCTGGGCCGGGCTGAGGGGACCGGGCCAAAACTTAGCGGTGTGACCCGCCCAACGGGTTGGGTCAGACCCAGCGAGTATAACCGGGCCGACCCAGACTCGGTCGGCCCCGACTAGATTAGGCCGAGTCGGTCCGACCAGGTCGGACTGGACCCAAGCCCATTACTGAACCTTTACCTTCATGGGCCATATCACTGGCATCAGATGTACGTTTGACAAACCATCAACGACGCCATTAATCTTGGAGCGAAGACATCCTTTGGAGAATACCCCCTGGATTTCGGGGTATATTTGAGATATGGTCAAGTTGGATCATGTACGAATCCAACCAAGCCCCCGGGACTGAAAATCTTATAACTCATAGACCAGGCATTCGATTGACGCACCATCTGTTGCATTGATACCCCTATGATGAGGTGGTAATTTGAGATACTTCTACATGGGACATCGTGATAGTTGTATTATTGACCTATAACTCATGGAGAGGACCCTCCTAGAGACAAGTATCTAGAGTACGGAGACCTATTAGCTAGCTGAGACCTCAGGACTACTTGACCATTTCGACTCGGAGTGATTCGACTAGCCCAATGGGGAGCACATGGTAGTTGGCGGCAGATCCATTGCAGAGGAGCACCTAGTAGTTGGTGGCAGACCCACGGTACACGAAATGAGGAGTACCTATATAGGATAGCAGGGGGAGAATCTGGTAGTTGGTGGCAGAGCCACAGTGGGGAGCATCCTTCTGTGAGCGTGGTAGTCCCATGGTACTCGACATGATGAGTACCTCAGCAGTCCAGGTTAGTGGGAAGCGGCTGGTAATTGGCAGTAGGCCCACTGTACTCGACATAGGAGGAGTTCTCCAGCAGCCATGGTTTCGACAATGTGAATAAAAATCCTGGTTGAACTGAGTCAATGACTTTTGTGTTTTCCTCATGATTTAGATGGGTTTCTAGATAAATTAGGTATATTTATGGGAATATACCTAAGTAATGGTTATCCGTTGATTTCATACATTGTGGTTTATCCTTGTTGAATTTTGTGAGACCTTGAGGGTCTAAGGGTCCCTAATGATTATCGTTATACTCACCTCTGCACAGGCTATGCCCGCACCTCGTTGTGTTCGATGCATACGAAGGACAACACTGACCGAGGCAGAGTGTACGAGGACTGGACGGTACCCGGAGGTGGACCTTACGATGAGTCGGTACACAATGGAGCAGGACGGTCGTGGAACACTGACGAGTCTATCTTTACCAACCCTTCAGGTATGTTTTCCTAGAGGATGATCCAGAATCTATTTACATTATTTCAGTTGTACTTGTACTTTTCAGTTTTCCTTGTACTTTACAGTTGGGTTTGTATTTCCAGCCCCCTTTTTTTCAGCACTCCTTTTTGTATACAGTTTAACTTAGTGTTTTGATTTTAGTTGTGTAATCTAATTATTTTCTTTACTGTTATAATGGAAATTCCTTCCCAGCTTAGGGATTTACGCCTTTGGTGCTAGTCGCCATCCCCTAGTCTATGGAAGGAGAGTATTGGGTAGTCACGATACGGGCCCCGGGGGACGGGTCATGACATTTTATTTCTTCTAAATAATGTATAATTGTCTCTAACATATATAACTATATGAGTATCCATTCCATTTATGGGGTATTATATTCCTCATGTTTATTTATCATATTACATATTTATGAAATGTCAATTGATTATTATATGAGGAAATATTATGTTTTCCATTTCTTTTCCTGGGTAATTTTTTGTTTATGCCTTATAAATTATTTACGTAAGTTGAAAAATTATGAATATACATGTTATTATTGTCATGTGTTGGTATATAATTATCTAAGCCTATAATTAGTTGTTTATTTTTCTATTCTTAGGATATGTCATGAATGGGTTTAATGAGTGAAACTAATCCATTATTGAACTTCTTCCACTATGTGATGTTTTCTCTGAATTTAGTCTCGACTTATTTTTGTGTCATGTTTTTTGTTCCTAAATTATTTAAAATTTTAACATGTTATTATGGCACCAAGTTCTTATGATAACATGTTATGTATATTATTCTTGAATTTGATTACTCATAAGCCTTGTCTTTTATGATACCATGTTATTCCATTGAATCCAACATTACATTTCCTTATCATGTTTTCTCTATTATAGGGACTGTTAGGTCACCACATTTTAATTGTATTCCCCATGTATTCCCATGGTATTTTAAGAGATTACATGGATTTATAATGACATTATGGAGAAGAAAATATAGAATTTTTATTTTATCCTCAATTTTATGTATTGAAAACCTATTCCCCTAATGTCATATGACACCATGATCATTGGGTTGTAATTAATGGATATTTATGTTAAAATTAATATAATAAGATGTGTAAAAGGAATAGTTTTTTATATTCATAAAAAAATCTGAAAATTAAATTTAAAACCACTTAATATGTATTATTATAAAATAATTTATAATGATATTTAGAAAAAACCAATGATCAAAGTATGTAATGACGACTTTCAAATTCAGTTTTTTTCTAAATTGATGTTAAAATCCTATAAGAATGGTTTTACTTTTAGGATTTTTTTTAAAACTTATGTTGAAATGTATATATTTTTAAAAAATTTACACAATTATATAATAAAAAATATTCAAACTCAAAATGATGATATAAAAATAGAATAAAAAATAATGAAAAAATAACATGATGAAGTATACCCAAGGAAAAATGTTACATAAATTTTTATAAATATATAAAAATGTATATAATTTTTAATATTATTCAAAAAAAAACATTACACGTATAATGTTTCATTTCACGTGAATTCATTTCATTTATATGAATAAACACCATAAAAACTATAAAATAAATTGTTATGAATTTCTAAAAACATATTTTCTTAAATTATAAATGTTATAATGAAACTATCCTTCTCAAAATATATTTTTTATTTCAAAAACTATTAACTCATAAAATAATCATAAAACATAATATTAAAATTTAATAGTCCTTTTTAATGATCAAAATACGTTTGAAAGTCATTCTATAAATAAAAATAGTAGATATGAAATAAAAAAACATGTATTCACTAATATAAAAGTTATATACCTAAAAATTCAAGTATTAATTTTTTTCTGGATCCATTGTTGAATTAAAATATTTTTTGAACTCAATCCATGATATATTTTAATTTCAAATATTAATTATACAAAATTAATTAAACTGAGAAATTTAAGATTAGAAAACTAAAATAATATAATGAAACGTACTTATTTAACATATTTCTAAATCAACTTTGTACACCAACTAATAATGAGTAAAATAAAGTTCCATTACATTTATTTAGAAAACAATATGCATAAAATAAAATTTCTACTATAATATAATATATTGATAATTAACCAATGTATTTTTAATAGTTTTTCAAAATTATATATTTGTTTTTACATTTCATTGAATGAAAACAACCAATATGTAATCTCATTTGTTTTAATATTTCAGATACATATTCAAATCTAGCTTCTTTGTTTAACTTTTTTTACCTCTTTTAAAATGTATTATTAATGAATAAAACCATTAGAATAAGTGAAATCATATTGAATTGGAAGACTATGGATATACAAAACTGTAATATGATTTAATTAAATTAATATATAATATTTTTACTTAATTGATGTAAATACATAATCGAAATTAACTTACATAGAAAACAACTGCAACACAGGTATACTGAGATGACTAGCCTTTAAAACATCTATGATGTTGGATTCAAAATAATATGTGTAATCTCACACCAATTTATCATCACACATATTAAAAATAAAATAATTATATACTATATAAAACTCATTTGATATCGTTTTTACCAAATAATCGTCCTAAGGAGTATCAGAAGAAATTAGAACATTAAATTTTACATTATATTGTATTGATTGATTTTATTTCATATACATATATATAATGTAAGTGTAATTACATACTATATTTAAATATTAATTTATTGATAAATAAAAATGTAAAAATAATACATAGATTATATTTCAGCTGATGGAAAATATTTTGTGCCTAATTTAATCAATGACCAATACACTATTTGTCTATGGACACATTCCCAGTATGTAATAACACTAGAGGAGAAGGCTGAATAATTTAATGTAAAAAAATCTTAATTTACCCAACATAAGTTAAAGATTTATATAATCCCCAAGATGATGAAAAAGTTTCTATCCTACAATAAATATATGGGGATCCCCAACAAGAAACTCACAGTACATGATCGAGTCTCAACGAGGAGATGGTGGATCGAGATTGGAAGAATGTATAAGATGAATATATCTCATAAAATTTACAATCATAGTAAATAAGTTTTATTTTAATCCATCCTACATATAATAATTAATGTGTCACTACTCATCCATTAAGGAACCTATTTCATCCCTAAATTCATTCCCCTTCGATATCTCAATTGGGGAATGATTAAAGCCCTATTGAAAACACATACTCTCCTAATACCACATGAGTTGGATAGAGTATTCCATATTTCCTAGACATATTCATAGAAATACTACCCTAATGGATAAATATTTCACATTTAATTTAATCCGGAAGGTAGTCTTCATGTATAATTTTAAAATGAAATAATAGTGATAAAAATTTATTATAAAGTTATATTGATGAACAGTAACAAATAATTTTGCAAAATATTATTAGGTACATATTTCTATATCATTGATATAAATTCATTTTATAATAGATGAAATTACCTATTTTTCATGATTAGTGGTATGAGATGGTTGGTCATGTTAAACAAATTTACAAACACTACTTGAATTCTATCTTAATTTACTATTTCTTCAGAAATCATTTTTTTCCACATACAGAAGATGCCATCTCCGTTACAATGTATGAGGGTATAAATTGTGGGATTTTATCTCATTATGAGTTTCCATATATTCATTTTATATAAAAATAATAAACAAGTTATTATATACTTAAAATTATTTAAATAAATAAAATATTACAATAACAAAAACATACCATCCAAGCATCATCCCATTGACTAGAGACAATAAAAAATCGATGCCTTCTTATCTATATTTCTATACATATGTCATGGATCCTGATAATTTTTAGTCCAAAAAAATTAAATTGAATTTTATATTGAATTAAAATATCAATTTATTGTTTCATCAAAGGATAAAAACTTTTCTTAATTCCTTTTATCAATTGAAATTTAAATTTCATTGATAACAGAGTAAATAAAAAGTTCATTAATATATATTATTTAATCAATTGTAAAACATGATATATATGGTTTGAAATTTTACCATAAGGCACACCAATAACCGATCAATACTTAATTTCCCAACAAAAATTTAATAATTTGAAAAATACTTATCCTATAATAACATTGTATAGCTTGGTATGTCATAAACTACATGTTATATGTGATTTTTGGGTAGTGATTCCCATAAAATAAAATGACCTCATTTTTATCTACATATGAGTTAATTTTATAGAAAATGTACAATCCCATGTCCACCATCACCAGGTACCATACTCTCTGGAGAAGAATAAGTGGAAAAAATAATTTTTTGAAATATATTTTTAATTTCACTAAAATATGCAATTACTATAGATATATATTTATATGAAAAAAATATATATCCCTCTGTTCTCTTGCCTCACTGTCTATCATTTTGAAATATGTATGCAACCTTAGAAAAAGTATGTTTACATGTATTTATATAAAATTAAAAAATTCTAACATATAAATAATTTGTTTTTCATAAAACAAAAAACATTGAATTATAAAATTTTATCCAAAATAATGTGCTACGAAAACAATTATATATTAAAATTAACTATAGAAAATGATAGAAATGATTATAATTTAACATTTTTTAATTTTTTTACATATCATTTTTTATTAGTAAAAAATACTCATAAGTCAAAAATTTATTTTTTAAAATAGAATGAAAATTATAAATATTTAATAGAATAAAATTATAAACCTCCATAAGAAGTAAACATATAATATATTATCAAATTATGATGTAAAAATAATTTTTCCAAAAAAGGTTTATATGAATTTAAAGAATATAAAATATACTTCAAAATTGATGGAATGTTATGTATAAATATATTTAAATGTCAATGTTAAAAATTTATATTTTTAATAGTGTTAATTAATAATTTAATTATCTGGTTAATTAGTAGATTAATTTAGATTTTTTAAATCCCTTTTCGGTGATCATTTTGTGTTTAAAGGAAAATTCCCACATCAAAGACAAAGTTATCACTGGGTAATAATGTAACATATAGAGAAATTACAGATAAGAATTCAATATCATCATTATCTCAACACCAAAATGAATAATTTCCCTAGAAAAAATAAAACACCAATTTTTTTATTGGTCAAAAACCTAAAATATATTCTTTTCATTGGACTCAATGATTAATAATAACTACTTGGAACTATATATTTTCAAATAAAAAACTATAAATCCATACATATCATGTTTTAAAACTATATTAAATCTACAGAATCAAACATAAATATAGGTACTATAATTATAGTATAATAAATCTCTAAAATAGCATCAATGACTTGAAAATATAATGTTAATGAAAAACATGGGGTTTTTGCTATTGGAAAATGAATGATGCAATTATTCATCGATAACCATTACTCCACTATTTTTGAACAGCACACTTTTCATCCTATTTTTTATATAAAATGTATATCAATTAATATTAATAGAAAACTGCATAATTAAATCCACATTTTCTCATCCAAATAATTATCTACATGTATCTAGTACAAAATAATTGATGTTTATTTTCACTTTAAACAAATAAAAAACTACGGTTAAATGTTCATTCATCAAAAAAATTAATTTCTCCTCAAATATAATTTCGTAAATCCATGAATATGTGCTAAAATAAATGGTTGAAAATCATTAATAATGTTTAGAATATTTAAATTTTCAGTTATTACTTTATCCAAATAAATTAATAATACCTTTCTAACATGAATCCATATAGATTCACCATCAACTATCAACTTTTTGAAAATATGGTTACAAATATTATCCAATATTGACAAATAAATTACCACTTATTATATATATTATTGAACAATAGAATCCTATGATCGATATGTATACTTAATATAGATCTTTAAAATTTTCATATATATTTAAAATTGATTTAAAAATGTAAATAAAAAGGCGTATATATTCTTATATTTTAAACGAAATGAATGAATAGATAAATAATTATATAGAAATCATGGTGGAAAAAAATTTATTGTTGAAAATTTATGATGAAAGATTCATTCTAAAAAACATCTACAAATATGAATATATGAATTTTCTTAAAATTTATTTGAAAATTAAAAAAACGTGGTTATATTTTTTTAGGAAGAGTATAAGAAATTTTACAAACAATAAAACTTCTACAAATTCATGAATCAATAAATGAATTTCATGAGATTTCATACCTATTACAAAATATATAAATCAATTAAATTGTTTTTAAATTTCATGAAAACCCACTATGTATTCTAATACTTGGTTAAAACATGGAAAAAAATAAGATGACCACTCTTTTTTATGTTTCAAAATGCGGATGAAAATATGATGTATTTCCCTTAATTTTTGGAGGTAACTCAAAATGTATTCTTATGGGTATTATGTCCATCTTTTCTTGAAATCCATATTTTTGCATTCCTTTTATGCCTAAAAATGTTCCATTTAGATTGTAATATATGTTTTTATTGACATTCATAACATTGATGTTATGTTTTATATCCAAAAATTTCAAATAAGTTACATAGAATAAATTTGAATATTTATTATATGCATCTATCTGATGACCAAATATTAATTTCACACCAAGTGTCACATTGATGTTTTTCACCTATTCATAATATTATTAAACTCAAAATGGTTTCTATGCATATTCATACACTTTTAAAACATTAAAAAAATTTCTATTTGATAATGATAATTCATTCAAAAAAATCTATAATCTCCTATGTAAACTATTTTTTTCATTCAATAATTGATAGTATGAATTACCCTCTTAAAAAATTTGATATATTTATGTTCTCAATCTTTATATCTTGATAAAACATTTTATTTTGAAAATTCATTTTTAGTGAAAATTATTATATAGAAAAATAATTATTCTTGTACGCTAAAATAATTTAATAGATAACTCCCATATATATTTCAAATAATTAATAAATGGTAATAAATAAACATAAATACCACATATAACTTATTTTGGTATAGATATTATCAGGTTCATCATCACATATTTCCCCTTCATACATATCAATGTGGAAAATTTATAGATAACTAATAAATTGGTTATCGACTATATTGGGGAATTAGTCATTGAGATGCATTCATGCCATCAATGGATGACCCATTTTAATAATTATATCTTTATTACCAAATTAATATTTTTTTACCAAATATATTCTATTGTAGATAATCCGCAAGGTAAAAATGTATTAAATCATTTATGTTGTCTTATGTATGACTTATAATCCTCTTTTAATGACAGGAACATAAAACATATGCTTGAAAAGAGGAAGTATTAGAAGGAAATATGTTTCTATTGTAGGAGGTTTTGGTCACACTCTTAATAATTAATCATTTTAGATTTTTCATCCACTACATATAGAGATGTCATACATTTAGGAAATCCTGATAATCCTTCATATTCAATCCAATAAAAGATAATGTTTTAAGGGAAAGAATTTTTCTATTATACCCCAATTCCATTGGACCTGATTTTTTTTCTGAAAAATTTGAACATAGAATCATGTTTCTTTTTGGATGCATCACTTTTGAAAGTTCACGAAATTCATTGAAACAATTATCAATACATCCATGTATTTTTTAATGTTATTAGTTTTATTACCATCTTTATATAGTTATTTATAACATTCTTTTTTCAATATTTTCAACACCTATTCCATGAATAAATTTTTCAAGTTGATTCCCTATCTCATAGAAAACATATTCATCATTATTAAGTCCTAACTCATTCATTTATTCCATATTTCATATTAGGCGTGTATAAAAATGAATAAAAACATCACATATCTAATAGTATTTTATTTTAATTTATCTTAATTTACTCATATTCAAACAATTTAATCATGGTTAAAAAATAACATCTTTTTTATTTATATCATTTAGAAAATTGCATGGAACTATAAAACCATTTATCATATGCATCGATAGTTATTCTCTAATTTACCCAAATAAAATCCATTAATTACTTATAGAGAAAAAAATGTAATAGGTTTATATATGAAAACGATTAAAAATTATTAATAAATATATTAACAATTAAATTAAATCATATAATAAAATTAAAATGCCAAAATGAATGAATTTTTAACAAACAATGTATTCCAAAAAGAAAATAAAAAAATTAAAATAAATTTATTACAACAAAAACATTAATCAAAAGTTATTATAATGAAAAAAACATTTATAAATCGAATAAATTAATGAAAAATACATCATTTCAACATTAAAAAATTATAACCATGAAAAGATTATAATTAAAATAATTATAAATACAAACTATTACAACCAAAAACAAATTACACTAATGTAGGGTCCTGAAAAATCCTCAAAGAAGATTCTACCCAAATCCCCCAAAGAATTGGGGAAAAGAATGGAGAAAATTCTTAGAAGGGACACAAGTAGGACCCGTATGGGGACTGGTCCCATGAAAACACAATGTGGTCGGGCCCCGTGAAGCGTATAACGACCCATACATTACATACATTGTTAATAATTCAAAATTGAAGCATACTTATTACAACATATAACAAAACCATGAACGGACCGTATAGGTATAGTGTCTTTAGAAACTGGGAAACATAAACAACTGGTTCATAAAGCATCAACTTTGCCTCCCACTAATTTCATCATATCTAGAGTCCCTTTTTGGCATATCCTACTTAATAAGATTCTTCCTGACCTGGGGAAAGAAAACATACAAAAGGGTGAGC
The DNA here is from genome assembly GCA_963277665.1 of Viscum album. Classification (NCBI taxonomy): domain Eukaryota; kingdom Viridiplantae; phylum Streptophyta; class Magnoliopsida; order Santalales; family Viscaceae; genus Viscum; species Viscum album. Next base: position 733,740 of record CAUJRU010000072.1, read on the forward strand.
TCAAATGCTCAGTAAGGGTAAACAAAAGAAATATCAATCACATTGTATACACAAGCACATAACTTTTGGAAATCATAACCTGCAAAAGAGATCATAATTTCATAACAAGGGATAAATCATGGCAGTGAAATGTAATCACCATAATCATAACATAAAACATGAAACTTTGTGGCATACACACATAATCATAGAGAATCATTTTTGTTAGTCAAGACTCATTGCCAAGACTATCTTAGCGGACAAAGTCCCTTTCTGATCCGAGTCACCCTCGTTTCAGTCCTGTTTCACTGAACCGGTATAACCTACCATTCTAGCCATGTCTATCTCATGAGATATAAAATCATTACCCAACGCATTGGAGGGAGATATAGGTCCCACCCATCTCATAATGACACCATTCTTATTTGTGCCACAAAATCATAAATCATACATCATTGCATAACCCATGTAATAAAAATGGGATTCTTAAACATTGTGACATCATAAAACAATTCATATAAGATAAAGAAATTCATAAAAATAATTCCACCACAACATAATAAAATAAATGTAATAATAGGTATAAAAAAATAACCCTTTATTATCTTATATGGAAAATAATTTTGATAAAACACTTGAACTCCATTCTTGAGGAAAATATCCTTTCTACTTCAAAAACACTTTTCCTTTCTTAACATGTCGTACAATTATAAACTAAAAAAAGTTTATTAAAAATAAACTTGACGACTTGTAAAGGAAGCTTCTTGGAAATAATGTTTTAAAAATCCATTCATGCCGTATAAGTTAAAAAAACATTCTTCGTACTTTTTGTCAGAAAAGTCAAAAAGTACCTCGTACGAAAAACGATAAAATATTCCTTTCATATCTTTTACTAAAAACTGACCAAAGGGTAAAATATGATTTAAACAATTTTAGGTGAATGTAAATAATATTACATATTGAGGAAACATGGATATGGATGATACAATACACCCCAGTAAATTCTGAAGTATAAACAATCTCATATAAAAATTGAGATTGCGATATTTCCCTTACCTTAGGTCTGACTTGCTTTGTAAGTGTCTGAAACTCATGTATAATGATTTAAATAATGTTATTGACTTATTCCATAATCATACTTATTTTTATGATATCATATATGGTCATATTCTTAGCTTCATAGTACTAATATTTCATTGCTACTTGTTATTCGGGTGTTTATAACTTTTTGTTCTTATGCGTGTTTTGTCGAATAAATTCTTATTCTTTTAGTTAGGTTATAGATAACTCATTTACAGAATGGTATTAGTGTAATATATATCATATTAATTCATTCAATTCATTTATATTATCATTATGAAATGAATATCATGTAGAACGAGTCGTATCACATCGTGGAGACGGTATTCCGTACGTACGCATGAGTGATGATATCGTTCCTATGATCGTGGAATTGTATTGGAGTATATGTATACTATTTCAGAATCAATATCACTTTATAATAGTCATATATAGTCATTATTTACACCATTATACCCATCCAAGTAAGGTGGTGGTGGAAAATAGAATACACCACGGCGTGGAGACGGTATTCCGTACGTACGCACACGCGGTGATTTATTTTTTTGTAGGATGGATAGAGGGTGAAATAGGGTTTTTTCATACTTATAATAACATATCAGTATATGAGTGATACTGATGTTATTACTTTATAATGAAACAAATAAAGAAGAAGAAGTGGAAGACGAAATAAAGATGAAAGAATCAGTAACAGACATTACCTCTTCTTTGAAGTGCTTCTTTGAGAACTTTTTTTAGGGCACTGAAATTGGTCTTTGAAGAAGACCAGGACCTCTAGGATGTCTCTAGGGAAGTGGAGAGGAGAAATTGGCAGGGTTTTGCCGAGCTTGAAGGCTCAAAGTGGTGTGAGGAAGAGGGGGAGGAGGTGTCCTTTTATAAGGGAGGAGAGGGGCACCTTTGGAATAACCAAAACTATTATTTTATTATAAAGTCAAGTTCGGTTTTAAAAAGATCCAAATTGATATATTTCGAAGCTAAGGTTGGGATGGGTCGAAATCCTCTAATCCAATAGAATTTAGACAATTTTAGTTTCCTATTTTATCCTTATCATTCAGATTTAACATTAAGTTAAATAATTTTACTTTTACCATGTCTTCTTGTGTTCTTATACTATAATGTTAATAAACTTACTATAGGCAGCCAAACGAACCCCAAGTTGTTTATTATTAATATATATAACCTTATCTAAGTCATGTGGAAGAACCGTATATTTTTAGCAATAAAATAACAATTACCAATATAATATTTGTTTTAGAAACAATTTTATAACAATTTTGACACTATTTAGTAATTTATTTTTTTGAAACTCATAACAGAATTATTAGTTCGAAAAAAGTTAATTAAATCAATAATAACATGTCATAGTAACCTAGAAAATTAGTGGGATCCATAAAAAGTCTCAAATTACATTTATTTTGGTGTTTATAACATCAATTATGTCAATATTTCATTAATAAGATAATTACTCCATCACCATTGTGTCATAAATAAATTAACTTATTTAATGTCTAAAAATTACAAATAAACTATAATTATGTAGAAAATAGTTTTAGCTTTCTAATGAATATTTATAGTCGAATTTATCTTATGTATAACCCCATATTAAAATTTATTTACTTATTAAACTTTGATTTTAACTATTTTAACCCTTCTTTAAATAAATTAACAATAAATGTCATAATCTAATCCAAGAGGGCCTAAATGGTCATATTGTATTCCTAAGTTTGTTTTTGGTCGAATTACACATATCCGATAGAATTAGGACATGTGTTAGGGTAATAATAATATCATCTTTACCCTTAATTACCCTATTTACTTTTAACCGTGGTAAAAAAAATAAAAAGTTACTATTCACCAAAAATTATTTTCATCTCATTGAACCACATTTTAGTCCTTGATATTAACCATGTCTCTCGGATTTTTGAAATTCCACTAATAGAAGCGGTAAAATTAAATTTTATCAAAAATTCAGTTTTTTAACTACCACTTAGTAGTTTCACTATTCATTAAAAATTGAAAGTTTTCAGAAAAATACCAAAATTTCACCCTAGGATAATTTTGATATTCCGAATCCAAAAATGAAGTATATTTTTAAAAATAAAATTTATAAAATTTTAAAAAGTGGTTATTATTATTCATAACAGCTAGTTTTAATGATATTTTAATAGCATATTATTGTTTAGTGAAACTCGGTATTGCGTACGACACAAGCTATCGAGGAAGGTCGCGATTTCGTGTAAAGTAATCCAAGCAAGTGTTGTGTAGAAAAAGATTCCTTTGATTATTTATATAACATAAAAGTCTCGGGTGTTACATTCTACCCCCCTTAAAATGAATTTCGCCCACAAAATTCGTCACTTTGTAACAAACAGATGTGGATACCTCTCCCTCATCCTATCCTCAAGCTCCCATGTAGCTTCTTCTAATTGGTGGTTCCTCCATAAAACTTTCACCAATCGAGTGGTCATGTTTCGTAGAACTTTTTCGCTACGATCCAGAATCTCTATCGGTTGTTCTTCATAAGAAAGATCTTGCTCTAGCGGTACAACTTCTGAGCTGAGTACATGTGAAGGATCAGGTATGTACTTTCTCAGGAGAGATACATGGAACACATCGTGAACTTGAGAAAGATTCGGTGGAAGCGCCAATCGGTAAGCTACCTTCCCAACACGATCTAGTATTTCGAAAGGACCGATATATCTAGGGCTCAACTTCCCCTTCTTTCCAAATCTCATAACCCTCTTCCAGGGAGATATTCGTAAGAACACTTTATCACCCACTTCAATCTCTAGGTCTTTTCTTCGGCTGTCGGCGTAACTTTTCTGTCGACTCTGAGATGCTCTTATGTGTTGTTGAATAGATCTGACCTTTTCTGCCATTTCATCAATGAGATCAGGTCCTAATAGCTTTCTTTCCCCAACTTCATCCCAGCATGTTGGAGTCCTGCATTTCTTTCCATAGAGAGCTCCATAAGGAGCCATATGAATACTGGAGTGAAAGGTATTATTATAAGAAAATTCCACCAAAGGTAGGTGTTGATCCCAACCTCTTTTGAAATCCATAGAGCAAGCTCTCAACATATCTTCTAGGGTTTGAATTGTTCTCTTAGACTGACCGTCGGTCTGAGGATGATAAGCAGTGCTGAAACTCAACTCTGTATCCAGAGTATGCTGAATACTTCGCCAGAACTTCGAGGTAAATCTCGGATCCCGATCAGATATAATAGAAAGTGGTACTCCATGCAATCTTACCACTTCCTTTACATATATCCTGGAAAGCTGATCCAGAGAGAAATCCTCTCTAATAGCAATGAAGTGTGAAGACTTTGTAAGACGATCAACTATGACCCAGATAGCATTATTGCCTTTGGATGTTTTAGGAAGTCCTGTGACAAAGTCTATAGTAATGTTTTCCCATTTCCATTCGGGTATGGGTAATGGTTGTAACATCCCCTTAGACTTCTGTCTCTCAGCTTTAACTTGTTGACAAACCAAGAATCGAGAGACATATTCCGCAACATCTCTTTTCATGCCATCCCACCAGAAGTACTCTTTCAGGTCCTTATACATCTTCGTGCTTCCAGGCTGAATAGAGAATGAAGAACTATGAGCCTCATCCACCAGCTCCTTCTTTAATTCGGGGATGGGAGGAAGACAAACCCAATTCCTGAACATTATTATCCCATCACAATCAAGGTTGAACTCAGGAAGATTTCTCACCTTCTTTTGTAACTCGACATCTTCTTTTTGTGTCTCTTTAATCTTCACATGTATTGATGGTTGAACATTCATTTGAGAAAGATAAGATTTTTCCCCTTCCATTATAATTCCAAGATCCATCCTTTGTAAATCCATAAATATTGGTTCTTTTGTGATCCTCATCATGGATAAACTAGCATGGTCTTGTCGACTTAATGCATCTGCCACCTTGTTTGCTTTCCCAGGGTGGTAATGGATTGAGCAGTCGTAATCCTTAATTATCTCCAACCATCTTCTTTGATGCATATTCAGCTCCTTTTGTGTGAAAATATACTTTAAACTTTTATGATCAGAATAAATATCACACCTTTCACCATAAAGGTAATGCCTCCAAATCATTAATGCAATGATTACCGCAGCTAACTCCAAATCATGTGTTGGGTAATTTTGCTCATGGATTTTCAACTGTCGTGAGGCATAAGCTATCACCATATCCTTTTGCATAAGAACACACCCTAATCCGTTCTTGGATGCATCACTATAGATCACAAACCTTTCTCCACTACTAGGCAGTGTGAGCACAGGTGCACTGGATAACCTTCTTTTCAACTCCTTGAAATTTTCTTCACATTCTTCCGTCCAGACAAACTTAACTCCTTTCCGAGTCAACTTGGTGAGTGGATTAGATAATCATGAAAAATCTTTCACAAAACGTCATTAATATACAATCAAACCAAGAAAACATCGGATCTCAGTTACTGTTGTTGGTCTCGACCATTTTCGATAACCTCTGTTTTTGCTGGATCCACAGATATCCCCTCTTTTGAGATTATGTGACCACAAAATGCAACATTTTGAAGCCAAAATTCACACTTGGCAAATTTGGCATAAAGCTTCTCCTTTCTCAGGGTCTTAAATATAATTATCAAGTGATCTTCATGTTCTTCCTTTATCGTTGAATAGACAAGAATGTCGTCTATAAAGACTACAACAAATTGATCAAGATATTCTCTAAAGACTCTATTCATCAGATCCATGAAGATAGCATGGGAATTAGTAAGACCAAATGGCATCACTATAAATTCATAGTGTCCATACCTTGTACGGAAAGCCGTCTTTGGTATATCCTCCCTTTTTACCCTTAATTGATGATACCCTGAACGAAGATCAATCTTGTAAAAGTATTGAGCTCCGCGTAGTTGGTCAAATAGGTCATCAATGTGCGGGAGAGGATATTTGTTCTTGATAGTGATCTTGTTCAGTTCTCGATAATCAATGCAGAGTCTCATTGATCCATCTTTCTTCTTAACAAATAGAACACGTGCTCCTCAAAGGTGACGCACTAGGGCGTATGAATCCCTTATCAAGATTCTCTAGGAGTTCCTTCTTCAATTCCTGCAACTCAATTGGGGCCATTCTATAAGGTGTCTTTGAAATAGGCAAAGCACCCGGTACGAGTTCTATTAAAAACTCAACTTCATGATTTGGTGGAAGACCCAGTAATTCCTCCTGAAAGACATCATCAAACTCCCATACAATGGGAATATTCTTAATCGTGAGTTTCTCACCAACCATTTGAGATAAATAACCTTCAATTAGTGGAATCAATACCCATAAAATGGAAGAAATTTCCACTGGAAGGTTATGTTCAACCTTGCATTGATAGACGATCATAGATTGATCTGGAATATGAAATGTGACTTCCCTTATTTGGAAATTGATATGAGCTCCATATAAAGAAATCCAATCCATGCCATGAATCACATCAAATTCCACTATAGGAAGGATCACAAGATTTGCAGGAAGCACTTTCCCACAAATTTCGATCGGAGAAGAATTATAAACTTTTGATGCGACTGTTGTGCCATTAGGTGTTGTCACAGCTAACTCAACATCTAATTGTTGAGGTAATACGGTGATACACTTAGAAAATTCTTCAGAAATAAAAGATTGGGTGGATCCAGAATCAAATAAAACATTTTCTACTTTAGAGTGGATGGTAAGTGTACCTTTCACCACATCGTTATCGTACTCCACATCGCTGATAGAAATTGCATGTGACTTTCCTTTATCTTTAGCCTTAAGAGTTTTTTGACGTCGACCATCATCATCAACCCTTGGATTGGGGAATTTATTGGCATAATGCTCCATCTCCTTGCACTTGAAACATTGAAGTGTAGTTGGTTCATTCTGTGTATCCCTTCCTTTGTTTTCATCATTAGACATCTTCTTCCCATCATCACGGCAGTCAAATGCCCGATGACCTTCCTTTCCACATTTGAAACATTTAATTGTCCCTTTAAGAAAACTCCCTCCATGTTTCTTTCCACACTTTGAGCATAAGGGAAATCTCATCTTCTTTTCAGTGTGCTCTTTAGATTTTCCTTTGAATTCCATTTTCCTCTTCTTATCAAACCCATATGACTGATGGGTTACTCCAATCTCCATCTCGACATTGAGAGCACATCGAACGATTTCCTCATAGCTATTAAAGTCCCTTATGGCTAACGCCCTTCGAAGACTTGGTTTTAAGCCACTAAAGAATTGATCGATCTTACTCTCAGGTTGGATAATAATACCAGAAGTGTACCTTGCAAGTCTTGTAAAATTTGCTTCATAGGTACCAACAGATTCATCATCCTTTTGCTTTAGTTCAAGAAACTCTTTCTCCATCTTTGTTCGGAGAATTCGAGGGAAGTACTTATTGAAAAATAAGTTCTTGAACTCGTCCCATTCCATGGACTCATTTTCATCCCTTTGCCTCGTATTCTTAATAAGATTCCACCATTGACCAGCATCTCCTTCCAAATGATACACTGCTAGGATGACATTATCATGTTCAGAACATTGAAGAACTGAAAATATCTTTTCAGTAGTACTAATCCATTGTTCAGCAACTAATGGATCTATAGACCCGCTGAAAGAAGGTGGACGCTGCCTCATGAAGGATTCAACAGAATGTTGCTCCTTCCTTTGCTCGTTTGGAAGTCCTGCATGATTCATAGCTTGTGAAAGTTGTGTGAGCATGGCTACAAGATTTTTCATTTCAGCTCCCATAACATTTCGTTGCTCAGGGGGACAATCATTGCACTGCCTGTAACATTCCGCATTAACACGGTTCTTTCGGGTTCCAGCCATTGACTAAAACCAAGAAGAATAGTGTGAGAAACACTAATTATAATAGGAAAACCACATAATCAAGAATAAAATTTCACACTTAAGGTCTTATCCTAGGTTATTCATGGCCATTTCTAAAACACTAATATTGTGTTCTATGCTTAGACTTATCCTTAGGGTTCTCACTAAGGCTTTCACATCCTAGTTTCCAAAGGTTGACTATACCTTTCCTTTGATACCAACTATAAAGACCCATACTTTACATACATTGTTAATACTTAAAAATTGAAGCATACTTATTCCAACATATAACAAAACCACGAAAAGACCGTATAGGTATAGTGTCTTTAGAAACTGGGAAACATAAACAACTGGTTCATAAAGGATCAACTTTTCCTCCCACATATTTCATCATATCTAGAGTCCCTTTTTGGCATATCCTACTTAATAACCTTCTTCCTGACCTGGGGAAAGAAAACATAAAAAAGGGTGAGCTCAAATGCTGAGTAAGGGTAAACATAATAAATACCAATCACATCGTATACACAAGCACATAACTTTTGGAAATCATAACCTGCAAAAGAGATCATAATTTCATAACATGGGTTAAATCATGATAGTAAAATGTAATCACAATAATCATAACATAAAACATGAAACTTTGTGGCATACACACATAATCATAGAGAATCAATTCTTGTTAGTCAAGACTCATTGCCAAGACTATCTTAGTGGACAAAGTCCCTTTCTGAACCGAGTCACCCTCATTTCAGTGTTGTTTCACTGAACCAGTATAACCTACCGTTCCAGCCATGTCTATCTCATGAGATATAAAATCTTTACCCAATGCATTGGAGGGAGATATAGGTCCCACCCATCTCATAATGATACCATTCTTATGTGTTCCACAAAATCATAAATCATACATCATTGCATAACCCATGTAATAAAAATGGGATTCTTAAACATTGTGACATCATAAAACAATTCATATAAGATAAAGAAATTCATAAAAATAATTCCATCACAACATAATCAAATCAATGTAATAATTGGTATAAAAACAGAACCCTTTATTATCTTAGATGGAAAATAATTTTGATAAAACACTTGAACTCCATTCATGAGGAAAATATCCTTTCTACTTCAAAAACACTTTTCCTTTCTTAACATGTCGTACAATTATAAACTAAAGGAAGCTTCTTGGAAATAATGTTTTAAAAATCCATTCATGCCGTATAAGTTAAAAAAACATTCTTCGTACTTTTTGTCGGAAAAGTCAAAAAGTACCTCGTACAAAAAACGATAAAAGATTCATTTCATATCTTTTACTAAAAACTCACCGAAGGATAAAATAGGATTTAAACAATTTTAGGTGAATGGAAATAATATTACATATTGGGGAAACATGGATATGGATGATAAAATACACCCCAGTAAATTCTGAAGTATAAACAATCTCATATAAAAATTGAGATTGCGATATTTCTCTTACCTTAGGTCCGACTTGCTTTGTAAGTGTCCGAACCTCCAGTATAATGATTTAAATAATGTTATTGACTTATTCCAGAATCATACATATTTTTATGATATCATATATGGTCATATTCTTAGCTTCTTAGTAGTAATATTTCATTGCTACTTGTTATTCGGGTGTTTATAACTTTTTGTTCTTATGCGTGTTTTGTCAAATAAATTCTTATTACATTCTTTAGGTTATAGATAAATCATTTACAGAAGGTTAATAGTGTAATATATATCATATTCATTCTCTCAATTCATTTATATTATCATTATGAAATTAAGATCATGTAGAACGGGTCACATCACATCGTGGAGACGGTATTCCGTACATACTCACGAGTGGTGAAATCATTCCTATGATCGTGGAATTGTATTGGAGTATATTTATACTATTTCAGAATCAATATCACTTTATTTTAGTCATATATAGTCATTATTTACACCATTATACCCATCCAAGTAAGGTGGTGGTGGAAAATAGATTACACCACAGCGTGGAGACGGTATTCCGTACGTACGCACGCGCGGTGATTTATTTTTTCCGTAGGATAGATAGATGGTGAAATAAGGTTGTTTCATACTTATAATAACATATCAGTATATGAGTGATACTGTTGTTATTACTTCATAATGAAACAACTAAAGAAGAAGAAGTGGAAGAATAAATAAAGACGAAAGAATCATTAACGGACATTACCTCTTCTTTGAAGTGCTTCTTTGAGACCTTCTTTTAGGGCACTAAATTTGGTCTTTGAAGAAGACCAGAACCTCTAGGATGTCTCTAGGGAAGTGGAGAGGAGAAGGTGGTAGGGGTTGGCCGATCTTGGAGGCTCAAAGTGGTATGAGGAAGAGGGGGAGGAGGTGTCCTTTTATAAGGGAGGAGAGGGGCACCTTTGGAATAACTAAAACTATTATTTTATTATAAAGTCAAGTTCGGTTTTAAATAGCTCCAAATTGATATATTTCGATGCTAAGGTGGGGATGGGTCGCATCCCTCTCATCCAATGGAATTTAGACAAGTTTAGGTTCCTATTTTAACCTTATCATTTAGATTTAACATTAAGTTAAATAATTTTACTTTTACCTTGTCTTCTTGTGTTCTTATACTATAATGTTAATAAACATAATATAAGCATCCAAACGAACCCCAAGTTGTTTATTATTAATATATATAACCTTATATAAGTCATTTGGCCGAACCGTAGATTTTTAGGAATAAAATAACAATTACCAATATAATATTTGTTTTCAAAACTATTTTATGTCAATTTTGACACTTTTAGTAATTGATTTTTTTGAAACTCATAACAGAATTATTAGTTCAAAAACAATTAATTAAATCAATACTAACATGTAATATTAACCTAGAAAATTAGTGGGATTCATAAAAAGTCTCAAATTACATTTATTTTGGTGTTTATAACATCAATTATGTCAATATTTTATTAATAAGATAATTACTGTATCATCATTGTGTCATAAATAACTTAAATTATTTAATGTCTAAAAATTACAAATAAAATACCATTATGTAAGAAATCTTTTTATCTTTCTAATTAATATTTATAGTCGAATTTATCTTATGTATAACCCCATATTAAAAATTATTTACTTATTAAACATTGATTTTAACTATTTTAACCCTTCTTTAAATAAATTAATAATAAATGTCCTAATCTAATCCAAATGGGCCTAAATGGTCATATTTTATTCCTAAGTTTGTTTTTGGTCGAATTACACTTATCCAATTGAATTAGGACATGTGTTAGGGTAATAATAATATCATCTTTACCCTTAATTACCCTATTTACATTTAACCGTGTTAAAAAAAGTAAAAAGTTACTATTCACAAAAAATTATTTTCATCTCATTGAACCACATTTTAGTCCTTGATATTAACCGTGTGTTTCAGATTCTCGAAATTCCACTCACAGAAGTAGTAAAATTATGTATTCTGAAAAATTCAGTTTTTTAACTACCACTTAGTGGTTTCACTATTCATTAAAAATTGAAAGTTTTCAGAAAAATACCAAAATTTCACCCTAGGCTAATTTTGATATTCCAAATCCAAAAATGAAGTCCATTTTGAAAAATAAAATTTATAAAATTTCAAAAAGTGGTTATTACTATTCATAACGGCTAGTTTTAATGATATTTTAATAGCATATCGTTGTTTAGTGAAACTCGGTATTGCGTACGACACAAGCTATCGAGGAAGGTCGCAATTTCGTGTAATTCAAGCCAAGAAAGTGTTGTGTAGAAAAATATTCCTTTGATGATTTATATAACATAAAAGTTTCGGGTGTTACAAAGCGCCCCCTCCGTTAACCGTTGTCATTCACGAAATGGAGGCGGAGATCCTCCTCAGCCGCGAGGCAGGATGGGCGACGATCTGGTGCATCGTCATGAACCACCCCAGCCGCGGACCGCGTCGACCGGTTCAAGATGTATCTACTGTCGTTCGCGGAATGGGTGTGGAACACTCCGTGGCTGCAAAGCACTCTCTATGTTCGGTGCGCGGGGGGGGGGGGAATCATTCAATACCCACGACGAATTATGGATTGACCAAGTCAACTGTAAACCGGCTATTCAGTTATGGGCCTCCACAAAAGGTGCCACGCGACCGCAGATACATCTCTTTCCCCACTCTATAAAAGGAGACCGATTGGGAATGGAGGAGACATTCGAAGATTCAGATTTGGATGATTCGAAGGGAGAGGAAGAGAAGAGTGATCAGACTCGAGTGGAAGGATTTCGAAGGAAGGATTCGAATTTCGCAAATAGCGAATTTCTAGTTCGCGAACCAGAGCACATATAATCCTGGGAACAAACTAATAAGGAACCGAAAATGCATAATAATTTGGTGAACTAATAACTTAAATTAACAGAAAAAGATAGGGCCACGAACCATAGCCCCTCCGTGGATGCACTCCCCGAAAACCAGGGTGTTTATGCCTCTTTTCCGATCCGCCGCACCGCGTAGCAACCTCCTACGTAGGTGAAGCCTCGACTGATGAACCCCCTATCGGCGCCGCCCTTGGCTGCCGCTGCTCACGTGGACCCCTCCGCGTACCCCCTGGTAAGTGGGCTGAACCAGAAACTGAGAACCACCATGGTTCGCAGGATGCCCCTCAGTGCGTGGAGCACCCTAGTTCGCGGATGGTTTCCCTAGCCGCGTAGAACCTTCCTACGTGAAGGGCGCCACCACTCCTTCATATGTGTGGCCCATCAGAGCCTTCAGAGTTCCCATTACCCAAGCCAGATAAAATCCTTCTAGTCCAGCCTAATCCTCCGTGACTCCCTCATTGGCTTATTCATCGGCCCTGAGACGAGGCCTCCACCAGAGCCACCGACCCGTGTGTCGTAACCTTCAGGCGCATCAGTGCAACACTTTGAGTTCACTTACCCACGGTAAGTAGAGGCGAAGCGGTTGCCCCGACCCTTGAGCAGATTCCCGAAGCATTCCTGGGTTCACATTCCCACGGTAATGTAGAGTCTGAGATCAGGAATCCACTTGATTCCCCTCCACTTGTTAAGGTCTCCTCAGAGGTAGTAAAATATCTATCAGAAGGAAGACCTCATGCACTGCAAGAGAGGAGACAGGCACATGAGCACCCCCTTTCCCTCTCCCACTGCGCTTTGTCGCATTGGCCTCCTCAGAGTGTTAGCTCCAATCTATCTCCATGGGCCTCCTCAGAGTGTAAGCCCCAATCCATCACCCTGGGCATCCGCCTAGGAGTAAGACCCGACCTTTTGGGCCACCCTCATGCGTAAACCCGACTCTACATCTCTCAGACGCATCTGTCGCGACATGATCCTCTGGTCCCTGCAGCCTCTTATTTCTTACACCAATCATGACTCACGTGGGCATAGAGTAAGAAATGGCCATGGAATCCTCTTATGGGCCTCCTCAGAGTGTAAGCCCCAATCCATCATTCCTGGCCATCATTATGGGCTGCCTCAGAGAGTAAGTCCCAAGCCAATGCGAACTACGAGGACTTTGATCCCAGCCTCCTAAGTAGGCTACATAGGAAGCCTCCAAGAGGTTCAAGCCTGATCCCCATCAGACCCCCTGGGTCCACATCCATGTCGGTTCTCCAATGCTCCTATGAGAAATATATGTACATTGATCCCTGCCTCCTAGGCAGGGTACATAGGAAGCCTCCAAGAGGTTCAATCCCACCACCCGGTTGTTCCGACAACCTTCACGTCGGGTCACTTTCATCCCGCATTACGATAAACTGTACATTCGAACTACGTGGACATTGATCCCTGCCTCCTAGACAGGGTACATAGGAAGCCTTCCTATAGTTCAAGCCCAAAAACTGGTCGATCCGACTATCCTCACGTTGGCTCACCGCGACTCTCCTTATGTCGGCTTAGTGAGTCTAGACTCCTCTGGGTCATTAACCCAATGAGGGATGGTAAAACTCAGGCATAAATGATTCTGAATCTCTGCGATCAGCTGACCATTGCCAACCGGGGATGAATCCGTGGATACTATGTTTGGGTATAAACCAAATATTCATGAACATATGAATACATCTTAAATCTATAAGAGAGTTCCAGAACAGGCGATAATACCCCTCAAAAAGGGGGCGATGAGCCCGAATTCCTATCCTCTCGAATAATGTGAGTTCTTAAGTGTCTCTGGTCAGACCATCCAGTGAACGCCTACCTTTGGAAAGTAGGTTCACGTGTCATCGGATACAAAACTGTTGGGAATTTCAAGGCCGAACTCCAAAACCACGAAACAAAAATGGTGAACCCGACATGAATCTTTAAGCAAACACGACGGATTTAACCTATTCCCACCATGTTCCCCCTTTTACTCACAAGGAGGGCCAAGAAAGGTCATTAATTTTGCATTGGATCATGAGATGCTGCTTTGACGGTTTTTCTGTTTGTATTTGTAAAATTTTTTGTAGGTACTACCTTCAAAACTCGCTTCGTTTTAATGGAATCACAAAAGAACTCACAAGTGCGCACTTCCAACAACGCAAGGACTAGACATCCTCACCTACGGATGACCCCGTCACCCACCCATCGTCTTCAGCACTAGGTCTCGGAGACACTAATCTGAGAGTACCACATGAACGGCACTCTCCCAATGGTGGAGGCGGCCATGCATTCCCAGTAATCTGCCATAACTCGCTGGTGGCCTGCCCAACAGCAGCCGCAAAGGCAGATCTAGATAGCCCCTATCACTGTTTCCAACCATTTCGGGAGTCTGTCCCTGGAATGTGACAATGCATACCTCCCTTATCTTAGGGATGCGGATGAGGTCGACATTGAGGACTTCATCCCCACTGAATGGGGGTTCCGCTCTAAGGCCCCTGCCAGATGACGTCATCGCGGTCATGCCATGGTTCAACATCCTCACACCGAGGGGGATGTCTCCTCAAGGATTTAGGCCCACACTCACCGAGATTCGGTCCCTCGGACCGACGGACGAGGGCAGTAGATGTACAATTAGGGACCGATCATTACCCTGGTCCCTGAGGAGGAGCTCCGCTACCCTGCCACAGAGAGGTACAACGAACAAGAACCTACACCTGTTCACTCCTCCTAAGCCCGCTATCCAGACATGGCTGCATTATAGGAGCCGACACACATCCTCGCCGAGCCCCATCAAGACCGTCGTTAATGCTGGAAAGCATCTACCCGGCAAGCACCTCTCCCTACCATGGGTCGTGAAGCCCACCATCTTGACATGGTGGAAACCCATCGCCTATAGGACCAGCTCCTAAGAGTTTCTTCTGACGCCCTCCATCATGATATGGTAGCGATCAACAAAGCCCACCTCCTAGATGCGGCGGAAACTCGTATGTGGGCACGTCTCCCTGCCAACAAAGGCCACCGACTCGATACAGTGGGAAACCAATATATGCAGGGCCAACTCCCTGTGGATGAAAGTAATGTCTACCACCCCGATGTGGAGGAGAACGAAGAGACATACCGACATATCCTGGTATAGGGGAAGATTCATTCACCTGCCCCGACACAGGAGAATTGTCAGTACCCATTGACCACTGGAGGTCCGGGGTTGGATATTCCTAATCCAATACCGGAATGTGACTTCATGCCCGTTCCATCCAAATATGTCTCTCTACATATCTTCAAAATGATGTAGGAGCAGGTATCGATCCCAGATCATATCTTCCAGACTTTCCAGAATGTAAGTGCATTAGCCGAAACAACAAATAATTGGGCCCATGAGCCCATATCCCCAATTGAGGCGACTCATCTAAGAGTTTAGATAACCTCCTTGGAGAAGATCTGCATCCCTGCTTCTGCCTAGGAGGGTCACATTCCATATTCTGCGATGCAAGGGAAACCGGATCGAGAAGCTTCACTCGTTCCAATAGGGGGACACCCATCCATCACGGTGGATTCTCCATAGCAGGCATATATCCCTGTTAAAAGTCAAGATGTTCGTCAGTGTATCCCAACAGCATCACAAGACCCAATTAGACAGGGACCAAAAGGTGAAATCCATTGTCAATAGCAGATGGTCCTGGCTACCCGCAAGAAATCTTCCCAAACGCGCCGAAGGTAGTCGGAAAATAAATGGGGAGTTCATGACTCCACTCTACTAGAAGCTGGGGTTGCCAATGTCACTAAACACACATCAATGGCTCATAACCCTGCCCCTCCAAAACCATATTATGGGAGTGGCAGTAGTAGTTTCGAAGTTCCTCCCTACAATGTCACTTCCAGTAGGTCTAAAGATCCTCCATAGAGTACCCATGGGGGCCTCCCCCGTGGGCATATGACGATCGATCACGAGAGGACCTCTCTTGATGTGAGTCACGGAAACCCTCCATGTGGCTAGAAGATCGATCAACAAGAAGGTCCTCCACATGATGCGGTCCACCCTGAAGGTCCTCCCTGGTGTATACACTGCAATCACTCTCCATGTAGTGGGACCACAGATCATGACAGTAGTCCTCGCTAACATAGTCGCAACTGTGGAGGCCCTCCCAGCAGTGATGTCTCATCACGAAAAGAAGTCCCTCCCCTTTTTGTGGCCTACCTTGAAGGTCCTCCCCAGGGATTATGATGCAACGGAACACCATGCAGCCAGGCATCATATCACGGTGGAAGTCCTCGCCACATTGATAAAGGAGTTCCTCCCCGTAGAGATGTCATGAAACGAGAAGGCCCTCCCCTGATTGAGGTACATTCTAGAGGCCATCCCTAGGATGTATCACGCAGATATTCTCCATGTGTCAGTAGTAATGGTAGTCCTCACCATTACCGCAGCTGTGATGGTAGTCCTGGACACCACGGCTGCCATTGTGAAGGTCCTCCTTGCAATATCCCCAAGAAACAAGAAGGTCCTCCCATTGTCTCAGTGTGTCCTAAAATTCCACCCCAGGATGAACATCAATCATCAAGCCATGATGGTCATCCTCACCATGATGGCAGTTGTTGCGAAGGTCCTCCTCTTAACGATGGTACGCAGCCAGAAGGTCCTCCCCTTGCTACAAAACTCCATGGAGTTCCTCCCCAGGGTGTGCAATGAAAAAGTCCTCTATGTAGTGAAGCATAAAGTAGTAATGGTAGTCCTCACCATTACGACTGCCATTGCGAAGGTCCTCCCCATGATGGAATATCATATCGACAGGAAGGTCCTCCCCCTGCCGAATCAAGCATAGAAAAGCCCTCGTATGCTGAGCCACTCCGAAGTACGGGATCGTGCATATCAGATTCCCAACATGTTTCTAATGACACCCTTCTTCGATTAGGAGATGGTCCAGGGCCGCTTTCATCCTCTGAACCACCTCGTAATCGCCCACATAATGATTCAGCACCTATCGGTCCCACTGGCTCCGACCACATTGACAGTGAGCATCTAAGTAGGGATGACTAGGTAGAGGAATCACTAGAGGAGAAGTATGCCGACATGTTTCACATGAGGAAATGACTGGTCATAAATGATATACCAGTTATGTTTTGGCCCATGGCTACCTCTCAGTTCGGCATACCGAGAGAGTTGTCAGAAGAATGCGTGCACGACATCCACCATAATATATGGACAACCCTCCGCCGACTGAAATGAAGCTTCCTGCCCTATAAAAGCTATGTAGACCATGTAAAGACAATATGAGCTGTCCTATGTCACATCAACCTGGAGGCCCTTCCAACAGTGCGGTGACAACGCCCCAAGAGACGTAAAGGAAACATGGAGATTGCATGCCTCTGTGCGCTGCACCCGTTGTGCCGCTTCATCGGTGATTCTCTAGCGGGAGTCCATATCAGGGGATGGGGGGAACAAGGAGCTCTGCATTTCACTCTGCTCCACACCCAGAAGAAAACGTTTGGCACAGTGACTTCGAATGTCGTCACATCAAGATGACAATTGAGTGGTTTACCTATTCAGGAAAGGCAGTACACCTGACAGAGACATGCCTTGAGTATGTCCCAGATGCGTCAGGCCCGGCGGGAAAAAGCCATTCAAGAACTCCTGAATCCGGCAACCGAGAGCATACAACATGCCTTTCACCTAATAGAGTCCAATCATAGATCTTTTCCTACCTCCCTAGAAGGGACTAATCCATAGGTGAATTCGGCACCGAATTCGGTTCACCCCCGAATTGGGGCACGCAAGATCAGGCAGATCGCGATAGCAGCAGCCACTGCTGCCATCCAGGGTCAACCCCAGCCTGTAGGGATGGGGGTATTTTTAACAACAAATGCCCCCGTAATACAATGAAAAACTGGAGGAGACTCAATGTCTAAGGGACGGAGCCAACCCCAGCCCTCAGGGATGGGGGCATTATTACCCCCTCAACTACAACCTCCCCCACAAGAATCAGTATTCTCTCATCTGGGGAGGACAATCAGAAGAGGAGGTTCCCGTCCTATCCCGTCATTTGAATCATCATCCTCTCTGAGAGGAAGGCGCACCATAAGGTCGTATCAAAGAACTCTCTGTGTATCCCTTCGTCAAGATGTCCGAAGGCAATCCCAGGTCACAAAAGTGAAGGCTATAAAAAGATGTGGGAGATCCTCTTCCCATTTGGAAGATGACATCTTATCCGCCCCACGATATGCATATATCAACGTCATAGTGGTTAACCCCACGGGTGAAACCATAGCTACTGCAAATCAGGAGGGATCGGGAGATGATAGTTCCGGTCAGGCTCTGACTCACAACGAACCACCAGGTGTGCACACCCGGATCCAGAGGGCCGCCCTAAATCTGGTCTCCCTTCTATCTAGCCCTCCTCTGCATACCCAACGATCTTCCAATAGGTATAAGAATAATGGAATGGTTACCCTTAACTCACCTCCTTCTCTCGAGAAAAATGAGCCACTCACACTCGTAGAGAGATACGCTCGACAGGAAGAGGAGATGAATGAATTGAGGCAGCTTAACGCCAAGCTACTCCAGAGGAACCGCCTTATTGAAAGTGCATCCTAGGAGGAGCCACCTCATGAAATCCTAGCAGTTGCACCTCAAAGGCTAAGACTTGCCCCGAAAAACGAAGCACGGTCAGGGATCCTACCCAATGAGGCGCATGGTTCGTCC
Organism: Viscum album; assembly: GCA_963277665.1. Lineage (NCBI taxonomy): Eukaryota > Viridiplantae > Streptophyta > Magnoliopsida > Santalales > Viscaceae > Viscum > Viscum album. Next base: position 752,676 of record CAUJRU010000072.1, read on the forward strand.
AACTACCTAAATGTGGGTGATGAATACCAAGATTTCCCTCCAGTCAGGATGCAACTGGAGCAAGTATTCCTGAACCCTCCGAGGGAGCCTCGAATGGAATATGCACCCTTACTACAGGCCATTCCGGATCCTCAGGAAATGCATCGGGCTATGCCTGCCCAGGACCGGGCCCAACATGATGTAAACCAGGGTCTCACCAAGCCCATCAAGGCACTAACAGCTTGATTGGAAGTGATAGAAGGTAGACGCGCTCCAATAAAGCCACAGAGGAAACCCTACCCAGATTTGGTGTCAGACACACCACCTCCACCCAATTTTGGGAGCCATGTATTCCCCATATTCAATGGATCAGGAGATCCAGAGTAGAATTTGATGCACTATGCATCCTATTATGACACTATGATGGGGACTCCAGAACAACAAGAAGCAGTGAAAATCATATCCTTCTTATAGAGCTTGCAAGGATCCACCTTCTTCTGGTACATGAGTCTACTGACCCAGTCAATAAAGAGTTGGGAGGACCTTCGACAGTAGTTCTTGTTCCACTTCAGCTCAACGTTGCCCAAAACAACAGTCAACGTCCTTATGAACAACAAGTAAAGGGAGAACGAGAGGGTCTCAGATTTCATTTCCAGATGGAATGTTCTGACCTATTATCTGAACAGTCCAATGCCTCAAGATGATATTCTAGACATATGCATCGATAATCTTATAGATGAGCAATGAACACCGCTCATATATGTGGAGTTCACCACTGGCTTCCGCCATCTCTCGGCCATTTCCCATCGAATCGAGGACACCCTGCAGCTAACTAATTAAAATTACCGGCTAGCCTCATAGGCTCCTGTGAAAAGAGCCCCTAGAGTTGAAGTGTCTGCTGTCACACTCAAGACGACCCCTATACCCGCTCCCCCACTCATGCCTCCACCCAATAGTCAAGGGAACTTGTATATCAGTTGCCACCTCCGCCTAAACGGGACGATCAATGAGGACCGAAGTGGAACCAGTTTGAGGAATGAAGAAAAAAAGTATACTCGTTCAGATACGATCATGTCCGCAGATACATCATTCCCACCATGAACATCAACTTGCTCCACCTCATGGAGCTGAGGAAACCTGAAGATGTCTATCGCGATGACAGGCCATATTACAGCCCCTACCATTGGATTTTGGGACACATTATCCGAGAATAATTTGTCTTCAAAGTCCTCCGGTAGAAGATGGTAGACTCCAGACTGGTAGAGGTGGGACTACCCCCAACACATGTGGCATGTATCTCTACCAATAACTCCAAAAAAGAGGAGGGGTGGCAGAACGTCACTAGTAAGAAGGGGAAGAAATTTTACAACTGGGTGACACGGAAGACTATCAACCGAGCCCAGGGCATACTCCGAGCTAAACTACAGTAGCCAGTGTTGGCGCCAACAGCCCCTGACGCCGCGCTGCAGGCCGTGTCGGCTTTACAACCCTCCACGAGCCAATCATCCGGACGTAATTGAAGGAGCAAACATTCGAGAGTGGAGAAATCCACGATGGGGCCAAAGTTAGCCCCAACCCTGGCAGATTATATGCCCTCGAATTTGGCACCACGGGCACCGACCCTCCAAACGGCACCAGCAGAGACAACCGACCAGGTTGACCTATCAGGGGATGAAGAGCCAATCTTTGGTTCTATTAACGTCATCCATATTATGGAATCATTACCTGACAAAGGGTATGGTTACGAACCTGAGTTCCATGCACGAGGAGCCAGGAGGAGTAATCGTAGTGGTATGGGATACCAGGGGAGGCACAACCGCGGCCAAAACCAACCCTATGGTTAGACCCCGGACCAAACCGTTAGTATCGTAGAAACATGTGGGAGGGCCTATCAATGGATTCAGTAGGAGAATGAATTTCCCTCCACTTCCACAAGCTGCCACTCTTCCCCTGTTGCTCTACGATACCCACTAGAGGAGTAACAAGTGTCTGGCCACCTAGTGCGCACAAACCGACTGGCTAGGCCAAGTCCTCAAACCGAGGGAGCGCCATCGATATTCGACCATGCGGCCGGCCCCTCCTCGTCAAATGCTCCAGTCCCTAAAGCACCCGCTAAGACTCTCCGGCCAACGGAGAAGCGTCAGCCGCTAGAGAAGAAATACGATATCCTTAAGCAGGTGGCATCAGTACCAGCCAAGCATTCAATCCTTGATGCCCTAAGTCTGTCAGCAGACCTCAGGGAGGCACTTATCAAATTTTTTATCAGCCCCCAAGAGTTTCAGGCCGAGGTAGCTGCTGCCAAAATTTTCCAAACAGAGACTGACCCAACTGAATGCAATGCGGCGATTTCCTTCATCAATCAGGATGAAGAGGACATCATGCAAGGACACATCAGACCACTATATGTGTCTGTCACACTGAATGGTATTGAGGTCTAGAAAGTCTTTATAGACAATGGCTCTGGAGTTAACCTCCTCCCCCGACAGACACTCCGTAACTTGGGCTACAGTGAGGATGACCTAATTTCCTCAGCCACAACTCTGCTGGGTTACAGAAAGAGTGAGAAGAAACCAATGGGACAAATAAAGATAAATACCCATTTTGGTAACCTAGTAGCCTACATGGAATTCCTGGTGGTCCGGCATAGCACAACATTCAATGCTCTGAAGGGAAGTCCATGGCTCCATAAGCACATGTATGTTCCTTCATCTTATCACTAGTGTATCAGGTACTGCGTCAATGGACAATGTGGAACATTGCATGCCAAAAAGGCCCCTTTCGAGCTCTTAGAGTCACATTACATTGACACCGGGTTCTATGAGAAAAATAAAAATAAGCCATTGGTCGATGGTGTCGACTGGATCCCTGCTCCAAATGGTCTGGAAATGGTTTCTGATGAACCCCTCACGCAGTTTGGCAGAGATTATGTCTTTCCCATCAACCATGTTCAGAGTAGGAGTTCATGTACAGACAAACATTCAGATGTCCTCTTGACTTCAGCCACGATGGCAAAGCACGAAAATGCAGGAACATCCACAAACCCTCGATTTGGTGATGAATACTCAAGCTGGGATGCCCATGATGCCTCTACCTCAAAACCCTCGAAGGCTCAGACCAAAATCTCTCTACTCGACGGATCAAGAAAATGACGACTTTGGAGAAGAAGAGGGGGACGATCTCAGGGAAGCGCCTCCTACATTTGAGGAAGGTATCTCCACCAATGTGGACGAACTCATGGAAATAAACCTATGTACCGAGGAAGATCTAAGGCCTAATCTCATTAGTGTAGCCATGTCCCCTGAGGAGCATGAGGTATATACCTCTTTCCTACGGCAACATCAGGATGTTTTCTCCAAGAATTACACAGAAATTCCGGGACTCGATCCTGATGTAGCAACACACCACCTAGGTCTTCAAGAAGACCACCGGGGTTATAAACAGGCTGCCAGAAGGACGCATCCCTCAAATGCTGCCAAAATAGAGGCTGGAGTCGATATGATCATTAAATAATGCTTCATTCGAGAGGTCCAGTACCCCATTTGGTAGGCCAACATCGTCTCTGTCAAGAAAAAGAATGGACAAATCCATGTCTGCATTGAATTCATAGATATTATTTGGAATTATTCGAAAGATGACTTCCTAGTTCTAATCACCAAGTTGTTAATCGATGCAACGGTCGGCTATGAGGCTCTATCCTTCATGGACAGCTATTCTGGCTATAACCAAATTAGAATGGCCCGAGAAGATGAAGAAGCCACTGCCTTCAGGGCCCCTCAAGGGCTATTTTGTTAGAGGGTCATGCCCTTTGGTCTCAAGAATGTTGTCACCACATATATGTGTGCCATGTATCGGATCACTAAACCCATCCTGGGGAAATTCGTTGAATGTTATGTGGATGACTTAGTGGTCATGTCCAGACAGCGCTCAGATCATCTGTCGGACCTTGAGACCGTCTTCAACAAGCTCCGACAACATAACTTGAAAATGAACCCCTTGAAATGTTCCTTCAGGGTTACCTCAGAGAAACTCCTTGGCTTCGTCATACGCCATCGTGGCATCGAAGTCGACCCTGAGAAGACAAAGTCTATCCTTGGCCTACCACCTCCCCGAAATCTCACCGAGTTGAGGGTATTTCAAGGACACCTAGCCTATATTAGGTGGTTCATATACAACCTGGAAAGAAAATGTTTTCTTTTCACCAAGTTAATGAACAAGGGGGTCACATACCAATGGACGGATGACTGCCAAGAGTCGTTCGACAACTTAAAGAAGTACCTCTTAATCCTACAAGTGCTCATGCCCCCAGTTGGAGGAAAAGAACTCATCCTGTACGTGATAGCCTTAGAGCGATCACTGGGAGCCTTCCTCACACAAAAGAATGACGCCAGCAGTGAAAATAGTCTCTATTACCTCAGTCGAACCATGATTGATGCTGAGACTCGATACTCAAATATCGAGAAAAACTGTTTGGCCTTGGTCTTCGCAGTTCAAAAGCTGCGACATTATCTGCAGCATCACAAAGTCCATTTGATCTCACGGAGTAACCCACTCAAGTACATCATCAGTTGCTCGATCTTAACCGGACGCCTATCCCGAAGGGTGGTCATCTTGCAACCGTTTGACATCCGGTTTGTGCCTTAGAAAGCCATCAAGGGTCAGGAATTAGCAGAATTTCTGGAAGAGCACCCTTTGACAGGGACGACTGCACCGGACACTGAGCTACCTGATGAAGACATCTAATCAGTTAATGTCGAGTTCCCGGCATGGTAAATGTACTTCGACGCCGCATCCTGAAGCCCCACCGGAGTGAGGATGGAGGATCCCAGATACAAAAAAGTGGGTTTAGGGATAATACTCGTGTCCCCAGAAAAGGCAGTCTTTCCATATTCCTTCCTCCTATCAGAGGGATGTAAGAACAATGAAGTGGAATATCAATCCCTCATTGCAGGCCTGGAACTTGCACTCCAGGCACAAGAACAACACCATAAGGTAAAATGTCACTCGGAGCTGGTCATCAAGAAAGTCAATGGTGACTATGCTATTAAAAATGAGGAGTTGATCACCCTGTTCGACCATGTATAAGGGTTAATAGCGAAATTCTCCACATAACCAACATTAACCTATATTCCCCGATCTCATAATGCCCAGGATGATGCATTAGCCAAAGCAGCCACATCCCTAGTCGACCCAGACTGGGATGAAACGGTCACTAGTATTTCTAACCGTCGAATGGTATTTCCTTTTGTTCAGACCAAGACGGAATAAATCCACGAAGTCAGTTTTGTCCCCGAGCCATATGCTCCTACCACCGGCTAGATGACCACCATTTCAAACTACCTTCAATGGGGAGATTTTCCATTAGACAGGGCTGAACGAGAGAAAATACAAAGAAGGGCAATCAACTTTGTCATATACAGCGTCTCGGGTCAGCAAGAGGTCCTCTACAAACGAGGTGTCGATGGAGTGCTCCTCAGATGCTTTGACGGAGAAGAAACTGATGTCATCATGACTGAAGTACATGAAGGATCATGTGGAGCACATCAACCAGGGACCAAGCTTCCACATCAGGTTTGAAGGCTTGGGTACTGCTGGACCACGGTGGCACGAGACTGCGAGTGTTTTACCGCAAAGTGCCACTCATTCCAAATTCATGCAAACTTCATTCACCAACCCCTGGAGTTACTCCATCAAGCCACGTACTCCTGGCCATTTTCCATCTTGGGAATGGACGTCGTGGAACCATATCCTCCCACCATGGCCAAACAGCTGATGTATATCCTCACGGCAACTGACTTCTTTTTCCAAATGGGAAAAAGCCATAGCCCTCAAGGATGTTGGGGAAAGAAATATTGTCAGCTTTGTGAAGACCAATATCATCACCATATTTTTCATCCCTCATACCATAATGACGAACAACAGTACCAACTTCTACTCTACTGAATTGGAGAAAATATACCATGAGTATGGTATCAAGGCTAACCACTCATCCTGCTATCATGCAACAGCCAACGGATAGATAGAGGCTTTCAACAAGACCATGTCCAACATTCTCAAAAAACCGGAGGACAAAGACAAGAAGGCATGTCTGGAAAATCTCCTCCATGCATTGTGGGCTTATCGAACCACAATCTGCACCACTACTCAGGGTACCTCGTACTCATTGGTGTACGATAGAGAGGCGGTCCTGCCCATTGAACTCCAACTTCCCTCACTCCGTGGTTCCATCAGTGATCAATTATCCAATTATGAGCAATTAGAAAAGCAACTAGTTGAATTGGAACAACTAGATGAGAAGAAGGTGCGAACATTTCACCATCTAGAAGTATACCAGAACTGGATCACACAAGACTTCAACAAAAAGGTTCATCTTCAGACTTTCTTGAAAGGAGAATTAGTGTTGGTCCTCCGGACCCCAAGGATACATGGAAAGAAGCCTCCAAAGCTGGATCCCAAGTTGGAGGGACCATACGTTGTACACAAGGTTTACTCCAACGGAGCATATACTCTGATCTCCATGGACAGACTATTTACAACCGCTCTTAAAAATCTGAGATTTGGAAAGAAGTATTTCGTATAGAGACCAAGTGTATTATTACATCCTCACCACATGACGTTAAACTGCATGGGGTATGTCCTCACCGCATGAAATTAAACTGCATGGAATACGTCCTCACCGCATGACATTAAACTACATGGAGTTCGTCCTTATCGCACGACGTTAAACTGCACAGATATTAAGAGTCAAGAATGCTCCCTCCCCCCGTGTACAGACCAGACCTATGCAGGGTGTATTCATCGTCTGAGCTGGATGACATAAAACTGCCGAGCACCCAATGGTCCAAACTCTATGACCTTAAACTAGGAGTATCAAGTCCTCGCCGCATGACATTAAAATGTATGGAATCTAATAATACCCCTTGTCCTAAACACATGATGTTAAACTGTACGGATTCAAGAGAACTATGTAAGGCTTGATTCCTGCCCTCGTCGGATACGTAGTGACGCCAGGATCCCCTATCCCGGACCATCCCCCTAAATAAAATATAAAAATGCCTTCTTCCCTTCGTGTACGGATCAGACCTGCACAAGGTGTATCAATTGTCCTCACCGCACAAAGTTAAACTACCTGGACAAGAAGTTTTAACAATGTCCCCTTCCCCCGTGTATGGACTAGCCCTGCACGTGGTGTACTTCTTCCAAAGGGCAACGTGAGGCTTGATTACTGCCCTCAGAGGATATGTAGTGATGCGAGGGTTCCCAGTCCTGGCCCAGCCCCCTATGTAAAAGATAAAAATGGCCATTTCCCCCCGTGTACGGACCAGACCTACACGGGGTGTACTTCTAATCCTTACCATACGACGTAGAACTGCACTGATAGCAAGATTTAAAAAGGCTCCCTTTTCCCCGTGTACGAACTAGACCAGCATGGGGTGTTTTTTTGCGTCTTTTCCCCACGACGTTATACTACATGAAAAATAATGTTAAAAATTTCCCCTTCCCCCGTGTATGGACCATACATGCACGATGTGTGTACTTTGTCCTCACTGCATGACGTTAAACTGCACGGACTTAGTCCTCACCGCATGATGTAAAAATACACGGACTTCTTCATCACCACATGATGTTAAACTACACGAACATCATTGTGACCCACCCTAGACACATGGAAAAATGAGATGGAGATACTCCTTGCACATTTGGATGCATCCTCTACATACATCAGACTCCACGACCCAGATAATTATGGATCTTCATTACCACTCATGGCCATCGGAGGTGGAAAGTCATCGACCCGTGGACACCTTTGCATGACTATGCATACCATACCCTCAGTTTCTTTGAATATTGATAGGCCCTGGCCCGTCTACCAAAAGCATGATTTCCTCGGGCGGTACTCTTCCAAGCTCCATACACCTACCAGCCTCCGAGCCCCCATATCACATCTCCCGATCCAAAATTTATGGAGTAGTGGTTTACAAGTTCATTCCCCTTTTCACATCCACATTTTACTAGGGTATCCCTATCTGGGTAGCCTATGTGTCTGCTGGTGGTTCACATAGCGACCTCCACCAACGAACATCAATCCAGGACTAGGCTACTTTGACTCAACAGACGATTGCAGTGAAGATGTTTCTTGTATACTCGGATGCCATTATCCCCACGTGCCGAACTCTACAATGTGAGAAGTCACGGATTCTCATAATCATTCATGGCTATTGGAAGTGGAATGTTATCAACCCGAGGACACCTTTGTATGACTATGCATACCATGCCCTCAGCGGCTATGCATAATGATAGCCCCTGGCTCGTCCATCAAAGGCATGATTTCCTCTGGTGGTACTCTTCATAGCTCCGTACGCTTACCGGACTTAGAGCCCCCACACCACACCTCCGGATCCGGGAATGCTCAAAGTTGCAGTTTACGACCTTCATCCCTCACCATGTTCCAAGTATATCCGAGTATGTTGACCCAATTATCCTTCAAGTGACTGCAGCAATGGTCACCCAATGGTCTGAGTTATATGACCGATAAACTAGGAGTACTTCTTCCTTCCCTCATGATGTTAAATTGCATGGAGTGAAGGCACTCCCTCGCGAGCAAGTTAAATCAAGGTAGGGAGCTCTCTAAGCATTAACAGCAACCCGGGGCCGAGTATGCCTGACATGTTCAGACATTTCCTTCCCCGATGACAGACTTCGTGGACTGGATAATTGTGGATCTTCATAACCATTCATGTCCATCGGACGTGGATAGTCATCAACCTGTGGACACCTTTGTACGACTATTCATACAAATCCCTCAGCGGATCTACACAATGATAGCCCATGGCTCATCCATCAATGGTAAGATTTCATAGGGTGGTACTCTTCCTAGCTCCGTACGTCTACTGGCCTCAGAGCCTCTGTGACATCCCTCCTGATCCAAGAATCCCATGAACCATGATTTTCACCATCAACCCCCCTCCACATCTTGGACATGCCATGATACTCGGGCCCAGTTACATTCTAATCCAGAGAGGAGTTTGTAACCACGTCCTTGCTGCACAACGTTAAACAACATGATATATGAAAAAGAAAGAAAAATTCCCCTCTTCCTCACCGCATAAAGATTAAATGCACAACATCCTTTAATAACTCTTCATCTTTGCTGCATGACGCTAAACTGCATGGTAAAACCCGCCACAGGTTCAGTATGGAATGAGGGATTTTCTCTGTCCTTCAGTGCGTGGGTTAGACTGGAAGAAGCCACCGTCTAACACCTGCATGAGAAGGGATTACTTCACACAATTTTGGGAAGTTCAGTATAGATGTTTCCCCATTATCCAGGCACCCTCTCATCATAAAATATACTCTATACTCAAAAAAATCCAAACTCTCATAAGCCACCCCTGGTGGTCCCAAATCACAACTTCCCTGAAGTTTCTTGGCTATTGGGGGAATAAAATCGTTGACCTGGGGACACCTTTGCATGACTATTCATACCATGCCCTCAGTGGCCCTGCATATTGATCACCCCCGTCCCGTCTACCAAAGGCACGATTTCCTAATACAATGCTTCTCTCCGTACACCTCTTGGCCCCTGAGCCCTCATGTCTATCCCGGGATTCGGAAACCCTCTAAGATACAGTTTACCAACCTCTTTCATTGCCATGTCTGAATATGGTGGAACGTCTTTGACATGAGTACTGTGAACCAGGAGAATTCGTTCCATTTTAAATGATGTCCCAGCTGCATGACTTTAGACTGCGCCAAGCCACCACCATCCCTTAATTTAACTAAATGCGTAGGAAGGTGGTCTCCTGACCATGCTCCTAATTAGTAAAGATGTTTCCAAAACACTTTTAGATGTCACACTACCCTTCTAGGCCACCCCTGGTGGTTTTCATAATTTTCACAAGCAACCCATCATTTTTTCCATGAGCCGGACTTCAATAAATTCCCCTGGCCATCAGAAATGGATATTCATTGACTTAAGGATACCTTTGTATGACTATGCATACCATGCCCTCAGAAGCTCTGCATATTGATCGCCCCTAGCCTGTCTACCAAAGGCATGTTTTCCTTAGGCAGCGCTCTTCCTACCTATGTACGCTGAAGTGGCTCCCATGCCTTGAGGCATGCCCTCCATGTTGTAAAAATATAAACATGTTCCCCCACGTGCATATGAAGAGTGTTGATACATATTTTAATCAATTGAACCCCATTGGGGCCCTTGCCCCACCATGTTTGGTCAAAGCAATTCTACCTAAAACATCAATAATGATAGTCTTGTCGGTGGGACTTTAAACCGCTCACAAAAAGAGGCACAAATCCTGTTAGGCCGAAAACCTGAAAAGGGAGACCTAAGAAAAAGTCAGGCCACACCCGCTGGGCCCACACTAAATGGGCCTAGATAAAATGAGTTTATTAAAAAAAAGAGACAAAAATATTGTGGGGATTTTCAACAAAACCCTAGAAATAGTCGAACAAGGCTCGCTGGACCCCATGGTCTATGAAAAAGTTGAGTTTTTTTCCTGAGTTATGATTAATTCTGATTCAGTGAATTTTTATTTACAAAACAATTATTCTAAGTAACGATCATATTTCACAGCCAAAAGTGATTGAAAGAGACTATATTTTGTTCGCACACAAAAAATGGAGGACATCCACAAGCTGGGGTCTCTCCCTCACAAAAAAGGGGGAGAGGGGTATGTAAAACAAAAGGTATATAAGTGGATTTGATAGTCATAAAAGAGTCTGACTCGCTCTCTCCACCAGACCGACAACCGTGCGGCAGAGGTTGTTGCAAGACCATACCAACACGCCTTCTCCTTGGCTTCAACCTCATCCACCGGACGAGTATGATACACTGTTGTTTAGAGATCGTCGATCCCTTTTCTAGTGTCTTCAATACGACCGGTCACAGCTGACAACCGATTCCTCACCATCACTGCCCGTTCTTCACATTCATGCAACTTGGAGGATAGGACGGCTGCCTAATCTCTAGAGGTCACCTTCTATGCCATCATCTAATGGAGCTATGCCGTGGCTTCGTCTAGGTCTTGGGTCCCATAATGAGCGGCAAAAAATTGAGAAATTTTTCATTCGATAGTGGCAGCATCCTCTGGAGCCATGACAACTTTGCAAGAAAGAGAATGGAACTGCCGATAGTTGAATCCACCCAACCACAAGCCCAAGAAGAGCTATCGAAGAGCTTCAGTCTTAGTTTCCATCTAATCTAGAGGAGTTTCGGCAACGATCTCACAAATCTGAGGCCAAGCCCACCTGCGCACAGCCTGGTGGTCTGCCATGACATGAGGGTCTTGGGTATCCTCGATGGATGGCACAAGAACAAAATATGGCATTGCAACCAGCGTAGGCTTGTGGTCGCTAGAAGTTGTTTCCGAAACTGGAAAGTATGGAGCCTCTAACCCCGGTTGAGGATTGGGGATCAAGTTTCTAAGTCCAGTTTCAAGTGGAAAAACTTCCAGGATTGTCTCACAGAGACCCGAATACATAAGGTCGTCCTCATCCCTGTCCAAGAAAGATGAACCCGCCTGAACTTCGTCCACCACAAGACTGGGAGAGGAAAATACCTGGAGCCGCTTTGAATGATGAGCCATCTGTATATCCTCCCTTAGAGCAGATGGGGAAGGTGTGGTAGACGCGACTGCTGCGGTACCACCTGATTTGGAAAGTTGTCGAATTCCCTTCCCTAGGATCCCATCGGGATAGTATTTTTCCCATGGCTTCGCATACTCCATGGAAAGACTGGTGGTTTCCCACACGACAGGCATGGGAATGCTTGTGTCAGATCCCTCACGCGTCACCATCAACCAACATTGACGAAGTGTGGCCGAGTGCAGCCCTCGAGCCTGAGGAGGGGGATGGGAAACTTGGACTTCCATGAACCCAAACTGGCGTGAAAAGTGATACAGGACATGCAGCTCACACAGAGAAACCTCATCGATCCGTGCGGACAAAAATCTGTCCCACAAAGAGATCATGTAAGATCACTCCTCCTGGCTCCCCCGACGGTGGTCAGCTAAGACGCCAGACGGGGTGGTGTAGGGAGCGAAAGAAAACTAGTAAAATTCACTCAGACGCCCGAGGAATTCACCAGGGCTGTGGGATTTCTGGCGAACTCAAGCTATATCCATCAGGTTAAGCCAAAAAGTAGGATGCGGGATGACCGTGTTGTGACGATACTCATAACAGAAACAATGATCAGCTACCCAGCCATACAGAAATTGAAATGGCCCACTCTGACAGAAGGGTGAACCGCCCTTCTGCATGTGACCCTGCAGTTCATAAATACGAGCCAATGTGGGCACGTCCAAATTCACCGGGCGACCCTCAACCAGCTCAGCTACCATCATCAGGGTCCAAGCCCTGACGCCTGGATTAATATCCCAAGAAGGGAATATCCACCCGCTCAGGAACATAGCAAACAAACCCGCTAGCCATATTATAAGCGGCACATCAGGGCGCACCTCGTAACCCCATGATATGTAGTAGCCCTCCTACAGAACCACCCAGTAGGAACAAGGGGTGGTTCGTGACTGCTGATAAGGATGAGTCCTGGGGTGCTTGATCTTCAGCACAGGATCAGTAGTGTTCAGAAATAACCCTATCTAGGTAATATAGGGAATAAGAGAGCGGGCACGCAACACCTGACCCAGTGACTACCCTGTCATAACTAACAGTTCCCTCTCCAATAAAGTCACTTGGTTGACGTCGTCCCATGCGTCAGGAGCAGGCAGAAATTCATCATACATTTCACCGATAATCAGGATTCCTCCCAATTGATGGATATCCTACAGACTAATACATACTTCACCATGGGCAAGGTGGAATGTATTAGTTCTTGAATACTAGCAACTGAGTAGGACTGGAAAGACCAATGATGGTGGGTAAATGGAAAATTGGGAGGCCCACACTGCGGAGTATAAATTGACTGCTTCCAGTGATTCGGGAGACTCCCGACAGTAATGATGGACCCAAAAATCCCAAACATAGTCATTCGAGAAGATCCCGCCATATCAAAGATCCAACCTAGGAATCGACCCCGCATCGGGATCTACTCGAGCAAGGTTGATAATAGAAGTGTAACTTTTGAAGACACCTTCCTGAGAAAAGTATCGAGCATGCTGGTCACTTTGGTTCCAAACAGAGCCCCTCAAAATAAATGTGTCTTTCTAGTCGGAGTCGAAAACCATCTCCCACGATTGGGTAAGGTTCGACTGAATACACTTGGACGACGCTTCTAAGAAAGGAGAAGGAAGACCTAAGATATTTGGGAGGAATGGGGACATCATCATGAAGATTGAATCCATGAAGTGGAAGTTTAATTGATAGGTGATAATCCTAGTGCTCAGGAGGGATCAAATCTTTCATGTCACCATCGTTAGGAATGGTGGACCGACTAGGGTCCTCTTGGATGTTCTCGGCTTTGCAAATCATAGCTAAACGTCTCACTGAACCAATTGGGAGTGGCTCTATAGTAAGTCTCGGTGTAGAACGAGGGGGAACCATGTTTTCTCCCTGCACAATGAGACCTAATAATCAGTTAGTCCGGAATGAAAATCTGGACAAAAATACTAGATATATAGTTGAGGACCCTTCATAAGAAAATTCCTCTAGGAGGCATTGGGGGATGGTTTGTGAGAACAACATCCCACGAACCATCCCTTCACAAAATTAGTCCATGAAACCCTGGCCTGTGGAACGTTGGCCAGGAAACTGCGAACCAATTTGCTTTATGGAATTTCAATCCCGGATTTAGGTGATAATGTTCAAAAGACTTAGAAAAATTTAAAGTTCAGGAGATTTTTTTCTGTGGACACTAGTAGAAAAATCATTTTTAACGTCGTCAATTTGACGTCGGTTTATTATAAAGCGACGTAAAATTTTTTTGCGGATAATTTTTGGCGTCGGTTTTTTAAAAACTGACGCCAAAAACTAAAAAAAATTAGTTTTGGCGTCGGTTTTTAAAAAAACCGACGCGAAAAAATAATGAAAAAAATGATTTGGCGTCGGTTTTTTTAAAAACCGACGTGAAAAAATAAAAAAAAAGTTATGACATCGGTTTTTTGAAAACCGACGCCAAAAAATAAAAAAAAATTAGTTTTTGGCATCGGTTTTTAAAAAAACCGACGCGAAAAAATAATGAAAAAAATGATTTGGCGTCGGTTTTTTTAAAAACCGACGTGAAAAAATAAAAAAAACGTTATGACGTCGGTTTTTATGAAAACCGACGCCAAAAATGTAAAAACAATTTACAGTCCTATGGATAATTCCATAATCTTTGATTTGACTGGTCATGGAGCAAAAAAGGAGTTACGGATTAAAAGTTATGGATGTTGGAAGTTGAACTTTTCTAAAAGAAGAGTTAATTAAGACCAACTTTCAAAGGCCATAACTTTTAATCCGTAACTCCGTTCTAGCTCCACGACCAGTCAAATCGAAGCTTAAGAAATTTTCTAACACATGGTAAATTTTGTTTTTATGTTTTGACGTCGGTTTTCATAAAAACCGACGCCAAAAAAACTTTTCTGTTTTTCGCGTCGGTTTTTAGAAAAACCGACGCCAAAAATATTTTTTTTTACTTTTCACGTCGGTTTTCATAAAAACCGACGCCAAAAATGTAAAAAATATTTACAGTCCTATAGATAATTCCCTAAGCTTTGATTTTACTGGTCATGGAGCAAAAACGGAGTTACGGATTAAAAGTTATGGATGTTTGAAGTTGAAATTCTCTAAAAGAAGTGTTAATTAAGTCCAACTTTCAAAGGCCATAACTTTTAATCCGTAACTCCGTTCTAGCTCCACGACCAGTCAAATCGAAGCTTAAGAAATTTTCTAACACATTGTAAATTTTGTTTTTATGTTTTGATGTCGGTTTTCATAAAAACCGACGCCAAAAAAAACATTTTTGTTTTTCACGTCGGTTTTTAGAAAAACCGACGCCAAAAATATGTTTTTTTACTTTTCGCGTCGGTTTTCATAAAAACCGACGCCAAAAATGTAAAAACAATTTACAGTCCTATAGATAATTTCCTAATCTTTGATTTGACTGGTCATGGAGCAAAAACGGAGTTACGGATTAAAAGTTATGGATGTTGGAAGTTGAACTTCTCTAAAAGAAGTGTTAATTAAGTCCAACTTTCAAAGGCCATAACTTTTAATCCGTAACTCCGTTCTAGCTCCACGACCAGTCAAATCGAAGCTTAAGAAATTTTCTAACAAATGGTAAATTTTTTTTTATGTTTTGACGTCGATTTTCATAAAAACCGACGCAAAAAAAACTTTTTTGTTTTTCGCGTCAGTTTTTAGAAAAACCGACGCCAAAAATATTTTTTTTTACTTTTCGCGTCGGTTTTCATAAAAACTGACGCCAAAAATGATTTTTTTTTCACGTCGGTTTTTTTTAAAAACCGACGCGAAACGTATTTTTTTTAATCTTTTTAGCATCGGTTTATTTAAAAACCGACGCCAAATAGTATTCACTAATACGCGGGATCAAAATTTCAATTTATTTCACAACGAGCGTTTATCTTTTTAAAATCCCGCCTATATTTTCATACAACTCAATCGAAAATATTTTCATTTACTATATATAAATCTGTTTGTCCTTCATTTATAATTTTCATCCTCTTCGATTCAATCAAGTTTTCAATGCGGCATCAATCATTAATTTGATTACGGTACGTATTATATTCATTCATTTTCATTATTATTAATGTCCTTCATTTATAAACAACTCGATTAGATTTCAAATAATGATGATTTACTTTTTTTATTGTGTTAAAAATATAAAACGTTCGGATGAAATTTACCAAGATTGGTGTAAGTTTAATTATCGATCGTTGTTTTTATTATCACATGAGATCTACGCTAAATATAAGAGATATGATGATAAACAACATATCATTTCAATGGAAGATCGAAAAATAATCTAAATGTGTTTGAAGTATTATGTATATTTTATATCATTTGGTGTACGTGATTTTAACTTGTGTTTATCTTGTATTCTTTAAAACATATTGTATCAATCGATACTTTGACATGTTCAACTTCTGACGGCCATAAATTTTGATCTGTAACTCCGTTTTAGCTCCACGACCAGTCAAATCGAAGATTAGGAAATGCTCTAAAACATCGAACAATAAAAATTGCTTTTTGGCGTCGGTTCTTGTAAAAACCGACGCCAAAAATAAGTTATTTCCATTTACGGCGTCGGTTTTTTTCAAGAACCGACGCCGAAACTATTTTTTAAACTTTTTGGCGTCGGTTTTTAGGGAAACCGACGCCAAAAATGACGCGGATGAGTTTATTTGGAATCAGGTTTTTACAAAACCGACGCAAAAAAGCAATTGAAATTTGTTTTTGGCGTTGGTTTACAAAAACCGACGTAAAAATTCATATTTTTTACGTCGGCGACTTCAACGTCGGTTAAAAACCGACGTAAAAAATAAAAAAAAAACCGACGTTAAAGACCTTTTTTCTACTAGTGGGAGTAGCAAAACTGTTAAGAATGTTCCTTCGTAGCCCATCATGACTTACGTTTTAATTAATTAAGAGGAATGGTTCGCGGTTGGGGAATTGGTTCGAGGCTGAAGGACACCGCGAAGGTGGAATAGTTCGTGGAAGTCACAGCTGGTTTGTGGATGAAGCACATCGCGAAGGAACGAGCACACGGAGGCGATGGAGCTCTGGTTTCACGAAGAATTCGGTAAATGATAAATGAAGTCCCCCCCCCCCCCCGGTTTTCTTTGCATGGTCCCCTACTGGGTCCACTACCCTACCGCAACCCACCTCAGTTTCAGGACCACTTTGCATCAGAACAGCCTCTTCTTCGTTCTGATTTGACCCCATTCTGATGGGGGGCATTTTTATGGTCCTGAAAAATCTGCAAAGGAGATTCTACAAAAATCCCCCAAAGAATTGGGGAAAATAATGGAGAAAATTCAAAGAAGGGACACAAGCAGGACCGGTCCGCAGAACAGTCCCATGAAAATGCAACGTGGCTGGGCCCTGCGAAGTGCCCCCTCCGCAAAACGTCGTCGTTTGAAAAATGGAGGCGGAGATCCTCCGTGGTCGTGAGGCAGGATGGGCACCGATCTGGTTCATCATCATGAATTTCCCCCACCATGGACCGCGTCGACTGGTTCAAGCCGCATCCGTTGTCATTCGCGGAAAGGAGGCAGAACCCTCCGCGGCCGCTATACACTCCCTGTGTTCGGTTCACGGGGGGGGGGGGGGGGGGGAGAATCGTTCAATACCCACTGCGAATTACGGATTGATGAAGTCAGATGTAAACTGGGTATTCGGTTACGGGCCTCTGCCAAAGGTTCCATGTGACCGCAGATACATCTCTTTCCCCACTATATAAAAGGAGACTGAGGGGGAAAGGAGGAGGGATTCATAGATTCGGATTCAGGTGATTCGAATGCGGAGGAAGAGAAGAGCAATCAGACTCGGGGGAAGGATTTTGAATGAAGGCTTATGATTTTGCAAACAGCAATGTTCCATTTCGTGAACCAGAGCAGGTATAAACCTGGGAATGAACAAATAAGGAACTGAAAATGCATAATAATTTGGTGAACCATGAACTTAAAATAACATAAATATAGAAGACCGCGAACCATAGCCCCTCTGCGGATGCACTCCACATGGACCAGGGTGTTTATGCCACTTTTCTGTTCCACCACACCACGTAGCACCATCTTATGCGGGCGAAGCGTCTACCAACGAACCCCATATCGGCACCGCCCTTGGCAGCCGCTGCTCGCGCGGACCCCTCCGCATACCCCCTGGTACGCGGGCCGAACCCGAAACCGTGAACCACCCTAGTTCGCGGGATGGTCGCCATACTGCGAACCACCCTGGTTCGTGGGATGCCTCTCAGTTCGCGGACCACCCAGATTCATGGATGGTTTCTCCAGCCGCATAACACCTTCCTACGAGAAGGGCGCCACCCCTCTTTTATACATGTGTCCCATCAGAGCCTTCAGAGTTCCCATTCCCCAAGCCAGATAAAATCCTTCAAATCCGACCTAATCCTCCTTGACTCCCTCATTGGTATATTCATCGACCCCGAGCTAAGGCCTCCACCAGAGCCACCAGACCCATTTGATGTATCCTTCAGGCGTATCAGTGCGCCTCTTTGAGTTCGCATACCCATGGTAAGTAGTGGTGAAGGGATTGCCCCGACCCTTGATAAGATTTCCGAATCATTCCTAGGTTCACATTCCCACGACAATGTGGAGTTTGAGATCATGAATCCCCTTTCTGCCCCTCCAAATGATAAGGTCTCTTCAGTGGTAGAACAATATCCACCAGAAGGAAGACCTCGTGCACTTCAAGAGAGGAGACGGGCACAGGAGCACCCCCTTTCCCTCTCTCGCTGCGCTTTGTCGCATGGGCCTCCTCAGAGTGTAAACCCCAATCTATCGCCATGGGCCTCCTCAGAGTGTATGCCCCAATCCACCACCCAGGGAATCCTACTATGAATAATCCCCAACCATATGGGCCGCCCTCATGCGTAAGCCCCACTTTTTTTCTCACAGACACATCTGTCACGATTTGATCATCTTGTCCCTGCTGCCTCTTGTTTCTCACACCGAGCATGACTCACGTGGGAATAGAATAAGCATCGACCATGACATCCTCTTATGGGCCTCGTCAGAGTGTAAGCCCTAATCCATCATTCTAGGCCATCATTCCGGGCTACCTCAGAGCATAAGTCCCAAGCCAATGCGAACTACGAGGAATTTGATCCCTGCCTCCTATGTCGGGTACGTAGGAAGCCTCCAAGAGATTAATGCTCGAACTCCATCGGACCCCGGGTCCACATCCACGCCTGTTCTCCGACACTCCTATGAAAACTACGAGGACATTGATCACTGCCTCCTGGGAAGGGTACATAGGAAGCATCCAAGAGGTTCAATCCCACCACCCGGTTGTTCCGACAACCTTCACGTCGGTTCGCTTTCATCCCACATGATGATAAAATGTACATTCGAACGACATGGAATTTGATCCCTGCCTCCTAGATAGGGTATGTAGGAAGCCTCCCTGAGGTTCAAGCCCAACAACCAGTCGATCCGACTATCCTCACGTCAGCTCACCGCGGCGCTCCTTGTTCCACCTCAGTGAGTCCAGACTCCACGGGGTCATTAACCCAATGAGGGATGGTAAACCTCAGGGGTAAATGATTTCGAATCCCTGCGTTCAGATGGATATTTCCAACCCCGGTTGAATCTGTGGATACTATGTTTGGGTATAAACCAAAGATTCGCGAACAAATGAATACGTCTTAAATCTATAAGAGAGTCCCGGAATAGGCAATAATTCCCCCCAAAAAAAGTGTGATGAGCCAGACATCCCATCCTCTCGACCAATATGAGTTATTAAGTGTCGCTGGTGAGACCATCTGGTGAACACCTGCCTTTGGAAAGCAGGTCCACGTGTCATTAGATATGGAACCGTTGGGAGTTTCAAGGCCGAAAGCAAAAACCACGAAACAACTAAAAAAATTAATCACTAAATAATTACAACTTTAAATAAATAAATCAATATATATATAGTATATTATTAAATAAAAAAACAAAGAATTAGGTAAATGTAATTTATAACTAATAAAAAATTATTTAATCATTCAAAAATGAATAAACATAATATATATGGAGTCTTAAAATAGAAAATTGTTTATGAATTCTGATGAACTCACTTGAAAGTAGTGGTAACATGAAGAATCATGAAATAGTGAAGAGAAATATTTAAGAAAATTTAGTATTAATAATGAACAAACAAGATGTTTTAAAATGGTACTGAATCGGGGGGATTAGTGTTTTCATGGACTATATAATTATGAGGTTTTGGGAAGAATAATGAAGGGTTTATGATTTCGGAGAAATAATATGGAATTATTTTATAAATCCAATAATAGTGGAAGAATAACAACTATCGGTTGTTCTCAAGAGATGATGTGATGGTGCACTCAATAGTATTGAGACAAAATAATATGTATTTTTCCATAGATACTAGAATTGTTTAAAACGTTTTAAAATGAGTTTTTAATACATGTGATGTTTAATGTTTACCATTTCACTTTTATCATTGGTAATAAGAAAAATCACCTCAAATCTATATTTAATAGGTGACATTTTCTACTAGTTTGGATTTATTATTCCATTACTAATATTTATACTTCAACTATTTATTATCCACATCACTAATTTATTCAATTTAGTGTTAAAATATCAATTGAATTTAAATTCATGTCGAGGAGTTTTAAATTTAAATCATTATATCAATGTTTCACAATAAAATGATACTTATCAAATTACCCGAAGACACCAAGACTCTCTATTATTTTATATTTTCATATTTATAAATTCATTTAACAAATAATGATATAAAGAATATAAAATATATGTGTTTTCATAATTAACTTTTTTTAAATTTTACTTATTCATTTAAAATTTATTTCATTGCAGTAAGAGAGTAATTCCAAAATAAATTTCCATATCTGAACCTATTCATTCATTACACATGGACGGATACCTTCTTTATTACATACCCCATCTTATTACATTAAAATATTACTTAGGTTTCCTAATCATAACTTATATAGAAACTTTGTTTGTTACCACTTCTAATAATAGAATCATAATCTATGACCATATTATTGTTTCTTAATTGTGTTCATATGATACCAATTGTTTAGTATACTTTTCCTTTTTTCATTTCATCCCATTCTTCAATTTCGGATACTTCATCCCATGTCTCTCAAAAGAACATCCGTAAACTTCTCAAATCGTCAACAATTGATCCAATCCTAAAATCAAAAACATCTTCCACAGAACACTTTCTTCTGATTATATAGTTTATAATCCCAAAAATATATATATAGTAATAAAAAAACATTTTTATTTTTCTCTTACAAATTTGATCACTATACTAAAATATTTTAATTTCTCACTAAAATATAACACCACCTTAAATCTTCTATGGAAATAGGAGTCAATATTCTAGTAAGGATCACTCATTAAATCATGTTGTGATCATTATTCATTCCATACTTATATATTTTATAGAAACATAGAAATTAATTTCTATCTATTCAATCAGTGAAAAAATAGATCAGCATCATCAAAACTAAATTATTGTACCAAAACATTATAAATAATCATTAAACACATTTCATGTTTAAATTCGTAACAATTACATCATTGCGTGATTCTTCTTCAAGTAAACTCAAAATTTTATTACTTTACTAGTAATCCTATAACTAAATATTTTCATATTTTTTAATGTGGAAACTAATTCACAATAAATTTTATTAGTGAAAATAAAGGTACTCACTTTGATGTCTCTATTTAGAATCCATTACCAAATGTATCTACACAACATATCATTGTCTGATGGAATCTTCATGGATGCCCATGTCCAGTGGATTCATTATAAATATTTATAATGACCTCAATTATCATTTATATATATATGAAAAAATTATTTAAACTCCATTTCATATCATGCATTGAGAAAAACTTATTTTTCATTGATCATCAATTTTTCCCAGTTTTATCATTTTGATAATATTTTACAACAATGTCTAGGTGATCACGTGGATTAAATTGATTTTATCATATCATGTTATTTTGATCACATTATTGATGATTATTTCATATATCGTTTCTCTATAAAATCTCCTAACTATGTTTTTCTTACAGACTACCAACACCTCTCTGTCTAATTACGCTTCATCAGGAACATTGAAATCTCCAATGTCCTTTCATTTTACAAATATTATTGTAAATAAAAACATAAGAAAGAGTCCTAAATATGTTAATATAAGGATGATATTAAAGTAATTTATTATATTAGAATCATTACTCGAGTTATTTCATCAAAAATTAATTTCAAAATAACATTTGAATGTAATAAGAATAAATATTTTTGCTCCACCCCATCAAACCACTTCATCCCATTAGACTCCATCCATAAGAATCAATTTATTAGAAAAATAACCTTTTCACCAATGTTTTAAATTATAAAAATTGTGTTGATTTCTTTCATTCAATATTAGATAATAAAAATAAAATTCAACATTATTCTAAATGAGCTTATTCTTAAAAACCTCAAAACATCTATGCCTCAACAAACCCGCTGCATATTTTTGGTAACTATGTAACACAAATCACTAAATAATTAAAAACCATAAAATATACCTATTTCCCAAAATTTCTAAGCATACCAGAATAATCATAGTTTAATATATATGAATTATTTAAAAAAAATTCCCTGATGACCTTAAATCATCTATTAAGAATTGTTTTCATATTTTTTTTCTATTCGAACATTTTTATAAAATAAATTTCAACTTATACAATAAAAATTCCTCCATACACATCAATAAAATATTAAAATGGTTCATATATATGTACATCCAATCATTCCCATTGTAATAACAACCCTGAATATATTCTCATTCAATAATAGGTAAAACATATATGAATGGATATATTTATATTACACATTTATTACAATCTAGAAAACAATATACAAAGGCCTGATTGGAGTTTAGAAATTATATCACATAAATTTTTATTAATGTTAGGGAGGTTATAATCCCATTATCAATCTCATATTCTGATATTTTTCATTTGAGAGTGGTTTGTTGCATATATGAGGAACTCACTCCATTTTAGGAACAAACTCCATATTAACTTTATTTCATTCCACATCTTCTTTAATAAATTAATGTCTAATTTCGATTTTATTTGATATAGAACATTAAAATGCATTATTAGTGAGATTTATAATACTTTGATTATAAAATCCCATTATAAAGGGAAACTACAAATAAACTCAAAAATTAAATTTTTTCTTTATCCATATTAACTATGTTTCAATATTAGTGATAACTACAATCAGCCTAATCATTACACCGAATTATTGTATTTTTATTCTCTAATGACCAACACTCATATAATTCTTCCAATATTAAAACTCACCTTGATTATGATCTTCTTCCATCAATAAAACCTTGTCAATATGTATTTTTATAGCAAAATAGATCAATATATCTTCTGATGTATTATTTGATTATAAAATAAATTATGACATTAATAAATTTATGACATTTTTTTCAACAATAACATGATATTAAATTGGCTCGCATTGACAAGTAGAACAATGTTTAATAGTATACAATTCACATGGGCTTGAATACATTATATGTAGTAGGCTTCCAACCAATATCTTTAATTCTCTAAGATCAATGTCTATTGGTTTACCATATTTTTAAAATATCATTACCACTTAAATAAGAATAGAAACATTTTTTAATTTATACATTAAAAATATCATTATAATTTCATAAATATATTACTTTTGAGGTAAAAAAATTTATTTATAATTTGATGGTATTTTTAAGATAATAATGTAATTAATTTCTCCTAACATGTAAATTTCGAAAAAAATTATCATCACCTCATAAATATTTTTACACATTTTATTATCAATAATTATGAACTGACATCATCAACTTGATAAATTACATTGAGTAAAACATATTTTTTTATGTGTATGTTGTTATCATATCTTTAATTTTTAAAAATTATTTTACTTAAGTATGTATCTAATTTTGAAAATCATACTCTCCAATAATGCTTCAACTGATACAATTATTTCATCAACATGTATAAATAAAATAGACTTTATCTAATAATTAAGCCACATGGATTCCCAATATATAAATATTCTCAATGATAATTGTTAAGAAAACTGAACTTGAAATCCATATAAAATATATTAAATCACAGTTGTCAGGAAATAAAAACAAAGCATCATATTGATTCAAGTCCTTCCCATGGGGAAGTGGCATAATCAAAATAAATGCCTTCAACATGTGAGTATCACTTACTTACTAATCGTAACTAGTTTTTTTTATTATCATTTTTTCCTATTTCCTTAAAAAATTCTGAAATACCCATTTTTTTCAATCACATTATTATTTTCATGTATGGTTATAATTCCATGTGTCTCATTATTATCATACTCAATAAATTATTCATTAATGGAATCAATCTAATCAAGAATCTCCAATTATTATTCAATATTGTCATGCTCATGTATTGAATACAAAGAGGAATTTTAAACAATTATGCTGTTATTTGAATTTTACCTGTATTTCATTTATCACCAATGTAATTTTAGATATCCTCTTATTTTCTCATCCTTGTATGGTTTGAAAATGAATTTCTATGATAACATTAATTTTCTATGTTAGAGATTGTATCTTGAAAACATAAACATTATTAATTTTGTTAGGAATTTTTATAAATTGTATAAGGATAACCAATTACTATTCACATTCCTCATATCTGAAATTGATTGTGATGCTTTTTTATTTGAATATTATAACACTTTTACATTAATCGATTCAAAAATAATTCATTTTTATTTATTATATCACTTGTATGATCTACAATTATAAGGGTATCCAAGAAATATACATAGATGAACAATCTCATAAAACATCCCATGAATATAAAAATATAGTTTGATAATGTAGAGAATTATAAGTAACCTTTGGTATTCAAAACATGGGGTCTACAAATAATATATATCATATGGATTCATATCATTTTTTGACATATAGAAACAATGATATTTAATATGATAAATTTATTAAAAACAATTTTTTGAATAAAATCAAGAATTAGCATGTATAATCATTAATGTTTCGTCCATCTCAACCAAACCATTATTTACTATTTCATAAAAACCCTTATATTGTTTTGTGTCTGGTGTATTAAATTGATAACTATTTCCATAATATTCAAGATCGTATTTAATAATCATATTCATGTATTTTGAAAAATTTACAAGATCTAATATTCTTCATGGAATATCCACTTCTTTCTAGGACTTATCTTGAAACTCTTATACATTTTGAGAACCTCTAATTTATTATTTAAAAATATAACTTATGTATGGAACATAAATTAATAAATAATTGATATGAATTAAATATATGTTATTATTGATTTCTTTCATATAGGACCACATATGTTTGAATTTATAAGCTCTATGGGATGATTTAAATGTATCTCAAATATCTTATTTACTACGAGGCCTGGTGTAACAAGAGGGGTTGGACTCCAACATATTGGGATGAAGTTGTAGAGATTAATCTAATGGGACTTGATCTTATCCCGTGGATGGATGATATTGTTCAAACCGTTTAATGTTATATAAAATCCACAAAAAAGTGAAAAAAAATATTTATACAATCGTAGATGATACATGGAGTTTGAGGTCAGTTGTAAATTTATCCTTCATGTATAAAAGTGGAATAAATTCACAATGTCATGGAATAAGGGTATAAAGACTCAAAACTTACATACATTGTTATTACTTCAAAATTTAAGCACACTTATTACAACATATAACAAAACCATGAAAGGACTTTATAGGTATAGTGTCTTTAGAAACTGGGAAACATAAACAACTAGTTCATAAAGCAGCGACACTGTATCCCCTTTATTTCATCATATTTAGAGTCCCTTTTAGCATATATTAATTAATAACATTCTTCCAAACCTGGGGAAAAGAAAACATACAACAGGGTGTGCTCAAATGCTTAGTAAGGGAAAAATAAAGAAATATTAATCATATCATATTAATAAGAACATAACATTTTAAAAATTTTAACCTGCAAAATAGATCACAATATCATAACATGGAATAAAACATGATAGTGAAATTTAATCCCAATAATCATAACATGAAACTTTGTGTCATAAACACATAATCATAGAGAATCATTTTTTAGTTGTCAAGACTCAGTGCTAAGACTATCTTAGCGGACAAAGTCCATTTCTGAACTGAGTTCACCCCTCGTTTCAGTTTTGTTTCACTAAACCAGTTTAACCCACCATTCCAGCCATGTCTATCTTATGAGATATAAATCTTTACCCAATTCATTGGAGGGAGATATATTTCCCACCCATCTCATAATGATACCATTATTATGTGTGCCACAAATCATAAATCATACATCATAACATAACCCATGTAATAAAAATGGGTTTCTTAAACATCATGCTATCATAACATAATCCATATAAGATAAAAGGACATCATAAACATAATTCCATCATAACATAAACAAATCAATGTAAAAATTAGGATTGAAATAAAACCCCATATTATCTTAGATGGAAAACAATTTTTTTAAAACACTTGAACTCTATCCTTGAGGAAAATATCCTTTCTACTTCAAAAACATTTTTCCTTTCTTAAAATTTCTTAAGTTTTAGACTAAAAGAAATTGATTAAAAATAAACTTGAACACTTATAAAGGAATATTAATGGAAATAATGGTCTATGAAATCATAAAAATCCATTCATGCCGTATAAGTTAAAAAATACATTCTTCTCGTACTCTAACCGGAAAAGTCAAAAAGTACCTCATACTAAAAACGAAAAAATATTCTTTTCATATAATTTACTAAAAACTCACCACTGTGGAAAAATGTATTTAAACAATTTTAGGAGGATATAAATAATATTACATATTGACAAAACATGTATGTGGATGATAAATATGCCCCAATAATTACCAAAGTATAAATAATCTCGGATAACAATGGGATTGCGAGATTTTCCCTTACCTTAGGTCTGATATGCTTTGTACGTGTCCGAACATCCTGTATAATTATTTAAATAATTTCATTGATTTATTAAAGAATAATATTCATTGTTATGATATCATATATGGTCATATTCTTATCTTCTTATTAGAAATATTTGATTGCTACATGTTATTCGGGTGTTCGTTACTTTATGTTCTTATGCATGTCTAGTCGAAGAAATTCTTATTCGTATTTTTAGGTTATAGATACCTAATTTCTAGAATGGTATTAGTGTAAAATATATCATATTTATTCATTCAATCCATTTATATAATCATTATTCAATTAAGATCATGTAGAACGAGTCGCATCACATCGTGGAGACGGTAGGTCGTACGTACGCACGAGCAATGATATCATTTCCATGATCGTGGAATTGTATTGAAGTGTATGTATACTATTTAAGAATATATATCACATTAAAATAATAATATATAGTTATTATTTACACCATTATTCCTATCCAAGTAAGGTGGTGGTGGAAAACAGATTACACTACGGTGTGGAGATGGTATTCCGTACGTACACACGCACGATGATTTCGTTTTCCGTAGGATGGATAGAAGGTGAAATAGGGTTGTTTCATATTTATAATAACATATAATTATATGAGTGATACTGATGTTATTACTTCATAATAAAACAACTAAATAAGAGGAAGTAGAATAAGAAATAAATTTGAAGGAATCGGTAACAGACATTACGTCTTTTTTGAAGCGCCTCTTCTTAATCTCTACTTAGGGAAGTAAATATGGTCTTTTAAGAAGAACAGGACCTCTAGGATGTTTCTCGGGAATTGGAGAAGAGAAATTGGTAGGGGTTGGACAAAATTGAAGGTTCAATGTGTTCTGAGAAGGAGAGGGAGGAGGTTCCCTTTTATAAGGGAGGGGAGGGGTACCTTTGGAAAAACTTAAAATATTATTTTATTATAACATCATATTCGTTTTTTAATAGCTCTAAATTGATTTATTTTGAAGCTATGGTGGGGATGGGTATAAATCCTCTCAACCAATAGATGTTATACAAGTTTAGGTTACTATTTTAACCTTTTCATTTAGGTTTAACAGTAAGATAAATAATTTTACTTTTATCATGTCTTCTTGTTTACTTACACAATATGGCTAATAAACATGCTATAAAAAGACAAACGAACCACAAGTTGTTCAGTATTATTATATATAACCTTATCTATTTAATTTGACTGAACCTTAGATATTTAGGAATAAAATAACAATTAATAATATAATATGTGTTTTAAAAACTATTTTATGTCAATTTTGACACTATTTGGTAATTGATTTTTTTTGAAATTTTAACAGCATTATTATTTCGAAAAAAGTTAATAAAATCAATAATAACATGTCATATTAACCTAAAAAATTATTTTAATTCATAAAAAGTCTCAAATTACATTTATTTGGGTATTTATATTATCAATTATGTTGATATTTCACTAATAAGGTAATTACTGCTTCATCATTGTGTCATAAATAAATTAAATTATTTAATGTCTAAAAATTATAAATAAACTACCATTATGTAAGAATTATTTTTAGCTTTCTAAATAATATTTATAGTCGAATTTAGCTTATGCATAAACCTATATTAAAAAGGTTTTAGTTATTAAACATTGTTTTTAACTCTTTTAAGTGTTCTTTAAATAAAATAATAATAAGTGTCCTAATCTAATCCATGTGGACCTAAATAGTAATATTTTATTCCTAATGTTGTTCTTTGTTGAATTAATCTTATCCAATATAATTAAGACATGTTTTATGCTAATAATAATATCATTTTACCCTAAATTACCCTATATACTTTTAACTTTGTTAAATAAAAGTAAAAAGCTACTATTCAGAAAAAATTATTTTTATCTTATTGAACCACATTTTACTCCTTCATATTAACCGTGTCTCTCGGATTTTCGAAATTTCACTTACAGAAGCGGTAAAATTACGTTTTATTTAAATTTTCAAATTCTCTTAGGAGGTGGGTAAAAGACGGTGAAAAGTTCAATAAAATTTTTAAATATCTAAAATTAGTATAAAATGACTCCAATGAATTACATTGAAAATATATTGGTAATATGTATTAGTTTTCACATAAAATAAATTTAAATAAAATAAATAATTATTTAAATAAAAGTTGGGTTTTAAATAGTATCCCAGTGTTTTCACTAGTCATCAAAAATTGAATGTTTTCAGAAAAATACCAAATATTCACCCTAGGCTAATTTCGATATTCCGAATCCAAAAATGAAGTCCATTTTGAAAGATAAAATTTCAAAATTTATTTATTACTATTCATAACCGCTAGTTTATATAATATTTTAATAACATATCATTATATAGTGAAACTCAGTATTGCATACAATGCAAGCTATTGAGGAAGGTTGATCTTGCGTGTAATGCAAGACAAGATAGTGTTTTATGTATTGAAATATTCCATTATACCTAAAAACAAAATATTTCTCCAAAAATATCGGGTGTTACATTCTACCCCCCTTAAAATGAATTTTTCCCTCAAAATTCGTCACTTTGTAACAAACAGATGAGGATACCTCTCCCTCATCATATCCTCAAGTTCCCATGTAGCTTCTTCTAATATGTGGTTCCTCCAAAAAACTTTCACCAAGCAAGTGTTCTTGTTCTATTAGACTTTTTCGCTATGATCTAGAATCACTATCGGTTGTTCTTCATAATAACGATCTTGTTCCAGCGGTACAACTTCTGAGCTGAGTACATGTGGATGATCTGGTATGTACTTTCTCAGGATAGTTACATGGAACACATCATGAACTTGATAGAGATTCGGTGGAAGCGCCAATTTGTAAGCTACCTTTCCAACACGATATAGTATTTCAAAAGGACCAACATACCTAGGGCTCAGCTTTCCCTTCTATCCAAATCTCATTACTCTCTTCCAAGGAGATATTCCCAAGAACACTTTATCACCCACTTCAAACTCTTGGTCTTTTCTTCGGTTTTCGGCATAACATTTTTGTCGACTCTGAGCTGCTCTTATGTGTTGTTGGATAGATTAGACCTTTTCTATCATATCATCAATAGGATGAGGTCATAATAGCTTTCTTTCCGCAACATCATCCAAACCAGTTGGAGTTTGACATTTATTTCGATAGAGATATTCATAAGGATCCATCTGAATACTGGAGTGAAATCTATTATTATATGAATATTACACCAAAGGTAGGTTTTGATCACAACCACTTTTGAAATCCATAGAGAAAGCTCTTAACATATCTTCTTGAGTTTGTATTGTTCATTCAGACTGACCGTCGGTCTGAGGATGATAAGCAGTGCTAAAACGCAACTCTATATCCAGAGTTTGATGAAGACTTCGCGAAAACATTGAGGTAAACCTCGGATCATGATCAGATATAATGGAATGTGGTACTCCATGCAATCTTACCACTTCCTTTACATATATCCTTGCAAGATGATAAAGAGAGAAATATTATCTAATAGTAATGAAGTGTGATGACTTCATAAGAAGATCAACTATATCCCAGATAACATTATTGCCTTTGGATGTTTTAGGAAGTCCAGTGACAATATCCATAGTGATGTTTTCCCATTTCCATTCTGGTATGGGTAATGGTTGTAACATCACCTTAGACTTCTGCCTCTCAGCTTTAACTTGCTGACAAACGAAGCATCGAGAGACATATTCAGCAACATGAATTTTCATGCCATCCCACCAGAAGTACTCTTTCAGGATCCTATACATCTTCGTGCTTCCATGATGAATAGAGAATGAAGTACTATGATCCTCATCTAGTAGCTCCTTCTTTATTTCTGGGATGGGAGGAACACTACCCCTATTCCTGAACCTTATAATCCCATTACAATCAAGGTTTAATTCAAGAACATTTCTCACCTTGTTTTCTAACTCTACATCTTCTTTCTGTGCCTCATTAATATTCCCATGTATTGATGGTTGAACATTCATTTTAGAGAGATAAGATTTTTCCCCTTCCATTATAATTCCAAGATCCATCCTTTTTAAATCCATAAATATTGGATCTTTTTTGATCCTCATCGTGGATAAGTTAGCACAGTATTGTCGACAGAATGCATCTTCCACATTGTTTGATTTCCCAGGGTGATCATGAATTGAGTAGTCGTAGTCCTTAATCAACTCCAACCATCTTCTTTGTTGAATATTCTGCTGCTTTTGTGTGAAAACATACTTTAAACTTTTATGATCAGTATAAATATCACACCTTTCACCATAAAGTTAATGCCTCTAAATATTTAATGCAAAGATTACTGCTGCTAACTCCAAATCATGTGTTGTTTAATTTTTCTAATGGATTCTCAACTATCATGAGGCATAAGCTATCACCATATAATTTTGCATGAGAACACACCCAAATCCCTTCTTGGATGCATCACTGTAGATCACATACCATTCTCGACTACAAGGCAGTGTGAGCATATGTGCACTAGATATCCTTCTTTTTAAATCCTTGAAATTCTCTTCATAGTCGTCCGTCCAAACAAACTTAACACTTTTTTGAGTCAACATGTTGAGTGGATTAGATAATAGTGAAAAATATTTCACAAAACGTCGATAATATATAGTCAAACCAAGAATGCTTCGGATCATAGTTACTATTTTTGGTATCGACCATATTTCGATAACCACATTTTTCCTGGATCAACTGATATCCCCTCTTTTGAGATTATATGACCCAAAAATGAAAATTTTTTATGCCAAAATTCACACTTCTTAAATTTGGGATAATGCTTATCCTTTCTCAGGGTCTTCAATACAATTCTCAAGTGATATTCATGTTCTTTATTGATCTTTGAATAGAAAAGAATATCGTCTAGAAAGACTACCACAAACTGATCACAATAGTATCTAAAGACTCTATTCGTTAGATCCATGAAGATAGCAGGGGCATTAGTAAGACCAAATGGCATCACTATAAATTCATAGTTTCCATACCTTGTACGGAAAGTCATCTTTGGTATATCCTCCTGTTAGACCCTTAATTGATGATACACTAAACAAAGATCAATCTCGAAAAAGTATTGAGCTCCACGTAGTTTGTCAAATAATTCATCAATACGTGGGAGAAGATATTTTTTCTTGATAGTGATCTTGTTATGTTCTCGATAAACAATGCATAGTCTCATTGATCCATCATTATTTATAACAAACAGAACAGGTGCTCCCTAAGGTGATGTACCAGGGCATTTTAATCCCTTATCAAGATTCTCTTGAAGTTGATTATTCAATTCTTGCAACTCAATTGGGTCCATTCTATAAGGTGCCTTTGAAATGGGCATAGCACCCGGTATGAGTTCTATTGAAAACTCAACTTCATGATTTGGTGGAATACCTGGAAATTCTTCCCGAAAGACATCATCAATCACTCTTACAATGGGAATATTCTTAATCGTGAGTTTCTCTCCAACCATTTGAGATAAATAACAAACATTTAGTGGAATCAGGACCCATAAGATGGAAGAAATTTCCACTGGAAAGTCATTTTCATCCTTTCATCGATAGATAATCATAGATTTATCTGGAATATGAAATGTGACTTCCCTTCTTTGTAAATTGATTTGAGCTCCATATAAAGAAATCCAATCCATGCCAAGAATCACATCAAATTCTACAATAGGAAGGATCACAGGATTTTCTGGAAGCACCTTCCCACAAACTTCAATTGGAGAAGAATGGTAAACTTTTGATGCGACCGTTGTGCCATTAGGGTTGGTCACAGCTAAATCAATATCTAACTGCTGAGGTAATATGGAAATAACCTTAGAAAATTCTTCAGAAATAAAAGAGTAGGTGGATCCAGAATCAAATAAAACATTTGCTACTTTAGAGTGGATAGTATGTGTACCTTTCACCACTTCGTTATCATACTCCACATAGCAGATAGAAATTGCATGTGACGTTCCTTTGTCTTTAGCCTTAAGGGTTTGTTGATGTTAATCATCATCAACAATCCTTGTATTAGAGAATTTATTAGCATAATTCCCCATTTCATTTCACTTGTAACATTGAAGTGTAGGAGGCGCACTCTGTGTAGGCTTTTCATTGTTCGCATCAGTAGACATATTCTTCACATCATTGTGGCATTAAAATGCCCGATGACCTTCTTTTACACATTTGAAACATTTACTTATCCCTTTAAAAAAATACCTCCATGTTTCTTTCCACACTTTGAGCACAAGGGAAAACTCATCTTCTTTTTAGTGTGCTCTTTAGATTTTCATTTGAATTCCATTTTCCTCTTCTTATCAAATGCATATGGCTGATGGGTTACTCCAATCTCTATATCAACCTTGAGAGCACATAGAACTATTTCCTCTTAGCTATTGAAGTCCCTTATGGACAACTACCTTCGAATACTTGGTTTAAATACACTAAAAAATTGATCGATCTTACTCTCCGATTGGATAATAATTCGGGAAGCATACCTTTCCAGTCTTGTAAAATTTGATTCATAGGTACCAACAGATTCATCATCCTTTTTCGTTAGTTCAAGAAACTCCTTCTCCATCTTTTTTCTAATAATACTAGGTAATTACATATTGAAAATTAAGTTCTTGAACTCGTCCCATTCCATGGACTCAATTTCATCCCTTTTCCTCGTATTCTTAATAAGATTCCACAATTGATCAGCTTCACCTTCCAAACGATATACTACTAAGATGACTTTATCATGTTCAAAACATTGTAGAACTGAAAATATATTTTCAATGGTACGGGTCCATTGTTCAGCAACTAATGAATCAGAAGACCCGCTGAATGAAGGTGGACGCTCCCTCATGAAGGATTCAACAAAATTTTTCTCCTTCCATTGCTCGTTTGGAACTCCTCTATGATTCATAGCTTGAGAAAGTTGTGTGAGCATGGATAAATGATTTTTCATTCTAGTTCCCATAACATTTGGTTCCTCAGGGGGATAATCACTGCATTGCCCGTCGCATTCAGCGTTAACAC
Organism: Viscum album; assembly: GCA_963277665.1. Lineage (NCBI taxonomy): Eukaryota > Viridiplantae > Streptophyta > Magnoliopsida > Santalales > Viscaceae > Viscum > Viscum album. The sequence continues at coordinate 786,335 of CAUJRU010000072.1, forward strand.
GATTCCTTATGGTTCTAGCCATTTACTAAAACCAATAAGTATAGTATGAGAAACACTAAATATAATAGGAAAACCACAGAATCAAGAATAAAATTTCACACTTATGTTTTTATAATAGGTTATTCATGGCCATTTCTAAAACACTACGTTTGTGTTCTATGCTTAGACTTATCCTTAGCGTTCTTACTAAGGCTTTCACATCCTAGTTTTGAAATGTTGATTATACCTTTCCTCTAAACCAACTATAAAAACCCATACTTTAAATATATTGTTATTACTTCAAAATTGAATCACACTTATTACAACATATAACAAAACCATGAAAGCACCCTATAGGTATAGTGTCTTTAGAAACTGGGATACATAAACAACTAGTTCATACAGAATCTACATTATCTCTCATTTATTTTATCATTTTTAGAGTCCCTTTAAGCATATATTAATTAATACCCTTCTTCCTGACCTGGGGAAAAGAAAAAATACTACAAGGTGAGATTAAATGCTCAGTAAGGGTAAAAAAATAAATATTAATCATATCATATTCATAAGAACATAACATTTTGAAAATCTTGACATGCAAAAGAGATCATAATAACATAACATGGAATAAATCATGGTAGTGAAATGTAATCCCAATAATCATACCATGAAACTTTTTGGCATACACAAATAATCATAGAGAATTATTTCTTAGTAGTCAATACTCATTTCCAAGACTATCTTGGCGGACAAAGTCCATTTCTGAACCGAGTTCACTCTTCGTTTCAGTCTTGTTTCACTAAACTGGATTAACCTGCCGTTCCATCCATGTTTATCTCATGAGATATAAATATTTACCCAATGAATTGGAGGGAGATATAGGTCCCACCCATCTCATAATGATACCATTCTTATTTGTGACACAAGATCATAAATCATAAATCATAGCATAACCCATGTAATAAAAATGGGATTCTTAAACATCATGCCATCATAACATAATCCATATAAGATAAAAAGAAATCATAAAAATAATTACCTGATGACATAAACAAATCAATTTAAATATATGGATAGAAATATAACCCCATATTATCTTAAATGGAATATAATTTTGTTAAAACACTTGAACTCCATTTTTGAGGAAAATATCCTTTTTTACTTCAAAAACATTTCTCCTTCCTTAAAATGTAATATAATTTTAAACTAATAGAAATTGATTAAAAATAATCTTGGAAACTTGTAAAGGAAGCTTCATGGAAATAATGGTCTATGAAATCAAAAAAATCCATTCATGCCGTATATGTTAAAAAACATACTTCTCATACTTTGGCAGGAAAAGTCAAAAAGTACCTCGTACTAAAAACGAAAAAATATTCGTTTCATATCTTTTACTAAAAACTTACCAATGGGTAAAATTGGATTTAAACAATTTAGAAGAATATAAATAATATTACATATTGACGAAACATGGATTTTGATGATAAATATGCCCCAATAATTACTAATATATAAACAATATCGGATAAAAATGATATTGCGATATTTTCCCTTACCTTACGTTCGATATGCTTTGTACGTGTCCGAACCTCATGTATAATGATTTAAATAATGTAATTTATATATTAAAGAATCATATTCATTGTTATGGTATAATATATGGTTATATTCTTGTCATATTATTAGTAATATTTGATTGCTACTTGTTATTCGGGTGTTCATTGCTTTATGTTCTTATGCATGTCTTGTCGAATAAATTCTTATTCTTCTTGTTTAGGTTATAGATACCTCATTTACATAATGATATTATTGTAACATATATCATATTTATTCATTCAATCCATTTATATAATCATTATTCAACGAAGATCATGTAGAACGAGTCGCATCACATCATGGAGACGGTATGCCGTACGTACGCACGAGCGATGATATCATTCCCATTATAATGAAATTGTATTCAAGTGTATGTATACTATTTAATAATAAATATCACTTTAAAATAATCATATATAGTTATTATTTACACCATTATACCCATCCAAGTAAGGTGGTGGTGGACAATAGATTACACCACAACGTGGAGACAGTATTTCGTACGTACGCACGTGCAGTGATTTCATTTTCAGTAGTATGGATAGAAGGTGAAATAGGGTTGTTTCATATTTATAAAAAAATATAAGTATATTAGTGACACTAATGTTATTACTTCATAATGAAACAACTAATGAATATGAAGTAGAAGAAGAAATAAATTTGAATGAATCGGTAACAGACATTACCTCTTCTTTGAAGCGCCTCTTCTTAATCTCCTCTTAGGGCACTAAATTTGTCTTTTAAGAAGACCAGGACCTCTAGGATGTTTCTAGGGAAGTATTGAAGAGAAATTTTCAAGGTTTTTCCATGCTTTAAGACTTAAAGTGCTGTGAGGAGGAGAGGGAGGAGGTGCCCTTTTATAAGGGTTGAGAGGGGTACCTTAGGAAAAAATTAAAATATTATTTTATTATAAAGTCATATTCGGTTTTTAATAGCTCAAAATTAATTTATTTCAAAAATAAGGTGGGGATGGGTCGAAATACTCTCAACCAATATATTTTAGACATGTTTAGGTTACTATTTTAACCATATCATTTAGGTTTAACTCTAAGTTAAGTAATTTTACTTTTATCATGTCTTTTGTTTTCTTACACTATATGCTAAATAAACATATTATAACAAGCCAATCGAACCCCAAGTTGTTCATTATTAATATATAATACCTTATCTAAGTAATTTTTCTTAACCTTAGATTTTTAGGAATAAAATTACAATTATTAATATAAAATTTTATTTATAAACTATTTTTTGTCAATTTTGACACTATTTGGTAATTGATATTTGTGAAACTTATAACAGCATGATTAGTTCAAAAAACGTTAATTAAATCAAAACTAATATGTCATATTGACCTATAAAATTATTTGAATTCATAAAATGTCTCAAATTACATTTATTTGGGTATTTATAATATCAATTATGTTGATATTTCACTAATAAGATAATTACTGCATCATCATTGTGTCATAAATAAATTAACTTATTTAATGTATAAAAATTATAAATAAAATACCATTATGTAGGAAATAGTTTTAGATTTATAATTAATATTTATAGTCGAATTGAACTTATGTATAACCCTATATTAAATATGTTTTTGTTATTAAACATTGTTTTTAACTCTTTTAATTATTCTTTAAATAAAATAATAATAAGTGTCCTAATCTAATCCATGTGGACATAAATGATCATATTTTATTCCTATGGTTGTTTTTGGTCGAATTAAACTTATCCAATAGAATTAGTACATGTGTTAGGGTAATAATAATATCAAATTACCCTTAATTACACTATTTACTTTTAACAATGGTAAATAAAAGTAAAAAGTTACTATTCACCAAAAAACAATTATCTTATTGAACAAAATTTTACTCCGTAATATTAACCATGTGTCTCAGATTTTTGAAATTCCACTCACAGAAGTTGTAAAATTATGTTTTATGTAAAATTTCAAATTCTCCTAGGAGGTGGGTAAAAGACCGTGAAAAGTTCAATAAAAATTTTATATATCTAAAATTATGATAAAATGACACCAATGAATTAAATTGAAATAATATATGTATTATGTATCAATTTTGACCTAAAATATATTTAAATTAAATAAATTATTATTTAAATAAAAGTTAGTTTTTAAATACTATCCCAGTGTTTTCCCTATTCATAAAAATTGAATGTTTTTAGAAAAATACCAAAAATTCACCCTAGTCTAATTTCGATATTCCAAATCCAAAAATGAAGTCCATTTTGAATGATAATGTTTTCAAAAATTAGGTATTACTATTCATAAGGGCTAGGTTATATAATATTTTAATAAAATAGCATTGTTTAGTGAAACTCAATATTGCGTACAATGCAAGCTATCGAGGAAGGTTGCTCTTGCGTGTAACGCAAGCCGAGACAGTGTTGTGTTTAGTGAAAGATTACATTATACATAGAAAAAAAATATTTCTCATAAAATCTTGGGTGTTACAAAGGGTCTGCATATTGCATGACACATCGACCCCTTTTAGGTATTTGATAGCATCAGAATTGTGGCCTATCAACTAGAACTTCCATGTAATCTATATGAAGTACACGGTGTGTAAAATGTATCACTATTAAAGAAGAACAAACAAAACCCCTTACATATACTACATGTAGAGGTTATATTCTCGAATAAAAATCATTCATATGTGGAGAATCTAGTAAAAATCTTAGACTGTAGAGAAAATGTTCTAAAAAACAATTTAACTCACTTAGTGAAAGTGATGTGGTGGAACCATAAGTTTCAGGAAGCAACATGGGAACCAAAAGAGGTGTTGAAATATAAGTACCATTATCTATTATAGGGTAACAAATAAAATTTTGAGGGTGATTTTTTTAAAGAGAGGAAGAATGTAAAAACATCATCTTTTAAAAATGAAATTTACATGTTATTTGGGTAATTATCATATTAAGAATTGTAGTTATAGAAAATACATGCAATTATTTTATTATTTTGGTTCATTATATAGTATATTATATTTTGATATATTTTTAATAAACGTTTTTGATTATATAAACATTGTATAATGACCCTATTAATTTGTATAATAATTGTTATGATAAATTCCATTTTATATACAAAAAAGGAGTGAAGGCCTCGACCAGTAGGATCTTACTCTATAAATCACATTTGTCAAATCTTTCATGTGAGATGGAATCATTGATATTTTCCCATAACCAATCCAAAAATGATATTTAACTACTAAAGAATACAAGAAATCATTTATGGGAGAATTTCATGATCTATGATATCATGCCACAAACCGTGTTTCCCAAACCACCCCATGAAGGCCCAACCACCACGTATGTCAACCTTAGGGAAAAACTTGGTGTAATAAGGGGTTATGTATCTAAACCCTTTTAGTATGATTTTTTGTGTATGATTTTTATCAAAATAATTAATATTTTTTCACATTTTAATAATTACTTTATATTTACAAGTATGTATAAGTTGTTGAAAATTATACATGATGAAACCAAAATTATATTTTTTTTAAAAATACATGATATTAATTTAAACCCTCCATTATATTAATTAAATAATTTTAAATTAAATGATATTTTGTTATAATATTATTACAAAAAAATTATTATTTATATTAAAGTAATAATATAAAGTAATGATGTCCAATGTAATCTTTATAAGGGTTAGAAAATTGTTATTGTAAAAAAAACTAGTATTTTTTCAATAAATGAATATTTTTATTTAAAATTTTAAATTCTAAAATTTAAGGGATTATTCTAATAAAATAAATATTATTTTTAATATCATCATGTTGAAATTTTCTTTAACGTTCAAACATAACATACTATATGACCATTAGTCGGACCAGTCACAAAATGGTCTCACGCACACCTTCCCATATGCTAGATAATGGTGGCTAGCAGTGAGGGTCTAATGATGGTATGGTGGGGAGACTATACAATCTTGAACAGAGTAGCACCTCAGTATTTCAGAAAATAAATATTAGAAAACGTAGGAAGAAATAATTAATGAAAGGTATAGCAGCGAAAGAATAATATCAACTGAATATAAACGACCAACACTAATATAAAACAATTCATTCATTTTTATATGATGATAGATGAACTAAAAAAGTAGACATACAACCTGCAACATGATATAATTCAGTAAACAAATAATGAAAAAAATATCACTAAGGGAGATATCTACGAGCATCTTGAGCCCCAAATTAGTCTAATTCTTCTAACTCATAGGGATAATCATAACGACATTTGCAATAATCCATGGTATTGTGACCATGAGACATGCCTGGGTACCCTAGTGTAATGATAGACTAGGTAGGGTGTGAGATAAAATCCCAGTATGACAACACCAACAGTGTATACATCTAAATATAGCATGTGAATATAAGTTAAAGAATTATATAGATATAAATAAATAATCATCAATGCTAAAATATTAGATACGAGACTTCACAGGTTCCTAAAGGAAACATGGTGGATCTAACTTCTTCATCTCATAGATAGAATGAGTGTATGCTCCGTAAATATATATATATATATAGTTTATTAATATATAAAATAAACCTATATAGACTAAGTATGTGGAAACATAAGTATCTATATACTTAGAATACTAGGTGCTAGATGGACCGGTGCAAATTCAGGCATCCATAACCAGTCTAAGTGATCCTATAAGATCAGGAAAAGGGTAAAATCATTAAATCTCATAATTAGTGAGATAGTTCATGCTCAACACAAGGTGATCGGTGGTTCGTCATGACAACACCCTAAACAAGGGAGATGGTGTGTCATGCCCACCATTCAAATAATTTCAATGGTGTAAGATTCCTACACAACAGCCGATGTAAGGGAGAGTGAAACATCATGTCCAATAATTACTTTAACCATAATTTCACTTCCAATATCAATGGAATAATAATAATGATAATAGTAAGTCATTACCTCTTAAAAATCGGTAATCCATAATCCTGGTATAACTAAGGGTGTCCCGATTCATAACTAATCAAGTAATAAAGCATGAAATGATTGGTATGGACTTGAAACCCTTTAAAATTAATTTCAGTTAAACTATTTAAATAATTTAAGGAAAGAAAAACCTCACAAAGTTTGTCATTCAATATAACCAATCCATTTTATTTATCAAGGATAGGATTCCTAAAATCAATTCACGCCAACAAACATATAAAGTGGTCGGTCATAGAAGAAATTAGTAACAAGGAATTCCATGCCCTTTTATGTAATACTTTTAATATTATCATTTTAGGCCATGTACTAAGCATGTAATATCTCTAAAAAATACATAATGGCATAATAAAACACAAAATCCTTAATTCCAAGAAGTATTTAAATCACTAATCACAAATTTTTAGTTTAGAAAATAATGCACCTCATCTGAGGGGTATTAATATAAAACATGACATTGTTAACAAATAATTAATTTAGTGCAACCAAGAATCAAATTCAAGATTCAAAAATAAATTCACCAAAAAGAGTAATTTTAGAAATTGAAAAACAAGCAAAATAAATTTCATGGTTTATAAAAATTTCATGAATTTGGGAAATTGATTTACAGTACACGCCGAATGCTTATAAAGCATTCAACGATTTTAAAAAATTATAGGAAAGATTATGAATCACATATAACACCCAAAGGGGTATCTACAATTGAGGTAGATATCCTCTAACTACATATAACTTCCCAATTAGAGTAATAAGTCATGCATATAACAATTTAGAAATGAAGAACTCATTTTAGGGTGACACATGGAAAAGGCCGGTGTGCAACACACCAAAAATATTTATAAATCAATGGAAACTTTTTGAAATAGCTATAGAACTCTTAAATTAAATAGAGGAAGATTCACTTATTAAATATCAAGGATTTTTCAGTGTCTTTTGAGGTAAATAAAAGAAATGAATATCCGACCTAAAAATAGGGTGAATGAACTCGCACCAAAACAACATATCAAATCAGAAGAGGAACCGATAGAAGATGTAATAGGAGTTGAGATATTTCCTCTATCTTACCAACACTTCTGATGAAATTTGGATCAAAGTTCAGATCCATGATATATCAATATACCTAGAAGGATGATATTAATGCTCCATTAGAGGATAAACAGATGTTTTGTCTACTAGGGATAAGAAGAAAAAGAGAACAATGGTTTAAAAACATTTCAAAGGAATAACTAGGAATTCATCCTTAAAAAAATTGGGTCGCATAGTTTGAACACATGGTTGGCTATACCGTGGAACAATCATATTTATTTGAAAAATATAGAAGGGGTATTTCATTGTTTATGTGAAATTTTTGGGAAACAATTTGAAAGCCATCCAATATCCCTCTTTCAATAACCTACAACAAACTGCACGGCTATGCATCCCCTCCTGCATGATTAGACCAAACAGTGTGAGACCTCCATACCCATTGGTTCATCTACATGGTTTCTATCGGAGTAACCTCTAGAGTCTTTAACCATGTCTAAAGAATCAATTTTTAGTATCACAACTATTTGAATTATATTCATAAGCTTGGTTCAAAGAACGACCCATCCACTAAACACCAAAATTAAAATTCCCTTCGACATTTACAATGGATAAAAACATGGGTCATTACAATATCCCTACCTTATAGCTTCTCGTCCTCAAGAAGCCTTGGGGAATCATTGAAAACATCACTTGATTGAAAAGGGGCATAAAGTCTTGTTCAAACGGTCGTATTGAATTACCAAATTCCAAACATACCTCTATGAATTAATTAAGTGTACGACATTTAAGCCATCAAAACCTGACCCAATGCTCATTTTCTGATCAAAACACTGAAATTGGGTTTATCTAAGCCTCTTTAGCTTACTAAAGGATCATTCCATCGTGTATTTAAATATATGGCTGAATATTCTATCCACCATAGGTTTTAACATAAAAATGGTCCAATTCCAATCCAGGATACATTCACTTTCAATGCGTCCTTCAAAGAATTCCCTATGAATTATAACAATGTTCATGGAATGATTTTGAATTGGTCAAATGGGCGACTCCCCACTGACATCATTTATCTAGGTTGAGATGAATTTCATAAAGATCCCCAACCAACACATACTGCACTCTCATCCACTTGATGAAATTCCAAAAACGGTTCTTAACAAGCCATATTACTTAGGGAAAAAGAAAAAAAGTTGATCTACCTTTGACTAACCATTATCAAAACACTTGGATTAGAAATCTAGAATAATGAAAACTAAACTAGAATGTATTATTCTAGGGAATATCACATTTATCATGAGGATATTTACTGATTCCAATACCTAACTTCAAGTGATGTTCCATGATAATACCATAACTTGACCATCTAATATTTCATAGATCTGCCTAAATAGGGGTGTAACCAATATCGATCCAAGTAGAATCATAAACCTTTAAACATCACCTCTGAGTCTGAAAAAAACTTCTGGGATAACTTGGGATTCCTTAAACTAGAGTCAAAGGAACTAAAACATTGTAGTCCATACTCTATGATTACAATTTATATGTCAATATAAGGCCAGGATGTCCACATTATACACTTGAATGAGCCTGGATCAACATCCAATTGGCAGTGAAGTCAGAGGAAAATGACTGGTGTCCAGGAATACATCCGAGGAATTCCTACATGGGAACCTGGGTATCACTCATGACTTACCATGAATTTATAAAAACCATGCTTCTAGCACACAACTCTGATAAAATATTTCTTATTGAAACATAAGGATATTTGAAACATATATCTTGGTGTACAACCAACACTCACATAGTTAATAAATGGAAAAATCAAAATAGGGGACATGATCGTATGTTAAATAAGCTTACACTAAGTGGATTTAGGCAATCTTAAAAGGATACAAGACATTTCTACTACCTCAAGATTAAGTGATTTGTATGGTTTTGGAGCAGCCATTCACCAACTATAAAAATAAAGACCAGTATAACCATTGCTGGCTGACTTCTTTAGGAAGGAGACCGACTTCACTAGCCGACACATTACCATTATCAGACCACATTTCTCTTACAATAGATAAATCCCACAAATACTCAAGCTTCACCACAAAAGTCCATCCATTTTCAATGGTATTCCCAAAGGACACATACAAAGCCAACCATTTCACTATCATGCTTCCTTGAAAGAAAAATCACATCACAAGACTCACCAACCTCACAAGAATTAAAAAAAAAACACGGACCATTTTCAAAAGCTATTCCTCGATTGTGTCCCGTTTACCTCGAAGGACACATATTAAATTGAACTGACATGATCCTCCCAACTATGGGAGTGTCCTAGTAATCAAAAGGAGAGATATATTAGTTTCCCAAAATTGAACTAGATCAATCTAATCTTGAATACAAGATTGAAACTTCTCTAGGTAACAATAACATACGTCATATCATTTGGAATAAAATCCAAAACCAACCTGACTGACATGTCAAAACACACAACCCTCTTGTAATTCCATCTTGGGCATTAGAACAAATTCGATTCCTTTAACACCATGGTCACTCTAATCCATATTTTACCAAAGAATATACTAAAAATCTCATGGCCCAACAATTCCACTGAACTCAACCAGTTTGATACATAATTTTGAAACTCTATAGGTACCACATATATGAACACACACCACCGAAAGGTTCAAAAGAAGGAAGAAACATCCTCAATACTATCCATTTTTTATATTCCCTATATATCAAAGTATCAAGTGGTCCTTACATATTATTTATCCTAGATTCATATTTCCCCATACAACCATTAACCTGGATGAAGATATACCAAGTCGTTCACCACTAATGAAGAAGAGAGGTTCACATGAACTACTAAGTGGTCGACCATTCCCTAGGCATGTCTATCATATTTAAACAGAGAATTAATTGATACCCACACCTGTAAAAAATGGTCAAGGATAACAATGACCACCCATAAAAACAAGGGTTTCATTTATAAGTTAAGAGTCCAAATAGGGACAATGGAACCCGAATGATACCATCTGTTAGAATAATAATTGAATTTAGAAAGGAATATAATTTTTAAGGGTGCCACCTATGTCGAGATAGACACTCTGAAAAGAATAATAGTTGACCCCATCACTAGGTCATGCAAAAGAGATTTCACTTGTTCGTACGACTATTATTTATGATCTTTCTAAAAAGGAGAAAGGATTACACGAAATGATCACATTCCAATTTTGAGGTAACTCAAAGAGTTATTTAAACTAACCTTAAACGATGGTTAAAATAAGGATACCACCTAAGGTTCCATTCTAATTCATTAAATTGACTGATATTCAATATTGAAACATTTAAAAAATTTAATTCAGAACATCAAGTACAAATTATAAGACAAAATACATTGGCACATAATTTAATTAACACCTTATGGAAAAATAGGAAATCCTTATCAAACATCCTTTCTGAACATTAGTCATTTATTGAAATCCTATCATAATTATGAAATTTATCATATAAATTTATTTTAATCATTATATTAATCCATAATGATTACCAAAATTGGTTGTAGTTAGAGAAAATTTAAATTTCAAAAATAATTCTCAATAGATAAAGCAACCAATGAGGGTCTCATTATGCCAAATTGGGTTCATAAAAATGAAAACAAATAGATGTTCTTTAATTATCAATAATTCAATACACCCATAGTGGATTATCCCATAAGAAACATTCCCAAAATGAACTACTTGGGACCAATTGACCATTTATAAAGTTAATCATTTGTATTTTCATGACCATGTGAGAGAGATAACATCTTAATTTAAAATTACCCTTCATTGGATTTATCTGATAATCTGAAATACCATAACTAATATATTATGGTCCAGTCACGTAAGAGGACCATTAGAAACCAATTTATTTCAGATAAAGATTAAATATATATTACATTTATAACCATATTAAAATATATCATGGTCATATATAATGTTGTGGTTATATGGGTGGTCATCTCCCAATCTATAAAGAACCAATACACTTTATAGAGTTCATGATAGCTCCCATTTTATAAAAAATGTTTCACTTTAAAATTTAAAATTTAATAGATTTTATATTTTATCAGTGGTCTATATATATATATATAAATCTCAACATATGGTTTGAATACATGGTTTACCTTTCCCAAATTCATAAGGAACTTATAGAAGATACAACATAAAAATGGATCCCATTTAATTGCAACAAATATGTTCATCCCATAAAAAGAATTATATATAAAAATAATAATTAGGAATTTTATCACAAGTAGTAAACACAGAAGAACATGAAAATATGCACAAAATAAGGATACATAGGCAATACAAGATAAATAATTAGCTACCATCAAATATAATTAACTAATCATGGAAATAGATTATCATGATAAATAAATAACCCAAGCATATTATATAACCATTCATGCTAAAGAAATACCTAATAGTTTCAAAAATATTAATGTCACTATTATACGTAACAAGGTATGAAATAGTTAGGTTAATAATCACAAAAGGAACATCATCACAATAAGTAGGCAACCAATAAATACAACTACGTAGAATAGAATATGCATGGCATGTGAATCTTTATGTGAATATAATGATGCATATAATTCTACTTTATTTCCTTATCGAGAAAAGGGTAAAATAGAATAAATTTCATCAATCAGTAGTTAAAGGTAAATCAATCACTCAAGGTGAAATCAAAATCATCTAAAATAGAAAACAACATGAACAAAAATCACATCCTTGTCCACATGGACTTTGCCTTGTGGGTTGGTTGATCACTCCTAGACATGGCGATTTACCAAGTGTTGGCACATTTTTAGTCTCCTGTAAACTAGCCCCAAATAGGGGGATAAAGTAAAAATCCCTCTAATAAAACATGGAAACACCCCATACTGACTATCTATAAGACCAGTAGCTAGACCAATCACCACATGGCCTCAAGCACGCCTCCCCATATGCTAGATGATACCTACTAGTAATGGGGGTCTAATAATGGTAAGGTAGAGAGACTATACCCTTATGATTAAAGTAGCACAATAGTATATTAGAAAAAAATAATAGATAATGGAAACATCCGTAATAAATGAAATCCAAATCATTAGAATAATAATATCATCTAAATATAAGTGGCCAAATCTAATATACAATAATCAATGCACGTCTAGATGATGATACATAAAATAAAATAGTAGACATATATAAGGAAACATGATATAGATCCGGGTAAAAATAAAGAGAAAAATTCATATACTAAAGGGATATCTCTGTGGCCATTTTGAGCTCCAACTCAATCATGTTCTCCTAACACCTAGTTACAATTATTACAGTGCACGAAATAATTCATGGTCCTGTGTACATGAGATTTGTTCGAAAACCCCAGTGCAATGGTGGTTTAAGTGGGGTGTGAGATAAAATACAAGTATTCCACCACCATTTCTGAATAAAGATAAATCCATTTCGTAAATATAATGTAATGAAATGGGAAGATATATATAAATAACCAACAATGCTGAAATAATAGACACCAATATGCTTAGGTTCCTAAAGGCTACTTGGGGGCTCTACATGATTCTGATAATTTCTGAAATGAGTGTCTAATCAATAATTATAAATATAGTAATAATATATATAGTGTACTCATATATTTCATTTGCCTATATAGACTATATATGTGGAGACGTAAGTATCCATGTTGCTGAAATACTAGGCGATGGCTGGCCCAGGGCATAACCCATGCATCTTTAAAGAGTATATACAAGAATATACAATTAGTCAAAGGCTAAAATTCCTACATATCATAACGAGTGAGAGAAATCATGCTTAACATGAGAAGGTTGGTGTGTCGTCATGCCAACATCTGAAATAAGGGATGTGGTGTATCGTACCCACCATCCGAATCATGTCAATTGCATGAGATGTCATGCTTAAAACTCGATATAAGGGAGAGTGAACCATCATTCCAAAAAATTACCTTAACCATTCTGTAATAAAAAAAATCAATTGATTATAGTTATGATAATAGTAAAAAATTATCTCTTAAGAATATGTAATCCACAAGACTAGTATATCTAATATCATCACAATTTACACCTAAGCATGTAATAAATCATGAAATGATCATCGTGGACTTTCCACCCTTTTCAAATAATTTAAAATAAACCATTTAATTCATTTAAGTAAATACAAAACTTATGACAAAATGTCATTCAATATAATTAATACATTTTATTTATTAAGGAAAATATTCCTATAATCATGTCAGTCTAACCCACATATAAGGTGGTTAGTGTTGGAAATAATTAGTCATACAGAAGGCCATGAACTTTTATTAAGTCCGTTTAAGATTATCATTTTAGGCCATGTATTAAGCATTCCATATATATAATAATAAAATATGGGCATAAAAAACCACAAATTCATTATGTCTATGCATGTTTTAAATCATTAATCACCACTTTTTATTTTTGAATAGGGCACACCTCATCGGGGGGTTTTATTATAAAACATGAAATTGTTAAAAAAATAAATCATTTAACACAACCAATCACCATATTCAAGTGTCTTAAATCAATTCTCTAAAAATAATAATTTTAGAAAGATACCAAACATGGAATATCAATTTCATGGTTTATAAACATTACATGATAGTGAAAATTCATTTACAGTCCAAGACGAATGCTTAGAAGGAAATCCAAGACTTTAAACAACTATAAAAAAGATGAAAAAACACCTTAAATAGCTAAAGGGGTGACAGGAATTGAGGTTGACATCCTTTAACTAAATATTAAGTCCCAACAAGAGCAATACATCATGGTTATAACAGTTTGGAAACAAATAACTCATTTTCAAGTGACACATGACACACCGACAATATTTATAAACAAATGGAAGCATTGGTAATGATCTATAGAACTCCTACATTATACAAAGGATACTTCACTCATCCAATATTGAGGCTTAATTTAGTCCAGTTTGAAATAAATCAGAGAAACAGACATCCTCCTTAAAAAATAGGGTGAATGAGATCACACAAAAATAGTAAAATAGATCCAAAGATGAATTAAGATTGGAAGTAGGACGAGTTGAGAGATTACCTCTACATGTCCATTGATTTTAATAGTGTTAGAATCAGATTTTAAATCCTTGATATATAAAGAAACATAGGAGTAGGATCTTGAGATATCCATAGGAGGAGAAACGGAGGCGTTGTCCACTATGGATAAGAAGAAAAAAAGGAGAGGGGTTTAAATACATTTTAAGGTAAAACTATAAATTCACTCTTAAAAAACTATATCACACGGTTTGGACATACTAGACTGAGAGTTGTCCAACCGTGCTTCATCTATTTCTTTGGAAGGGGGCTTACATATTTTAAGAACACATTTTAGAAAACCAAGTGGAAACTATGTGATTTACCTTTTTCAAAATCCTATAGAGAACTTCATTGCTGTGGAACCACTCTCACATAGTTAGAAAAAAATGTGTGAGACCTCCATCTCTACTGGTTCAGCCACACAATTTATAGTAGATGGTTTCCTGGTTTCAAAAATATTATGTTCCTCTATAAGCCTTCTCAAGTTTGAGTTTATGGGGTCTGTGTTTTCCAAATCTCAAAAGAACAATCAAATAACCTCTTAGGCCATTAACTAAGTCTAAAAAACAGTTCTGTGTGTTCAAACTCTTGGAATTATGTTGTGAATCTCACATATATTAATGGATCTTCGACCAAATGAAAATTCAAATTCCATGAAAAAAAACATAGGTCTTTAGATTTTCCAATAGTGAACATTTTATAATTTTATGTGACAATAAAATATTTATGTAAAAATTAAATGCATTATAGATATAAAATTTGTATTATAATATTATAATAGCTCAAAAGTGAATGAATAAATAATGTAATGTGTACGTTTGACAGAAATATTCTTTACTCTTAAAATAGTGAGTTTTTGAAGTTATTTGATTAATTAAATAAACCCTTAATGGATCCTCAAAGAAATCTACTATATTTTATAGTTTTAAAATCAATTTATTTTAAACATGACTCACTTCGACATCAACAAATGTTTTATTTTATTGTGTTCAGTTATTAGACTTAAATAATATTGAAAACTACTCCTCTTTAGCAGAAACAATTGGCAAAAACCAAGGAAAGGTATTGGTTTTGATTATTATATCATATAGAGTCTGAAACCTATGTTTAGAAATTAATAATAATTACCCCATCTTTTGATATAAATACCAACTTGTCCACCCATTCCTCTTCACTCGAAACCAAATGAGAATTAATTTACCCTACATTCCCTCTCTATATACTTCCCAATGTTCATGATCATCATAATCTCCTCCCAATATCTTAGAGGAACCCTCTCAATGAAATGGATCCTCTCATTCTCCTCTTTATTCAAGACACTTCCTTATATTAATCCTTTTGATTTATAATTATTCATTTTGGGATATGTATTTCACAGATCCCTCTTATTTTCATTATTATCACCATGTGATGGGAGACACCTTTCACTCTTATTTACCCCTTATATAAACCATTTTATATATCCATTATACAACCAAAATTATCTTGTTATTTTCTATAATAAAAAATTGTGTAGTAAACACCCATCCCTATTTCCACTCATGGGTAATCACCTAGATGTTCTTAGCCCTTATCGAATAGGGACTTCCTGTATTAAACCCACACCCATTTATCATGTAGTTAAAATTTATTGAATATTTTTGAATACTTTTTAATCTATGTGAAACACAGATACATGTACATGATAATAAATTCATGGGTTGGCCAAGAATTATACAACACCCCAATGAACTATGTAATGTCATTACCTCATGAGATTCCACATATGGCTCATTGGAGGTTATCCTAAGTAGATTAGGTTATTATGTATTAGTGTTTATCCTTGACTTATTTTTACGATGTCAGGTATTATATTGTTTCCACAATCCTATGTTTACTTAATGTTATCATAATATATCATGGATATTATTATTGACTCTCATGTATTTCTTTCATCATGTTCTCGTTTTATTATTCTATTACTAGTATTTATAAATCACCATTTTCTTATATATTTCCCCAGGTTAACACATTCACTTTTAGAAGTTAAAGAGAATTCAAGGGAATGTTATAGAGTTTTAGTTTATGCCATTATATTTGTGTTTCATGTTATTATGATTTGTACTTAATTACCTAAAGACAGTTTGATTTATCATCCTAATGGGTTGTATTAGGCATATATTTATATAATAAATCATTAAATACACTTCATTTAAGACATGAAATATCATATTGTAGACAAAGTGTTCCATTATATACCACCATGAATTTAATTCATGAAGTTTGCGATAAAGGGGATGCTTAGTCCAAGATACATCAACTCCTTTTAGATCCATGATGAAACTAGAGTTGTGTCATATTAACTAGTACTCCCTTCTATCATATCACATGTACATGATGTGTTCCATGTATCCTTGTTATTGAAGTACATAATAAAACCCTCACATGTAATAAATCCATAGGTGGAACCTTTGGAAAAATATTATTCATTTGAGTACCTAGTGAAGATCTTAGATCATAGAGATAATGTTCAATGAAATAAGACAACTCACCTTGTCAAAGTACTAAGGTGGAACCACATGTTTGAGGAATCAAAATGGGAGTCATAAGGGGTGATGAAAAAAAGTACCCTAATCTTTCTTAGTGCATTAAATAACATTTTTTGGGAGAAATTTATAGAGGGAATATAATTTAATGACCTTAAAATTATAAATGAATTCCATTTTGAATTATTAACGTCTTTATAGAAAACCAATGCACTACTTTGGTTATATTAGAAAATTATAAATTTAATCATATGAAATTTAAATAACTATTAAGAATCTTAGTTGTGGATAATATAGTCATTGTACATTGACTTTTAATATTTTTATATATTAAAGATTATCAAAATTTCTAATCGATATAGGGGGAGTGAGTGATGGCCCCGACCAGAAGGATCATACCCAATAAATCTCATTTATTAGAGAATTTGAGGGATATGGAATTTCTAAGATTTTCCCATGACCAATCCAAATTAGATATGATGAAATTGATGATTTTGAAAAACCATTTACAGATGATGTTCAAGCTTATCAACATCACATCAAAAACAATGTTTTCAAGACCACCCTTTGAACGTACAACAATCATACACCTTACCCTTAGTGCATACACTACTGTAACAAGGGTTTATGAATTTAGACCGTATTAGTAAGAATTTGAATATTTTATTTGAAATAAATTAATTATTTTGATTATACCATTCCAATGTTACTTTAGATAAAGATTAAATATTTTTTTGATGAAAGTTATATTTTTATACAAACAAAGCAAAATTGTTTTTTCAAAAATTATGTTGTATAAAAAAATTATTTAGAAAATTAATTAATTTTTTTTAAAAACTATTTTCATATGAAAATATTAATATATAATGATTATTTTTATAAAAGTTATAATATAATTTAATGAAGTAAAATATAAGCAATATTTGGTCCATAAAATTTTTAATGTCATAAAAACTATCAATTTTTAATAAATAAGAATATATATTTAGAAGAGGAAATTATAATTTTTAAAAAATCATTTTGGTAAATGTTTTTGATAAATTCAAGTTGAATTTAGTCAATGGTTAATATTTTATAATTTTCATATATATTCAAATGTTTTGGTTGAAATTAAATGCGATATAAATATAAGATTTGTATTATGACATCATAATAACCAAAAAATAATGTAGAAAATTATATAAAAAGAACCCATGAAAAAATTATATTTATCATTTAAAATATTGTTTTTATGATGTTATTTGATTTATATTATAAAAACTCAACAAATACTCTAAAATATATACTATATTATAATGTTTTAAAATCAATTTTTTATGAACCTGATTCCTATCCACATCACCAATGGTATTAATTTAATATTTTTGGTACATTAACATATAAAATATTGAAAATATATCATCTTTTGATGAAAACCTTGGGAAAAATGGGAAGGTTTTAAGTTTTGAAAATTTTATCATAGACAGTCCAAATACTATGTTTTAAAAATTAATAGAGAATACCCCCTTTCTAAAAATACCCACCCAAACTCCCACTCATCTAATCTAAAGAAATTTATTGAAATAAATTCATTTCTATATCACTATATAAATCTCTCTCATGGTGTTACCAATATCTCAAGAATATCCTCCCAAGACATTATAAGAGGTCTCTCAAGGTAATGAGATTCTCTCCTATTCTTTATTTCATCACTTTCATCGAGTCATGCCTTTTTATTTCCATTTGTTCATTTTGGAAATTATTTTTATATATATATATACTATACTTATAGCTCCCAATTATTTATATTCCACCTTTCACTCTCATTAAACCCTTCCATAAAACATTATGTACACCCATTATGCAGTAAAAATCATCCCATGATTTTCCATCCAAACAATATGTATTGTGTATAACCATCCCCATATCCACTGAAGGGTATTCATATAGATAAAACTATACATAATCTATTAGGTAACTCCTATTATGTTACCCACACTCCTTAATCATGGTATTAAAAGATATTAAATACATTCCTATGTTGCATGATCTATGTGGCACAAAAATGTAGGTAGATGATACAAATGTGATGGGTGGTCCAAAAATCATATAGCCATCAAATTAATTTGGTATGATTTTTATATAATGAGATACCATTTACAGCTCATGAGAGGTTATTCTAACAACACCATGTTATTATTTATTTGTTGTTAGTGTAGATTTATGCTTATGATATAATGTTTTCTAGTGTTTTCATATTCTAACATTGCCTTAAGGTTATAATCTTATATAATTATTTGATGCTCATGTTTTTGATTATCATCGCTGTAATCTTACCTTGACATGATTCAAGACTAATATTCAATACTTTCATCATTTTATTCTTTGATTATTCCCTTATTGTGCTCTAAATCTCACCACTTTCTTATGTATTCCCCTAGGTTAATTTTTGTAATATTAGAAGATTAATTTATTTCTAGGGAATGTTATGTAGTTTTAGATCATTTCATTATATCCATATTTCATTTTTTATGAAATATATCCAATTTACCAACAACTATAGGGATTTCTATTTTTTATGATTATATTAAGTATATAATAATATAATAAACCATGAATTATATTTTATAAAATATATGGGTTTTCATAAGAGGTACCATATATATCAAAATTTATTGACTTTAATGAATCTATATTAATGAAAATTATATGTTTAAAATATAATCTCTTATAAATATGAATTATAATAAGTGATGAGATTCCCAAAACCATGGATTTTCTGTTTTGAAAAATAATTATGTTTATTTTTTCCCATTTTAAGATAAACTGGTGCCTAAAAGAGGTAAAAAGTAACATGATATTGATTCTAAAAAATTATGAAAACATTCAACCAAAATTTGAATATAATGTTTTATTTAGAAAATATAATGGTTCATTCAATTTTGATAGATTGAATTCGACTATTTGTAAAATATGATCATTTTAGAATCATAAGGGAAGTCTATGTCATGGGGGGATATAACTTCTAGGTTACAGAATTAAAAGATTAATTAAAACATGACTATGATAAATAGGTCTGAGATTCATGGAGTTATCATTGATATGTGTAATGATTTTCAGGATAAGAGTTATTCAGTTGAATAACAACATTTATATAAACATAATTATAAAATAAGAACAGTGAATAAGGATAAGAATGATGAATAGTCCTTGGGAATATAAAATCAGAATAGGAAAACAATAGTGGATGTTTTAATAGTAGAGTATCATGGTTGAGAAAAATATTTAAGCCTTACTGCTCAATATGAGAAAAAAATAAACTCCATAATATTTTCTTGTTTCAATGTTTTTTATTTATACTTCAAATAAATAGAATTGAAGGAAATTTATATTCTCATCTGGAGAACCAAATATGGAGTTGATTCTATCAATACTAGACAATAAGAATATGAGGATTCTATATTAGATTGATCTCACATGTTGTTATAACAAGGAGCATAAATTGATGTTATCACCCATGGTGATGATATGAAAGTACTCAGATATACGCACACACAAAAAGAATTACATTTTTATGTATCCTCAGGATATAAATTCTAAAACATATATATTAAATATATTAATCATTATTATGATCATGATAACTGTATCCTTGAGGGGGAGACAAGTTATGGTATGTGAAGAATCAACCAAAAATAAAACTTTCTATGAAAATTTGAATATACTAGAAAGTGGTTGAATAATGTGAAATTGAAAATGGTAGGTGTTCTTAATTCCCCATAATTAGTAACTAAAATAATAATTTAATATATAGTTGGAAATAAATTTAATAACATAAAAAAATTATGAATTCTTGGATAAGTTTCAGAGAAGACTCAATAAAGATACATTATGTTTTAATGTGTTTGAGAAATCTTTTATAGTGAATAAATAATTTTTCAGATAAGAGAAATTGGTAACACAACTAGAATCTCAAGTGTTATAATCAATTTTTTTACATAAAATACATCACTAATAACTAAGAAATGTCATATTTTCATATTCATTTTCATATAATATACATTTGGTAATGGAAGAATTTATTGACTAAACTAAACCATCTTGGTTTCTATACCACACATGGATCTTGTAGAACTAGTGTGGAATGATTTATGTCACATTTATCTATATGGAATTATAAAATCTTTTATCAATGACATTATATTTCTTATCAATAAGGGGGGAAATTTGAAACAATTTTTTTGTTTAGAATTTGATATAAGAAAATGAAAGGAAAACAGGTTAAAGTGTGTAGTAGAAGTAAAGATGAATGATAAATAATGGTTCATATGTTGACACATCATTTAATATGGGAATTTACAAAAAATAAAAAGGGCATATTTTACATCCAATTTTTCATGTTGTATTTGTTTTTAATTTCACCCAATTATACCATGATTTAATTGATGTCCATATGAATATGTATTATAGTGAATACAAATTAGCTTGTATGATAGAGAAGATAGAGATACTGATATTTTTATTACATATAATGAGAAATCAATTCAGGTTAATGAAGTTCCTAAAATGTTTTCTACATCTTCTATGTGTTTAATGACTAGTTGACATATCATGAATGATTGGTACATGGTGTTTAATTGTTCTTGTAATGTTCTATATGAAAAAGGAAGGATTTCATGCCTTTTTTTAAAAAGATACACATTTTTTAGAAAAGTAAAAATTTTAATTATGATTTAGTGTTCCATATATATTTTGAATACATATAATTATATCCCTAAAATGAATGAGTTATGGTTAAGATCCATCCATGTTCATGTGAATAACAAATATATAGATGAAGATGATTGAAAGAATTGTTGTGGTTAAGTGGATGGAATGGGTCTCTTGTTGTACTAATATAGATAGAGGACCCACATATGGTTACTCTGAAGTTTACTCTGTGTCTCTACAGGCAACTAAAAGATATATATAAAGGCAGACTACGATTTCCATGAATATATGTATGGTTTTACTTTCTATTTTGGAAAAGTAACTAAAGTGTTGAATAATGGTATGCATCAATAAAATGAATCTATGTAAAGGTAATAATATATTATATGATTTATGTTTGTATATAAAAATGGTGATTATTCCATAAAACATAAAAATAACATAAATATATGATAATGGTAAATTTAAATTCCACATGTACTGATGATTGATGGTACACCATACCCAAAATAAGTGTAATTAACCATGGAATAATTATTTAAGAGAGGAGAATGAGTATAACCACATGGATGAATTCACCACAGTGAAATATAGATTTGAGTATTTAATAACAATATAAATATAAAGACCTCCACATTGTGTAATTTGTGTTGTTGAATATGTATGAAAAGAAGAAGATCCATGAATATACTAACAACACAAGAGAAGCATCCACATCACAACAGATACATGAGAATAATTTTAGTGTCACTATAATTATTGACACCTCTAAACTATAAAGGAATTAAATCACCATAAATGGTTAGTGTCAGTGATATTTGTTTTGAAATAAAACTCTTTGTAGCATTTTATTCTGTAATATATGAAAAACTAAGAAATTGATATCAAATTATGGAGCCAACCAAAATTGTAGTTCTATTCATGGTTTCATTCATGTTAATTCATGAATAATATCATGTTGGATAAGTGATTTAGTTTATTAAAAGGAAATAAATTTCCCACTGTATTATCTTATTTTAGTTTTCATTTAGTTTCAAAGTTTATGTCTGATGAATTTAAAATGTCAAGAATTATATATATTAAAATTAAAAATACAAGATGTGGGAATAAGGGACATCAAATAAGAAACTAATATAATTATGAATAATTATACATAAAATCTATTGAAAGGTAAAATTGAATAATAAGAGAGTAATAAATACTAATATAATTAGATTGATAATTTTTTTTTGTAGAAAGTACAAAAAATACCAATATGAGGATAAAATAAGTCATTAGGTATTGAAGATAGAGTTGTATTATGCTATAGTAGACCACTAAAGGAGAAAAAAGAAGAGTGATCCAGTGGAGTCTAGTTATACATGGAAGTTGAAGAAGGAATAATTAATAGGGAAGAAGTAGAAGAAGTGTTTTTGATAAGTGTATGTATGGTGGAGGAGAATAATAATAATAAGTGGTTGAGTTAGTCATGATGCTCACAAGAAGTAAAGTGGTGGGTTTTCATTTATGAGATGCACATATACGGAGAAGAATATTCCATAACTATAAAAAGGAAAGGTTTCAATCACATTTTATGATATTAAATATAAAATTTGTTCGAACCGCTATTTTTTATAAAAATAAGTGTAATTCCTTTCATGCTATTGTGAAAGTGAAATATGTGGAAGAGGAAGTAAAAAGAAGTACATAAATATTTTTGAGTTCATAAGTGGTGATAGTACCTTTTAGTAATTAACCGAACAATAAAATTTTAAAGGTGTAGGATACACATAACTATATGATAATCCGAACTGGTGAATTTGGTATGTACACTCATAAACAATAATGAGACAATAGTACAATTCCATCATGATGATTCTAGTGGATTGTGTGATCATAGAAGAATCTTGTTCACAATAAGGGTTATCCTTCTCAAATTGAGAGGTAAATCGCAAAAATAAATTTTACCCTTTCATGATTTATTTTATGGAGGGGTTTATTTCAAGAACGATGTCTATATAGATAGATAAAGAACAAAGAATAATTTACCTAATTGTGACATAGGTAAAATGGAAGTTGTTGAAAATGAAAAAAATCGATTTAAATCCACCAACACTAATTCACCCCTATTAATGTTGTTATTATTATAAATCACTTCTCTCAATTTAAATGAATAATAAATGAATATTTGAATAATGAAATCCATCAATTCATGGGTGTGATAGTCCAAACATACAAATGACAGATATGTTAATTTCTAATAAAAGGAAGCAAAATAGTTATTTTTATAAGTATTAATATATTTAATCACACTATAAATATCATATTTATTCATTAAATATCATATTAGGACCATAAATATTATGTGGTAATGAAAAATGGAACACGATCCCATTGAGGTGGTAATTTTCATGTATGCAGGAATGAAATTTTCATTTTCCAAATAGTAAAGGGGAAGTATGAAAATTATATATTCAATTATTATTATACAATTTCAATATATTTATATTATTTATGTTATTTACATTCATATAAAGGATTCTAGGATGTGGTGAGAGATTTTAAGATACTACAAGTATGAGTTTTTGTCAATATAAGGATTTATATTGAGTGGGGGAATGGGCTTGATGTGATCTCCTTTAATAATAATAGTATGTAACATATTTTTAAATAAAACATCGTATTATAAAAGGAACACATAATTCACAAGTAAAGAAGTTTCTAAAATATATAATAATTTAGAGTATAATGTGGTGAAATCATAAATTTCCCAAAATTCATTTACAGACATTTTTTGATCACTTGTTACTCTTTTCCATATTGAATAATTACATTTACCACTTCGTCTTTTACTATGGAAACTATTTTTTTCACAAGAATCTTATTTTTTAGGATTAAAAAATAAAAGATATTATGTAATTTGGTCCTAAAAATTTCAATGAAGAAATATAATGTGAACCAAGGTACACATATCTTAGTTCACACATAATTTCAATAATTTATACATTATATCTCATATAAAATCTTTACAAAACCAAGAATGGATGGTATACTATCTTTTAGTACATGTTCCATAAGAAAATTACTAAAGAATACATGTGAGTATTTATCGACAATAGAACTATTTTAGACCCCCAATCTTGGCTACTCATATGTTATAAACCTATTGAAGGTAAACTTAAGAATGAGGTGAGGTCAAATTCTAAGTAATTCTGAGAGTATGTGATAATAATCAACAATAAAAATGACCATAATATATGTACATGGGTATAAAAATGTAATAAATGAACATAAAAATAAAATATAGAATGCATACAAAATAAAATAATTAGGATGATCATAATATTAGAATCGTAGACTATAGAAATAAAATCATAGTATCACAGAATAATGAAATCTGTAGAAATAACATATGACATGACATCATAAACATAAGTCACAGTTCACTGACAATAACATCTTCATAAAGTGAAAAATCCCCCATTGTGGATTGGGTTCACTCTGAATTTCGACAAAGGTAGTGGGAAATGTCACATATTTGATTAGATTGATTCTCAAATTCCATAAAAAAAACATTTAATGAGATATAAGGCATTATGGAATGTATTTTATGGCTATGTAATTTCAAGAATACCCACCACACAACATAGTGTGCTTAGGAAAACCGCTCGATCACCATACATGTCACCTCATAAGATATAAATCTATACCTAATGAATTAGAGTGAAATATAATTCCAGGAACACCCATAACATAACGAAAATAATTAATGTGTTTGTTTGACAAGAGGAAAATAAACCATACATAAATCACAAGAATGATCAAACCTATGAGAAGGAAATGAGTTTCATAATTCATATTTATGGTATAACCAAAGGATAAATCCTAAGGATTCTATAAAAAAACGAATTTAATTATTTTAAATATTCTTAATTAAAAAAGTGATTTAGATATTTTATATTCAATTTAAAAGTACAAAATTCATGACCAGGATTAACAAAGTATAAAAAACAAATGACTTGGGTGATGCATTATATAATAAGTAATGATATGTTTATAGAAAGAAATAAAAAATTATTATTATAAAAATATATTTGAACCAATAGCTTTATTTATGAAATAAATAGGATTTTTAGAAGTAATTACTGACTTAAAAACACTTCATGGTTGTGATTTTTGAAATGAGAAAAGAAATAAGATTTCTCCCTTAAATAGGGCTTACATTAAAATGTGATTCTCAAAGAAAAATAAAAGATTGTATAAAACAAAAAATTAAAATTTTTTACTAGGTATATATTTATGAGTCATATAAAAAATACAATATTTTTAGGTGAATAAAATTATAAAAAATAGAGAAAAATAAATAGAATATGTAACCAAAAAGTAATGTTGGTTGTATATATTATCACTTGTTTTTTATGTTTTAAAACACCTTTTTTGAAATACCTCATCATAAAATATAATAATACATTATTATTTTAAATTTATGAGAAGGTGAAGATTATTTTAATATATAACACTTAATGTTAATTCAAAATAATAAATATAACATTGGAGGAAATGTAAATTTTCGATAATGATGGAAAAATATTATTTAAATGCTTGTGAACTATTCATAACATAGTTTCATTTTGAATAATAAATAAAACATACCATAATAGAATATTTTTATCACAAGTCATGTGAAAATATATAAATAGGGAATAAAATGTGAAATCTATGATGAAACTCAAGGGGAAATATTATAAATCAAGAAATTAAATTGTGTTATAGAAGACCAATATATTTTAGTTAAGACATAAATCATATCCCAATACAAGTAGGAACATGAATATAACTGAAGTTTCTAAGTAACATAATAATTTATTATATTAAAATTCCTAGGTGTAGTAGTTACACCATACAAATAAATGTTGGTGGATAATATAAAATCATGGCTCATTAATGGGCGATTGATACTGAACCCTTATAGATTATTGTAAATTCTAATAAAAAACCCCTTGAAAGAGACCAATAATGAAGGAGGTAGTCTGCACACACACATGATGAGGGTTTCCTTTTTCTAAATGATTTTGGAGGAAAGAATAAAATGGATATAATATTAATATAATAAAACTTATTAAAATTCAAATAGTGTGTGCTATAAAAACAATATGTGTAGAGAGAATTTTAGGGGTGTATAAAGAGAAAAAATATAGATATTTTGGGTTGAGATTATAACCTCTAACTTTGATGTTGACCCATAGGAAACTACTTAGGGAAACTTATGTTTGAATTTTTTTTAGATCATGTCTAAATGTTTTTGTAATATGTTTAGTATAGAACATGGAATATTTTTTATTAATCTAAGCTTGTGTAAAGGTTATATAAATGGGGATGAGGTGGTCTACTTTCCAAAGTGATGAAAATAGCACTTAGGTGAAAACTCATTATTTCTCAAAAATATCATTCAATTATTCATGAACAAAGCTTAAAAAATGGCCAATAATTGTTTGGCTAATGAGATAATATCAAACCTCCATCCACAACTCAATATAAAACATGTCTTTAACATGTTTAATACTTTTTCACTATGTTAACTGCTTTTACCCTAATTTACCCTTCAGACAGTTACTCCACCTTCTCCCACAACAAGTATTTTTAAAGGAAAAAACTTATATTTTACCATATTTAATAATTTAAAAATGTATATTTCAAATGTGAAGATGTTTTATTAAATTAAATTTCATATTTTAAGAGAAATTAATTTTAGTATTAGCATATATAAGATGTGAAAAATGTTTCATAGAAAAAGTTCATTTTAATCTTAAAATTTATTTGTGGGATACTATTATTAGTGATTATTATTTTCAATAAATATCATGGTTTATTAAAAATAAAATAAAATTTATGATTCTATCAAATTAATCCATAAGCTAATTTATAAAAACATTTTATAAATGTATTAATGTTTTTAAAAAATTATTAGAATTTAATTACCATTTTTAAAAGCATAAATATTGGTATTATACATTTAAAAAAATATTTTTTTAACCAAATTTATTTACTTCATAAATATTTATTGGATAAATTAAATGGTTTTATAAAATTATAAGTCATTATTATATGTTGATAAATTAAAAAATGTCAGTGTTTTTGTAATAACATTATGTTGTAACTATTCATCTAAAAAACATTTATTTTAGAAAAATATCAAGAAACCATTCTTATAATTATTCTCACACAATGAATAAAACATTTGATGTCATTTTAATATATTAAACATATATTGATGAAAAAAATTAATTTTTAAATATTATATATATAATGCATTAAGATATTTTGTTTAAAAAAATAACATATGTTCCGCATTGTCAAATATGAGTTTGTATATAAAAACTAAAATTTTTAAAAGCATAAATAAAATAATAAAGTATATATTTTTATTTGAAATAGTCTTCATTAATTGTTAATTAATTCTAACATACTAACAATGTCAATAATTTTATGTTTTTTGTAAAAAACTTATTTTACACTATTTAAATAAAAATCAATCTTCTTAGAAAAACCCACTAATTAATCTTCAACTAATATTGAAATTATAAATAAAGAATGAATTGAAATTGAGATAATTTATTTTCAAAAGAATAATTTATTAAATATAAATTAAAATTAAAAAAACAATAAATTGTTCATAGAAAAAAATAAATTTATAAATTTTTATTCGTTCTTATTCTTAATCTGTATAAAAAAATTATAAAGATAGCATTATAAAATCAATATTATATATTTTTAATAATTATTTAAAAATAATATATATATATTTTC
The DNA here is from genome assembly GCA_963277665.1 of Viscum album. Classification (NCBI taxonomy): domain Eukaryota; kingdom Viridiplantae; phylum Streptophyta; class Magnoliopsida; order Santalales; family Viscaceae; genus Viscum; species Viscum album. The sequence continues at coordinate 815,029 of CAUJRU010000072.1, forward strand.
TTAAAAAAGTATAACACATAAAAATTTATCTTTTTAAACATGATAATGTATTAAATAAATTTGTATAAAATAAAATTTTATTTATAAACAAATATTAATATATTACACAATTCAGTTACTCAAATCTATACATATTAAAACAATGATTATATTTTAATGGTCTAAATATATATGAGTTTTTTTTACTTCAACATTTCATGAGGATGATTCAATTAATAAATTTTTTACTTAATTAGAGTAAAACATATATTAAAATCTCTTGTCATTATAAAATAAATTTAATCAAATAAAATTTATATGTTTGAGAAAAATTAATTTTTATACTATCATAAATATTATGTAAAATCCATATTTATAAATATTATATATTAAATCTTAATAATTATTAATGAGATAAAATTTTCCATCTTTTGGATTGATATGAAATTAATTGGTTTATTATAAAAAAATAAGAGTTACATGTCTTAAAGAATAAAAATAGAATTTTACTAATACAATATATAATTAAAATTAATGATGGAAACAAGATTTATTGAAAAATATTTTATATTTTCTTAAACTATTATTTCTTGGTTTTCAAAATTAAACATAATATTTTTAAATATTTTTTGTTACATCCTAAATACAAGATTGTTTATTTAAAATGGTATATGAATGTAACACCCTGAGTTGTATGAATTTATTTATTTCAAATAAATTAAATTTACTTGGTGGATTGTTTTACATTAAAGACCATGATAATCTTGCATCACACACAAAAATTACCTTATCTTGTGTGACATGAAACACTAATTTTGGCTTGTGTTTTACACAATCACGATTTTAACATGTATTACATGCAACACATAGTTGTACCAAACGTGACATACAATTAATATATTATTATTTAATGTGATAGTTGTAAACTAACCATTGTAATGGATGGTATGAATAGGAAGAAATAAATTATGAAAATATATTCTAAACATGTATATATAATGAATTATTTTTGCGAACAAATAATTATATATGAACATAAAAACTATTTGAAAATAAAGGAAATCATTTTGTGGATAAAATATTTTTTATGAACACAAATGTGTTATAACTTAATAAATGAACAAAAAAATTTTAATGAAATATTTTAAATAAATTTATATAGTATATATTAAATAAAATATTTAAAATTCCTCTCATGTGATAATAGATAAGAATAACTTCAATTTTATGATTAAAAATTGTTTTTTATAAAAAGTCGGATAGTAACATTTTTATGGTGTATTTTTTTTAAATATAAATATTGGAAAAATTATAAATTTTATTTTATAAAAGAAAATTCATTTTTTAAATTATAATATCAAAATTATATTATGGTTATTTTTTTTGATTTTTCTAAAAAGTTTCATTTTTGATGAATAGTGAAAAATACTGAATTTTAATTGAAAAATTCCTTTTCATTTAATTAATTTATAAAGTAGAATTAAATTTCAATTTTGTTTTAAAGTATAAGTAGTTATATTATACATCCATTATTCTAATTAATTTCACTTTGATTAATTTCATTTTTGAAATCTGATATAAAAACATTCCAAACTTTTGATCATCTCCAATTTTAAAAAAATCCACTTTCTGATCATGTTTATGGGAATAATTTTAATTATTTTCCCCTAATTTGAAGGATATTTTTTAAAATGGATTTAATATTTGTAATTAGTATAATTTATAATATCTAATTATTCCATCATAATGTTTCACCCAAATTATTAGCGATAACAGTTAAAATTAATCACAATGATTAAGGTAAAAACATGTTTACCATGGGACTAAGCATTAAACATAAGTTGATAATGACATATAAACTTGTAAAACACCCATTTTAGGGACATATTTAGACTATATACCTTCTACTATTTATAGTATACTATTATTTTGGCATGGTGACATGGAAGAATGTGTGTAATTAACTCTAGAAAGAGACATATCTTCCACTGACCTCAAATATAAATGAATACCCTATATCCTCTTATTTTTTAAAGATTAAAATCCATTCAGTTTATACAATAATAACTATAATCAACAATAAAATACCTTATAAATTATAAAATATTCAATTTTTTGGGCATAAATCCATCCTAGGAAGGCTTCTAGTGAAAACCTAAAAAGGGTACTCGAAAAGAGGTAACGTTCATCAATGATTGTTTTGTTTTCTTTTTTACTAACACCCCCTAAATACATATTATACCATGATTATATAATAAATTTAAAATATTATATATATGTATATTTTTTATGTTATGGTAATAACCTATAACCATCTCCACTTCCATCAAAATAGGTTATGAAATTATCGTTTGTGTGTACAGCAGACTACCACCTCCCCAACGAAGGTGATTCATTTTTCTATTATCACCTATCAAGGATATTCATAATATGGATATTATATATATATATATATATATTGTATTTTATAGTATTATTATCCTATAATTATTTTTTCACACACACCTTCATACTCACCATTTTGTGGGAATACTATAATATCATTTGTGTATACGACAGATTACCGTCTCATGAAGTGATGTAATTCATTCCTGATTTAAATGTAATGACATAAAGACGAGATTAATATTTTTATATATATATGAAATAACTATTATTATTAATTATAATATATATTATTTACTTTTCATTGTTTTAACCCAACATGAAAATGAAAATCAAAGTTCACGTGTAATTATGGCCTACCATCTCCATGAATGGTGAAATTTATATCACTAAATTTTATGGATTAAAATAAATAAATATATAAATATATAATTATATTAATTTCATGTTAAAAATTTTATATATGATTAATCCATGATAAATATAAAAGGACAAAAAATAACAAGTCAAAACAAACACGAAAAAAAGTGGTTATTACTCAAATCGTAACATTAACAAGGAATTGTTAATAAATGGTTAATAAAAGGGAATAAGTAAATCAAATATGGTATGATATATGAATATGGTTACATAATATATTTATAATAAAAATATTTTTATTTTACAAGAGTTTTTAATGAGTACTATGAAATTCAATACTTAAGGCTAGTCTCACTTTTTATGGGAGACTTATGCCATATTCACTAATCATTTATTTTTTGTGTTGTATATACTAAAATATGACAACATATATCATGAATACACCAAATTTAAGGATAATTTTTTTTTTCTATTTATGATATTCTTTCATTGGGAATTTTATTCAAGAGTTACTCAAACATAAAGGTATTTTTGTCTCAAGATTCCTTCTTTAAGAAGTACAGTATAAAATGCACCTATATTCTTTTACGAGGTGTATATACAACCAATTTGAGAAGTAATATCATGAATTTATTAATTATACTGGTATTTTTTGTTTCACACTATGTTATTCCATATATAGGCTTATAATTAAATGTTACCAAAATGGTAAATATTTTATGTTACAATCTCACCATTTTTTGGGATTTTATTGAATAAGTATCCAATGCTGAAATATTATTATATACCTCAAAATAATTATCAAAATTTTTTTTCTCCTGTATTTATTAATGTATATTTCAAGTAATAGTACCATTTTTACCATCCATGGAACTTAATGATAATTTTGAAATGTTTTTTATGAAAATACAACTTTATTTCTCTATTGAGTCGAAAATATTTTTTCTTACAAAACAATGATTTCTAAAAATGTTTTCAATTTTTTTATTATTAATTTATTATTTTAAATGAAATTTATTCCCAATTTTTTGTTTTTTATATTTTTTAAAAATAATAATTATGTAAATTTCCTAATAATGACCATTTGTATTTTACCAGCAATGTGAAAAGAATATTCATTTTCAACATGCCTGACACGAATAGTACTTCTTACTGTCATGACCACACATAGATTTCAAGATTCCCTTATATGTTTTCAATGTTATTTTCAAATTAAATTTTTACTCTTTTAATTATGTGTTTTAAATGTTTTTAATCCACCTTTATATGTTTTCAATTTCATTTTCAATGAAAAATAATTTTCAAAATGATTTATGTTAAAAAAAATGACTTAAAAAAAGATATTTTTCTCATGAAAATTTCCAAATGTTTTTTATTTAAAACTCATTTTACATATAATATGAAAAACATTGATGTAACATATTCTTTATTGGGGATATGGGATAGAGATACCATTTTTATTCTTTCTCTAAATGATTTATCATGACAAATATGTTTATCAAACCTGTTTCTCTTCCACAAGTTATACCATGATAAAATTATTATAAAACATGCATCAATTTCCATAGGTATTTCTCAGATGAAATGATTATGAATCCTTTCTCGTTTCCACATTTTATAATATAATTTAGTGTTTATAAAACCTATTTTACTTCACTGTTTATGTTACGATGAGTGTTTTATGATATTTTGGAAACATAAATACGATTTTCATTATGTGATGGGTCGGACCTATATCTTCATCCAGTTCGTTAAGTAAATATTTATATCTCATGAAATAAATAGGATATGAATGATGATTGAACCAAATTCAGTAAGATATGGCTATAATGGGGAGTAAACCCATTTCAGTAAGATAATTATGGAACTAGGAGTTAAATTAGTTTAGTAATGGAGTTTGTCTTCAATGATGGTATTGGTTGTGAGCCATGACTAATATGAAAATTATTCTCTATTATGATGTGAATGTCAAAAACTCTATGTATTATTCATATATTATTCTATCATGGATCATATTCTTTGATTCCCTTATGGTTCATGTCGTATGAACTACCAAACATTATGATATGATTAAATATTTTGATCTTTGATGTGAAGGGTTTGGTTTTCAAATGCTATTATCTATTACAATTCACTTATTTTCATGTTATACTTACCTATCTCCCTTTAATACCCTTACTGAGCATCTTAGATCACCTATTATTATGTTTCCCTTCACCTTGTTATGAAGATAAATATTATTAATGATATGTATAAGATGAGTTCTAGTTGTGAAGAACATAGTGGGAGATGATGATTATCACACATGGAATAATGTTTATGTTTCTATGTTCCCAAAGGCACTAAACTATTACAGTCATTAGGATTATACTTTTGTAATGTTTTGTATATTCATCTAAAAAGATGAAATATTGATTTATAGAAATCTTGGGTTTCTATATTTGGTATTATATCAAATGACTAGTTAAACTTTGGAAACTAGGATGATAAAACTATAGTGAGATCCATAGTGATATTTCAAAGAATATGTCTCGGGATGTCACTATGGATAAGTCTAAGGATGAGTCAAAGTATAGGAAAATGTCGTATATTTTTTATAAATTATAGATCTAGTAGTATTCAAGAAATTATATCCCTATCATGACCCTGAAAGAGGATGCGGCTCTGACACAGATGTAGCTACGGGTAAACACCCCCAAAACACCCTATTTAGCTAGATTTGATCGGGAAATGTTCATGAAAATAAGCCTTTATTCACACCTGGTTTGACACTCTCAGAGAAAATGCTTTGGAAATACTTAAAACATTTATAAACCATCATTAAGAATTTAAATAAATGATGAATGTTAATGACCTTGGATTAACCTAAGGTGTTATACATTAAAACTAAGGTGTCATGATTTTGACATGATATAATTGATTTTCATGATTATTTGGGTTCCTGTTATGATTAGTGTTGCTCAAATTATGTTTTTAATTTTAGTTAATGGATTTAAATATAAGGAATCTTGTTAACATTGAATCTTATTGGAAATTCAGTGACTATGAGAAAGAAAATTGGATGATGATTGGAGAGAAAGATATTGGGATTTTTCCAAGTCATCAATCACGATATATGATTAACAACAAAACTTCAGTGAGAATCCTAACAAAACAAAATAAGTGGAACACGGAATTTTATGAAAGGTAATATGTTACTGGACATAGAGTAAAATATACTTATCTTCCCATATATCAATAATATGTTCTGAAAAAATTGAGGGAATATCTCAAATGGAGGAGAAGATGTTATCTGTGTAGAAAATATGATTATAAAGTGATTGTTTTTAAGGAGTTCAATGTATTCTCTATATAAAACATATGAATTATCAAACACAATTCCATAACCTAATAATTATATTATAGGCCCATGAAATTAATATCCCATGCTAACAATTAAAGTGGAAGGATTGTAGTATTTATATATTGGGATTCAAGGAATATGTTGAAGAAGTATTTTCCAAATGATATCTGGGATGTTAGAATCATGGAACATATAGGGATTATGTTATTTTTAGAATCATATATTTCTCCATTAATAGTTATGGATTCAATCATTGGTTTATATGTTTGGTGTGGATCATAAGTAAAATCTCATCGGACACACCTCATGAGGTTTTATGTTATGCGATTTTATCAAGATTATAGATATTTTAAGAGACATTCAGGGAAATAGAACAATATTGTTTTGAGGAGGAATAAATTTTTATGGATATATAATTAAAGGTATTAGTAACATTTATGTTTTATCCTATATTTCATGAAAAAAGATAACTTGAAGTTCGGGAGACAAATTGTTGCATCTGATAATGCAATGGGACTTGAACCCAAAATCAACGGGTTACATGGGTTTAACACTTACCCCTAGTATATTTGAAAGATTAATTATGGAAGGATGATATAACTATAGATTTTGATTAATATGTATCTTGATACTTATTAAATAATAAAGTCAAGATGAAGAGACAATTTCCTAAAGGGAATCTATGACCACTATCCAAACCAAAATTGAAATGACAAGAAATCACCAATGGGTTTGGTCATCGGACCCCCCAAAAAATCTAATGTGAATAATGCTAAAAGTGTTGTAGTTTATCATCATAAAAATTAATCACACCTCATCTATATAAGAGAATATTTATCGTAGGATATGTTTTATAGGATAAATAATATGGACATGGTAAATTTTCATTGAGTAACATAGAAAATTTTATCAGATTAGTATCTAAAGTTCAAATCAATGTTTTGGTGAAGTCTTTAGAAAATCCATGATATAGATCTAAGTATCAACAAAAAACATCATCCTTAGATATATGGTCAGAATATGAGAATAATTAAAACTCGAGAGGATATTAGAAGATCATGTTCAATGGATTCTAAAGGTGTTTGGGATCACACCTTCCTCTAGTTGAGTTTTCCTGAAACAATATCTTTTACTCGAGCATTCAAATGGCTCATTATGAATTGTCGAACTCCAACATACTGGAATGTTGTTGTAGAGAGAAAGATTTTGAGACCAAAGAATGATGATGATATGGGAAATATATTATATCCATTCAAAAATATTCAAGGACCACACAATGTTGACCGAAATATTAGGTTGATAATCATCAGCATAATCTAGAAATTGATGTTGGTTAAAGGGTCTTTATATAAAATTTCTCAATGAAAGAAAGATGGGGAAGAAAGTCTTAGGTATATTAGTTTCATTAAAATACTTGATCATATTGGGATAGTATGTTGTCATTTAACAATTCCACTGAACCTCTATAAGGTCAATAATGTGTTCCATGTATCACTACTAAGGATTTATATAAATAATTCATCACATGTAATAAACTCAAATGTCATAAAACTAGAGCATGATATTTCATATATGGATTGACTAGGAGATATTATAGATCAAATAATGAATGTTCTATGAGACAAGAATACTCACCATGATTTCTAGAAAAAAAATCCATCTTTAGGAACCTACATGGGAACTCTAGGACATTTTGAGGTAGAAATATCCTCATTTTTTTGTAATATACTGATAAATATCAATGGTGAAATTCATTTTAAGGGGGGTAGAATGTAACACCCTATGTTTTTGGGAATTTATTTTAAAAAAAAATTAATTTTATGTGATTGCATGTGCTAAAAAACACAAATATGATCATGTGTCACATGGAAGAAATAGTTTTTCTTTCATTACACGCAACACTACGTATGAATTTTGTTACAAAAATCCTGATGTTAGATTATGTTATACTCAAATTCTAGTTTAAATGAAATGTGATATACAATTAAGATGTTATTATTTAATGTGATAGTTATCACCTAGTCATTGGAATGGAAGGTATGAAATGGATTGACTAAATTCTGAAAATATTTTTTAAACATGTACATTTAATTATTCTTTGGTGACCAATTAGATATGAAAATAATGACTGTTGGAAAATAAAGAAAATGTTTTGGTGAAAAACTATTTTTTATGAAAAGGAAAGTTTTATAAATAAATAAAATAAAAAAATAGTTTAATTGAATGATTTTAAGGAAGTCAATATAATATATATTCAATAAACTATTTAACATTCATAATATGTAACAATATATAAGAATAAATCCATTTTTATGCTTAAAAACTAAATTATTAAAAAAAATATGTTTTTTCATTTTTTTTATTGTGCTTTTATTTAAATAATAAATTTTGAAATATATTTAAATTTATTTTTAAAAATAATTTAAATTTTTTAAATCACTGTATCAAAATTATACTAGTGTGAATTTTTGTAATTTTTTTGAAATGTTTTTTTGATGAATAGTGAAAAGACAAAATTTTAAATGGAAACTTATATTTCATATAATTTATTTATATTTATAAATTATATTATAAATTGGATTTAAATTATAATTAGTTTTACTATATATACATTAATTCAATTATTATCATTAGAATCAATATCATCTTAAAATTGGATATAAAAGCACGGCAATCTTTTGATTATTTTCTCTTTAAAAAAACCTGCCTTTTCATCACGTCAAAAAAATTTATTTTAAATTTATTTTTCCACTTATTTGAAGGTAATATGAAAAATTGGATTAAATATTTGGAAAAAGAATAATTTATAATATCTAATAATTATAAATTAATTTTTAACCATAAGGACTAGTGAAAATAGTTTAAATTAATCTCAACTATTATGGTAAAAACAAGTTTACCAAGGAATTAAACATTAATCATAACGGAACAAATGATATAGTAACATGTATAAAACCCATTTTATAGCCATATTTAGACCTGATGCATTCTAGAATCTATAATGAATTATTATTAGGTCACATAGAAATGAAAAAATTTGAGGAATTCACTCTTTCATAAAATTAAAAGTGTGCCCCTCACCCCACATATATAAGGCCACCCCTCTCCTACCCTATTCATATTTTGAAGACCCCTTGTTTTGGGAACGACCTACCAAATTCACCTCTAAAATTTACTCTAAGAATACAATAATCATTTTTTGGTCATAAATCTATCATAATACATATTTCCTTGAAAACCTAATGAGGATACCCAAAGAAAAAGAAACATTCATCAATGAGTGTTTCTTATTTCTTCCTCCACCAACATAAATTATTATTATATAATTTTAATTTAGTAAAATAAATAACTTAAATATATTGAAATTTTTTATTTTTATTCTAGGACCTGTAACCTTTCCCACTCCCATCAAATGAGTTACAAAATCATTGTTCGTGTGTACGACAGACTACCGCCTTACGAACCGATATTGTTCATTTTTCTGTCACTACCTATAAATACTTGAAATAATGATGGATTTATTATTTATATATTATATTTATTATATATATTAATTTTAATTAATCTTAAATTTTTATATCACTCATTCCCTCATACTCTCTATTTTGTTGGAATACGATAACTTCGTTAAGGTGTACAGTGTACTACCCCCTCGTGAAGCGATGTGGTTTGTTCATGCATTATATGGAATGAACTAAGGAATAGTTTAATAAAAGTATGTGATATATATAGAATAAATTTTATTATATAATGATAATATATATCATTTAATTTATTTATTTCAATCTAACAAGAAAATGAGAAAGAGCGTTTACGCCAACGTATGACCTACCATCTCCATGAACGGTGTATTTCGTGTCACAAAATTTTATGGATTAATATATATATATATATAATATATTATATTTAAATCATTTTTAATATTCTGAAGATGATAAAACCATGATAAAAGTATGAGGAAAAAATAATAAGTCAAAAATGCACAAGAAAAACAAAGCGGTTATTACCTAAAATGTAACTTTAACATGGAATTTGTTAAAAAACTGTTAATAAAAGTAAATAAAAAAATAATATATGGTAATATTTATACAAATATGCTTCTATAAAATATTTATAATAAACTAATATTTGTTATATAGTTGTATTGAATTAGTATGACATAAGTGAAGACTTAAGGTATGGAGATTTCTAGTCTCACTTTTATTTATGACAGACTTATGACATATTCAACACTCATTAATTTATTTCTGGTGTATCTACTACAATATGATATTATATATCATGAATATAACTAATTTAATGATATTTAATGTTTCTAATTGTTTTATTATTTCATGGTTCTTATAATTCAAATTTTACTCAAGCAGTAAGGGATTTTTATATTAATTTTCCTTTTTTTGAAATGTGCTTTATGTTATGCACATATAGTATTTAACGAGGTTTATCTATGGCCCCATTCACATTTAATATCATGAATTTATTAATACTCATGATATTTTGAGATTCATTTTTTGATTTTCACTCAAGAGGATTATAATTCCATGTTACCAATGGGGTAATGATTTTATGTTGCAATATCATTATTTATCAGGTTTTTTTATGATTAAGTATCCTACGTTGAAATATTATGATCTACATACCAATAAATCTCATGAATTTTTTTATCCTATTGTTATTTATGATGGTTTTATATAATAGTACCATTTTTCCACTTTTTGGTACTTTAATATAGTTGAGAAAATATTTTTATGAAAATACAACTTTTTTTATCGCTTCAGTCATAAATCAATTTTATTCCAAAACCATGTTTTAAAAAAATTAAAATATTTTTTATTATTCTAATATGAGTTTTAAAAGAAATTTGTACCCATGTTTTATTTTTTTCCAATTTTTTTGGAATGGAATATTCATTTCATTCTCCAAATGATGCATGTTTGGATTTTATCGATAATGAGAAAAGAATATTTGTTCTTAACATGCACGCCATGAACAATGATTCCTACTGTCATGACCACTCAAATATTTCAGTCTTACCTTATAATTATTCATAGTTTTTTTTTTCAATTGAAATGTTTTATATGTTAAAAAAGTGTTTTAAATTATTTTTAAATATTCCTTTACAAAATTTCAATGTTATTTTCATAGAAAATTATTTTCACACTATTTTATGAAAAAAAATATTTTAAATAAAAATATATTTTCCTAATGAAATGTTCAAAGTGATTATTCCTTCATAATAATTTTCCATATAAGATGAAATCCTTTTATTTAACCTTTTCTGTGAGGGGTATATGGACGAAGGATACCATTCTCCTTCCTTCTCTTAATGGTTTATCATGAAAAGAATTTTATGAAACACATTTCTCTTCCTCGGGTTTTAGTATGATAAATTTATTATGAAACCTACTTCTTTTACATGGGATATTCTATGATGAAATGATGAAATTATTTTTAATATTGTCTCTTTTACACAAGACATTATATGATTAAATGTTTATGAAACCCGTTTCATTTCATGGTTTATTATATGATTAATGTTTCCTAATCTTGTGGCTCACATAAGTATTATTTTTATTATGTTATAGGTGGAACCTATATCTACCTCTAGCGCATTTGGTAATAATTTATATATCCTAATATAGACATGGATTGAACATTGAGTGAACTAGGACTAGTATGATATGGATGGAATGGGGAGGGAACCTGGTTTAGTAAGACATAAATGGAAAGGGGAGTGAACTCAGTTTAGTAATGGACTTTGTGTGCTATGATGGTCTTGGTAGTAAGCCTTGACTAATATAGAAATAATTTTACATGGTTATTTCTAGGCCTCAAATTCTATGTCTTATGCCTGTTTTATTATATCATGGATACATTTAATTTATTACCTTATGATTCATGTATTATGAACAACCAATTTATATTTCATAACTCAAGAATATAATCTATGATATGTATGGTATAGTTTTCAAATTTCATCATCATGTTCTCATACCATTATGTTCATGTTATTAGTACATATCTCTTTTCTTTACCCTTACTGTGCATCTGAGATCAGCATTTCTAATATTTCATTTCTCTAGTTTATAAAGATATGTATTTCGTATGATATGTATAAGAAGCATACTAGTTGGGAAGAACATAGCAGTAGATAATATATCTCACCTATGGACTAGTTTTTATCCTTCCATGATTCCAAAGGCACTAAACTATTATGGTCCTTGAGTGTATATATAAGGCCCCAACCTTAAACCTTACATAATCTTGAGTTATTACAATATTTCACATTGAGGATCTTTTCGGGTTTAGAGTTTCAGAGAATTAGATCATAAAACTTTCATTACATTCCACATATAAACAAAGTGGTTACATAAAGATAGTATTCTTCATTCCCATCAATGGAAACATATTTAAAATAAAACATGGATTCTTTCTTGACACTTCCTTGACACTATCATCATATCATGTACCTTTCCCTTGACCTGTGAAAAACATTTCAATAAAACGTGGGGTTAGCATAAAAATCTTAGTAAGGGATATAAAAATATGGAAAGGAAACATGGGTACATATATACATAAGAATGAAATCATACTTTACCCATAAAACATAATCACTTTAACATACCACATCAAATCATGAATAAATCATTTAAATCATAAGACATAAAGGTAACTTGAGGCATTCATAACATTCTTACATAGGGAGTAACCCTCTTGGTTACATTTGGAATACCCATCACAGTATATTCCCTAAATCAATTCGGAGAAACCTTAACGTTTCACCCCTTCGCGTTACCCAATGCATTAGAGATCTATATCGGGCTCACCCGCCCTTAGTTTATCATGGAACCACCCTTCTTCATAATAATGCCCAAGAACCATAACGTAATCGTATCACATAAAACATGTATAAAGGAAACATAACATTTCTGCATTTCAATCACAAGATATCAATACAACACATTGATATAATAAAAACATTATGAAAACCATTTTCAATACCAAAATAAAAGAAAAGTAAAACATGGTATTTATTTTTCTTTTAAAAAGAAGGTATGGCTTGTAGAGGAAGCCAAAACTCAAATAATGGTTACGGCGGCGGAGAAGTTGTTGTCGCCGCATACGTATGACAAAAACATTCCCTTTTGTCATTTAGTAAATGATTCGTATAAAAAAGATTCCTTTTGAATAAACGTAAAATTCAAAGGGGTTTATACACCGTATAAAAGAAGGTTGTGTATAAAACAAAATATGCCTCAATTAAAGGAGATCGAGACGAAGTCTCATACCTCGGGTCCGACATGACTCACTCGTTCTTTAATGTCCCGAATAAAAAACTTGAGTTAATTTATACTTTCTTAAAAACATTTTTATGTTCATTATTCCTTTTATATCACTTATTTCCATGTCATGAACACTATGTAATTATTAATGTTAATAACGGTCGTTTTAACGATCATTGGTACTTGAGTCAAAATAAACCCTTTATAATTACAAGTTGTTCATTTATCTATTATATCCAGAATTATAATCATGATGTATATATCATATATATCATATATATCCATTATATACGTGCATTTATAATATTACATAATCAATTAGAGGTAAGAAATGAAATGCACCGTTCATGGAGACGGTAAGCCGTACGTACGCATGAACGCTACTTTCATTTCTATTTCGTATTTTTTTATGGAATGGAATCATAATTATATAAAGATATATTATAATTCCAGTATAATATCATGTATAATACCATTAATTAAATCATATATATGTCCCACATATGGCATTAACGAAATCAAATCACTTTGAGGGGGCGGTAGTCCGCACTTCCTTAAATGATGATATCACGTTTACCCAAAATGGAAACCATAAAGGTATGCCCAAAATGAAAAATACATAAGAATAAGGAAAACAAAAACATATTATATATCATATATAAATATAGTGACATCTTAATGGCCACCTTTGAAGGTGTTAAAGGAATGTTGAACAATCATCGTTTCGGGAGGCATAAATTCACCATCCACAGAAACAGTATGTTCTTTAACCATTAGTTGTAAGTGTGTGTAAGTGTAGCTTGAATCCTTCTTATAAAAACATCCTAATATATTTAAGATACTGGAGTTGTTACAAAAGAAATAAATAAAAAGATTTTAGGGGGTTGGAGAAGCAAAATAAAACAAAAGGACTCAAGTGAATACATTACCTTAAAATCGGGTAAATCCCTTTGGTTTGAGCTCAAAGGCTTCCTTGGGAAGACTTCTGCCCAATGTTAGGCTTCAAGGAGTAATAGAGGGATGTGGAGAGACAAAATGGGCAGGTTTTGGCCATGCCAAAGGATTTGGATGTGTGGGTAAGGAGGTAGAGGTGGGGGGCCTTTTATAAGAGGAGAGGAGTGGCACTCTTGGAAAGTAAAGAAATATTACATAATTTGAAAATGTGTTTCAGATTTAAAAGGTCCCACATTGATATAATTCGAAGATAAAGTGATAGGGTTCGAAATATACCCACCCAATAGGTTTTGGACATGTGTAGATCAGAGTGTTTACATTATCTTCTCATTTTATTTAAATCCTTTATTAATGAGGTAATCGATGCATCATCATGATGTCATAAATAATTTAATTTATTTAAAGTCTAAAAATTATAAAAAAAATACTATGATGTAGGAAATATGTTTTAACATTCCAATGAATATTTATAGTAAAAAATGTTACTTTTATAACCCCATTGAAAAATTGTTTTTGTAAAACATATTATGTTTGTGTCATTTTTACTTTTTCATTAAATAAAACGTTATTTATGTCATTTCCCAACCAAAGTGGCTCCATGGGGCCCCCAAGTTGACCCATGGATTTTTTTGGTCGGACATGACACATCCAATGAGGGTAGGACATGGGTCAAGCTCATCTCATTTTATTAAAGCATTATTTTTACCATAAACTACACTAATTACCTCTAATCGCGATTAAGAACATAAAAGTCACTATTCACCAAAAAATTATTTTAATCTCATTGAACCAAATTTTACTTATTATTGACAACCATGTATGTAGGATTTTTGAAAATCAAATCACAGAGGTGGTAAAAGTTCATTTAAACGAAAAATCCGTTTCTTTAACTACTACTTATTGGTTTCTCTATTCATCAAAAATTGAAGTTTTTCAGAAAGATACAAAAAATTCACCCTAAGCTATATTTGATATTCTGAATTAAAAAATGATGTCTATTTTACAAAATTAAAATCATATATGTTAGATTAATTAATTTAATAATTAATTCCCGCTGTCATGACAAATAACGTGTTTTTGTGAAATAATAAGTATCAAAAGATTGACACCAGTTTAAGTCCAATTTCAAAGTGAAATTGATTCCAATGACCACTATTGGATTAAATTGTAAAAATATATTCTAATTTTCCTTTAAAACCAATTCAAAATATAATCTAATCATATAAATAAATTAGATTAAAAAGTAGTTTTGATGTAAAATGCTGCATTTTTCACTATTCATTAAAAATGAACATTGTTAGAAAAATACCAAAAATTCACACAAAGTAAATTTTGATGTCCCAATAATAAAGAATAAGTTTATTTTAAAAAACATAGCTTATAAAATTGTCAAGAGATATATTTAAAAATGTTTTTCCATCAAAAGGCAGTAAAACAATCTTTTAAAAATATTAGTGTATTCCATGCTTAAGATTGGATTTATTTTCATTTTAAGCCTCTAAAACACTATCTAATTCATTAATAGACATAGATAAAAATATCTATTATTCATTACTTACTTGGGATGTTACATCCTTCCCCCCTTTAGAAAAATGCATCCCCAAAATTTATTTACTTATCGAATAAATGGGTGTACTTATCGCTCAATGCATTTTCAGATTCCCATGATTCCTCTTCCATCATGTGGTTTTTCCACAAAACCTTTACCTGATTAATCACCTTATTCTGTAACACATTCTCCCTGTGGTCAAGAATCTAGACCGGTTGTTTCTCATAAGATAGGCTCTCTTCCAGCTGAACTACCTCTGGACTCAAATCATGAGATGGATCTGGCATGTACTTCCTTAACGTTGAAACATAAAAAACATTGTGTACCTGAGATAAACTCGGAGGTAAATCCACTCGGTAAGTAACTGATCCAACTCTATCCATAATTTCAAATGGTCCAATGAACCTTGGACTCAGCTTTCCCTTCTTACCAAATCGCATGACACTTTTCCATGGTGATACTTTGAGAAAAACATGATCACATACCTCAAAAGAGAGATCCTTCCTCCTATTGTCCGCATAACTCTTCTGCCTACTCTGAGATGTTCTCATGTGTTTCTGAATCAGCTGAACGTTTTCTTCCATCTCTTCTACCAATTCTGGTCCCATCAACTTCATGTCACCCACTTCAACCCAGAAAGATGGAGTTCGACACCAGTTCCCATATAACGCCTCAAATGGTGCCATCTGTATACTGGAATGAAAAATGTTATTATATGAAAATTCAACCAAAGAAAGATGGTGATCCCAACTTCCCTGATAATCCATCGAACAAGCTCGTAGCATATCCTCCAATGTCTGAATTGTTCGTTCTGACTGCCCATCTGATTGAGGATGAAATGCTATACTAAAATTTAATTCATTACCCAACGACTTCTGAAGGCCTTTCAAAAAGTTAGAAGTAATCCTAGGATCATGATCGGATACAATGGAGAGAGGAACTCCATGCAACCTGACTATCTCTTTAAGATACAAACGGGATAGTTGATCCATGGAAAAAGTATCTCGTATAGCAATGAAATGAGCAGACTTGGTCAAGCGATCAACAATAACCCATATTGCATTATTTCCTCGAGGTATCTTCGGTAATCCCACAAAAAAGTTCACGGATATATTCTCCCATTTCCACTCTGGCACTGGTAAAGGCTAAAGCATCCCTTTCGGTAACTTCCACTCTGCTTTAACCTGTTGACAAGTCAAACACTTCACTATAAAATCAGCAATATCTCTTTTCATTCAATCCCACCAGTAATACTCCCGCAGATCTCTGTACATCTTAGTACTGCCAGGATGAACTGAAAACGGAGAACTATGAGCATCACATAACAACTCTCTCTTCAACTATGAATCACAAGCCACACACAATCTCTTCCCAAATATCAAAACGAAATCAATATCAATGTTTAATTCAGGCAACTTACATTTCTGAACCAGCTCTACCTTTTCCTGCAACTCACTATCTTGCTTTTGTGCTTGCTTGATTCTGTCTGATAGAGATGATCTCACTGATACCTGAAACAAAACAGAAGTACATCCTGCACCAACATCTTCTATGCCAAAGTTCATCAAATCCTTAACCAAAGTATCACGTTCCAAACACAACATTCCTAATGAAGCATTACTTTTTTGAATCAAAGAATCAGCCACTTTGTTTTCTTTTCCCGGATGGTAATGAATTGTACAATCATAATCCTTGATTAATTCCAGCCATCTCCTCTGTCTCATGTTTAACTCATTCTGAGTGAATATAAACATTAAACATTTTTGATCAGTATATATTTCACACTTTACTCCAGACAAATGATGCCTCCAAATTTTTAAAGCAAAAACAACAGCAGCTAATTCCAAATCATGTGTAGGGTAATTTAACTCATGAGTTTTCAACTGTCGTGAATCATAAGAAATTACCTGATCATTATGCATTAGGACGCAACCAAGTCCTTTCAATGAAGCATCACTATATGTAACAAACTCCCCATTCATGGAAGGAAGTGCCAAAACTGGAGCATTCACTAATCTTATTTTCAATTCCTGAAAACAATCATCACATTATTTTGTCCAGATAAACTTAACACCCTTCCTAGTTAGCTTAGTCATTGGACTAGATAACCGTGAAAAATTTCTAACAAACCTTCGGTAATAGCCTACCAAACCAAGGAAGCTACGAATCTCAGTTACATTTGTGGGTCTTGTCCAGTCTTCCACAACTTTTTTTTGCATGATCAACATTTATCCCATCTTTAGAAACAATGTGACCAAGGAAAGAAACTTGTTGCAACAAAAACTCACACATGCTGAATTTTCCATACAGTTTATTTTCTTTTATGGTTTGCAAGATAACCATTAAATGTCTTTCATTCTCCTCTTTACTTTTAGAAAACACCAAAATATCATCAATGAAAACCACCACAAACTTATCCAAGAACTCATGGACAATTCTATTCATTATGTCCATGACTACAGCAAGTTCACTGGTTAGCCCAAAAGGCATTACTACAAATTCATAATGGCCATATCTTGTATGGAACGCGGTCTTCGGAACATCTGATTCATTTACCTTCAGCTGATGGTACCCCGATCTGAAGTCAATCTTTGAAAAATACTGAGCTCCCTGGAGCTGATCAAACAAATCATCGATATGAGGAAAAGGATATTTGTTCTTAACAGTTATGTTATTCAAGGCTCTATAATCATTGAAAAGTCTCATAGAACCATCTTTCTTTTTAACAAATATAACAGGAGCACCCCATGGTGATGTTCTTGGTCGAATGAAACCTTTATCTAATAACCCCTGCAATTGTTTCTTTAACTCTAAAAGTTCAACTTGATCCATTCGATAACGGGGTTTTGAAATTGGCTTAGCATCAGGAACTAAGTCAACAGTAAACTCAACTTCTCGATCTGGTATTATTCCAAGCAACTCATCAGGAAAAACATCAGAATACTAATTTACCAATGGCACATCATTAATCTGAACAGTTCCTTTATTTTCAACGATGTGTGCAAGGTAACATTCATTTCCATCTTTTAAAATATTCTTGTCCTCTTGATAAGTTATCAATAGTAAGGGTTCATTTTTGTACACAAACTGAAAGTCTTTCTGAAAAGAAACTTCTTTAGCTATACAGTCAATCTTAGCATGGTAAATAGAGAGCCAATCCATACCCAAGATAACATCAAACTCTACTAGAGGTAGAACAATATGGATTGCGAGTAGGTTCCTTCCACAGATAAGGATATGAAGATTCTTATAAATTCTGTTTGCCTCAACATTTCCCCCAGGTGTTTTTACCAAAAGATCAGGAGTCATTTCTTGAGATGGTATTCCCATTTTACTATAAATGGTTTCAGAGATGAAAGCATGTGTAGACCTCGAATCAAACAACACACTGGCATAATCTGAAAAACAAACAAAGTACCTGAAACAACTTCATTTGACGGCCCGACATCCGCTGAAGTAGTGGCCGTGGATTTCACCACCCCTTTCTTCATGTAGTCTAACTGCTTCCTGTCACTCATGCTCTTTGCCAGACACTCGTTTGCATAGTGACCCATCTTATTGCACTTATAACATTTCACTAACTGTAAATCAAATTTCAACTTACCATCACCTTGATCTTTTTCAGTGTAATCACGAGCCTTATGTCCCATATTACCACATTGGTAGCACATTCCAGATTTTAGAAGACATTCCCCAACATGACTTTTCCCACATTTATCACAAACTGGAAACTTGGATTTCTTAACATCAGACTTTTTTGAAGAATTCATACCTCTCTCCTGCCACCTCAGTCTCTTCTTCTACTGGTTGTTATAGAACACTTGATCATCGGCAAACTCCATTTCCACCTTCTAAGCACATCGAACAAGCTTTTCATAGCTTTTCAACTCACAAGAAGCTAATGCCCTTTGATATTTTGGCTTTAATCCAGACTAAAAACGATTGATTTTACTATCAAGGTCTCGGATAATATTTGGAGCATACCTTGCCAATCGAGTGAAACTTTCTTCATAGGTAGCCACTGAGTCTTCCTTTTGCCTCAATTCCAAGAATTTATTTTCCATCCTAAGTCGAAAAGCCTTAGGAAAATACTTCTAAAGAAACATACCATTGAATTCATCCCAGTCGAGAGCATCAATCTCATCGGCGTCCCTGATATTTTTAACCATCGACCACCACTGATCTGCTTCACCCTCCAAACGATAAATAGAAAGACTATCCTTTTGATTGTCTGAACACCCCATGACATCGAAAATCTTCTCATGTGCTTTAATCCACCCTTCAGCTAACACAGGGATAGATGATCCTCTGAATGATGGGGGATGTTGCCTTATGAAATGTTCCACCACTGACATGTTCCTCTGTGGTTGATCTGGCTGATCTCATGCATGGATACCACCACCATTTATCACTTGAGTCAACTGAGCCATTACTGCCACAAACTGTTCAGTTCCAATTCTGACCATCTTGGGAGGCTGATTCGGAAGGATATTTCCTTCTACATGCCTTCCAAGCACTGCTTCCCTGTTTCCTCCACGGAAAGCCATTCTGAACAGACATGACTTAGATAAAGCAACGTGGTAATCTTCAAATACTATATCACTTCAATTTGAACAAAAAAATATTTTTGGATAATAATTTAATAGAATTCTAACTCCTAAAGCTATCTAAACTGACCTTTGATACAAACTATAAGGCCACTACCTTAAACCATACTTAATCTTGAGTTATTACAAGATTACACATTGAGGATCTTTTCGGGTTTAGAGTTTTAGAGAATTAGATCATAAAACATGCATTACATTCCACATATAAAAAAGTGGTTACATAAAGATAGTATTCTTCATTCCCATCAATGGAAACATATTTAAAATAAAACATGGATTCTTTCTTGAAACTTCCTTGACACTATCATCATATCATGTACCTTTCCCTTGACCTGTGAAAGGCATTTCAAAAAAACCTGGGATGAGCATAAAAAGCTCAGTATGGGATATAAAAATATGGAAAGGAAACATGGGTACATATATACAAAGGAATGAAATCATACTTTACCCATAAAACATAAGCACTTTAACATACCTCATCAAATCATGAATAAATCATAAAAATCATAAGACATAAATGTAACTTAAGGCATTCATAACAGTCTTACGTAGGGAGTAACCCTCTTGGTTACATTTGGAATACCAGTCATAGTATATTCCCTAAATCTCTTCGCAGAAACCTTAACGTTTCTATCCTTCGCGTTACCCAATGCATTGGAGAGCTATATCGGGCTCACCCGCCCTTAGTTTATCACAGAACCACCCGTCTTTGTAATAATTCCCAAGAACCATATCATAATCGTATCACATAAAACATGCATAAAAGAAACATAAAATTTCCATATTTCAATCACAAGATATCAATACAACACATTGATATAATAAAAAAATTATGAAAATCATTTTCCATACCAAAATAAAAGAAAAGTAAAACATGGTATTTATTTTTCTTTTAAAAATAAGGTATGGCTTGTAGAGGAAGTCGAAACTCAAATAATGGTCACGGCGGCGGAGAAGTCGTTGTTGCCGCATACGTACGACAAAAACATTCCCTTTTTTCGTTTAGTAAATGCTTAATATAAAAAAGATTCCATTTGAATAAACGTAAAATTCAAAGCAGTTTATACACCGTATAAAATAAGGTTGTGTATAAAACAAAATATGCCTCAATGAAAGGAGATTGAGACGAAGTCCCATACCTCGGGTCCGACTTGACTCGATCATTTTTTAATGTATTGAATAATAAACATGAGTTAATTTATACTTTCTTAAGAACCTTTTTCAAGTTCATTATTCCTTTTATGTCACTTATTTCCATGTCATGAACACTATGTAATTATTTAAGTTAATAACATTCATTTTAACGATCATTGGTACTTGAGTCAAAATAAACCCTTTATAATTACAAGTTGTTCATGTATCCATTATATCCAGAATTATAGTCATGATGTATATATCATATATATCATATATATCCAGTACATACGTGCATTTATAATATTACATAATCATTTATAGGTAAGAAATGAAATGCACCGTTCATGGAGACGGTAAGCCGTACGTAAGCATGAACACTACTTTCATTTCTATTTCTTATTTTTTATGGAATGGAATCATAATTATATAAAGATATATTATAATTCCAATATAATATCATATATTATACCATTAATTAAATCCTTTATACGTCCCACATATGGCATTAACGAAATCTAATCACTTTGAGGGGGCGGTAGTCCGCACTTCCTTAATGAAGATATCGCGTTTACCCATAATGGAAACCATAAAGGTATGCCCAAAATGAAAAATACAGAAGCTTAAGGAAAACATAAACATATTATATATCATATATAAATATAGTGACAACTTAATGGCCATCTTTGAAGGTGTTAAAGGAATGTTGAACAATCATCGTTTCGGGAGGCATAAATTCACCATCCACGGAAACGGTATGTTCTTTAACCATTAGATGTAGGTGTGTGTAAGTGTATCTTGAATCCTCTTATAACAACATACTAGTATATTAAAGATACTGTAGTTGTTACAAAATAAATAAATAAAAAGAGTTTAGGGGGTTGGAGAAGCAAAATTAAACAAAAGGACTCAAGTGAAGGCATTACCTAAAAATCGGGTAACTCCCTTTGGTTTGAGTTCACAGGCTTCCTTGGGAAGACTTCTGCCCAATGTGAGGCTTCAAGGAGTAATAGAGGGATGTGGAGAGAAAAAATGGGCAGGGTTTGTCCGAGACAAAGGCTTTGGAAGTGTGGGTAAGGAGGTAGAGGTGGGGGCCTTTTATAAGAGGAGAGGACGGGCACTCTTGAAAAGTAAAGAAATATTACTTTATTTGAAAATGAGTTTCGGATTTAAAAGGTCCCACATTGATATAATTCGAATATAATGTGATAAGGGTTCGAAATATACCCACCCAATAGGTTTTGGACATGTGTAGGTCATAGAATTTACATTATCTTCTCATTTTATTTAAATACATTATTAATGAGGTAATCGCTGCATCATCATAATGTCTTAGATAATTGAATTTATTTAAAGTCGAAAAATTATAAAAAAAATAGTATGACGTATGAAATCTCTTTTCCCTTTCCAATGAATATTTATAGTCAAAAATTTGACTTTTATAACCCCATTTAAAAATTGTTTTCCTAAAACATATTATGTTTGTGTCATTTTTACTTTTTCATTAAATAAAAAGTTATTTATGTCATTTCCCACCCAAAGTGGCTCCATGGGGCCTCAAGTTAACTCATGGATTGTCTTGGTCGGCCGTCACACATCCAATGATGTTAGGACATGTTTCAAGCTCATCTCATTTTATTAAAGAATTATTTTTACCTTAAACTACACAAATTACCTCTAATAGCGATTAAGAACATAAAAGTTACTATTCAACAAAAAATTATTTTAATCTCATTTAACCACATTTAACTTCTTAATGACAACCATGTATGTCGTATTTTTGAAAATGAAATCACAGAGGTGGTAAAATTTCATTTAAACGAAAAATCAGTTTCATTAACTACCACTTAGTGGTTTCACTATTCATCAAAAATTGATGTTTTTCATAAAGATACCAAAACTTCACCCTAAGCTATATTTGATATTATGAATTCAAAAATGATGTCTATTTTAAAAAATTCAAATCATATAAGTTATATTAATTAATTTAGTAATTAATTCACGTTTTCAAGGCAAATAGCGTGTTTTTATGAAACAATAAGTATCAAAAGATTGACACCAGTTTAAGTCCAATTTCAAAGTGAAATTGATTCCAATGACCAATATTGGATTAAATGGTAAAAATATATTCTAATTTCACTTTAGAAACAATTAAAAAGATAATATAATCATATAAATAAATTATATTAAAAAGTAGTTTTGATGTAAAATGCAGTATTTTTCACTATTCATTAAAACATGAACATTGTCAGAAAAATACCCAAAATTCACACAATGTAAATTTTGATGTCCCAATATTAAAGAATAAGTTTATTTTGACAAACATAGCTTATAAAATTTTCAATAGATATATTTAAAAACGGTTTTCCATCAAAAGGCAGTATAACAATCTTTTAAAAATATTAGTGTATTCCATGCTTAAGATTGGATTTATTTTCATTTTAAGCTTCTAAAACACTATCTAATTCATTAATAGTCATAGATAAAAATATCTATTATTCATTGCTTACTTGGGATGTTATAGTATAATTTTAAAATGTATCGAATATTCTTATAAAAATATGCAATATCCATGTCTTGAAATCATTGGTATCTATAATAAACTTTTATGTCTTTATTTTAAATGTATAACTTTATAAAATTTGTAGTTCTGGTGAAATGTGAATTTTTCTATATTTCGTTAAAAAGTAACATTTTTATAAATATCTCAAAAATACTTTACTATGATATTACTGGCATGATGAATTGAAAAAATTTATTCATTGTTTAAAATTGAAACTGTAGAATTATTGAATTTCACATATAAATAAAACAAAAAAATTTATTGAAAGAACTTCTTATAACTTTTTACAATATTATGTATTTAAATTTTTATATACTACCAAATACTATTGAAATTGGTGTTACAATATTATTAATATCAATAATAAATATTATTTATAATATAATTATATTGTAAATATAACTCAAACAATGTCATATTTTTTAATAATTCAATTTTTTATTAAAATGGATATATTAGTTATTAGCTAAAATAATTGTATTTGACAAATGAATTTATAGAAGAATTAATATTTTTATCATTTGAATATTGAAATTTTAATATTATAAAATACATGTGATATATATAAAAATTTGTGGAATTAATATTTAGAAGCTTAGATCATCCTATTTTTTAGCTACATAACCCTTCAAGACCTCCCTGAAAAAAATTAGGAATATTACATACTCTATTGGTATTTTTGGGTTGTGATTCGATTAGCTTGGATCTTGTATTGATTTACCCAACCATGAACTTCTCTCAAAAATGATTTATCTAAAACCATACTTGATAGAGTATGAATTTGTCTTGGTCTCAGTAGAAACCAAGGGATGATGAATCCATTAGAAGTGTTAAATAATGAGATTTATATAGAATACTCATAGTATCTTTATTATATTCTTCTACATTCATTTTTTGATTTGGAATATGGTGGTTATAAATTATACAAGCTTACTCAAGAACTATGTTATAATGGTAATTTTTAATATTTTTTATCAACGAATTATGTTTTTTTAATATTGTATAGTATTATGTATGGGACATGTTATCAATATATTTTGGTTTTAAAGGTAACAATATAATTTAAACTCTTAGGGTGTTACAACATTTTTTATTTCTCATATACCCGACTCCTTATTCACATATTGTTCTTAATATTGGTTGAATCTGTTGATGATGATATCTTCTCCCCCGACATAGGGGTAATGGGGGTTTAGAATGGTTGATAGGGTTACACCTCGATCATAGAATGAAAAATATTCACTAGTTTCATAGTCATCTATTTATTAATTTTTCCACAACCTTTATTGGGACTTCATGTCATTACTCTTCTTCATCTAGTAGGCCAATAGTGACATAAGTCATAAGTTCTAATGGATTTGAAAATGTTACATTCCCTGATCCAACTATCATCTACAGAATTTTATTAAAGACAAAAAATTATAGTTACTGTGGCCATGTCTCAAGTTCATGGGCTAGTAGTCTTGAAGGGCAAGAAGATATGCCACATAAGATTTCTTGTGCTCTAATAGCCGAATAATTGTTTTACATTGCCAATATGAAATATACATGAACATCGTATTTATAAATAAATTAAAATTTTCACTTCTAATCTTCATATAGATTTCTACAATATCATTTTCGTTCTTTGTTATTAGGAATTGGTCCTGGGAATTAATATTCAGGATCAAAAAATTCTTATTAAACAAGACTACAATCCAATGATGGATGTTGTGTTAGATTCAGTATAACAACTATTTTTTCTAAATTTTTAATCATTATTCCATGGGCTGTTAGAATAATAATTTTTCCAATTATTCATCAAATAGAATATTCTATACCTTGACAAATTGATTTAGTATCACCATTCCAGTAGTATACTTTAATTGAATTAATGGTGTTTGAAACCCACCTCTACTATATTATATGATTATCTACAATAACTATTCTTGTACGAGTTTTATGTAAAGTGATTATGTTAGATAATTATATTTATTTATGAAATTTAAGGAACAATCATTTTCAAATTGTTTGTAGTTTTAGAGAATAAAGACCATCAAATTCCCCTATTTTGAGGTGAAAAGGTTTGGTAACTAATAGTGATTCTCTTATAAAACACTAATTGATCAAGCAGGTAGATGAAAATAGCAAGTGATTGATGGTCCTTCTAGAGTGTATAAAAATCACAGCAGTTTTGTTTCTTCTTACAGCTCATGTATCCCCATCACGGGCCACAACAAGACATAAAACGTGTCCTTGACATCTCTTGGTCTCTAGTTCAATTGATTTTTAGGAATGCTTGGTTCTCATATTTGGATAGAGGAAGAGTTTCATATACCCAATCATTATATGATATACTTCTCAATTTCACAAAGTATTTATTAACATCAACGTCTTCTATTTGAGTATCCAAGGAAAAAATGTAGTCAACACACATTAGTTGGCTAATGGGTGGCGAATATATTTTTATTGTTTAAGAAGGGTGGTTCCAATTTGTTTAACACATATATATTGATTGATGATATACCATTTTAGGATACTAGGTATAATATGACAAGAAATGATCTGATTTCTACCCCATTGGAGGGTACTCTTAAAATCCTAAAAATTTGTGAATAGATATATCAATTTTCTAGTCCCATATCATGTGGTGGGTTAATATCTACTATCATAAGATTAAAAAAATTATCCTCATTAAGATATATATGAGGAGAAACATTGAATCTCATATATTATTTACACTTAGTTATAATATACACATATGTAATTTTTTGTTTTTTTCCCAATTTTTATATCGCATAATTATATTGGATGTGAATTTATTTTATCATGTTGTGATTTATCTCATTGAATTTTTATTGGGGTGTGGATAAACAATTCAATTTTTCTATGGTTGTGCCTTACCGAGTTGGTGGTATTTTTATATTTGATAGAGTAACTAAATTCTTTGACACCATATTTGAAGGGTACAAAAACCAATATCAAGTGTATTGGCTTAAAATCTAGTTTATCAATAATCCTCCGAACTTTTTTCCTTAGTTAACATGGTGCACATTGATTTATCTATGGGGTGATTTTTATTACATTTAATAATGTATAATATGACACATGAATTATATATACATAAAAGGTGTAAGGGGGAAGGTTTAATATATATATATTTTTTAATATAAAAAATATATTCGCCCATTAAGTTAAAACTTTTTGAAAATATCCTTTACTTATCATATCTTTGATATTTTTCCTTCTATTTTAGATATTACCTGGTGATAAAATTGTAGATGGTGATTTTGAGGGAGTCCAAAATGATCAATAATAAGGGAACTACCTATGAGAATAATTGATGACATGTTTGGGGGGAAAACCATTTCCCTTATTCTTTCTCCTACTATGATGAAGAGGGACCTCTAATGCGATAAACGACATGGAGATAAAAATTACCCTACCCAATGGGATAGGGTAAGTAATATGTTTTAGCCCTCACATATTTTATCCTCCAAGAATTTCAATATTATTAGGCCGTGTTGATTTTTATATAATTAATATACCCCTAGCCCTATAGGTGAGGATTCTCTTATATCCCTATTGTGGTGGACAGAAAAATACTCTCTTGATCATCAATCCATTGGTCTTAGCATGTGTTGGTTGGAGTAACCATTCTTCATGTGATCCACATGAAATTAATTTCCAACATATGTTTTGAGTATTTATATCCATTTGGCATGAATCATGTTCTATATTATTTGAGTGCTTCCATAATAATTTTTTGAAATAATTCTTATACCAAAGTAACCATTTCTATGTTATAGATATAATGTTGTTTTTATGAATATACCAATCAATATATGTATATTTATTGCTTATGATCTATGCTATAATGATGGAGTTTCATAAAAATTTCATCAATGTATTCATCTCCCCATGTATTTGGTTATAATGCATCAATCTATGATAACCTAAACCTCTAAATTTTTTGTTTAATGGTTTATCAACAATATACTAGAGCATATTCACCAAAGGATTAAGAAATTATTAATAACTGTCTTGACATTGCCTTACTGTATGAAGGTACTGTGTTCATTGATTTTCATGAAATGATTTATAAATTCCATAAAATATAGATACTTGTCAATGAGTTTATCATGATTCATCTAATCTAGGATGAATAAGTAATTCATCCATTCCATAATCATCTTTTCTTTAATGTCAAAGTTACAGGAGGTGACGGTCTAAATCATATATAATATATTACCTTTGTATATCTGTCTATTAATGTCCATGGAACGCTCTTCATTTTATAGTTTGGTTCCCTCTTTAGGTTCCAACCATAGATGTGATTTCTCACCTACCCAATCATGGAGTATGAGAATGTATGGAATTTATTAAGTTGGAATAGATGGTAGAAAATTTCAGTGTGAAAAAGAAAATGAAAATTTCGTGGATTATCCTTTGATCTATATGACATATTACTTATCAGTATTGAGAAACTTGATGTAATGTTCTATAACCTTTTTAGTGTATCTTGATATATAGGTCCTCTAGGAGTAGTATTAACAAAGAGATTACCTTCTTGTTGAATGTAATTCCATATTTTAGAAGGATATTCAAATTTCATTCTATAAAAAGAATTATTCATGGATATTCTTTAAATATAATTAAAGAGGAATGTTATTTTGGATTCTTTGGGGAGGTCCTATAGGGATAAAGATCACATAAGTGATTGGAGGGTCTCTATTAATACAAATACATTATAATTTTAAAGAATGTAAAGAATATTATAGGGCCTCTATTTAAAGGCGTTATAGGTCCATAATTACAAAAAAAAATCAATTGGGGAGGGAATATTATCCTGCACATATGTTGTTTTCTTCTCCAAAATATATTTCCATTTAGATGTTCTGTATAGAAAATTTTGGTCCATGTGGTGTGAACAATGGGATCCATATGTGGGATCCCCCATAGAGGGTTATTATATTGCTTCCAAATTATGTTAAACAAATCCTGATATTGGGAAGGAATATTATCATGTCCTTTTTAAAATATAAGGATATCCCAAAATGATTCTTTGATCTAAGATGAAAAAAATATATAAAAGCATTCACCAAAATATTTTGATGGAATATTGGGGTTTTATAGTAATATTAACATACATAGGAGATACTACTTAGGTTCAGCATTCATATTTAAATTGAATGTGTTTATATATAGGATCCATATATTCATTCCTTGTCTTGATATATTGACTATCCTCTTGAACCGGAAAGAGAATATGTTACCACTCTTTATTAGCAATCCAAATATAATGAAAAAATACCTCTATGTTTGTGGAGCTGGGAATATAACTTTATTCCTTTATTAATTGGATAAATATGTTATAGATAATATCATACTTCCACTTCATATAAATTTATGAAAACTTCCAATGCATTATAAGGTATATGCACCTTCCCCTATATCGCTACCATGATATGATGGAAGGTATAAGTTCGTGGAATAAGGAAATGATACCATTCCATAATTATATTCATGATATGAGTCAACTTCAATCCTTTATTAAGTTACTGGATATATCGATATGATTCATATACTATAGATTTTATATGGTTTTACCAATTCTGGATTCTAGAATATGTCTGTCTAATCCTCTTGATACTATTAGTTTTTGCAACAATATTTTTAAAGGGAGCAGAAATATATGCCTCGACCACAATACTGATTAGTATTTTTTAACTGGTATTCCATGTATTGTGTAATATTATGGGTCTACCACCTATTCGAGTGGTTTTTTTCTCATGAAGGGATATTAACCTTATTACTAGGTATTGACAAACCTGGGTGTGGATATCTTGGGGAGCCTCCTAGGAAGATTCATGAGTAGTTGGGGATGCATGGAATCAGTGGAGGAAAACACACATCGTGATACCTCGTTGTTGTCTCCCGGATGTTGGGATATCTATAGATTATTTCCACCTCCATCTTCTTAAAAAAGGAGGTGGGCATTGTCTCACTCTGGCGACTGGATGCTTAAGTGATTGAAATATATAGTGGGCACCACCTATTTATTTTCCACATTCATCTTTTATATGAAAAGGGGTCTATATAGTTTTATCTATTCGAGACATCTATTGTATTTCTCTATGTTTTATATAGTACCATTGAGTTGGTATTCCCAGAGCATCACATTGGTCATGTTACACTATAGGCACTGATTTGGTGATAACATTATCTTGTATAATGAGTTCAAAAATCTTCCAGCCACTATAAAATTTAAGTACTTTCTATATGATTTCAGTTAAAAAAATTAAAGTGAGATCTAGAAGGTCCTGGTGTGATAAACATAGCCATACAAGAAAACATGTCAGTGTAACAACCAATATAAAGGATTTTGTGGTCATTTTATTTCATGGATGAACAATTATATCAGATTTACCTTTTTTGGTTCCCTTTTTTAGAATCAGAAATAATCCATCATTCCCTTGATGATGGAATGGTTTGCGTCAGCACAAAACTATATCTCAGTGGCTAGTGTAGCTGGGAGTTCACCAATGATTCTTAGGAATGGATATTGGTCACAATGGTTGAATGTTAGGATCATCTCAACTTTATAAGGGCAATATTTTGTAACATCCTAACCTAGATACCACTAATCCAAAGCCGTGATCTAGTTCACTTTATGACATCTTGAATGTATCCTCATATTCCATAGGATTCCATCTATGATCGAGGGACTAAGGTGATATTATGAGAAGAAATTACACTCTTATCAAATTGAACAACCATAAATAAATATCCAAGAATAATACTCATCCAAGTACATGATAAGGATAAATAGACTAAAATAGAAACATGTTGTAATAAGATTAAAAACATAAATGGATCAAACAAGAATTCCTTATATAAAACACTGATCAACCACACAGTTGGTCACATATAAATGAAATCAAATGAAAAATAAATACATGAAGAATTGCTTCAAACTCTGATCCATGCCACATACCCAATATCTAGTACCTCGTCGAGCAGCACTATCCCAATAATTATACATCACATGAGATATTCTACTCATTCATGAAACCCTATGCCTATTGCATACATATCAGAAATATGTGATGAACTGATAGATGTAATAAGGTATGCATGCACATAGAGGTGAACGTACTGTGGGTGACAAATAAATCTCAATCGGACACCCCCAATAGTGAGCACATTACCTGATTCCACATGTGCATGGCCATACAATATGATCAGTGTAGTTAAAAGCTATCTAAAATAAAGACAAATAATACCACCATTGATTCTTGTGTATATGACATTAATTAACCACACCTACTTCATCTAGCACTGAGTGCCTCTAAGGACATCTTAATGAATGTGATGACCATGTAACATATGAGAGCCATATCAATAGCCATCCAAACCAATCCTCATAACCCTAGGAGGGTATTCTACAAAAAACCTGACAATTAGGATTATAATCTAAGCTATCCTCTAATATGTCCCCATGACTCTAGGGATTTAACCCACAGTAATCTTGTCATCTAAACCATATGGAATTTATTATGCCTATAGCTTCACTCTTCCACCTAAACCATGGACGCAGAGTGTTATTCCTTCATCCCAAAACCATATATAATGCATAGTTCATTGAGCCTTAGTGTAGCAATTTAACCACTAATGGAGAGAATTTTTCCAATATCATGTTCCTCATAATATTGCATCATTGACTATAACATTATTTTATCACTTAAACCATAATGTATATGATCTCTGTTTGGAGCCTTTGTCTAACACCTAATCCATAGAGTCTATTAACCATTCTTGGAGAGTCAGTTCGACATCGAAACATATAAAAATAATACAATGTACACTAATCTCAACTAGATCATTATAACAACATGTCTACCAATATTATCTACATAAAAAAATTTACTGGAACCTCATTCCATCATAAAAACTATAAACAAACTATCAGGTCAAATTCAGAGCATCATTTCCAACATCATATCCCATGAGCATGGAACGTCATGTCCAGCTTTCAAAACCTTAGATGTGGAACATCATGTTTGACATCTAAAACCATGTTTGTGGAATATCGTGTCCAACTATATTAACTTCAGATTTAGTGCATCATGTATGACACCTTGAAGCACACATGTGGAGTGTCATGTACAACTCTCTCAATGATGGTAGCCCACACCAACAAACCAGGATCCATAAACAGGAAAATAATCCATATCACAATAAAATAAAGGGTGTAAACCATGTATTGATGTTATAAAATTAGTAAAAACATATTAGGGCTAGTTTGGATTCTCACACACATCATCAAACTCTCATCAACAATGGTCACACATTGGTTTAGGTAATAATGGAACTCACACAACTATAACTTTTAAAACAATAATACCATATCAGGATCGTTCTATCAATATAAAACCCACATAGACATATGGGTAAATATGTAAATAGAGATATCCCACATGGGATCCCCAGAAATGGTACAAAAGTTGAGGCAACTCTCTTTGGATCCTCTAGGAAAGAACATATTTGGAGGAATTCTTCTTGGAATCCTTTGACCCAATAATAATCTACAGCCAACGTCCATCTCTCAAGGTTTCAGTCATTGAAAACCTTTATCTATCAAAACTCTTAACATAAAAGACTAAAGGCAGTGACCCTTACAATGGTACATTTCCTGAATCCCATCCCGTATCCAACCCAACCTAGGTCAGCCCAAACACCCAACATATCAATCACATCATGTGACAACCCAGAACTTATAACAAGGGACAATATCATTCCAAAAAATATATATGACTCTGAAGAAACCATGATATTCCCTCTAATAATTCTTAAGAACGAGTTTAGGGTCCCAACAGATGTGTCACACTAAGGAACCATCTGGATTTAGCTATTTTGGGAAAACCTATTTTTCATAACATATTCACTTGAAACCACCTCTTAAAAGTCCTCAGAAGTCCCCAGGGCCCCATCCAACATGTGCTATGTGGAACCATATACACAATATAGAAACATATTTTGTACAAATAAAACATTGGGATGAATAATCACTCAGAACCCTCTAATGGGAAATAAATATGCAGTACACGAGGTGTTACCCATATACACGACCTGTAATTGAGAATATCCCACCTGTCATATACTTATATATGTCATGGACAAACATGGGGTCTGAAAATGCATTATAACCTGACCATGTAGTACCTTGGGTTTTTCTATGTGCTTCTACACAGCCATGTCCCCCCTTATATGTGGAGTTTTCTTTTTTTTTCTCAACCAGAAGACCCTGTCCCAGTACAAGCCATGTACTTTGACTAGACAACATGTAGTCCAAAAATTCCTTCTACCCAAGTACTATAACACATGGAAGTGTCCCACTACATGGAATGTACTCCACTTACATGGTGTTTTATTCCAAATATTCTATATTTCTCGAATTGGTATAATACACTACCCTGAACCCCACACATTGTGACTAGGATTTCCAATCAGTAAACCCCATAGAACCTCCCCAAACCCATGTTTTCCTAATATTAGACATAAATTTATCCACAAGGGGTATTTATATGTTTTATAAGTGTTATAAAACAAAAAAACATCACATTTAAGGGGATTGAGGAATAAAACACAAAAAATGGACTACCTCACGGTGAAAATGATTAAGCATCGAGTCCAAATCCTCTCCTAGAAGCTACTGAACATCGATCCAATCTCTATTTCTACATTTGGAAAGGTAGGAGGGGATCTCCTTACCCATTCCCTCTCAGTATGACAAAAATATGCAAGGGATATCCTCTCCACCTTCTACTACCGTGTGTGGGAATCCAAAATTTGGAATGTAGTCTTATTATGTAATTAAAACCCCATTTAAAACACCTGTTTTGGGTCTAAGATCCTAGAGACGATTTATAACCTATCCTAGTAAACCCCCATTATTGAGTTGAACCTTGATTTAAAATCACAATATGATGTTATATTCAAAAGATATCTCCAAAAAACCTGCGTGGATAATTGTAATATTAAATTTATTAAATATTAAATATTTTCCTAATATTTAACAGTGCCAAATTCCAAAAAACATAATATCCTAGGATAAATTTAATATTCATGAAACAATAATGTGGTATGAAAAAAAATATTTAATACCATATCTGTGGGGAAATTTACATTTCACCCCTTATGAACACACAAAAGTAAAAACTAATTTTTTTGTGAAATTTCACAATCTAGAAATATAAGGGTCTTTATAACCTCCAGATCATAAAACCATTAATACTCCAGAAGACTAAGTTGTATTTGAACCAAAAATTTCAAACCACATCATTTCCCAATTCATGCTCAACTCATTTCATTCTACTTGAGGAAAATAACTAAGTTCCCCTACATAACTCCTAGGATAAGGCATATAATGAAAAAGTTAAATCCATGGAATTAAACAATAATAAACCTACTAGAATGGTTCCTAGCCTTTCCCATATATCCTGATACATCACAATATCACCCAACACTAGTCATCAGCCTCATGGTCATCCAAAATATAGAACGTAATCTATAATGGACGATTCTGATCCATGATGATTCCCACTATTAGAGTAGCCTCTCACAACACATCTATATAAATCTATCGACCATCCTACCTGAACCATGGTTAGATCAATGTGAATAATATGCTACTCCTCATACTAGTAGCATCGTTATTAACACTTCATAACCAAACTCTAACTACAACATACAATTTCTAATAACTACGGAACCACATAATTGGTTGTGGAATTATCTCTCCCTCTAATGTGACAAAATAAAAAAACAACTATAACCTATTCCTGAATTCTAGGAATGGAACCCACAACATTGAATGACATCCTATCCATCATAAAGACTTCACTCACAGTAAGCCGAGGGTGATCTTCCCAGCTTACAACTTCACATACATCACTCCTCGAGTGTAACCCCATAGGATGATAATGTCCAACCAAAAGATATATATATATATATATATATACATATATTAGAATATAACCAATGCTTTCTCATCATACATAGAATGGTAGGAAGATATTGGGCATAATCATATCTAGACTAAGAGTACTCTAAGATGTCACTGGTGAATACCTCTATAAACTCATCCATTTCTAGAACATCACAATTATATCTTGATGAAATCAATCCACCATTCCCATATGCCTCTCATCACACCCATTCTAGTTGTAGTCCTACTCATGGATGACTACATAACTCAAGCACCTTGGGAATATACTCCAATAATGTTCGATCCATAATCTTATCAACATAGTGAGTCATCAATGCTCAAGTCACTTTGATCATAATAATGCTTAACCATTACACACCATTTTCCAACTCAACCACTGAAACTATTTATGAATATAGAGAGTCACATATCCAAAAAACATAGACCAAAATACATATTTACTGGAAATGAATTCCCCATATTCCATTCTTAGACAATGAAGAGCACCCTATGTTCTTTAAAAAAGGAAACTCCCCAATCCCAAACCACATGCAAAAACACTCAATCCCCGATTATTATTCAAAAGTCCAACTTAGTTCATTTATTCTCTCGTAGAATTCATAAATACACATCTAGATCTAACTAATCCTAGAACCTAACCAGTCATTCCCTTAGAATCCACAAAACTTATAGAACTTTTGGTGATTCCTTCCCGACTCATAGCTATCAAGCACATTTTTCATGAACGAAATATTACCCATATTTGGAACCTAAATGATCAACCTACCTAGAAACATTTAAAAAAGCTAGATAATTTGATAATAATTTTATAATTTAAAAAAGGCTTCTAACAAGCCTATACCCCATATATGGATTCACCTATCATGCACCACAATTATATGTCCAAAGCATTAATCTGCATCTTACACACCCAAACACATAATAAATATTAGTAAATACATGTCAAAGGTTACCCTTGAATGTAAAATGGTAAAACAATTCCTAAAATGGAGTCATATAATGAAGGAAACTAGGATCTCCCACCTAAGACCATTATCCATGTTTTGTATCAAGTCACATTGTCCAACCACCTAGGTCTACACCCACTCATAGAGGGCTACAACTCACATGGCATGAAACATAATTCCATTTCATTATCAAAAAACATAATCAAACTAGAAAACACATCTACAATTTCTTATTTATGAATTACATCACATTTGAAACCCATCACCCAAAATGTGGGATCCCATCATCACCAAGCATCTACATATCAAACTGCCTCATGATGGACCAGGACACAAAAACAACCTTCAATGAAACCCACCCAAAAAGTTCTAATGATCATATAATTAAACTATAAACACTATTTAGGGACACTATACATGCTTTTCATAAGTACCACATCATCATCATCATCATAGAACATATCACCATAGATCCAATAACCTTCTATGGGAAGGAAATCCATAAAATCACACACTAAAAGGCCTATAACATGTGGATCAAACATGAATAAAATTATACATGTGATGCCTCCTTCCTGTACCAGTGAAGAGTAAAATTAAATCAACAACCTCTTTCCAATTGGGAAAAGAGCCAAAAAACCACCATAAATCATCAAATCCAAACCACATGTAGGTTTCCTAAGGAAAAAAATCATAAAAATTTGTATCATCATATACCAAGAACATTAATCCTAACCCCCAGTATCATAGAATTGATATCAGAATAGTTGTTTGGGATATACCAATAAAAAATCCATCATTGGCTATGACACCTTCCTATATCACTGATATATAAATTACCAAATAGTGAGACAACAAGAGAGTGTCTTATCAGATACAACTTTGTAACATCCTATACCAGATGTCAATAAACCAAATCCTTGAGCCAGTTCTCCACATGAAATCCAATGGGCCTCCTCACACACTGCAGACTAACAAATTTTAGTAGGTGTCAAAGGTGACACTATATCAAGACTATAGACCCCATATCAGAGTGCCAATCCATAAAAAATAACCAAGCATCATGCATAATAGAGTATTCAGAAAGAAAAATTATACTAAAATAGAATCATATTGTAATATGATGAAATAATTTAAAGGAGAAAAAACCATGTAATTCATACCACACTAATATCCATATGGGTTGATCACATAAAAAAGTAAAAAACATAATAAAATAAATCTATTAAATTCCACATACCCGGTCTTGAGTATTCATTCGATATATAGTAGCTTTGTTACCAAAATCCATATGAGTGGGTCTACTCAATCTTGCAACCCTGGTTCCCTACCCTACCCATAATACATACATGGTAAAATTGATAAAAGACATATGTTTTTCATGCACACCATGGTACACATACATTGGTGATAAATACATCTCAGTAGACCACCCATAATGGTGAACCTTAAAGCTACTCCCATAAGTGTATGATCATACAATATAGTCATCCTTGCCGAAACATAACCGGAATAAAGAAAAAATAAAACCACAATAGAACCTTAGGGAAATGAATTTGATTTAACATACCTGCATCATATAGTGTTTGGTGTCCCAAAGAATGCATCAATAAATATTCATACCACATAACATATAGGATCCACATCCATGGATACCATAAGAAATCCTTTTGACCTAAGAGACTCATCCAATACAAAATAAAATACTCAGGATCCTAATATAAGAAATCATCTATCATATCCCAAGGAATAAAGGGAAAAAACATGTAGAAGTCCTTTCATTTCCACGATATGGAATGAATTGATCCCAAAGTTTTTGTCTTCCACATAAAACATATATTCGTAAAATTAGTCCATCATCTCCAAACCATACATAATACATGGTGCTTAAAGTGTTAATATATCACCTAAGAAATAGACATAGAGCATAATTCCTCCAACCCATTCCCACTTGTATTCCACTGTTTCATAGAGTATCATTCTAGAACATAAACCATAATGTATAGTATGCATTTTTAGAGCCTTAGTCTAACACACAATCTATATAGTATACTATCCATTCCTAGAGCATCAGTCTGGTATCTAACCACATATGTGGAACACCATGCACAAAAATCTCAACAATATCAATGGAACACGATGTCTACCAATATCACCCAGATTATAGGAATAAATATTCTTAGAACCTTGGACCCACAACAAGACTATAAAAAAACTATTAGTTCTGATATGAAGAATATTGTCCAACATCATATCCCAGAAGTGTGGATTTTCACGAACATCTTTCTAATACTCATATGTATAATATCAGGCAAGAAATATAAAACCATACATATAGAACATTGTGAAAAAAATCTATCAACCTTATATGTGGAGCATTGTTTATCACATCTAGAAATATACAGGTGGAACATCATGTCCAACTAACTCAATGATTTCATCCAACATTAGAAAATTAGGCTCTCAAACATGAATACCCTACAATATCACAATTTAAGTGATGGACTACACCATATATAAACATTGAAAAAAGGGAAAACATATCAAATGATGAATAAACACTCATGATAGTCATCCACCCATAAGACCCATCGACTCACACATCAGTTTGGGTCCTAAGGGGACACCTTCAATCCTCACATCCCAAACACAAAACTCACTTAGGGTTAGTCGATCAATCAATAACCCACAGGGACCTTTTGGTCAATATATAAATAGTGGAATTATTATTAGGATATTCAAACCCTATATGTAATTGGAGTTACCCCCCTTGGGATATTATAGGTTAGAACACGAGTAGAGACATTCCTATTAAAATCCTTGGTCACAAATAAACTCTTGGGCCAACACATGTCTCACAGGGGGTCACAAATCTTACAAAACAGTCTCTAGCATATTACGGAATCATACTACTAATAGAGAGTAACCCTTAAAATGGAGATATTCACAAGACCTTCCACTTTCCATGAAAACCTAGGTTGGATGAAACATCTAATATATCCATCACCTAGAGTCACAACCCCATCCGTTATCTTGAGAAAGAATCATTCCAACACCAATCATGGACTCTAGTGAAACCATGCCATGTCCTATAATAATTCCCGTGAACCTTTAATATGTCTCATCCCATTTCTCACACTCAAGAGATAGGTGGATTCAGTTATTGGAGGAAAACCTCGATTTCATAACATACTTAGCCTGAACCACCACATAGAATTCCCCAATATGGACCAATGTCTCCACCATCACATTATATTTAAAAAAATAAAAATGGACCCCTCTTGTGCCTAATTATGAATCTGGAGTGAAAAATCACCCAAACCCCTCAAAAGGGTAACATAGAGAAATTATACAGTGTGTAGCCCTAGTATATGGAATGTGCTAAAAAACATCCCACCTAGACATGTACTTCTACATGTCTTGTGTAAAACTATGGTCTATTTGTGTACTACTAATCGACTAGAACATACATGGGGTCTTTTAATGTACAACTATATGCCCATGTCATACCTTGGTACTAAATGTGTACTTCTACAAGGCCATGCCCCCCGTTACATGGGGTATTTTTCCCATGTTCCCGAAAGCATGACCATGTACCACTAAATGACATATACTTAAACTACATGTCATGTAGTCCTAAAATTCAATATGACCAAGTACTCATCCATATCATTACTCTAATCTAAAAGTGAATGAAAATGATCTCCATGAATAAAGGCATAGGTGAACGGACACTTGGGTCATGAGTCATGGGTGGTGGTGTGCTTCTACCTTTGACACATTTGGTAGGCTCTTTTCAACTATCCATAAGATCAATCTATTGGGGCATTTTCTCTATTGAAAATGGAAACCTGATCCCTTTCTTAGAAGTGATAAAGAGTATATCGGAAAAGAGTATGAAAAGTCATAAATGGGGACTTGTACTTATACTCATTCCCATAGAAGAAAATTGAGGATGTATAGAGTCTATATTCAATCTTATATTTCTCAGTACACTACTCTAAATTTTTAGAACACTTTGGATGACTGAAAGGTTAAAATCACCAACAATGGTTTAAGCACCAAGGAACACTATAGAATTATGTATCAAATGTTCTGTGAATTCAATGAAGTCGTGGTGCCAACAACATAGGATTAATTACTGAGAGGTCTAGAGATGGGCTAGCACATTAAAATCATTTCTTTAAGGTCAAAAGAATGGGGTTTTTAGGATGATTGGTTGTACATGTCTTCTTAGTATACCATTTTTAAATCCCCCGAAAGGACTTAGGGACAAGGAAGATGAATAGTGGGTCTTGGGGCATATGTACCACTATTGGAAATCTACTCCAATAACATAGTCTATAGTACCAAGAAGTACATCTTCCTCTATTAGGAAGCAGACACAGAATGTTCTTCTGAACCATACACCATGAAATTAGGTTTTCAAAGTATAAAACCCGTATAGTCATCCCAAAACCATGGTTTCCCCCTGATTAGACATAGATCAACCACCATTGGAAACTTAGTAGTGATAAAATTGATCTAAAATGTTAAAGAAGAACGTAAATTGTTACTAGGGAATAATACTCTAAAACCAGATGACCTCATTGTGAAAACGTTGGCGATTCATGTATAAATTCACTCCCGGAAGCGTCTGAAACTTAATATAGTCTTGATCTCCAACATGGATGAATTTGGGCACATATCTACCCAGATTCTACTTGATCCAGCTATCATGTGAATTGTAGAATCCCTCCACCACATCCAATTCTATGTGGCAATCCAAAATGGGGGGGGATTCATTTAGTTACTCAAATTTCAATTTAAAACACATGTATCGTGCCCTGGATCATAAAGCTGGTTTATACCTTAACTATGAAAAATACCCATTCCGGCTCAACTTTGGAGCCATTATCTCAATTCTATGATCCAATCAAAATATATCACCACAAAAATAATCATGAATAATTTAAATTTAAAATTATTAAATAATAAATATTGCGCATGAAATGGAATGGTTTAAAATTCCACAAAACTCATATCCTAGGGTAAATTTCCCGTTCTTATAGTAATGGAGTTGTTATAAAAACTATCTAAGATCATCTATAAGGGTAAAATGATCATTATACCCCGCATGAGCACATTGAAAAAAATTCAAAATTCTTCTCAAATTTAAAATCATAAAAAAGATGGTTCATTACATAATTCATACTCTTGGACACTCTTATATATTTAAAATATATTCAAAATTTATTTGAAAATACTAGTTTATTACTTGTTACAATATTTCTAGTAATTTTTATAAACAAGGATGTGGTGGGAATGAATTTTTATGAATCAAACATTCTATATTTTTTTAATTCATGATTATTTCATAGTTTGAAGGGTGTTTCGAATTAAAGGTTTTCAACTGGGATGCTTTAGAATTTATCATCATCTAGGTAGGTAGTCAGTGTTGAATGGTTGGTAGGAGTCCTATAAGAGGGGATTCTAATGTATCCATGTTAGGAGAATTATAACAACCATATATCAATGCCACATAAAAATCCATAACATTCTTTTTAAGGTCATGTGAAAATGACCATGATTGTTCCATTTCATTTCTTGTATCCCAATTCAATTAATTGTTTTTAAAGTCTTTATAATTAGAGAAAATGGTCAATAAGTCCTATATATCATTGTTATAAGATTTCAACCTGAGTGGAATTTCTAATTAACTTATGTTGTAATATAACCTCAGGTGGGTGTGATTATCTCATATTAAATATGGCTGAATCCGATATGTGGTTTACTAGGGTCATGGGGATATATCCCACCCAGAATGGTATGAATTTTCCAAGAATGTAGTCCATTTAATTTGGTTCATTTAAAATATTTCCAATGTTGGATGGATACATAAGGTTTATTAAATTTTGGTTTTGAACCTTAGAGAGGCATCCCATGTATCCTAGTTATTAGTGACCAAATAACATGTAGTTGGTATGATAAAACTCAGGGTCTTGTGAAATGACCATACGAGGGAGTTTAATTTCATGGTTAAGGATGTTGTAGCGTAGTTTTAATTTATATGACTAAGATACCACTGTTATAGATTGGGAAACAATAGTTTATTGAGTGAGACTTTCACAATTTTTTTACCTAGAGTATTCATCTTTTTTTGATTCATGAATGCATTTCACATTCTTTGTGTAAGGAATATCCTACTCAAAACATGAGGTACCCATGAATCATTACTTTATATTTTGGCTGTGACAATTAATGGAGATATAACCATGGATTACCCCTAATAATAATTCAAAATATCGATCAAGTTTTCTACATGATAAAGAAGCCTCTCAACATATGTGAGTCATACTCAATGTAAAAAACATGATAAAATTAGAGATCAAAAGAATTTCATATGTGAGATATTAGATGGGGATTATGTATTAACCCTGTACATATATATGTTTTCTTCTATATTATTGTTTAATGAAATATTATATTACCCAAATGGAATACATACCTATGGTGTTGATATTGGATATACCAACCCAAACATTCAATTCATAAATATAATATCTTATTAGGATAATATTAATTACATATCAATGAATAAACAATATAACTATAAAATTTTATTGATATTATAAACTTGTATATATAAATATCTGGTACATAAAAGGTCTATATCATTTCCCATTACATGCATCACAACTAGAACCCTACTTAGACATATCATACGTAAACATTTTTTTTCATACCCTAGGAACCAAGCATAAGGAAGGTTGAAATAAGATTCTTAGTAGGATTAAAAATAAGAGATATCAATAAATGATCATTAATGAGAATAATATATGCATATAGGAATATAAACATTATATATAATTATAAAAATTATACTCAATTAGTCAATGATCATTGATCATGAATGGCAACATAAAATATTTTCAATCAAATGAAATAATAAATAAGTGTGATGAATCAATAATAATAATTCATAATCAATGAGGTAATATCATCATAATAATAAATAAGTCTCTAGGATAAAAATAAGTATTGAAA
Source organism: Viscum album (assembly GCA_963277665.1). Taxonomy (NCBI): domain Eukaryota; kingdom Viridiplantae; phylum Streptophyta; class Magnoliopsida; order Santalales; family Viscaceae; genus Viscum; species Viscum album. Next base: position 858,149 of record CAUJRU010000072.1, read on the forward strand.
AATCATATACTTAGTTAATTACCACATTATATACCAACATATAGAATGGGGCTCACTGCCCATTACATCATTTCCTTAGTCAAGGATCACTCCCAAGACTATATTATTGGAAAATATACCTCACAAAAGTAGTTACACTCCACATTATATTACTTATTACATAATGGGATATCCTTCATTAATAATTGTATTATAGTTTTATATTTTTCTGGTCCCACACATCATATAATAAATACCATACATATGTGTGCCACATGATCACCAAACATTTAGTTTATCATTATATCATAACCCTTTGAAAGTATATGGTTTTCATAAGAATTTTATCATCATAATAACAATTCAACCCATATAAATAATAAATAATTTATTATTTGATTATATATCCAATAAATAATACAAGAAAACAAAGGATTTTATTAAGGTTGGAAATATTGTTAAATGATTTCTAGAAAATTTCATAGCTCAAATTCCATTTTTTAAATCAATTATTTAAAATAAAAAAATTCCAAAATATTAATGACAATATTTTTTAATGAAAATAACTTTGGAAAAATAGATTGTAATTTTAAATGTAAATAATATCCATGGTGATGTGTAAATTCATTCATGCGGTGTATTTTGAAACAAATATTTTTTCACATAATTGGGAAAAAGTAAAAAAGTAAAATGTTTAGAAAACATTAAGAATATATCTTTAAAAAAATTTTACATAATGTAAACCATCAGTAAAAATTAAATAGTTAAATAATATAAAATACTAAATTACATCTTGAATTTTTTTATAGGATATATATATATATAGAAGAAAAGATGATGACCAAATAAAGAAATAAAGTCATTTTCCTTATAAAAATAATTCGATATCTTGAGTACATCAAGAGAGGAATATGAAAGGAAATAAGTAATATAAAGAAATAAATTAGAGAAAAACTGTATAATTTCTTTGATATATAGATTATATAATTTCATCATTTCATATTTAATAAAAAAAATCCCTATAAAAAGAGATTACGACTTAAAACCCTTACCTCAAGTCAGTATTATATTATAAGCGCTCTATCATAATATATATTAATTTTAAAAACATTATTATTTTATACCAATAGCATATTAATAAATATAATACCATACATGGTTTAATTATAACATCATATCTCCCTTTCATTAGTAGTCATTTATTATTATCATCATTTTGTTTGTTAACTATTTCATTTTTCATGTATGTTTTGATTTAGCGGTTATGGTCCCTTCACTTTGATCATGGTTTTCTTCCATAACCAGAATACAAATTATTATATAAATATAATATATATTCATTATATATGTATTTATATCCGTTTATATAATACGGTGATGAAAAATTAATCGCATCACTATGAGGAGATATTAGTCTGTATGTATACACTTCTTAGGTTTACATTTTTTCAAAGGATGGAAAGAAAGAAAGGTAAATAAAAATTCCAATTACCAAAATAATTATCATATAATAAATAACAAATATATATACAATAAATATATCCTTATTATCATCCATTTGAATTTTAAATGAAAAATGATACACATATCATTGTGGAGGTGGTAGTCCATACGTACGCACAAGAGATACTCTCATTTTACAATATATGGGAAGGAAATAAGGTATGTATGATATTATAATTGTATTAGATTAATTATGTAATATATTTTATATACATAAACTAATCTCATCCTGATAACCATCATTGAAATATGGATATGGACAATGAATCATATCGCAATGTGGAGGTGGCAGTCCACACTTACACATGTGAAAAACATCCATCTATAATTTGATTGAGAAGATGTCGTAAATGTTTGTACCATCCTCATAATGATATATAATTATACTTGTGATACTATATTAATCATGTTTTATGGATACAATATATTAAGAGGATGTAGAATAAGAAATAAAATTTAGTGAAATTGGTTAAGATATATACCTCTTCTCTGAGAGACATCATTTGGAATACTCTTTAAGACTTGAAGGAATGGTCTTAGAAGAAGAAGAAATGAACTTGGTGGAAGTGAAGGAATATTTGGTTTGATTTTATTAGTTATTTAGTGAGTTATAAGGCTCTCAATATTTCATTAAAGGAAGAGTAGATGGGTGCTTTTATATTTGAGGTGAGGGACACAAATGAAATCTCTTAAAACATTTCAATTAAATAAGGCCTCATTCATAATAAAGTGGAACCAAATGTAAACTGATTGAATGTTATGATAATATAATATTGGAATATATTCAACCAATAATAATTTGAAAACTGTGGAAAGAAATCACAACCTTATCTCCTGGATTAAGCCCTGGTAATTCTATTTTATTCTTAACCATGCCGATTTTGTTTACTATTTTTATTATTCACTATAACCAAAAATTATGTTGTACTTGTAAAATTAAATTAATTAAAATTATTATAAATGTGGAATCAATTTTATTTTATTCAATTTCTATATGTGGATGAATATAATTTTAAATATGAGAGGAAACTTTAATGAAAATCAGCTTCAAAATAATTAATCTTTAATCATAAATCAAAATTTACTTTATTTTCATTCCTTATAAAAACCATAAAACAAATTTTAAAATATATTTTTAAATAAATAATATAATCATTTCATTAATACCATTAATTAAAATACATTAATATAATTATTAAGATTAAAAAACATTGCGTGAATAGAAAGATTATTTAAAAAAATGTTTTATTAAGCCAAAAAATGAACTTATAACAAAATAAAGTATAATGATTATTATTATTTAACTAAAAAAATAATTTTTAATGAAAATATTATTATATTAAACTAATATGAAATTCAAAACGTAATGGGACTCTTAATTGAATTGAAATGTCAGTTTTTACAAATATCATTTTTTTACTATTTACAAATTTTTTTAAAAAATATGAAAATTTTATGTTAAGATAATAATGATATGATGATTTAATAAATGAAATAAATTTATGAAAACTATAGAAATCAATTCTAATTTTATTGTGAAAAATTTATATGAAATCTATTTTTTAGAAAACATATTTTTAAACCAAAACTGACATTACTGAAAATTGAGTACTTATTTATTATACATTAATCAAAACATATTAACTATTTAAAACCTTTTTAAATATTTTTCATAACATTGTCATTAGTAATCATAATTAATAATTTATCATCTAGGTTATAATATTTTACTATATTTTGGTTCACTTGGACTCGGGGTTGTGTGTAAGGAAAACTATCGAATACCTCATGTTTATTTAAAAGGAAATGCAAAAAATACCTTGTGGTGTTATGTAATACCCCCCATAAAATGACATTTTACCTCAAAATTGCATCACTTTGATAGAAATAGATTCAGATATCTTTACTTCCTTATATCTTAATGTTCCCATATAGCTTCCTTGAATTCCAAATTCCCCCAAAGAACATTAACCAAGTGAGTAGTATTGTTCTATAGAATAAAATCAATATGAGCCAAGATTTATATTTATTTATATTAATAAAAACTACCATTATATAGTGGTAAAAAATATTATATCAATACTTATAAATGATTGTTTATATAATTCCTTTGGATTGATATATGGAATAGAACATGAACTTTAGAGACATTGGGTGGGAGTTCCATGTGATAAGCTACTATCCTAATCCGATCAAGAATAATGAAAGGACAAATATCCCTATGGATAATCAAAAACTTATTTCTAAATCTCATAAAATTATATCAGGGATAAATTCATTGGTAAACCTTCTCACCAACACCAAATTCTGTATTTCTCCAAATATTGTAATTATAACTCTTTTGTCTACTTTTGAGCAGTATTGGTGTGATGCCAAATGGATCATAACTTCTATATGAGTTCCATAGTAATCACATGTAAAAATATATTTATTTCTCCATATTAATCTTAATATATTATAGTTCTACACTTAATTTATTATAGGTATTCATAAGGATCCATTTAAATTCTCAAGTGAAAACTATTGATGTATGAAAACACAAGTAGAGGAAGGTGTGGATCCAAACTACCTTGGAAATATTGTGATTATGATCTCAACATTTTATCTCGGGATTTAATGGTCCTATTAGACCTACCATCTATTATAGTATGATATGATGTTCTAAAACACAACACTATATCCAAGTCTTGATAATGAATTATCCCGAACGTCTTGGTAAACCATGGATCTTGATAATATAAAAGAGAGTATTATACACCATGAAACCTTACCTCTAACTCTATAAAGTCCCTAACTCTAGTAACACATATTAGGAAGTTAATTTATTACATTATCATTAGATATAATGTATCACATCCTGAAGAACCGAATATTTTAGTAGTCTTTGTAAACTAGATACAAACTTTAATTTGATAGACATTTGAAAAAAATACAACAAAATACATTCTTTAAAAACACCATTATTCCTTTTATCCTATCAAAACATATCAATAAAAACATAAATCATATCATTTTATAGAAATTAAACATAATAAAGGGTGTTCTTAGATGCTATGTATTGGTATGCATACAATGGAACCTGTCAATGAACATGTTAGCATGACATGAGTATAAGGGTATGAGAACAAGGTAATATAATTTGATAATCTGACCATGTATATAAAAGATCATAATCTTGACACGTGATATAATGACTTATAGTTCATAATATATTAATCATAATGGAATCAATGATCATTTGCTATGAGAGCATAATATTGGAATAACACATGACATTTTTGGAAAATTGATAATAAGAGAAAACCTTATTTCAGTGATACCAACCATGACCTTCATAACATGTTAGGCTTGGGCTAACCACCTCTGTACCAAATTCAGGCAAGGTATAATCACCATATACCCTATCTTTTAGTCTAATTCTATCCACCTGTTTACCCTCTTTTTGAGGATTGGGATAACCTCTCATGTACTAACCTATTTTTCTTGTGGGATAATCTCCCATGTATCTTATTGTTTAATGCATGGGATAATATCACATGTAACATCTTGTTTTATCCGTCGGTTAAAATCTATTTTAAACATTTGAATCATATAATATTAATTGTTACCTAATATATTAGAGGGAGATATAGGTACCATCTGTCACATAATTTAAATCATTCATTTGTGTCCCATAAGATCATAAAACAATAGTCATATCAGAGAAAATGAAAAAAATTGGGTTTCAGAAATATGTAATCATATCATAAACAATGGGAAATAAATAGGTTTATAAAACATTTCAGCATTTAATCATATAATAAATTATGTAATAATAATTCAGCTTCAAAATCATTTCATAATCGTATAACTCGTGGAAGAGAAATGGGTTCCATAAATATCATATCATCATAAAAATAAACCATTCAGAGAAATAATTAAAATATTATAATTGTGTTATATCCCTATTAAATCATTTTAAACATCAAATTATGTCATCTTATATGGAAAATTACATTTAATTAAAAATTAATAACATTTATTTGGAAACATAACCATTCCATTTTGAAAACACTTTTTAAAAAACATTTAAAAATAATTTTCATAGATAATGATGTTAAAATAATGTTTTTCCTAAATATTAAATAAAAAATATTACTGAAAAGAATCATTAATATTTTTATTTTAATTTTGTATTCATTGAAGAATCATGAATGTATAAAATACTCTATATGTTGTTCATGTTAAAAATAAACACTCTTTTCACATTTACTATAAAATACAAACCTAATTTTTTTGAAAATAAATTGTATATTCCTTTAAAAAATAATATTAAAAATTTTAAAACATGGTAAAAATTTATTTTAAATATCACTAGAGAATAGTGAAATGCTTATTATTTTTTTTAGAAAACACGGTACTTCTAGAAAATGGATTTCTTATTGAAGAGAGAAATAATGTCGAATTTTATTAAAACAACATTATATGATATTTAAACTACCAAATAGAGAATAAAGGTAATGTTACTTGAAAATATACTAAATAAATATAGTATAATTAATTCCATGAGTTTTTTTAGACATAGATAAAAATATTTCTTCGTCATAAGAATAATCATAAACAATCCCGATAAACAATAAGGTTTTAAAATAAAACTATTATCACTTTGGTAACATTGAATAATAAAAACCATGAGTGAAAATAATGAATTAAAACTATAAAAATCATGAAAATAAATATATTCATTATATTAAATGATTAAGGTTTTGTAAAAACACCTCATACAAGAAGATATGTGATTAACATAATATATTTCTCAAAGAAGGAAAATTGAGTCATAAATCCATTACTGCATTGGTATATTTGAAACTGTATCCCACAAAAAAATAGATACTAAAATTTATTTTTAATTAATTTTTTTTTTCAAAATAATAATCATAAAATTAATTGACTGTATTTGTATACACCACATCATTTATATAGATGTCTAATAACTCATGTGTCTCCTTGAAAATAAAAGTGAGATGAAAATCAATTACCTAAAGTATCGACATCCTTTATACATGTTAAAACCTTCTATATAATAAATATATGTTTTTACGAATATATTATAGAACTATAAAATTCTGTATCATCACATATATTACTTAATTAGGACATTTCATTACCCTTTTATTAATAATTTATTGTTAAAATTTTGTTTCGTGTAATAATCTTTTCTTTTTTCGGCTATGTTTATGCTTGATATTATTAATCAATTTAGGTAGGTCAAGGTTCCATAGATTAATGAATTTTAACTGAAAAATAAATATCATATATATTATATATGTATTTAGAGTAATATATTATTTTTAGACATAGAAAATGAACAACACAGTTTATAGAGACGGTAGACCGTATATATACATGAATGTTTCTTCCATTTTCTCGATGAGCAGAACATAAAGAAGGTTAATGATATATCCCCATTAATAAATCATTATTATGTCACATAACTCACACACACACACAGATATATATATATATATATATATATCATAAATATATCATATATTATCATTTAATCTATTATTATTACAATTCAGGTAAAAGAGAAATGAAAAACATATCACATCGGTTCGTGAGGTGATAGTGCACCATACACATGAGAGACAATATTATTTTCCTTTCGGTTGTAAGGTAAGATTTGATATGTGATATTATGTTTGAATAATTATTTTTAGGTCATATATATCACATGTGTTTATTAACATTAACCTTATTACCTCCCATGTAAAGCGTAAGTGAATAACAAATCACATCACTTCACGATGTAGTAATCTTCCGAACAATTGAGAAAAATTATCATATCACTAATGAAATGTAATTTATTAGGGGATATGTGATATTATACTTCTATAAGTATAATAATTTTAAATATATATTTTATATTTATACACACACACTTTAAATTCATCATTATAATAATTCATGTGCGGTGATAGAAAACGAACTATGTCGGTTCGAGAGGCAGTGGTCTGCCATATACACGATCAACGAATTTGTTTCCAATTTGAGGGAATATGAGATGGATATAGGTCATTAACATTAAATTAAAAAATCATGGGATAAATAAGATACTCTGGTTACTATATGGTCCTAATTAAATTAGAACCTAATGGGGTGGATGTAGAAATAAAATTAAAATGCCTATTGAATAACATTTCCTTCATTTGGAGAACTTCTTTTGTTTTGAACCAAATCCCTAAGTGGTTGGATTTATAACCAAAATAGATATTCAAGGATGATATAAGCAAATTATATAAGTGATATGGGAAGGGATATGCCTAAAATTAGTTTTGAAAGTGTTAATAAGGGAAGATAGGGTGTGGCATTTTATATGTGAGGCGATTGGCACACATGTAATATTTGAAAATAATATATTAAAACAATTTTTCTTTAAAATAAAAAAATCTAATTATATAAAATTATATATAATATTAGGTATAAGGTCAAAATATGTCCATAAAAGGAGTTTTGTAAAAGATTATAGGTCATTTTACTTAGTATCTTTTAAGTTAAACCTCCCGGTAAACTCATATTTACATTTAATATGTTAATTAATTTTAACTTTTCTTGCTAATCAATATGGTAAAAACTTAAGGTGGAATTATTGGATAATATAAATTATTATTATTCAAAATATGGAATTAATTTTTAAAAATTAAAATTATTAAGTAGAATAATATAATTTAAAATTAATCTCATAGACGCGATGAGGAAGTGAGTTTTTAAAGAAAAAATGTTCAAAAGTTTAAAAGATTTGTATATTAGTTTAAATAAATAAAATATTATGATAAAATATATTGGATTAAAATATATATAATTTAATTAATTTTTTATTTAAAACCATTTTAATTTATTTATTTTTTTAAAATTTTTAATATAAATGACTATTGTTTGAAAAAACAATTGTTTTCAATATCCAGTTAAAATGCATCACATATAGAAAATTAAAAAAATTATACTAAGATATTTTTGTTTTTATGATTTAAAAAAGTAATTTTATTTTCTAAAATTTATTGTATAAAATTGAAAAAAAGTAATAAGTGGGGAAAATTTGATGAAACTGCTTTTTATGGAAAATAATTGTTGAAGTGAAATATTAAATTTTTATTATATTATGCCTATCAATCCTATTGGATTAATGTAATAAACTTATGATTGAATATATAATATATAACATTCATTAAAATAATTTACTATTTGGGGTTAATAAAATTAAAATATATTTTTGTTCACAAAAATATATTTTCATACAAATAGTTCCTTTATATTAAATTGTTTTTTATTTCTTTTTATAATTAATTGAGAACCAACGAATTTATTTTATAAATTTGTAAAACAAATATTTTAAAATATGATTCAATACTATTAATTCCCTCTATTCCAATTTCTAGGTGATAAGTATCAAATTAAATAATAACATTAATATTGTATTGTTGTTCAGCGAAAATCGGTCTTGCATGTAATATAATCTACTGAAGAAACTTGATATTATGTGTAATGTAATATTAACACAATATTACCTGTAATAAAAACTAAAAAAAATCAAAATATCACATGATGTTTCATTTTATCCCTTCAAATAAATTTCACCCTTGAAATTTATTTCGGTAACAAATGGATTAACATTTTATAATTCCTTCATAAAAACCACCATAGTACAAATGAATAATAAAATTTCCATTAAAAAGGAAATATTGGAAACATAAAGGTACCTAAATTAACACATAACTAGGTTTCCAAATATAAAGGTCATTATTAGGAAAATAATATATAAATTTAGAGGAAAAATATAAATAAGTATGGACAATGATAGAGAACATTATTTTGATAAATTTAAGGATAACAAATCCATAAATTGTGATTGGTGAAAACCCCATTCATTCCTCATAAATAAATGTAATAGGGAAAACATTATGTTTCAAGACCTTTTTACTAATGTTGAGGCAATATTTTCCTATAAATATAAATTTATTGAGGAAATATAACTTATTTATTTCCATTTCATAATCAAAATACCGCCCTTTAGTTGTACATTGACCAATTTCCACTTTCTCTCTTACATCAAGATTTTAAGATGAATATTTCATACCTAAAGAAATAAAAGTAAAAAATTATATTATCCATAAGTAGTAACATATTCTTCAAAATATTTAACAATAAAATATAGATAGATATAATGTAACAAACTAGGTAATTATAGAATAAATTATTTTCATATTTATTAATATTACTTGGATAGTTATATTGGATATTACATTTTTTGTAATTCTTAAATAAAAAAGGCAATAGCTTAACTAAAATATTTTATTATAATATATTTTTTAAAATTTTAATTTAAAAATTTTTAAATCTCAATTTTATAAGAAAAATATTATTTTTTAAATCATAATATCAAAATTTACTTTTGATAAAATTTTCGGTATTTTTAAGAAAATAATGATTTTTCAAAGAACGGTGAAAAATAACCTTTTATATAAATGTCTATTATTTTTAAAAATTTAAGTAATTGAAGAGTCCCAATATGATTTTAATATAATTTAATGTTACCAATTATATATTTAATCCAATTAATTACTTTTTAATAAACATTATATTGGTTTTTAGTATATATTTTTTTATAAATCCATGTTTTCTAAAAACTGTTTTAAAATGAATAATGTTTCTATTTTTTATTTAATTAAACAAATACCTAATAAAGAGTGTTTTAAATTAAATTTATACGTTACATATCCTTAAATTTTAATTTATTTTCATATAACGATTATTAATATTCATAGAGTTAATATAGGATCATATTTTTATAAAAAAACTCTTCTTAAAAACCTGGTGGCTCGCTGATTCTAAGGGATTGATATTAAATTAAACATTTCCTATTCCATGAATTGAATTTCAACAAATTTATTCTCTATTAGAGAATTACCATAATTTATAATTTATAATAAGTTTAAAATAATTCATTATCTAATTTAATAGTGAAACCAATTGATATAAAAAATAGTGATTAATGTAAAAAAAGGTTTACTTATTGCTTAAACATGGAATATAAGGTGTAAGAATGAAAAAAACATGTAAAACCCCATTTTTTGGACATATTTTTACCTTATACATTACGTTATCGATATGGTAACATTATTGGGATTGTGTACTTGAAACAAACTTGGGTGTAATTCACTCTTTCAAGAAAATTACAAGTGTGGCACTCATCTCACTTATAAAAGGCCACCCCTCCCCCAAACTCTTCACACCTTCAAAACCATTCTTTTCATCCAACAAATTCCCAAATAACTTCATAAATTCACTAATGGAATTTTATAATCCTTATTTGTTCATAAATAAAACCACGTAAGTCCATTGGTTCCAACCAAAAAGAGATACCCGATGAAGAGGTAATGTTCATCAATGGGCATTTTTTTTATTTTTTTATCCACCCCATATATTCTTATTATAAATATATTATATAATAAAATCAGTATATAATATTTAAATATGTTATTTTAGGTTAATTTTATATCCTACAACCACACAAAATTCCATAAAATGGGTTTCAAAATCATCATTCATGTGTGTGACAAACTACCACCTCACGAAATGATGTCTTTCATTTTTTACACAACCACCTCTCACGGTTGGGTATGATGATTGATATAAATTTATATGTTATATTATAACATTATTATACCTATAGAGTCATTATAACATATATATACTTTTATTATCTATTTTGTAAGGTTTATGATAACATCGAACATATCTATGACAGACTACCGCCTCACAAAGAGATGTGATTCATTTTTCACTAACATGTTACATGGATGGTACTATGGGTTAAGATAAAAAATATACGTGTTATAAATTTAATATTTATGATATTAATAACATATTTATCATTCTATAAATATAATATATCATTTTTTAACATTTTCATTTACTTAAAAAATGATAACGCCGTTCATGGATGTATGGACTACCACCTCCTCGAAGCGATGTGATTACCTTTTTCACCACCACATCATAAGAATGATATGTATAAGTATATATAATTAAATAAAATTATATTTATGATATTATTATAATTATTGAAAGATAAATTCTACATACCTACATTCTATAATGATCTTTGAAAAATTTAAACGTTACTCATGCGTACTGATGGCCTATTGTCTTTCTGATCATAACGTTAATTCATTTTTCATAACCATATTTCCTAATTTGGTTAAAAATTATAATTTACCTAAAAATACGTCAACTATTTAATGATTTTTATTCTGGATATTTTTAAATTATGACCACTTTGACCATAGTCAACCTACCAACTTCATTTTAACGTGTAAGCAAAATATGGTCCAACCATTCCGCATAAAATTAAATGATTAAGTAATTATATATATAATGTCAATAAGTTAAATAAAAGTAATAATTAACATGAAAATTATTATCAAGAAAGTAAATAATTAAAATAAAATTATTATTTAGGAAGATAATGACACATGTGACATGTCAGACTCAATGTAGGAGAGTTTGTCTCAATCTTTTTTTACTGAGGAATATATCAATGTCGTGTACCACTATTCTTTTATATGGTGTTTTTGAAACCCCTTTGAAATTTTATATCATGAATTTATCTATTCTCATGGTATTTAATGTTTTTATTAATTTTATTCCTTCATGGCGATTATGATTTAATTATTTCCAAAGTGATAAGGGACATCTCATCTAAATAAATCATTTTTAATTCTTTCCTTCAAACATTCTTTATATTTCATGTCTATGTTTTAAAATTAACTATAAAATGTTTTATATAGAAAAAATATATTTATAAAGTTCATTTTTATTTATTTTTTATTTTATTTTAATGGTTTCCAAAAGTAATGTTCTAACATGTTTCAAACAGAATGTTTTGACAAAAGAAGAATGAAATGGTATATTTTTAAAGTATGATGAAAATGACCTTTCCTATCACTGAGAATTTTATTATTCTTTTATATTCCATTGAAATCATACATTATTTCATAAATAAAAAACTCACATTCCCCTTTTCGGGTATTTTAGTATTGAAAATCTTATTTTAAAAAGAAATGTGTATTTTGTATTCAAAATAGGATTTCAAAAGAAAATTTCATTTTAATATATAAAAGTTGTTTTCATACGATCTTATCATAATTTTTCAAATTTTGAATATTTTTATTCATGTTTTTATTGTTGGATATTATATATGATTGGTGTTCCTAGATATTTCCAAGTGAGATCATTGTATCATGAATGATGGGTGGACCCAGATATCTCTCAAATGCCTAGGATAAAGATAATGTTCTACATATTATTGTATTAGAACTTGGTCATATGGTTATAAAAGTTATTATCGGTTCTGTAAGGGTCTTTTAAGGATTATATGAGAGTATGTAACAAGGTGCCTACATGAATTTTCAATCTTTCTAATGATGTGTCATTGAAATAATTATTATCAAATGGTCAATTAAATAATTTTTTTAATCGAATGATATTTCCCTTTATGGGTACAATATAATGTTTTCAATAAAGGGGTTCTCATGGGTTTTCTAGTTTTTCACTTGAATAATGGGTTTCTTCAATTTATTTCCCTTATAGTGACTTTTGTGCTAATCGTACATTTTTAAATTGTTTTCATAGGATTTAAGGATTATTAAGGGAGTGGAATAAGTATTTTTGAATGTTTTGAAGAGTTTTCATGACAAATAAATCATTTTAATTTTAAAAGTTTTATATGGAGGAAGAAATGGATATTTATATGAAATTTCAAGAATATAGTATATAATTTTTTATGTATGAGTTGTGACCTAATTATTTAAAACTATATGCTTGAAAATATCCTCAAAGAAAAAAAGTATATTCTTGACTAAAACACAAGATTATGTAATGTTTAAGGTTAGGTCCTTATAGTTGGTATCAAAGTGGAATCTATATAACATTAGAAGTTAGGATATTGATAATAACATTTCCTTGAAATACTTTACAATATGATAATGTTAATATGATATATCATTTAAAGATTGCCAAATTTATTTATCTTGACTATGAATTTTCAGATTGGTTTTCCATATAGGGAATACAGGAACTATAGTGTGAAGTTACTGAGTTGAAAATAATCCTCCAAAAAACATCCCGAGATGGCTAAAATTGGGAAATAATTGTCTATTATAGTGATGGATTAATTAAAAAAAGATATAAATGTTGGTGGTATCCATGAAAGTGAGAAAACCGATCCAAGACAAAGGAATGTGTTTATAGTGGAGTGTTTTATGATAAAATATTTCCATTATTTATTGGATCACCTCACCATGTGGTGGTTTATAGAAGGATCAATGATTCGAATAAAATATTTGATGTCATGAGTTGTTTTAAATGTTAAAAGGAAACTCATTCTGTTTACCATTTTGATGGTGAACCTGGTCGATGGAGACCATTCGTTAATAATACTATAAAGAAGTATGATATTTCTTCTATGGAATGATAAATATCTAAGGATATTTCTGTTGAAAAATATTTCCGCAAGGGTTTTATACTTGTAAAGAAAAAAACTATGTGAATTGAGGTTATAATATGAATAATCAAAAGCTTTATATGAAGAAAACATCACAAGACTATCTAGGTATGTGTTGAATATTATTCGAGATACTATTAGAATAATTAATATGTTTTACTCAGGATTTAAAATAAATCTTTGATGATATTTGTCTACACAATAATTTAAATGTTATGAGAAAGATGGTCGTTTTACGGAAAAAGTTGAGAAGGGGTTTTTTGAATCTTATATGCCTCATGATAATGAAACTAAGAAGTATCCTAGGTGGATGGAGATGGGGAAACATATAATAAGTAAGATTGATTGAATAAAAATTATATTCCCATAGTTTTTCATGTGTGGAAAAAAGCACCTTGGGTAATGTCTTGTGAATTCAGGGAAGTTCTACTAATATGGAACGTTAGTCTACATAGTATACGAATGCAAGGAAAAGAATCATGACGAGTCAAAGAATGAGGTAACCAATATCCCTCAAATGATAATATATTTTAGTTCCAATTATTTGGGTCATTATGCTAATGTGTGTTGGAATTCAGTTTCATAGGATAGGAATATTCATGATCGAAAACAAAAAGTTTTAGTGAGGTCATTTGATACTACTATAGTTGATATTGGGCCATCAAATGAAGTTGTGATATATATGTTTCATGGGCATTCAAATTATCAGAATACCCTATTTTCATGATGGATATTTGAATTATTTTATTACAAAGAAATTTTAATTTAAATTGTGAAGATCACATAATGAAATAAAGATATAACCATTGGTAAAATATCTAGGATGGTGTATTAAAGCAACCAATATTTATATTAATCTTCTTGTTTTTATTAGTGGGATAGTACTTCCTGTAAATATTATTGAATTTGACATAGTTGAGTTTTATATAAATCCTATTATAGATTGGATATCAATTTTTCATTCTAAGATAGATTATAGTGTTAAGTGAGTTGTGTTCAATGATTTTATGCCTTTGAAAACTTACTATGAAGCTATAAAATTTATTAGAGATGGAAGTTAAAGATACCAAGTTCATATTATTGAAAATAACTAGACCATTCAAATTAATGATGTTTCAGTACTAAATGAGTACATGAATGTTTTTATAGATGATTTTCCTTATGTTATTCTTGAATAGGATGTTGATTTTAATATTGACTAAGTACTTGATTATAATCCCATTTCTAAACCCCCATATCTATTATCTCATGTGAAACTTTTTGAATTGAAAAATAAATTACATGATTTATTAGATAATGGATTCATCCAACCTAGAACTTCACCATGGGGTGCTCTTGTCTTGTTTTTTAAAAATAAATATCTTTCAATGGGGATATACATTGATTATATATACTTGAATAAAATCCCTATTAAAAAAATATCATTGTCCACATATCAATGATTTTTCAGATCAACTCTATGGAGAAAAATATTTTTTGAAAATTGACTTGAGGTCGGGGTACCATTAGTTGATAGTGATATAAGAAGACATTGTGAAGACTATATTTCAATATACATATGGACACTATTAATTTGTAGTTATTCTATTTGGTTTATCTAAGGAACATATAATATTTATTGGCCTTATGAATATAATTTTTAATTAGTTCTTAGACATGTTCGTGGTTATGTTTATTGATGAAATTTTAGTATATTATAAAATTCAATAGGAATAACAAATACACCTAAGGGATGTTTTTCCCTATGGTAAATTTAGTAAATGTGAATTTTGGATGAAAAAAATTCCATTCCATGTTCATATTTTTTTATAAATATGGCATAATTGTTGACCCTTCGAAAAAAAAATTTGTTGAAGAATGGACAAGGCCCACAAATGTTGCATAGATTCACAGTTTTCTTGGATTATTGGGTTACTATTAGTGTTTTTTTGAATAATTTTATTGGCTGTATAGAAAAATGACTATGTTAACTCAAAAAATAGTTATGATTATCTAGAAAAAATAATGTTATGAGAGTTTTTATAAACTGAAAATAATATTGATGAATGCTCCAGTTTTGGCCTTTCAATCCAAAAATGGATAATTATTCATCTATAGTGATGATTCATTGAACGGACTTGGTTTCATCCTAAGGAATAATGATTAGGTAATTCACTATTCTTTATGTTAGTTGAAACCTTAGGAGTTAAAATAACCTAAACCTGATTTGGAATTATATGTAGATTTTTTTTTAAAAAAATTTGGAGGCATCCCATGTATGGGGTAAAATGTGAAATATATACTGATCACAAAAGTTTGAAGTATATATTCACTCAAAAATAATTTAATATGATTGCGATATGTTGGATGAAACTAATAAATAATTATTATTGCATGATTTAATACCATCTTAGAAAATCAAACAAAGTGGATGATGAATTAATTCAAAAAAAGTAATTATATTTTAACCATTTTACATTTAGAATATTATACTTTCATTAGATATTTAAAAAAACCTTAGAGGTTATGGATGTGGGGAAATACTTTGATTTTTTAGATTTTAGTCTAGCTAAATTTGTCAGAAATAATTAAGAGAGTTTATAAGGAAGAACAATCATTGGAGGAAATGGTAGAATCCATTATTCATGGTAAGTTACATGATTTTAGTATTGATGAATAAGGTGTATTATGATTTGGAAAATGATTATGTGTGCCTTTGTATCCCTATTGAAGAATGTATTATTGGCTGAAGCTCATAATTATCTGTTTTCCATATTTCCAGGCAACACTACAATGTAAAAATATTTTTTGTAGTATTACTGGTGGTTTGGAATAAAAGGAAATGTTGCTGATTTTACAATGAAGTATTTGAATTTCCAAAAGTTTAAAGAAGAAAAAAAATTTAAAATTGGAAGATTCAACCTTTTCCAGTATCTAAGTGAAAATGGGAGAGTATGTCAATGGATTTTAAGGTAGTATTGAAAAATAATTCTCAAGGTAATAAATTTATTTGGGTTATTATTGGTCAAATAACAAAATCATCACATTCCATTCACATTCAAGATATAATGTATTTAGGTTAACATTATTGGCTATATCTAAAGTATATAGCTATGTTACATGGAGTGCCTCTCTCCATTTTATTTTACTATGATCATAGGTTCAGATCTAATTTCTAGAAAGGACTTCAGAAGTCGTTGTGTATTGAATTAAATTTTAGTATAACTTTTCATGCTCAATATATTGAAAATTATGACTGGACAATTCAAACCAAAAAAGATATGAATTATTATTATTCAATGTATTACAATGGTAGATGAGAACAACACCGTATTTTGGTTTAGTTTTATTATAATAATATTTTTCCTTCATGTATACAGATGGAAGTACTTGAGGAATTATACAGAGAGCGGTGCCACAAACCATCATTTTGTGATGATGTAAGAGGAATTAATTTTTTGTGACCATAGTTGGTATAGGAAACAATACATAATGTTCATACTTTTCAGAGATACATGAGGCCAACTCATAGTAAACATAAATTTTATGTGGATAACCGGAGGAAAGATATTTCTTTCGAGGTAGGTGACCATGTCTTTCAAAAATATCCATCATGGAAAAGATTGATTGATTTTATTAAGAAGTGTAAGATAATTCCTTTGATCATTACAACTTATGAAATATTATATAAATTTAGATCATTTTCTTACTAAGTGACCTTACATATAATTTTATCTCATGTGAACAATGTATTTCATGTTTCAATGTTAAGGAAATATGTTCTGGATTCATCACATGTTTTTATCCCTCAAGTAGTTCAATTAGAAGATGATATTTAATATAAGGAAAATCCAATTCAAATTCAGGGCCATAGAGATAAATTTTTTCGTAATATTCTGTTTCACCAGGTTAAGGTATTACTGAAAACCTATATGGTTGAAGAAAGAATATTGGTATATGAAAATGTGGGGAGGGAACGATATCCCCACTTATTTAATGATTGAATACAATTTTGAGGATGAGGTTTCTAAATGTGGGTAAGGATGTTAAAAAAGGAAATGATATAATAAATCATTTTCATATTTATTAAAATTAATTGGATAGTTTTTTTAATTATAATAATACTAAGTAATTTTTAAATAAAAAATAAAATAGTTTAATTAAAATGTTTATATAAAAGGTTTTAGTTAAAAGAGTAATTTATAAATTTTTTAATTTTAATTTGATAAAATGAGTATAATTTATTAAATGAAAACATTATAAATTACTTTGGGTGAAATTTTAGGTTTTTCAGAAAATATAGATTTTTCAGTGAATAGTGAAAGTACCATTTTTTATAAAAATTATTTTATTTTTAACAAATTAAAAAATTTAAGATAACCATTATTTTTTTTAATATTATTTAAATTAACTTATTTTATATTTAATCCACTTTATTAAGTTTAAATCAACATTATATATGTTTTTAGTATATGTTTTTTTTGGATAAAAAACATGCTTGTCTAAAAAATGTTTTAAAATGCATAATATTTATCCTTTTAAATTAATCAAAACAATACCTAATGGGGAATTCTATAAATGAAATTTATACATTATATATCATTATATATTAATTATATTTAATAAAGATATTATTATTAGTCATATAATTAATATAGAATCATCTTTTTCTAAAAAATACTCTTCTTAAAAACTCATTGTCTTTCCGCATCTACATGATTAATATGAAATTGAAATTTTCAATTTTTGTGAATTTAATTTTAAAAAAATTATTCCATATTTAGAATGGTAATAAATTATAATGAATAATATATTCAAAATAATTTTTTACCTAATTTACTAGTGAGAACAATTAAAATTAATTACAACTATTATGGTAAAAACAAGTTTACTTAGTGGTTAAAATTAGATTATAATGAATAAAAACCACACGAAACTAGTCGAAAACACCTTTAATGGACATATTTAGACATTATAACATCTACTATTTATAATGGACCACTATTGGGGCTTGATGACCAGATAAAAATGTGGATGAAATTAACTCTTTTAAAATAATTACAACTGTACCACTCACCACACTTATAAAAGGCCACCCTATCTCCCCTACTTCAATCCTTCGAAACCAACTAGATAAGATATTAAATACAGAAATAATTTCGAAAATTCTCTACAATAATCCTACATATCTTTATTTTTTCATGAAACCCAACCGTGTAAGGTCATTGGTGCAAACTAAACGGTGATAACTAAAGGAGGTGTAACTTTCATCAACAAGCATTTTTATTTTATTTATTTCTCCACCAAATTTAATTCTCCTTATACCATAATGATATAATAACCTGAATATATTAAATATACAGATAATTTATTATGTTATGTTTACTACCCACTACCACACACACATCAATCAAATGTGTTAATAAATAATCATTCATGTTTACGATTGACTACCGCCTTAGAAAATCATGTCATTGGTTTTTCTATTACAACATATAATGGATGGGTATGAAAATGGATCAATATTTTATATATTAAAATTAGAAAATAATTATATATATATATAAATATTATCATATATATCCTTTTATGTTACATTCTATAAGGTATATGATAACATCACTCATGTGTACGATGAAATACCGCCTCACGAATCGATGTGATTTGTTTTCCACTAACATGTAACATAGAAGGTAATAAGGGTGTATATAATAATTATATTTGATAAAAATAACATATTTTTGATATTAATGACACAATTATAATTTTTAAATATAATATATCATTTTTTAACATTACTCACATTTAAAAAAATGATAACATCATTTGGGGATGTGTGGACTACCTCCTCCTCGAAGCGATCTGATTCTATTTTTCACCACCACATTATAATAATGATATATATAAGTAAATATAATTAAATAATATTTTATTTATGATATTATGATCATTATATAAATAGAAACGTTACTTATATTCTTTCCATAATCATCATTGATAAATGTAAATGTTATTCATACGTACATACGACCAACCATCTCCATGATCGTAACGATAGTTTATTTTCATTACCATATTTCATGATTACTTTAAAATTTTTAATTGATGAATAAATATTATAATAATTTCATGAATATGATTCTATATTTTTTAAATAATTACCTCTTTGACCATATCAACCAACCAAATTCATTTTTGACACATAAGATGAATATAGTCAAAATATACGACATAAACCTAATTGAATGTGTAATTATATATAACTTTTTAATAAGTGAAATAAAATTAATAATAAACTTGAAAATATTTTTCAAGAATTTAAATAATTAACATACATTTATTATTCAGGAATATAAAGAGACAAGTGACAAGTCAGACTCATGGTAAGTGACCTCATCTCAATTTCCATTAATTGATGAATATATTGAATTTATATACCTTTATTCATTTATAATATGTATATAAAACCCCTTTGACATGTTATATCATCCATTTATCTATTTTATTTTTATTTCACTTTATTTTTAATATTATTCTATCACAGGGCTAATCATTTAAATATTTGAAATTGATAAGGGACATTTGATCTAAATATATCATCTTTTAATTTGTTTTCCCTCGAACTATATTTCCTTTCCATGTCCATGTTATAAAAATAATTTTCAAATTCCTTGTATGGAAAAAAATATTTATTTCCATGTATCATTTACTTTATTTCAATTTTTTTAAAGGAATAGTTTTAAATGTTTTAAATAGAATAGTTTGACAAACGACAAATGAAATGATCTATGTTTAATATATGGTGACAATTACCTTTCCATTAATTGTAGATTTTATTTAATATATATATTCCTTTTAGAAGAAATATTTTTTATTAAATGAAAACCTATATTTACCTTTTTGGTTTTTTTTAGTATTGAAAATAATTTTTTCAAAATAAAATTTTCTGTTATTTTGATAAAGGAATTTTCAAATAAAATTGTATTTTAATACATGAAAGTGGTTTGAATAAGAGTTTAAAATAGTCTTTCAAATGATGAAATTTTTTATTCATGTTGAGTTTAATGGGATTTATATATGATTTGTGCACTGAGATAACACCGGACGGGACCTTTATAACATAGAGAATGGGTGCACCCAAATAGTGCTTCAATTCATTGGTTAATGATTATATTCTCCAAAGAATTATATTAGAAGATGGACGTATGGTTATTCCAATTTTTAAGGGTTATATGATTTGATGTACCAAGCTACCTACTCTAAGTTTCTCTGCATGATAATTATTTTTCATGGAAATCATTTTTTTAATGGTAATATAAATAATCCTTTTAATGTAATTATATTTTACTTTGTGGATACATGTTATATTGTGAAGAAAGGGATTTTCATGGGTTTTAATTATTTCACTAGGATAATTTGTTTTCACTTTTTATGTATCTTACTGATATTATTTATCTCATCCCACATTTTTAGAATGTTATCAGAGGATTTATGGATGTGTAAGGGAATAGAAGAGGTAAAGTTGAATGTCATGAAATTTTTCATGAAAATAAATAATTTTTTCTTTTAAAATATTTATATGGTGGGAAATGGATACTGATCAAAATTGTTGAGTTTATATTATATGGGTTTTTATAAATGATTTTTGACCTAATTCTCTAAAACAACAAACCTAAAAATATCCTCAATGTGAATGAAATTAAATTATTAAATAAAACTCTAGATTATATAATGTATAAGGTATTGTCCCTATAAATAACACTGAATGATCATATTAGTTAATTACATTAGTATTTAACAATTAAGTCATTTATGAAAAAATTGTCATATTATCCCTGACATCACATAGGACAGTGGTAGACGTAACACCCTTGTCTCCTTTTGGTTGTGGTTTTAAGCCCCATAGGATTTACAGATATAACTAGTTGTCACCCAACTTTTGGGTTGTCCATTTCCCCGAAAAATCATTAATATAATTCCTATAATGTTCCTAATAATTATTTCAACATCAAAGATAATATAAAACATAAATTTTACCAATATAATCCTATGTAATTTATCACATTCAAACTTCCCAATATCACATTATTATCTAAATATCATGTAAATACATAGGTTTAACTTTCCCTTTATCATGTGTTTTCCAAAAATATCCCCTTACCACCTCAATCACTTTTCTTAATTATCATTACCATTTATCATATGATTTCAAATTATTATGGAAAAAACTATTGTTGAGAAGTACATATGTAACAACCCGATATTTGATGAAAAATATTATTTTAATTTCATTAATGTCTTGTGTTGTATGCTACACCAAAATTACCTTGCGCTATACGCAACACTGTATTAGCTTGCAGTATACGCAACACTATTCTTGGATCGTGTTACACACAATTTTGAAAATAGTTATTCAATGAAACATTGAGTATATATATATATATATATATATATATTCAATTTATAAATAAACTATGGTTGGATTATGTTATACGAAACAACGAAGTATTCTTTCACAACATACATCCTTGACTTGCCTTACATTACTCGCAATCGCAATCTTCCTCGATAGCGTGTGTAGTACGCAATACCGAGTTTCACTGAATGAGATATTATTATAATATTATTATGAACTAGCTGTTATGAATAGTAATAACCAATTTTTTAAATTTTGTAAATTTTATTTTTCAATATGGAGTTATTTTTTTGATTTGGAATATCTAAATTAGCTTAGGGAGAAATTTTGGTACTTTTCGGATAACTTTCATATTCTGATGAATAGAGAAAATTACTAAATTTTAATTAAAAACAACCTTTTTAATCGAAATAATTAATAGTGATAAATTATTAATTTGAGTGTTTTTAAAGTATATTTAGAATATATTTTTACAATTTAATACAATGTTGGTCATTGGATGTAATTTCACATTTAAACCAGACATAAACAAATGTCAATCTTTTGATAATTATTATTTCTTAAGAACACACTATTTGTTTTGATGACGGGAATTAATTTTTAAATTAAGAAATGTAACTGATATGTTTTGAATTTGGTAAAATAGACATCATTTTTCAGTTCATAATATCAAATATAGCTTAGGCCTAATTTTTGGTATTTTTCTGGAAACTTTCATTTTTTTGATGAATAGTGAAACCACTAAGTGGTAGTTAAAAAAATGATTTTTTCATAAAACATAATTTTACTGCTTCTGTGAGTGTAATTTCAAATATCCGAGACACATGATTGTTTTCAGTAAGAAAAATGTGGTTCAATGAGATGAAAATAATTTTTGGTGAATAGTACCTTTTTACTTTTTTTTACCACGGTTAAAAGTAAATAGGGTAATTATGGGTAAAAATATTATTATTATTACCCTAACACATGTCCTAATTCTATTGGATAAGTTTAATTCGACCAAAAACAACCTTAGGAATAAATAATGACCATTTAGGCCCACTTGGATTAGATTAGGACATTTATTATTAATTTATTTAAAGAAGGGTTAAAATAGATAAAATCAATGTTTAATAAGTATATAATTTTTAATATAGGGTTATAAATAATATTATTCTACTATAAATATTCATTATAAATATAAAAATATTTCCTACATAAAGGTATTTTATTTGTAATTTTTAGACATTAAATAATTTAATTTATTTATGACACAAAGATGATGTAGTAATTATCTTTTTAATGAAATATTGACATAATTGATTTTATAAATACCAAAATAAATGTTATTTGAGACTTTTTATGAATTAAACTAATTTTATAGGTTAATATGTCATATTATTATTGATATAATTAATTGTTTTAGAACTAATCAGTCTGTTATGATTTTTACAAAAATCAATTACTAAATAGTGTCAAAGTTGACATAAAATGGTTTTTAAAACAAATATTATATTATTAATTATTATTCTATTCCTAAAAACCTAAGGTTCGGCCAAATGACTTATATAATGTTATATATAATAATAAAAAACAACTTCGGGTTCGTTTGGCTTGTTATAGTATGTTTATTAACCTTATAGTAAAAGAACACAAAAATACACGGTAAAAGTAAAATTATATAACATAAAGTTAAATATAAATGATAAGTTTAAAATAGGAACCTAAACTTGTCGAAATTCTATTATATGAGAGGATTTCTACCCATCCCCACCTTAGCTTCTAAATTAATCAATTTGGAGCTATTTAAAACCGAATTTGGCTTTATAATGAAATAACATTTTTAGTTATTCCAAAGGTGACCCTCTCCTCTCTTATAAAAGGGCACCTCCTCACTCTCTTCCTCACACCACTTTGAGGCTTCATGCTCGGCCAACCCCTGCCGAATTCTATTCTCCACTTCCCTGGAAACATCCTAGAGGTTCTGGTATTCCTCAAAGATGAATTGTAGTGCCCTAAAAGGAGATCTCAAAGAGGCGCTTCAAAGAAGAGGTAATGTCCGTTACCAATTATTTCAACTTTATTTATTCTTCCACTTCTTCTTCTTAGGTTGTTTCATTATGAAGTAATAAAATTAGTATCAATAATATACTGATATGTTATTATAAGTATGAGACATCCTTATTTCACCATCTGTCCATCCTACAGAAAACGAAATCACCGCGCGTGCGTACGTACAGAATACCGTCTCCACGCCGTGGTGTAATCTATTTTCCACCACCACCTTACTTGGATTGGTATAATGGTGTAAATAATAACTATATATGATTATTTTAATGTGATATTGATTCTGAAAAATTATACATACACTCCAATACAATTCCATGATCATGAGAACGATATCATCGCTCGTGCGTACGTACGGACTACCGTCTCCACGACGCGATGAGATTGATTCTCCACGTTAACCATTCATGAATGATTATAAAGTATATATAATAAGTAATCATGAAATATATGACATAATAATGATACTGGATTTATGTGTATATATATGTATGTCATCTACTTAATTCCATTCAACTCAATAATGAAAAGAAAACAGCATTCATGCGTACGTACGGTCTACCGTCTCCATGAACGGTGTATTTATTTCCATTTACTGATCTATTATATATATATATATATTCTGAATATATATTATATATAAATCATGTTTTATATTCTATAATTAAGTAATCATTATATATGTAATCATATGAATAATTACAAGTCAAATCATGGACGACAAATGAAACAATTTTACCCAAAACGCTCTTTAACATGGAATTTACAAAAGAACGGGTAATATAAATCCATAAGTGAACCATATATGATATCATAACAATGAGTATGATTATGGAATAAGTCAATGACATTATTTAAATCATTATACAGGAGTTTCGGACACTTACGAAGCAAATCAGAGCTAAGGTAAGGGAAAATATCACAATCTCATTTTTATCCGAGATTGTGTATACTTTGGCATTTACTGGGGTGTATATTATCATTGAAATCCATGTTTCCTCAATATGTAATATTATTTCCATACACCTACAATTTTTTAAATCCTATTTTACCCTTTGGTGAGTTTTTAGTAAAAGATATGAAAGGAATCTTTTGACGTTTTTTCGCATGAGGTACTTTTTGACTTTTCCGACAAAAGTCCGAGAAGAATGTTTTTTTAACTTATACGACATGAATGGATTATTAAAACATTATTTCCAAGAGGCTTACTTTACAAGTTTTAAATTCTATTTTAATCAACTTCCTTTAGTTTAGAATTGTATGAAATTTTAAGAAAGGAAAAATGTTTTTGAAGTAGAAAGGATATTTTCCACAAGAATGGAGTTCAAGTGTTTTATCAAAATTATTTTCCATCTAAGATAATAAAGGGTTCTGTTTCTATCCCTATTATTACATTGATTTGATTATATTGTGATGAAATTATTTTTATGAATTCTTTTATCTTATATGAATTGTTTTATGATGTCCCGATGTTTAAGATTCCCATTTTTATTACATGGGTTATGCTATGATGTATGGTTTATGATTTTGTGGCACACATATGAATGGTATAATTATGAGATCGGTGGGACCTATATCTCCCTCCAATACATTGGGTAAAGATTTTATATCTCATGAGATAGACATGGCTGGAATGGAAGGTTAAACCAGTTTAGTGAAACAGGAATGAAATGAGGAGTGAACTCGGTTCAGAAATGGACGTTGTCCAATAAGATAGTCTTGGCAATGAGTCTTGACTAATAAGAAATGATTCTCTATAATTATGTGTGTATTCTTCAAAGTTTAATGTTTTATGTTATGATTATTGGGATTACATTTCACTACTATGATTTATCCCATTTTATGATATTATGATCTCTTTTGTAGGTTATGATTTCCAAAATGTTATGTTCTTATGAATATGATGTGATTGATATTTCTTTTGTTTACCCTTAATGAGCATTTGAGCTCACCCTTTTATGTTTTATTTTCCCCAGGATATAAAAAAAGTTTTTAGGTAAAAAAAGAAGATCTTTATGGGAGATGTTGATGATCTTTCACCACGATTGGAAGATTATATTCCAAGTTTCCAAAGACACTAAACTATTATGGTCCTTGTGTGTGTGTTTTTTTATGTACTAAGTATTCCACAAAAGAAATTTTTTGTCCATGTACGTCAAGCTTCGGGTCTCTATAATTGGTATCAGAGGAAAGGTTTATTCAACCTTTGGAAACTAGGATGCGAGAACTTTAGTGAGATCCCTAGAGATATTTCTAAGGTATGTCTAGGGATGTCCCTAAGGTTAAGTATACGTTGTAGTCCAAGAATTTCGCTAACCATCTTATAATTAAACCTAAGATATTAGATATGGAAGTTAATCCCCCTTTTTTATATTGTTTTCCCTAGCGTGATTTTTGCCTCTCACACTATTCATTTTGGGTTTTAGATGATGGCTGGAACCCGAAGGAACCGTGTTGATCAATGTAATGGACAACGAAATGATTGTCCTCCTGAACTAACAAATGTTATAGGAGATGGAGTGAAAAATCTTATTTCTATACTTAGACAAGCAATGAATCATTCTGGACTTCCAAATGAGCAGAAAAGGGAACAATATTCTATTGAGTCCTTCATGAGGTAACATCCACCTTCTTTCAATGGGTCTTCTGATCCACTTATTGCTGAACAATGGATCAGCACCACTGAAATGATATTTTCAGTTCTTCAATGTTCTGAACATGATAAATTCATCTTAGCAGTATATCTTTTGGAAGGTGAAGATGATCAATGGTGGAATCTTATCAAGAATACGAGGCCAAGATATGAAATCAAGTCCATGGAATGGGACGAGTTCAAGAACATATGTTTCAATAAGTACTTCCCTCTTATTCTTCGAACAAAGATAGAGAAGGAGTTTCTTGAACTAAAGAAAAAGGATGATGTATCTGTTGGTATATACAAAGCGAATTTTACAAGGCTTTAAAGGTATGCATCTGGATTTATCATCCAACCTGAAAGTAAAGTTTATCGATTTTTCAGTGGCTTAAAACCAAATCTTCGAAGGGCATTAGCTATAGGAGACTTCAGTAGCTATGATGAAATTTTGTGTTGTGCTATAAAGGTAGAAATGGAAGTTGGTGTTACTTATCCATCTCATAGTTTTGACAAGAAACGAAAGATGGAGTTCAAGGAGAAATCTCAGAATAATGGTGAAAAGAAGATGATTGTTTCCTTATGCTCAAAATGTGGAAAGAAGCATGGTAGAGATTGTCTTAAAAAGACTAGAAAGTGTTTGAAGTGTGGAAAAGAAGGTCATCGAGCAGCTGAGTGTCGAAGTAATGGAAAAAGGGATTCTAATTATGGGAATAAATAAAATTCCGCAGAGAACACACCACCAACACTTCAATGCTTCAAGTGCAAGGAAATGGGGCATTATGCTAATAAATTCCCTAATCCAAGGGTTAGTGATGATCGACATGAGCAACCACTTAAGGAAAAGGACAAAGGGAAGTCACATGTGATCACTATTGGTGATGTTGAATATGACAACGATGTGGTGGAATGATTAAGTGTTTATGTAATGGGATTCCAAAATAATGTTGTATATAGTATCATGGAATATTAGAATATTTATGTATTGGTCTATTGTGGTTTTCAATGGTACCGGTAACCATAGAATGTGATTGAGATATTTTTGGAAAAAAAAAGATGATATGCGCATAATGAAAGGAAAATGAGAAAATGAAATGTTTGACCGTATTCATGAGCTCATGACTGATATAAGGAGAAGGTTATATCATGGTTTGAGTATATTGAATTTTTGGATTTTGGTATGTGGAAAGAGTTAACTTTTGACTACATTCATTTTTTCACTATGGTTCAATTAATGTGTATTCATTCCTCAAGAGAATACATGATTGAGGTATTCAAATGTTTGTAATTTGACCAAAAAGTTATATCATATAATATATGGGGGATAAATGATGGAATTAACGTGATTGTTATGTGACATTTCAAGTAATCATTTTCTTTATACTATGAGCTTGGACCGAAGTATTTTAGATAAGCCTAAATATTTGAATGGATTATGTTGGACATAAGTTAGGATATAAAGTTTTTCGATATTATTGATGGGATGTTATAGTAATATAGATTTAGAAAAACGACAACCTGTAGGACGGGCGATAGCCCATCGCGTAAGACAAGGCTGTGGGAATCGAACCGACAACCGAAGTGCGATTGGCCTTTCTCGCCTACCACTGGCCTACAGGAAGTCCCTGGTTAGTAGAAAATAGTTTTATTTTATTACGCGGTATTATATATAAAGTATAAGTTCATTTTTAGAATTGTATATGATTAACCTCACCATAGATGGACTTATGTATATTTGATAACTTTTGCTAACCTTTTGTTTGAAACAGATGGAATGAACCATCATTCTATCACATGATCTATTAACACTTCATGAATAACAAATTCAACCTCATTTCTTTAAGAGATGAAGTGGAAATTGTTCAAAGCGTGGACAACAGTGAATTCGTACCAAAATCATGTAAGTATTTGTTTTAATTCACCAATTTTACGAAAATGATATTGAAAACCAAAAATGTTGTCCTAGGGCCCTTATATCTGATGAATCAGATTGTACCTTAGATCATCGCAAATCTATGGCTTTGTGATTATTGGCTATTTCATATCCATGTTCTCTACCACTCTCCATCAGAACTTGATGGTTAGATTTTTCTTCCATATCCATATTTTCACCTATGTTTCTTACGTGGAAACCTAGTGATGAGTTAATTTGGGTAACCATTACATTTCATACTTAAGTTTTTAAATCCATGTTTGGGCATTCCTTTTTATGATGTGGGTTTCTAATAAACAATCTTTCGAGTAGTAAACCATTTTTAACCCCGATGAATTTTGGGGGCGAAATTCATTTTAAGGGTGGTAGAATGTAACACCCCGAGATTTTATGAAAAATATTCTTTTAATTTCATTAATGTCTTGTGTTGTATGCTACACCAAGATTACCTTGGGCTATACGCAACATCGTATTAGCTTGCAGTATACACAACACTATTCTTGGATCGTGTTACACACTATTTTGATAATAGTTATTCTACGCAACATTGAGTATATATATATATTCACTATATAAATGAAATATGGTTGGATTATGTTATATGAAACAACGAAGTATTCATACACAACACGCATCCTTGACATGCCTTGCATTACACGCAATCACGATCTTCCTTGATAGCGTGTGTAGTACACAATACTGAATTTCACTAAACGTGATATTATTATAATATTATTATGAACTAGCCGTTATGAATAGTAATAAACAATTTATGAAATTTTGTAAATTTTATTTTTCAAAATGGACTTCATTTTTTGATTCTTGAATATCAAAATTAGCTTATTGTCAAATTTTGGTACTTTTCAGATAACTTTAATATTCTGATGAATAATGAAAATTACTAAATTTTAATTAAGAAAACTTTTTTAATAGAAATAATTAACAGTGATAATTTATTAATTTGAGTGGGTTTAAAGTATATTTAGAACATATTTTTACAATTAAATACAATGTTGGTCATTGGATGTAATTTCACATTTAAACATGACATAAACAAATGTCAATCTTTTGATAGTTATTATCTCTTAAGAACATGCTATTTGTTTTGACGTCGGGAATTAATTTTTAAATTAAGTAATGAAACTGATATGTTTTGAATTTGGTAAAATAGACATCATTTTTCAGATTATACTATCAAATATAGCTTAGGCCTAATTTTTGGTATTTTCTGGAAACTTTAATTTTTTGATGAATAGTGAAACCACTAAGTGGTAGTTAAAAGAAATTAATTTTTTATAAAACGTAATTTTACCGCTTCTGTGAGTGGAATTTCAGAAATCTGAGAGACACGGTTGATGTCAGTAAGAAAAATGTGGTTCAATGACATGAAAATAATTTTTGGTGAATAGTAACTTTTTACTTTTTTTACCAGGATTAAAAGTAAATAGGGTAATTAAGGGTAAAAATGATATTATTATTACCCTAACACATGTACTAATTCTATTGGATAGGTGCAATTCGATGAAAAACAGCCTTAGGAATAAAATATGACCATTTAGGCCCATATGGATTAGATTAGGAAATTTATTATTAATTTATTTAAAGAAGGGTTAAAATAGTTAAAATCAAAATTTAATAAGTATATAATTTATAATATTGCGTTATATATACGATTTATTATACTATAAATATTTATTAGAAAGCTAAAAAGATTTTCTACATAATGGTATTTTATTTGTAATTTTTAGACATTAAATAATTTAATTTATTTATGACACAAAGATGATGCAGTAATTATATTATTAATGAAATAATAAAATAATTGATGTTATAAATACCAAAATAAATTAAATTTGGGACTTTTTATGAATTCCACTAATTTTATAGGTTAAAATGAAATGTTAGTATTGATATAATTAATGTTTTTCGAACAAATCTGTCTGTTATGATTTTCACAGAAATCAATTACTAAATAGTGTCAAATTTGACATAAAATAGTTTTTTTAAAAAATATTATATTATTAATTTTTATTTTATTCCAAAAATTCTAAGGTTCGGCCAAATGACCTAGATAAGGTTATATATATTAACAGTAAACAACTTGGGGTTTGTTTGGCTTGTTATTGTATGTTTATTAACCTGATAGTGTAAGATCACAAAAAGACACGGTAAAAGTAAAATTATCTAACTTAAAGTTAAATATAAATGATAATGTTAAAATAGGAATATAAACTTGTCTAAATTATATTGGATGAGAGTATTTCGACCCATACCCACCTTATCTATGAAATAATTCAATTTGGATATATTTAATACCGAATTTGGCTTTATAATAAAATAATATTTTTAGTTATTCCAAAGGTGACCCTCTCCTCCCTTATAAAAGGGCACCTTCTCCCTCTCTTTCTCACACCACTTTGAACTTTCAATCTCAGCCAACCCATGCATAATTCTATTCTCCACTACTCTAGAAACATCCTAGAGGTTCTGGTATTCCTCAAAGACCAATTTTAGTGCCCTAAAAGGAGATCTCAAAGAGGCGCTTCAAAGAAGAGGTAATGTCTGTTACCAATTCTTTCAACCTTATTTCTTCTTCCACTTCTTCTTCATAGGTTGTTACATTATGAAGTAATAACATCAGTATCAATAATATACTGATATGTTATTATAAGTATGAAACAACCTTATTTCACCATCTATCCATCCTACGGAAAATGAAATCACCGCGTGTGTGTACGTACGGAATACCGTCTCCACGCCATGGTGTAATCTATTTTCCACCACCACCTTACTTGGATGGGTATAATGGTGTACATAATAAATATATATGATTATTGTAAAGTGATATTGATTCTGAAATAGTATACATACACTCCAATAAAATTCCACAATCATGAGAATGATATCATCGCTCGTGCGTACGTACGGACTACCGTCTCCACGACGCGATGAGATTTATTCTCCACGTTAACCATTCATGAATGATTATAAAGTATATATAATTAGTAATCATGAAATATATGACATAATAATGATACTATATTTATGTGTATATATATGTATGTCATCTACATAATTCCATTCTACTCAATAAGGAAAAGAAAACAATGTTCATGAGTACGTACGGTCTACCGTCTCCATGAATGGTGTATTTCTTTCCATTTACTGATCGATTATATATATATATATATATATATATATATTCTGAATATATATTATATATAAATCATGTTTTATATTCTGGAATTAAGTAATCAAGATCTAAGTAATCATATGAATAATTACTAGTCAAAACACTGAGGACAAATGAAATGATTTTACCCAAAACGCTCATTAACATGGAATTTACAAAAGAAAGGGTAATATAAATCCATAAGTGAACCATATATGATATCATAAAAATGAGTATGATTCCGGAATAAGTCAATGACATTATTTAAATCATTATACAGGAGGTTCGGACACTTACGAAGCAAATCAGAGCTAAGATAAGGGAAAATATCACAATCTCATTTTTATCTGACACTGTTTACACTTTGGTATTTAATGGGGCGTATTTTATCATCGACATCCATGTTTCTTCAATATGTAATATTATTTACATCCACCTACAGTTCTTTAAATCCTATTTTACCCTTCGGTGAGTTTTTAGTAAAAGATGTGAAATGAATCTTTTGATGTTTTTTCGTACGAGGTACTTTTTGACTTTTCTGACAAAAGTACGAGAAGAATGTTTTTTTAACTTGTACGACATGGATGGATTTGTAAAACATTATTTCCAAGAAGCTTCCTTTACAAGTTTTCAAGTCTATTTTTAATTAACTTCTTTTAGTTTAGAATTGTATGACATGTTAATAAAGGAAAAGTGTTTTTGAAGTAAAAAGGATATTTTTCTCAAGAATGGAGTTCAAGTGTTTTATCAAAATTATTTTCCATGTAAGATAATAAAGGGTTCTGTTTCTATCCCTATTATTACATTTATTTGATTATGTTGTGATGGAATTATTTTTATGAATTCCTTTATCTTATATGAATTGTTTTATGATGTCCCGATGTTTAAGATTCCCATTATTATTACATGGGTTATGCTAGGATGTATAGTTTATGATTTTGTGGCACACATAAGAATGGTATAATTATGAGATGGGTGGGACCTATATCTCCCTCCAATGCATTGGCTAATGATTTTATATCTCATGAGATAGAAATGGGTGGAACGGAAGGTTAAACCGGTTCAGTGAAATAGGACTGAAACGAGGAGTAAACTCAGTTCTGAAATGGACTTTGTCCACTAAGATAGTCTGGGCAATGAGTCTTGACTAATAAGAAATGATTCTTTATGATTATGTGTGTGTGCCATAAAGCTTCATGTTTTATGTTATGATTATTGGGATTACATTTAACTACTATGATTTATCCCATGTTATGATATTATGATCTCTTTTGCATGTTATGATTTCTAAAATGTTATGTTCTTGTGAATATGAGGTGATTGATATTTCTTTTGTTTACCCTTACTGAGCATTTGAGATCACCCTTTTATGTTTTCTTTTCCCCAGGATATAAATAAAGGTTTTAGGTAAAAAACGAAGAACTTTATGGGAGATGTTGAAGATATTTCTCCATGATTAGAAGATTATATTCCGAGTTTCCGAAGACATTAAACTATTACGGTCCTTTTGTGTGTGTTTTTGTTATGTACTAAGTATTCAAAAAAAATTAATGTAATGTCCATGTACGTCAAGCTTTGGGTCTCTACAACATATATTTTTTATTACTCCATAATACCAAAATACTTCTTTTACAAAAAATTTCTTGATTTCCAATACATAAACACTGAATTATTTGACATCCTTCATAACACATTAAACATGTTTGGCCATTCTATTACCTAATAAATTTTCTTCTGATATTTCATTCTTAGTATCTTTTTCATCGGAAATATTACCATTACTCATATAACCATACATATACACTTCTTGAAAATTTCCACCATGAAATAAATTTCCATAATTTCCATACGTTCAACATTTTAAACATTTATCTATTCATAATACATTAGGGAGACCAATATTCCCATCCATTGTATCAACTGAACTATTCAATTTTCCAAGGAAATTAATTAATATACTACCCTATTCTCCACACTTGAAATATCTCTTCATTCCATTGAGAAATTACATTAAGTATTTCATCACACACTCTTGACATATAGGAAACTTATTCATCTTTCCTCTATGGTCCCCATCTCCCTGGATCTCAACGAACTCAATAATTATCTTCTTTGGTGTGTCAGAGAGATGGATAAGGTAAATGTTCATAATCATGTTTCATGATGATTGATTAGGAATAACCACAATATCCATAAATAAAGTCAGTATCCTATATAGATTCACATCATTAAATTGTTCATTGCATCCAACGCTATCTGAGTTGATTCATACTCTCTCTATTGACTAAAACAAAAAACCATTGTGTGAGTAACAGTAATTATATTGGAAAACCACATTGTCTAAAAAATCATTAATAGGATATCAATATTAGAATACAATATTTTAAATATATGACACATCTTATTAACATAGATCATCAATGGTTATCATCTATTCAAATCATTCATGATGATTTGTAAAGAAAATGTTGATTAACCAATGCATATCCCTCAAGAGTGTCAAACCAAGTGTGCCATAAGGCCATTTTCAATGTACGAGGTAATGGTTGAGTCATTCCCATCATAGATGTTTAAGAGTATTTACCCCTAAAGACATCTATAAATGAACCATTTCCACTTTTAGTATCCAGATAGGGATGTGTTTCTAGGAAAAACCACATTATATCTTCTCTTCCAAAACATTATGTTGTTTATCTAAGCTTATCCTCAAAGTAAATACTATGATTATGTTCTGTAATCTATGTTTTTATAAATTCAGCTACTAAGGCTTCTACTAAACATACATTTATACCATATGTGAACTCTTTGACTCCAAAAACCTAGAGAAAGGGGTAACTTTATTAAATTTGAAATAGATTAAATGTATAACATCCTTAAGGGATGAATTATTTAGTCATCTTGGTAAAATAGATACACACTAGAATTTTTTATATATATTAAAACATGAAATAAAATACCGAATTTAATAAAAAAACATTATTCCTTTTAAAATATCATGTCATATCAATCATAATGTTCTTATTTTCATCGTGGGAAAGGAAACATAAGGAAGGGTGAGCTCAATTACTAAGTATGGGTATGTGTATAGGGTAATCTATCAATGATCACATTATCATAACACGAGTTTAAGTGTAAGATAACATGATCATAACATTTTAAAATAATACCCTTCATATCAATGATCATAGTCATGAGTCATGGAATAAATATTGGTAGTTCACAACACATAAATCATTATGTAATCAAATATCATGATCCATGATAGCATAACATATGAATAAGACAAATAATTTTATGCAAACAGATAATCATACAAAACCATAGTCTACGAAAAATGTAAAATACAATCATAAAATGTAAGGCTTGGGATAACCACTCATGTACATCATTCTGGCTTGGTTAAACCACCATAGTAGCACATCATTTAAGATTGGGTTAACCACTAGTGTAATCTATTTTTCGGGCTTGGGATCACATCCTATGTACCCTACTATTTTGGGACTGGGGTAATCTACCATGTACCCTCTTGTTTTGGGATTATATAATCTACCATATACCCTCTCGTTTCATGAATGGGATAACCTACCATGTAAACCTTTAACTAATATAACATTAATAATTACCTAGTTCATTAGAGGGAGATATAGGTCCAACCCATAATAATATGAAAAGAATACATATATGTTCTATAAGATCATAAATCATTCATCACATCCAAACCCATGAAATGAAATTGGTTTCATAAACATTTAATCATATCGAAACCTATGGAAAACAAACAGGTTACATAAACTTTTAATCATTTCATCGTAGAATAACCAGTATACAAAATTCTTTCATAATCATTTTATCATGGTATATCCCATGGAAGCTAGAGGGGTTTCAGAAACATCTTCTCATCATAACAATAGATCATTCATAGAAAGAATAAGAATGGTATCCTTAGATCATATCCTATGTATATAATGAGTAAAACATAAAAATTTCATCATATATAGATAAGTATTTTTATAGATAAATTAAAAAAATTCTTCGGGAAAATAATGTTTCCATTTTGAAAACACATTTTAAAAACATTTTTAAAAAAATATCATTGAAAAAAACATTAAAATAAAAATTTATAAAAAATATTAAAGAAAAAATATTAATTTTAAAGAATCATGAAAAATAATATGGTTATATTGACGTCATTGAATTTTTAGGATAGCAAGAAATACTATTCATGTCGTTCCTACAAAAAACTGATATTCTTTTCAAATTTTTGATATAAGATGGCGAAGTATAATTTTGAAAATGAAATGAAGATTACTTTTTGAAACATTGTAAAAAAAATTAAACATGGTTAAAAATTCATTTTATAAATATTTTATAATAGTAAAACATTTTTTATTTTTTAAAAAAATATGGTTTTAGAAGAATATAGATTGCTAACTAAAGAGGGAAATAAAGTCATATTTTCATAGAAACAATAATGATATAATATAAGTAAAAAAAAGTTTAAAATGGTACTAATAATAAAAAATATTTTGAATAACCATATTAGAAGTAAATTTATGAGTGGTTTGATAGATATATTATATGATTTAATAACTAGAAGAGTAATCCCAAATAATTCTAATAGATGATGATATTTCAACATAAAACTCTTACCACTTTGGTAACATTGAGTAATAATAATCATTAATGTATAAAATTATTTTAAATATAGAATATTATGATAATAAATAAATTTATGATATCTCATGAAAATGGGTCTTTATATATAACACATATAGGAATATATGTGGATAACATTACATATGTGTTAACGAATTCAAATTGAGACAAAAATACCTTACTGATTTGTTAACTTGGAAATAATAAACCCCATGAATGAGAGATCCTAAAATTGATATATATAAATATAGTTTTCTGGATAATTGTCATAAAATTAATTCATGGACAGTATATACACCACATTATTGAAATACGTGGTTAATAGAGAATCTCTCTCATAGAAAATAAAAGTGAGACATAAATCCATTACCTTAAGTCTCTAGGTCCTTCATAGAAGTTCGAACCTCCAATATAATAAATATATTTTTATTAGAAATTTATTAAAAATCCATACCAATGAATATAATACCTTATTTTATTTACCTAAAACCTTTCATTACCTATTTATTAACAATTCTTCATTAAAATAATATTTCATATAATAACTATTTCAATTTTCATGTATGTTTTGGTTTGGTATTCTCAGTCCATTTACATATATCATGGTTACATAATTTCTAGAATGATATCCGTAAAATGAATATAATATATATTAATTATATTTTTATTTATAGTAATCCATTAATTTTATATATAGGAATTGAACTACACCATTCATTGATATGGTAGGTCGTACGTACGCATGAGCGTTGTTTTCATTTTCTTGACGGAAAGAACATAAGAATATAAAATAATACATACCCCATAAGTAAAATTATGAATTAATATATATCATATAAATATCATAAATATATCACATATATTCATTTAGTCAATCCTTTTTACCATTCAAGTAAAACAAAAATGAAAAATACACCACATCAATTCTTGAGGCGGTAGTCCGCTATACACATGAGGAACATTACTATTTTCCATTATGTTTTAAGGTAAGAAGTTATATGTGATATTATATTTATATAATAATTTTCAGGTTATAGATATTAAATATGATCATTACCATTTTTATAATTATATCCCATATAAACCGTTTTTGAATAATGGATTACATCACCTTGTGAGGA
The DNA here is from genome assembly GCA_963277665.1 of Viscum album. Classification (NCBI taxonomy): domain Eukaryota; kingdom Viridiplantae; phylum Streptophyta; class Magnoliopsida; order Santalales; family Viscaceae; genus Viscum; species Viscum album. The sequence continues at coordinate 896,130 of CAUJRU010000072.1, forward strand.
GATAGTCTGTTGTATACATGAGCGATGTTATAGTATACCTAAGGAAAATGAAATAAAAAAGGTATATATGATTTAATAATTAAATAAATATAATATTATTATATATCCTATATTTTATTCAAATAAATCATTATATAAATCCATGAGAAGTGGTGATGGAAACTGAACTATGTCTGTTCATGATGTGGTAGTGTGTCGTACGCCTGATCGACAGTTTATTTTCCCATTTGAGGGATAATGAGATTGATATAAGACACTAAAAAAACGTAAAAATATATTTTTATATATAATATACTGATGTTTTTTATATTAAAATCGTTAAATATAAATTTAATTAGGTGGATGAATAAATAAAATAAAAACACTCTTTGAATAACGTTCCATTCCGTCACACAAATTCTTTTAGTTTTAACCAAAATCCTTCCAAGGTTATATTTATGAAAACAAAATGATTCTAAGATGATAGTAGGGAAGTATATAAGTTATTTGGGAAACTTTTCTCTAAACTTAATGGTTCTAAAAGTTTTAGTAGTGGATGGGAGTGGGTGTCATTTTATAAGTGAGGTGATGAGTAAAACTCTATTTTTTTAATGAATGAATTCCATCCATATTTTTTTCATGTCACACAGATCCCATAATATAAAATTATAGATAATATATTTTATTAGTTATAAATAATTCCATCAAATTTTTTTTTATGTTTTATGTCATTTTTCCCCTTATCTTTTAATTATCACCTTATGGTAAACTAGTTTTATTTTAATCGCGACAAATAAATTTTTTTTCATTACTCATTATGGTCAAAAATTAAATTTATCTTATTATAAAATATTTATTTTTCTTATTAAAAATAATTAATCCATTTCCAATTACTAAAATCCCATATGTGGATGATTTTAATTTAATATTACTCCAGCAGATGCGACAATAAATCAGGTTTTCATAGGAAGACGTTCAATAGTTTGAAATAATTTTATATCCAAATTCAATATTAAAATTATTCTAATAACCTATAATGGTTTAATAGTTATATAATTTAACAAATATTACTTTTAAACCATATTAAATCATTTTTTATATTTTTAAAAGACTTATAACAAATGACCATTCCTAATAAAACCAGCATTTTCAACTATTCACTAAAAAATTTATCGTTTCACAAAATAGTCAAAAAAATTTACTAAGATAATTTCAATATGAAAATTTAAAAAATTAATTTCATTTTTATATTTATTTAAAGGTGGAAAAAATAATAAGTGAATAAAATTCAAAAAAGCTACTTTTTAGAAAAATACAGTATTTAAGCATAATATTGGAATTGTTGTCAACTTATGACTATCTTACCTATTGAAAAATCTAAATTTTGTTTATTGAATATATACTATATGAATTTTATTATTATTATATAACAATGGTAATTAATTAACATAAAACACCATTGTGCACAAACAAATCTTTTCATAGAAACATTTCATTTATATTCAATTGGTTTTTATTTCAATTTATAATTAATTTAGAACTAATAAATTAATTTTATAAATATGTAAAATATGAATTATAATATTTCATTTAATAAAATTGATTCTTAATTTTCAAATAGTTATGTTATAACTATCTTATTAAATAATAATATTAATAGTATATTGTTGATTGATGAAACTCAGTCTTGCATGTAACACAATTCATTAAAGAAACTATATGTTCTGTGTAACATAAGATTAAAATATTGTTTCATATAAAAACCCATTGATAAATTATTTCACAAAATATTGGGATGTTACATCCTCAATGTATATCCTAGAAAGATGATCTGGAGAGAAATATTCTCTGATAGCATTAATGCTTTCTGGTGTTGTTTGAAGATTGACTAAAATCAAAATAACTTTATAGCCTTTAGACATTTTGGTGATTTCTTTAATGAAGTCCATGAGGATGTTTACCCATTTCCAATATCATGTGGGTAATGGTTATAAAATACCCATATTATTTTTCTCCCGACCTTAGCTTTCTAACATACCACACATTGATATGCATACTCCATAATAGCTCACTTCATGTTTCCACAACAAAAATATTCTTTCAAATATCTATATATCATTTTTCTTCAAGGATGTATACTGAATGATGAACCAATAGCTTCTATCAATAGATCATTCATCATCTCTATTATTGAATATAAACATATTAGATTATGTAACTATATCGTTCCTTTACAAACAAGTCTGAACATAAGAACATTTTTCACATAATTTTACAACTCTGCATCCCAATTCGGTGCATATTTAATCTTAAAATTATTAGTTTAATGAACACTGATGGATAATTAACTTTTTATTAGAAAAAACTTTTAAAAAAAGTGATAAACTGCATAAATTCAACCAGGTGGATAGGCCTCATAAGAAATCAGAAAATCATTGAAACAGAACTTAAGCATATTAGAGAGATCCTCCCTAAATAATTTCTAGGAGAGATTGTGCACATGTGTATCTAGATCATCGTTGATGATGACCTCAATGCGATCAGCCATCTTCTCCCACGTTTGAATGTACTCTTCCTTACTTATCTTCCCTTCATTGAAACCCCTAATCAATATAAGGTCTTCTTTGTCGATCCAAGCAGCCTACTCACCATTAGTAACCACGCAGAGCACCCTTCCTATCAGCGGGTCAGCCTCTTCTTGTGTAGAATTGATAGTGAGAATATCCTCCACCATTTCTTCCTCCGAGTGCATAAGTAGTCCTAGGGATTTTCCATTACTGACCTCCTCCACGCCAGTTTTTTCCACATTGGTCTGACCAAAATTGGGCTTCACTGCTTTGGGGTTTCCATGGGTATTAACTATTGAAGAAGTCATGCACTCCAACTCCTTGGATTTAATTTTTTTACCTAACCTGGTCTCCATTGGTTTTGGAAAGAACGTGTAATCCTTACGCCATTTTATTTTCTTCTCTTTAGTCACGATGAAACTTCCCAAATCCCGGTTAGATTTTTGTCCCTTCTTCTTCCATACACTATACATGCCTTTATTATGCTTCCCTCCCACATTTTCCTCATTAAAATAGAAAGGGTATTCCTCATCAGACTCTATCCCACATATTGTCTTGTCATCCATGTCATTATCCTGGTCTTGAGACAACCCAACAATTACCATGCCATCAAATCAGTTACATGTTTGGATGGCCTCGTGAGTCTGTCATTGTCATGTGATCCAGTGACCCACCAGCTCGGTTGGAGTATCCTTCTTTGAGTCAATCTGAGTTAGTTCACAGCCAATTACAGTGCCTTGTTTTGAGGAGTCAAGAACTTTGTCCCAACTACATTCCTCCGCTACCTCAAATGGAATTCCCTCATATTCAGGAGCTTCCTCCGGATGAGGTGGAGCCGCTCTGTTGGTCAAGAATTCCTCAACATGAGTCCCCTCAGCCTTCCCTATATCCAGTGTCTCCTGCTCAGTCTACTTGCAATCAACCAAATATCTCTTCAGGCAGGGTGCATCACCTCCCACCTGAGACTTTGGCACATCATTACCCCTCGTAGAAACTCCCTCGCAGTTGGGTTTTCAACTACAACTGGAATCCAAGTGCCCCAATCGCCTACACAACTTGCATTGATCCACCCATGATTCAAATAACACCGGTTTTTTGCACCGAAATTCTTCACCAATGGTAACTGACACCCACTCCCCCGGTGGCTTGGAAACATCTACCTCACACATATGTGTGGTTTAACCAGATGGCTGACAAAGAGTGTTCTTTCATCGGAACAAAAGAATATTCCTACCATATTCCCTAACATTCGAAGTGTAGAAGGGTTTTGGAATAGCATGGGGAGTTTGGGAAAACTGAACCAAATTGTGACTATAGTGGGATCCCATTTCATATGAAAATCATAAGTCCATCGGAAGAGGAAAAACCTGAAACCGAGGAACTTTCATAGAGCATTGGACCACACATAAATCAAATCATCCTCCAAGACGAAGCAAATCATCAGACGCTAGTTGTCAACAAGACCAACAATCGTTCATTCATGAAGCCCCCAGGATTCAGAGACGAACTGGTCAAAATCGTTCTCCGTGGGTCTTCGATGCATAAATCAGGCCACCAAAGTCAGCTCCAAAAGACTTGAAGATTCTATGAACTCCAAAACTGATAAAGGAAGGTGTGGCGAGCCATTAAAGAGGTTAGGAACCTTCGTACGTAGCGAGATTATAGGGATCTGAGGACAATCTACAGGGTTTGAGCAAGGGGAGAAAGGACGATGTGTCGAATCCAGGAGAGGTGATGCGAGATCCTCCCCCTTCCAATAGAGGGAAGGGGGAATGTGGGAGCCGATTTCAGCTCTGTTATTTTCATAACCATAAAATTTTTATATTTTGTGATCCACATCATAGATAAGTTGGAATGAACCTTTTGACTTGAAGCATTGAAAACCATGTTCATTATACCTAGGAAGGAATTTATTGAGTAGTAATAGCATATAATTAACTCCAACCATATTCCATGGTTAACACTAAAAACTTTTGGTTTGAATATCCACTTTGTACATTTACTATCTATATATATGCTATACTGTTTTCTGTGTATAGTATCCCTCAATTTCATCAATGAAAAGATTACACCTGTTAATACAAAATATTTAGTCAGGTAATTTTTTTGACGAACCATCAATTTTAATGAGGCATATTATTTCACCACATCATTTTTCATAAGAAAAAAATCCAATGTAGTCTTTTATGGATCACAATAAATCACAAAAACTTATCAAATACATGGTACTGTGTGAGCATTGGGGAAATGACTAGTCACCTATTTAGTTCCTTGAAATTTCCTTTACAATCATCAGTCATAAGGAAACATGTCTCCCATATGAGTTAACTCGGTGAGTAATTAGATAGTTTTCATAAATCCATAGAAAATAATCAATAATATCCATTTCATATAATAATACTACTTATCAAGACCATAGTGGTTGGTCTGGTCTGATGTTCAATAACATTAATCATTTATGGATCAACCGATACACCCTATCTTTTGATTATATAAAAAATGAAACATTCTATTGAAAAAATTCTCACTTGGTTAATTATTCAAAAAATTATCAATATTTATGGTCTTTAGTAAAATAATCCGGTGATCTTCAAGATATTCTTTGATCTTGGAATATATAAGAATATATTCTTTAAATAATTCCTGAAATATATCATGAAAATCAATAAATATTATATTCATTAAATCTTTAAAAATAGTGGGGTCATTATTAATACCAAATGGAATCACTCTAAATTCATAGTTTCCGTGCCACTATTGGAAGATTGTATTCATAATTTCATCACTTTTTACCTTCAATTTTTGAATCGAGATCAATGATAAATCATTTGAAAATATTAGGATCACCATAATTTATCAAAAAATCATCAATATGGAGAAGAGAATATATATTCTATATTATTTTCCATATTTCATCATAAAAAAATTACAAGTACACCCCATAGATTTGAGGTTGGATGAATTATTCCCATATTATGGTTTTATTAGTGTTAGTTCTCCAATAATTACAACTGAATAGGGTCTATTATATATAGATTCATTTTGATGGGTGTATCCTTAGGAACTAGTTCTCTTGAAAACATGACATCATGTTTTGACAAAAATCAATTCATCTATTCCCAAAAGATATTAGAAAACTCTAGTATAATAGATATATCATTTATTTTGAGAATATCTCAAACCATCTGAGGTAAATAACCCCTTTTAATATTAATCAAGACCCATGTGATGTATGTAATCTCTATCATAAGTTCATATTTATCCTCCCACATATAGTCTATCAGAGGTTGGTTTCAAATATCAAATGTTTCTTTCGATCCCCAATAATTGATATGATCATTACTTAAGGAAATCCAATCATTTGAAAAAATCATTGAAAATTAAACTAGAGGAGGAATAACAAGATTTTAAAGGAGAAATTTCCTATAAAATTCAATTGTATATGAATATTAGAATTGAGATGTGACTATCATACAATTATTATTTTTTACTATTATTTCAACATCAATTCATTGGGTTAGTAATGTGACACCCTTATAAAATTATTCATATAAAATATATTGGGTATAACAAGAATAACATAATGCATTAGATGTTCTAGAGTTCAGGGTATGCATAACTTTAACCAATTAATTATTTTACCCCACATTGATACTATGGATCAAATGATATTTCTTATTGTCTATAGGATTAAGAAATTTTTAACAACGATCATCATCATTAACACTTTGAATTAAGAACCGGTTAGCATAATGTCCAAAAACCTTGAAGTTATAGGACATGAGTGTGGGTTAACATTCTGTGGAACTTTCCATCCATTCACATCTTTAGAAAAATTCTACCCACTATGCTGACATTGAAATTTATAGTGACATTAGTTTCCAAACATAAATATTTTCCTTTCCCCTTAAGATAATTTCATCCATGCTTCTATCACACTTCTATAAGAAATAAGAGGTCATATTTTTCCTCTATTTTTTTTATTTGAATTTCTATTTAATTTTATATTTCATTTATTTCCAATACCATAAGATTTATGGATGACTCCAATATCCATTTAATCATCTATATCACATATAATTATTTATTCTTAACTACTAAAGTCTCAAATATACAATTCTCTTCCATGAATCATTATTAAGACACTATAGAATCAATAAATCTTTATATTTTTTTTCATTGATAATACCTTAATCATACGTTGAAATCCATGTAAATTTATCATCTATGGTAATAATGGATTCATCAACCTTATACTTTAGCTCATGGAATTAATTATCCATTTCATTTGGTGAATAAGTACTATGTAATTATTGAAAATTTTGTTTTTAAAATCATCCCATTCCATGGAGCTAATTTTATACTATTTCCTTGTATTCAAGATATAAGTCCAATATTGAACCAATTTTCCATCAAAATTATTATCAACAAAGTTATCATTTTTATGTTTTGAGCATTGGATAATGGAAAATATATTTTCAATGTTACTGATGCATTATCAATAATTAGTGGATCAACATTACCTCTAACATATGGTGGGTGATGTTGGAGTTGGGGCACAAGAAAAATTTTATATGTACATTATGATAACTTCTCTGCATGGTTTTTAATATTAATAATCTATTTATCCCATCTTGATTTTTATTCTTCTTAACATAGTATGTGATAATATCCCAAGAGTAGTTGTCGCACTAAAAGGTCATAGTAGTTCCCCGCTATGATGAGAAATTAGAAGTGCTACGACACTATCCTTGAATATTTATTCTATAGCTAGATGATATCTTTTGAAGGACACAAATGAAATATAATATCATCAGTAGAGAATCATAGGAATTTGAGGCACCTTCTCATGGTGCATATTCTTAGTAATATCCAATGTATGATATTATGAGAATGAGACCTGCCAGTAGGAAATACACATGCACATGTGGCATGGGATGTTCCTATCTATGGTAGTGTGTATTGGTCCTTATAATTTAAGACTATTATTAATGAGTACTTTGAGTTGAGTAATTTGATGTATTGATGAAAACCATGATGATTGATGTTTTTGGTGATGTAAGATACGTTGAGTGCATCATGAGTAATATTGTGCTAATGAATAATGAAATTAAGGGTTTTCTCATTATGTTCATTAATGAAAGCTGATATATCAAGATATTTTCGAGAAACAATATTGTCTATATAAATCCATGGTTATGGTGTCCTATAGGCAAGTTGAATTTTCAAGAATTCAATGAAAGAGACATCGAGTGCATAGGTTGTTGGCACCAGCAAGCAACCTACTTGATTTGTGATATCATGATAAAGGGGTTATATTACACAGTAAGCATCCGTATGAGGTATTATATCATTGTTCTATTATCTTCTTTCTCTATGGGTGCTTTGGAAGTTTTTTATATAGTAACCTTGGGAATTAGGCCACTTCGCCTAATGTTAATGTGAAATAGGCCTAGAGGTTCACACGGTAGGTGTATCTAGAATCGTAGTTAAATAATATAATATTATTTATTATTTAACAAGTATAATAATTATTATTCCAAGATTTAGTTTAATATTTTTTCTTGTATGTTTGATTTCATATATTAAATCACCAGTTATTTGAGAGAATATAATATGAGTGTAATATTTAATAAATATTTATTTTATATTTTTGAATATAATTAATATTTATTTTTTACAAATACTTTATTTTAATTTATCTTCTTAATCAATATTCATTACTCAGGGCCTGTTAAATATTATGGGGGAATGACAGACTGAGATTAATGGTAAAGTAATAAATAATAAATAATGAATATTATTTTATTAAATATAATATAATTTAATTCAAAAGATAAGAACATGTCGAGAAAAAAATATTATTATTATTATTATTTGACAAGTGGTTCCATAGGGATTAAATAAATAATAAAGGGAACTTGTTCAATTTTTTTGTTTTAAGCCTAACGATATATAAACCCAATTATATTATTTTCATAAAGAGACAATTCATTTGTTTGGTTGTGCACAACGAATTTGGAGAATCCTCTCAAGTCCTCGAGAGCTCCCTTCTCCAAGAATTCTCATAATAATGGAGAGCGATATTCCTCCACCTCCCACTCTCAAGTCAAGAGAGATCAGGGAGAATGATTTCGAAGCGGTTCTCATGGAGATAAAATGTGGACAAAGAAAGTGATGAGATAATTTTTTTCTAGCACCCGGAGATTCCAACATCAACATTAAGAGATTTGAGAAACATATGTGGATCACCACTAGAGGGAATCTTCTCTTGATTACTACAACACAATGACGGTTCATCACAAATATACTGATAGATCCTTTAACAAAGAACGAAATCTAATAACGTAATTCTTTAATTAACTAAGATAATTATAAATAATATGGGATGATTCTCCCTTAGGTTCTGATGTGATTTCCATTGTATGTTTTCTTTGATCCAATTCTATTAATCATGATGTTTATCATCATATAGATCTCAGATTGATCATAGATCACGATAAAAAGAAAAATTGGGAACAACCCATCATAGGGTTCCACTGTACCTCGAACCTTCAAGTTGTATCAGAGTGTCCACCTAATTATTTATAATAATTTAAATATTTCATATGATTTATGAATTTCTCATTCAGTTTAAAATTCACATTTATTTGTTATTTTAATATGAATTATGACATGTAATTATTCATCATTCATTTCTCATATATCCAATCAATATGAATAATTTTATGAATGATATGAAATAGAATAACTTATCTGGAGGTGATGGGGATTCTGTCTTGATATCATAGGAGGAGACACTATGTAATCGGAGTTACACGCCATGTACTTGTGTTCAATGCATCAGGAATTAATTTGTAAATTAAATCAAAGAATGTTACTGGATGACACACAGTTTATTTAATTCTTACACCATTAGATATATACTATAACCTAGCACATGGTCAGCCAGAGTACACACTGTCTAGTGCACATACATGGTATGTAGTCCCTTTGAGTCACAGATGGGCCGTGTATTACCATACATGGCCTATCTAATTGGTGACCATGTAAATCAAAGACTATAAGCCTGGTAGTCACATATACACAGTATGTAATCCATTTTTTCAGGCATGGTTGACACATCGAGTCCCTATGTGTGTTCCTCAGATAGATGGTGAGAGATGTACATTTCTTGTATCTCACCTCTACATACTATGTACTGATACCAAATTACATATATTTAAAATTTATTTATTAAACTTTGTAAACCATATGAACATGTTCTTGTATTTTGTGATTAAGATTGTAGGACACACCATGTGATAGGTTTTAATATACTATGAAAATATTGATATTTTTTTTATTTCTAGTCATTAATTTGATAGGACATACCTTGTGATAAGTTTTAAAGTATATATGTATATATAAATGTTTATATAATGTCTACATAATGTCTAAATCTGCATCTCAGGTATGAGTCATATTATAGTTGTTATTTACATGAATTGAACCATAACATGTTTCTGAAAAATTAACTATTTAATGTTGTCATTAACGTGAAGTACACATCATTAAAGTACGTGATAAGTCATGTATGTCATATGTCACAAGAGTTTACATTATATGAGTATAATACATATTGGTTAGAATTAGACAGGTATTCACTGTGTTTCCCCTAAGGTACATTTTTGTACACAATTAATTTTAAATATAATTATTTAATTTGTTTACAATTGTGATGGATGAGAATCTCAAGGAAATTTTGATGAGAATTAAGATAAAAGAATATATTAATTAAGGAAAACAATTAATTGATTCAAGCACAATTTATCTAAAATAATGAGGATTAAGAATTTAATTATAGATTTATTAAATGTGTAATTTGTTTCATTTATATGGATGATCATGATAATAGACCAGACCTTTGTATGTTACTGGTTTCATTTAATTTATTAGTAGATTAATTTGTTGTCTTGCGTGCATTATTTTCTCTGATTGTGTAATGGTATGTGTGCCCATGGTTTATTTTACGTAAACCCCTTTTCCCCTAATCTCTGTGTGAGTAAAATCATATGTATTTGATAATGATACCAAGCTAGTAGAGGCAATTCATGTTTGGATATGAGGCAAAACCTATCCAGGAGAGATACATAGGTGGATAGGTGGAAATATGTAACTTGAACCTTAATTGGTTAAAGGTGTTTCCCCCTTGGTAAATTGATAGTTTAACAACTACATGATGATCTTACCATTAGAAAAATCTAATAACCATGCCACTATTATTTAATTTTTTTCAAGATTCACGTTTACTTCATTATGGATTTTTTATCACAATCAAATGAATTAATAAAATTAATAGGATTGCAAGATAGAACTAAAATAAATTTTCTTATGCATTAATATGATCTATGATATGGTTAATCATTTAATTAAATCCTCTTAATATTAAAAATCATGTGATAAAAATAATAATTAGAATTTTAGGCATAAAAGGATAATATCCATTAATTATTTTTATTAATTTCGTATAGTTTTCTACTAATTCGGTTACAATTTAACTATAGTTTAAAGTGATTGACCATCCAAATTTGGGGTACATTTAATTATTAGGGAATTATACCTTGTAGTTTTGGGCTGACATAACTATGTTCACATCAAGGGTTGACTGCTAAATTTGGACAGAGTGTAACTTAGATAAAATCTTGAGGAAATCCAATTTAAGGATTTTAGGATTTAGGAGTCCACTCAACAGATCATGTGATTGAGAGTTAATGAAGTTTGAATTTGGAATGTCTACCTAAACCCATTAAAGATTCATGGATAACTAATGTTGGGGTAATTAGAAGATGAATATGGTTCCTTTCCACTTGAATATCTAAGAAGTAGGATATTCTGAATCCAATGTTGAGTGCTATCAGGTTTCCATAAAATAATGGGTGATTACTAAATATAATATTTATTTATTTATCTAAATATTTTCAAATAAAGTACTAAAATCCCTGATAATCTTATTTGTTGCAAAACATTACCTGAAACATATCATTGTGACCTATACATGAGAAGGAAAACCTTCTCAGCAGCACACATTTTATGATTGGAAATGGAGGCTACTTGATATTTTCTTCCATGAATGGAAATTTTATGTGTTGGAAGAAACAATTCATGGGGTGCTCGATAATGAGGCAAGTAATGAAGAGTTATCACTCTATGAGAAAAATTTGAATGATTCCATAGATGTTAAATGTTTCACACTACCATCCATGTCTAATGATCTTATGTATCAACTTCACGAAATGGATGCATAGAGCATGATGTCACAACTTTGAGATCAATATCAAGAGAAGGTGAGTCAACAAAGCTACTAGATCTTCAATTTTTTGTTTACAACTTGGATTGGTGAGTCTGTTCTAGACGGGCCTCATGTAGTGATGTTTATTAGAAAAATTGAATGCTTAAACATCTTAAGGATTAAATTCGCAAATTATTTTTGTATAGATCTCATAAATTCATCACTTCCTAGAACCATCTATAGTTTTATTGTTAATTATAATATTTAAAATAATGAGAAGTTTATTTCATAAATTCTTACATTGATTCTCCAAGTGGATGGTGAATAAGAAAACCAAGAATAAGGAAAAGAGGTCCAGGAATCATAACAAGTCTAAAGTTCCCGACAATAGTCCTTCTAAGAAGTGGATGATCTAGAGGAAGGGTAAGGAAAAGGAGGCTGTATGTTTTTCTTATGGAATGCCGGGCCACTAGAATAGGATCTTCACCAAGAAGCAAGGGAAATCTAAAGGTGCATTTTTTATCATATATAGTCTTTCAATATCTACACATTTGGTTTTATATATAACCTATGGTTCTCACGTATGTATCCACATATAGGAACCGTGTAGATTCTAGAATATTTCCATAGGAGTAGTGGATCTGAAATATGCCAATGGTGTTAGGATATCTACTATATCCATTGGAAACTATAACTTTCATTTCTAATATGAATGATTTGGGATTAATTTTTTTATTAAGTACATACAATTACAAGGAACATAATTTTTATGTCATGCCTAGATACATATGTTATTATTTTAATGTTTGTAAATAAAAGTTATTTTTTTATAAAGATGACATATGTTATGGTATGAAACATTTAAATAATTGTATTTATGTATTATGTTATAAATACCATGTATTGGAAATTTATAACAAAAAATGTTCACAGGACTCATATAGAACCAAGATTTTCCATCATCATCTTGGTTATATAAATGTGAACTGTTTGAAAAGGATTTACCAATATGGTTATTTATAATCTTATGAGATAAAACCAATATAATGATTTTATGATTGTTTTCAAGGAAAAATAACCAAACTACCATTTATTGGATAGGGTGAAAGGTCCACAAATAATCTTGTATTGGTACACACTGATATGTGTAGAACATTTCTAGTAGAATCTAGATGTGGATATTCTAACATCAAAACGTTTACTAATGACTTAAGTATATATGTCCATGTATACATGATGAGGTATAAGTTCAAGTCCTTTGCGAAATTCAAGGAATTCAATAATGAAGAAGAGAATCTACTTGGTAAGAATATAAAAAATATTCAATAAAATCTAGGTGGTAAATATCTTAATTAGTAGTTTATATACTTTCTAGAGGATTTTGAGATTTTATATTAAATCACACCACCTTACACACCATAGTGAAATGGTGTTAGTAAAAGGAAGAACCATACATTATTAGACATGGTAAGTTCAATAATGAGTCATGTAGTTCTTCTATTATCCTTTTGGGGAAATTAACTAAAAAATACTATATATAGATAAAACCAAGTACCAACTAAAGTGGAAAACATAATTCCCTTCGAGTTGTGTAGTGTAAAGAAACTTGTTTTGTCACATACACATGTATGAGGTTGAGGGGAATTTTTTATGGACTTATAAAGAAACAAACTAAAACCCTGAGATATAAAGTTTATCTTTATATGGTATCCCATGGAAAAAAAGGAAACGATCTATTAAACCACTCGATAAGAAAGTGACTTTCATTAGACAAGCTATCTTTCATGAGAGGGTGCACATCCTCTAAAGGGATAGTGGTAGAAATATTGACTTCAGTGAATTTGATGCATACGATACCCAATAGTTGGTATAATAATAGATTACACAATTCCCTTTGGAAGATGTAGTTCCTAAAATAGAATTATTGCATAGGATCAGATGAGAGGTAAGAGAACCATAGATATATGGGTTTCTTATAACCAGATATGGTTACTAATTATTTTTTTAAAATGATATTCCTCTCTCTTACAAGGAGGAAGAAGAGTGCTAAGAATATGTATGGTGGAAAGAGTCCATGACTTCTGAATTGGATTACATGTATCAAAACCAGTTTGGGTTCTAGTTAATATTCTAGTTGATGTAATGTCCTTTGCTTGAAAATGGGTATTCAAGAGGTATCTGGACATTAATGGTAATTCAAATACCTATAAATCGAGGATAGTGAATAATGGGTTTAAACAATGATAATTAATTGACTAAGATGAAACCTTTACATTAGATTCCATGTTTATATCCATCAGAATTATATTTACTCTAGTTATTTACAATGACAATGAGATTTGGTAGATGGATTTCAAAACTATGTTCATTAATGGAATCCATCAGGAACATGTCAATATAAAACAACCATATGGTTTTGTGACTCTAGTTGATGCCAAAACTATTTCTAGTTACAATTATCCATTTATATATTAATGAAATAATCCAATCAAGGAACATTCGATTCGATGAACCTATAAAATAATTTGGTTTCGTTATTAATGAATGTGAATAATGTGTTCACATGTGGTTCAGTGGAAATGAAATCTTTATCTTGTAGTTTATGTTGATATCATATTACTAATTGTAAATTACATACCAATAATATACTCAATTAAGGGATGGCTAACCAAGTGTTTATCCATGAAGGACTTTGGTGAAGAAGCACATATTCTAGGGATCAAGATCATTAAAGGTATATCTAGGAGGCTTCTTGGACAGTGTCAATGTAAATATGTTGACCCGACACTAATGATTTTTAATATAGAACAATCTAATAGGGGATTGGTTCCAGTGTCACATAGTTTACATATTTCTACGAAAATGTATCATTAGACACAACAAGAGAAATCGAGAATGAGTAAGATCCAATATGATTCAGTGATATTATCAATCATGTATTACATGTTATGTATTGGAATTGATTTTTCCCATGAATTGAGCATGGAACTCATATTTCATGAAGATCCAGAAGAACAACATTGGTATGCTATTAAGACTATCCTTACATATCTAAGACGATGTAAGTGTATTTTCCTGGTGAATAGAGGAGACGAGGAGTCATTCATCAGGGGTTATACTGATTCTTGTTTTTAGATAGATCAAAATGATCTGAATTTCCAATTAGGATATGTTTTCTATCTCAACAGAGGAGATGTGAGTTGGAAGAGTTCAAGGCAGTGAGTTATTGTGGATTCTTAAGTGGAGTCTTAAAAAATATTGGATTCTGATGCATATAAGGAAACTGTTTGGATTCATAACACTTTTCAGGATCGTGATGTGGTTCATAGTAGTAAATACCTTATCACATTATATTGTGATAATACTATAGAATTCGATTTTGAAGAATAGCCAAGGTCACATCAACAGACAAAGCATATACTCTACAATTATCACTTATTTAGGGATTTCTATCATTAGGGTGAACATTTAGTAAAAATAATAACCATGGAATAAAATATGGAGGACCCCTTGAATAATGGTCTATATTAGAAGTATCTTGAGTATCAAGTGAGATCTAGTGAACTGAAGGTTGTTAGTGGCGGGCTCTAGTGCAAGTGAGAGTCTATTACAGTTGGTACCCTATAACTAACTTCTATGTACTTTATGATGACTTGTATTTACAGCTATGAATATTAAAAAAATTATTGCTCACATCATGATTATTCTTATTCATAACATATTATGTGATAATTTCCCAAGAGTAACTATCACACTTAAAGTACATAGAAGTTCTATGCTATGATGAGAACTCAGAAGTTCTATGGAACTATTCTTCAATATATATTCTATATCTGAATGATATCATTTTGAGGATACAAATGATATAGGATGTCAGGGGTGGATACACATTGTAATTTATTTTACCTTCTCATTTTTTATGACCTTAGTAACATCTAGTGTAGGATATTATGAGAATGGGACTCTCCAGTAAGAAACACATATTTACATGTGTCCTTTGAGGTTCTTATTTATGGTTGTATGTATTGTTATATAGTATTGAGTATTATTACTAATGAATATTATGAGTTTTCTACTTTTATGTATTGATGAAAATCATGGTGAAAAATGTTCATGGCATGGTTTGATATGTTGGGTGCATCATGAGTAATTTTCTGTTAATAAATAATGTGAGAAAGGATTTGTCCCTTATGTTCATTAAAGAAAGTTGATATCTCATTAACTTTTATGTAAATGATATAGCCTAAATAAATCCACTGCCATGATGATCAATAGGCAAGATTAATTTCTAGGAAGTCAAAAAAAGAGACATTGGGCACATAGGTTGATGGAACTAGAATGAAACATGCTTGATTTTAGATATCATGATAAAGGAATTATATTATACAGTAAGCATCTGTATGAGGTATTATGTCATTGTGACATTAACTTCTTTATATATGGGTTCCTTGGTATTTTTTTAGATTCTAACCTTGGACATTAGGATGCTTCCCATAATATCACTAATAAAGTGGCCAAGAGGGTCACACACTAAGTGTATCTATAATCACAGTTAAATAATAAATTATTATTTTTTATTTAACAAGTTGAATAAATATTATTCCTGAGTGTGGTTTAATAATTATTCATGTATGATTTATAACATATATTATATCACTAATTATTCAAGAGAATAAAATATGAGTGGAATATTTAATAAATATTTATTTTATATTTAGTAAATATTATAATTATTTTCAAATAATGGTGTGATAATTATTTAATAAATAAATAGTCATTATTCAAGGGCTAATAAATATTTTGGAGTAATGGAGGACATAGTTTAACAGTCTGATAATAAATAAGAAATATTTAATATTATTTGATTAAATAATATTTAATTTAATTCTCATGTTAAGCACATATAGTGAAATAATAATTTTATTATTATTATTATTATTATTATTATTATTATTTGATATTGGGTTCTGTAGGGATTAAATATGTAATTAAGGTTACTAGTGAAATGATTTTATTTTATCTCTAATGATATATAAACACAATAATATTATTTTATTAAAGAGATAATTAATTTGTTTTCGTGTGCACAATGAATTTTTGGAATCATCTAAAATCCTTTATAGATCTCTTCTCTAAGAATACTTCTATTAATGGGGAGTGATCTTCCTCCACCTCCAACTCTCATGTTAAGACAGATCAAGGAGACCACATTGGAAGTAGTTCCTATGCTGATCAAAGGTGGAAAACACAAGAGATAAGATCCTTCATGCTAGCAATGAAGATTCATATGGTTATGTTTGGGGAATTGAGTAACATGTGTGGATCACTACTAGAGGGAATATTATCTTGATTCTTAAAACACAAGGATGGTACAATGCTAATTTATTCATAGATCCATTAATAAAGAAATTATTCCAACAAGATAATTCTTTATTTGACAAAAATAATTTTAAATAATATGTGATAACTCTCTATCTTGTTATGGCATGATTTCCATTTTTTGTTTTATTTTATTCAATTCCATTGATCATGGTGTTTATCATCGTGTATATCTTAGATTTATCATCAATCATGGAAAAATTAATATTGTGCATGACCAATCACAAGCTTCTGTTGTGACTAGAATCTTCATAAGATGCCTCATGAAGGACTCTATAGTATGTTGTTCCCTATTATTTTCAGTTATAATCATAGCATGATTAATGAATTAAATATTTTTTTGTGGGATCATTTTTAGGTGACATAGAGGAGTTACAAGAGCATCTTAGTGGTGAGATAATTTTCAAATGAAGAGGTGGTATGCTAAGTGGTTTGCGTAAACTGTGCGCTTCTGGTTGGTTATTTATTTTGGGAATCAATTTCTAACAAGGAAGACATGGATGAAGGATTTAGGAAATATGGTCCTTTCTTTGTCGGTTAACTAGATTTTATGATTGAGAGGTTATGACATCTACCATCGGTATAAATAACCACACATCTATGCACGGGGCATTGCTAGCTGGGAAACATTTCATGGTTGAAAGCTATTTTATTGTTATACTTAAATTGGTAGATCTATTATGTTGGTGTTAGTTCTTTGGGGCCTTTGTTTTGCAGTTTCATCCTACATGACTTTAGGATTTTGATCCATGTAATGTTACATCTCATCATAGTTTAAGGAGAAAAAATTAAAATTAATGGCATTTAGTCTTGGAGGTAATAAATATTTCTATTGTTGTAGTTATCTATAATGTTGAATAAAAAATATTCTTAGGAGTTCATACATAGATTATAACAAGTGAAGACCATGAAAATTATTATTTTCAGGATGTTTTGATTATTCCATGAATAATTGTTGAAATCCATTTAATATTATTTAAGGAAAATCATATTGAATAAGAAATGAATGAGGATGATGAAATGAAGAATGCCATGTAAAAATATGATTATATATATATATATATATTCATGAATATTTTATGAGACATGAGGAAAGGATGGACATGTTTTTATTTTCCACATAGAATATTTCTAAGCAGTTTTCCTTTATGGACTTACTAAAAAAGGTCTAACCCACATAGTAAGGCAAACCTACAAAAAAATGATTTTGTTGGACTTAGAGGTCAACCATGCCCATGGGATGTTATCTTGGGATAACAAGAAGGTATCAAGGGCCATATAAAATCCCCACAACACGTGACCATGTCTAAGGAACACTTGGTCCATGTAGAGACCAATAAGAGGAGTGGATGTGAACATTTTGTGCACTCAAGGTTATAGTGGGATGAAAACCATGGTGGTATGATGTGCGTGTGTGACCAGTTCTAATCCTTCGTAGCTTGCTCAGGGGAGTTGTAGCACCGATTTAATGATAAACTGAAGTGGATAACTAAGATGAAACTGATATGGGATGGTGGGAGTAGAGTCATTGTTCATCAACCTTAAAAACATATGAACATTACCACTACCATCAGATCTATTCAACCTGGATGATCTGATCCATCCTACTATTTTTATCTTTATCCACCTTTAAAAGGATCCTACTCATGTCAATCTACCCCATTATTAATGCTACCAAACTCAAGGCCTTGTCCACTAGATTTAACGAAAGGCCTCATTGACATATCCAAATGAAAAATTGATGTATTATGAGTCAGTTAGTTTCCAAGAAAGTGTTATTTTTTATATTCATGCATGAAACATGAATGAATAGAGGGGACCCTGTACATTGATAAAGATGACTTTCTATTAGAGTTAAATGCTGATATTAATTGACATATAAGCATGTGAATAATTATTCTTGTGGATTCAGTTTTCAAGAATTTATATCGAACGTAGTTTTATCTATGAAAATAAAAAATTATACTTCACACAAATTTGAATGAATAATCTTGATCAGCCAGTCCATAAATATTTTATGGCTTCTATAAATAAGAATCATGTGATAATGGAATGAAAATGAGTACATATATGTGTGGGGAAGAAAAAATCCCATGAAACATTCATTTTTTACATCAATTTGAGCCATGAGATATTTTTTCAACACATGAAACAAATAGACCAAAATCATCGTGAATTTTGAATGAAATGATATTTAATAAATGAATGGAAGAATGTATGCGAGGGTGGAACACTTTTTATGAATGCACCACCTAAAAAGAAATGAATAAGGAAGATACAAAACTATCAGGTGCTCCACTTTTTTGAATGAAAAAGGGAGGCACAAATGATCATACCTGAAACATGAGAAGTTATACCTAAAACATTAGGTATTTTTATATAATATATAGTTACATTAAGAAAGTTTTTTTGTTTATAGTGCTTATGACACATTCCTTAGATTGGGTTTTAAGCAATAAAATCATTCAGGAAGATGGTGATCTATTCCTTAATCAAATATATGTGAGAAAATGATACCCAACTTAGGAATTTTTGTTTCAATGGTGAAAAAGGAAATACCCATCATTATTCACATCTATTTAAGTAAGGAATCATGAATGATAACTACCCATTCTATTATTTAATGAAAAATGAGAAATATAATACCCATTATTTAAATTAGATATTAAAAATGTGGAGATAAATGAAGAAGGAAATCAAATGTGTAAAATTATTAACAATGTTAATTGAGGATTTAAATCGGATAATTTAAATCATGTAATTGTTATGATTTTCATGAAACATATTTTTATTATAAATATTTTCATACTAGTGATGAGGTAATCAAAAAAAATCTCAATACCATTTCAGATCCTGATATATTCTTGTATTGAAGAGTGATAAAGAATTTGTGTGCATCTATTTCGCACATCTCATTGTATTTTAGACTTCATCGGATGGAATAATTAGCAAGAGAATTGTAAATAATATATTTAATCTATTTTTATCATGGAGGAAGGTATGAGATCATTCAACAGTAGATCAAATCCTTCAAAAAAATTGAAGCTTTCTTGTTGGTGTCGGGAGCAGGAGGAGCCTCTCCGTTGGAGCTATAGAAATTAGTCTTTCAGTGGGACTCATAATAAAACAGAGTATCTTGATTTGATCCATATTATAAATATTTCATTTGGATATAAAATAAATTGTAATCCTTTGTTTGATAAGATTATAATATAAAATCTTTTTTGGGGAGAATAACCAACATGTTAAGGAGTAGGTCTTTATACAAGGAATTGCAAAAACCATGTTATTTCATATCTACCATATTATTTCCTCATATAAAGTGTTACTCTGAGAAATGAGTGAGTAGAATTAGAACCATAATAAGTTCAAGTGGTTAAATTCAAAGTCTCAAATTTGTAAATGTAAACCAGGGATTTAGGCCCCATGCATGTGGTCAATCTATCTTAGGGAATTTCAAGTGGTATCAGTGGAAGGTTCCCCATAATGAACTAATAATGAGTATTATAGAAAGATATTATCAATTCTATAAATATAAATGGATTTATATCTTTTAATGGATAAATTTATATTTTTTAGAGTGTTGATTTGGGATTTTAGGGGTGATGGAACCATTCTCTCATGGTTCTATCTCTCGAGCGCGGTTCCTCTACTTCTAGGGTTCTCTTCCCCGACGATGTGTGACATCTTACTCACTCCATTCCTCCTCACAGGCTTCCTCTTCTTCACGTTTTTTCCTACTCTCCCTCTTTATCATCGCGCGTCTTAGTGTTGTGGCATCTCTTCTCGACCAATCCTCTATTGAAGTTACCTCTTCAGAGTAGTGTCTTATTCTCTTTTTTGTGCAGTGACCTTAGTATAAGATCTAGTACACAGAGAGTTTATATCTGGACTCAGATATGTTTCTGAGTTTCTTCCTCTCCCTGAAAATCTATTCTGTATCTAGGGATACATCCCCTCTTTCATGGGTTCAATTGTTTGGTCATTGTTTCTCTTCATTCGTTCCTCTCTTCCCCCGATATATTTCTCCTCAATATGCGGTCTCGACTCCCAATTGATGCGCCATTGGTTTTTACTCTACTCTTCTCTTTTTGTTACCACGTTTTCGACCCCACTCGAGTTCGGTGCGCTGGTTTTCTCAGGGAGGTTTGGGATGTGTAGGTTGAATCATGTGAGTCTCCTAGGAGATAGACTGTGTTCACAATGGATTCAACAGTCTAGGTTGGTGGTTTCAGGTGTTGTCAAGATTCCTTGTGGATAATCTTCTACTAAAAACTCTACCCTTGTTTCTTTCTCCCTTATTACTCTCTCGTTCAGTCTGCATTAGTGGATTCAAGAGGCTTTTCGATGTTTGGCTTGTTTGGTTGATGGCTTAACAAGAGGCGCGCCCTTCGTCATCCTCAATAATTGATGTACCTATACATTTTTTGCGGTACATATCAAATGATTGGGTTTTTTATTTACTGTATGTTCTAGTTTTTTGAGTTTGGATCATTTCGATGGTGAATTCATGATTTTCTGATGATGAGGTTGATGTTTGAATCTCCGATTTTACATTTCTGGTGGTCTTCGTAGAAAAGTCAGGTGGTACCGAGGCATGGGGGATGGATTCCATGACGATGAGATGTCTTGATTGGTGTGTTTTGGTGTTGTTTGTTGCGGCCTGTGGTGGTGGATGGGATGATAACGATGAAGTGTTGACAGATGCAGTCTAGTCATTGTAGTTTCCTTAGTGGAGTGATTTGCGGTGATGATAGTTTGAATTTTGAAATAGGTGTGTTGATGGTCTTGGTAGGATTATTTGGTTATGTTTCATTATTTTTATATTTTAATTCTATAATGTGGGATTTTTGAGGGGTTGACTTGATGGAGATGGGATAGTTTGTAGGTTCTCAGTTACCATTAATGTGATTTTTCAATAAAATAAAAATATATTATGGGATAAAAAATGGATCAAGTTATTACAGTTGATGAAATTTAAAGCTACCCTACCTCCTTTAACTTGGAATTGAAGTAAGTGATACTACCATAATAGGATTTTCACTTATTACTAATGTTTCTTCCTTTAACCATGGTGATAATAGAATTTTGGAGCATGATGGAAAATAACAAAATTATATTCCAATTTCCATTCTAGAAAAGGTATTCACCAATGTCATGGGTCTTTCAACTACACATGAAATCTTGGGGAAAGTAAATAGAAGTTTAAAAGGAAACTGAAAAGTCAATAAAGACAGGTTATAAGTACAGTGGTTTAAATCTGAGGACATTCAAATATCATATAATGAAAATAATGATGATTATTTGACAATAATTAATGAGATATTGAGCAATATTAGAGGTTTCATGACCCATCCCTTGTGGCATGTTTTGTGACTACCCCATGCCCATAGTCCATTGGCCAGGGACTGGTGAGTAGCACCAAAAAGCGTATTCCATAAAATGGGAAGGCATTTTCTTTAAACCTGTACAAACAGGCGGTCTATGAATACAACAAGAAGCAACTGTGAAGTATACTGTTGTAGTAAAAGAGTGCTAAAAGTAAAGGGGCTGGAATAAAAGATCAACTGGAAAAGTACAAGTACAAATGAAAAGTACTGAACAACTAAAAAGTTAAAAATAGCTCCTAGATCATCCACCACGAATCTTACCTAAAGGGTAGGTACAACTCACGATCAGTAGTCCCTGTGTCGCGTCAATCCAAATGGTCCACCTCTAAGCACAATCTAGTTCTGGATCTCTCAACCTCGATCAATGTCGTTTGTTGTCTGCACAAGACATAACATAGTGCGGGTGAAGCCCGTAAAGGGGTGGGTATAATGATACTCAGTAGGGACCCTGAGACCCCATAGGTCTCCTAATGATCCTCAAATGAAAAACCACAAAGCAAGACATCAAATATATTTAGGTATATGCCCATTCATATAACTACGTTATCAAGATATACTCATCTCATACATGAGGAAAGTATATCACCAAGGTAACACCACGGAGGTAGAAGTATCACACAGGTAACACCACGAAGATAGAAGTACCACATTTGTAAAAGTACCACATATTTAATCGACTTATTTTTAATAGAGTCTCAACTCAAACCAGGTTTTCAGTGATGTATAGAAGTACATATGATTAGTAACGAAGCTAGATAATCATATTCTTTCAATAGGTATTTCATTTTTTCATAGGGAGGCTGACCCAAATTGGATCGATATGTAACTAACCCCCATAATGATCCATATAGAATCCGACCTGCCTAGAGTCGATAAGTACTAATCCCCGCAATGGACCACACAGAATCTGACCCACACAAATTGGTATGTGCTAACCCACACAAGATCGCTAAGTGCTGACCAACAAAGGATATGACCCACATAGGATCGGTAGCATCATCAGTCAAAATTGTCGAACACCTCTTCGGCTAGAGAACTCCTCCTATATCAAGTACAGTGGACCGAATAGGTCACACATAGCCTCTTCCCACTAACCATGAACTGCTTAGGTACCCATCCCTACAGCGTACCATGGGTCTTTCGGGTCGCACAGAGCTAGTCCCCACAATGGCCGTCTGAGGTACTCCTCTTGTCGAGTATTGTGGGTCTGCTTTGTCACATAGATCCACTCCCCACTGTGGGCCTTCTAGGTCACAGATATCCGCTTCCCATAGGGCCGTCGAGTCACATAGAGTCAGAAGTCAGCAGTCTCCAGGTCTCACCCAACCATAGGGTTCTGCATGTAGAATACTTGGTAGAACCACTCCTCAAACCATTCGTCGCATCTCTATGTCCACAACAGAATATTACAAAATATCCAACTTGCCGAGAGTGTCCCATTTCTGAAAATGACATGTCAAATGGACATCTGGTTCTCAAGAAATGGACCTTTAAGTGTTTCTCAGCCCGGTCCAGCCCGACCCGACCCAGTCTGGGCCGTGTCACGGCGATCTCAGCCCATTGGGCCGAGGACATGCCCAACCCACACGGGGGAGGTTCGGCTCAAAGTGCGGCGCAAAGGGCATCGCGGCCCATAAAGGCGGCTTGCAAAAGGGAGGGCCGAACTATAGAGGGTGGCGGCCTGGTCGCGGTGGAGTGCGACCCGATGGGGGGTCCGTCCTAGCTGGCACGTGGGTTTACCCCACCCCCACTGATCTTCAGAACAGGTAAACGGCCCTGAGGATATTTGGTTTGCGATTCCGCAATGCTATGTGGGTGCTACTCGGTCGCCACGGTACCCACCGGAGGCGCGGGTTTGGCCTCCGCTACGGCTTCAACCATGGCTTCTTGTCTGCCAGTGGTGCACTAGTTGTACTGCCTCTCCTTCCGTGGCAGGCCAATGAGCCAGCCGCATCCTCCCTTCATCATGGCATTTTTCTCACCAGTGGTGTGCGATGTCGTGTCGTAGTTCCTCTGTGGCATGCGTTGATGCACTATTCCCATTGTAGCTGGTCGGTGTCTCCATGCTGGAAGTCTTCCATGGAGGTGCATGGATAGCAAGATAGCGGAGGGTTCATGCCAGGTTTTTCTGCCCATACCCTCTTAGTTATCTCTTAATCATGTTGGGGGATTAAGGGTATAATGATCAATTGAATGAACAACAATCAAAACACTACAATGATACCCCACAATAACCTCTCACAATAATGAATGAATAGCAGGTCAACCCATTAGTTGGTTGGTCCATGTTCTTCGTATTATTCAATAATAGGGAAGAGTAAAAATCATTTAAAATGTATAAATGAATAAACCCCCTATCACAAATCATCAGAGAAACACCCGTGCATGATGGTGGGTGGGTGTTCTTCATTCTCGCAACAGGCTTCCAACGACGCCGCTCATACATTGTCCTCTGGTTCATGGTTTGGTGACTCCCGCCTCCTCCCATTGGGATTTGCTCCATCTTCTAAGGTGCCGGCATTGCGACTCTCATTCATCACTTAATTTCATGGCGAAGCTATGCCGATACCCCTCCCCAAGCTCCATATATATGGAAGAGTGGGAGGGTAAGTAATGACTTGGGGAATTAATGGGGGATCATAAATTAAAAACCTTCCTAATTCCAAAATGATGTCACTACATATGATTTTCAAGTCCAGAAATTTAATGTCTTGACACACCCCTGGCCCCACACACCGCTTGTCCATTGGAGGTTATGAAAGAAAGAAAAAATAATAAAATTACTTTTTTTCATTTCTTATAAAAGTAACAATACTTAACTTATTCTCTAGACCTACTGCGGTCAAAGTAAAGTCTTCATTAAGTGAATCCTGGCATTGTGGATTCAGCGGTGCCCTAATATTTCTAATCCGAGAACCAGTTCAAAAGTTAGAAATGTCACTCGAATGTTTACTGAACTTACCAAAATAATGTTCAATAAATTATTAAAATTCACCCCCAACCCTCTCCAGTCAAGGTTAGGATCCACCTAAGGAGAACATGCCACAACTAACTCAGAATTACTCTCATCGGATTTTCAATTCGAGTTACCAATTAGAAGTTATAGATTTTACAATAAAATAATTTTCACTTAATTATTTATTTACGGCAAAATACTAACTTTCACTAGTGACCTGCGCCAGCCAATGTTAGTATCTGCCTAAGGAGAGCATACCCTCACCAGTTCAATGGTGGCCTCGTATTTTAAAACCAAGTCACCATTCATTAGTTATGAGAATTTGAAAAATAAAATAATTTTATTTAATTATTTTATTTACGGATATGCTATTTTCAGGTTTTCCCACTGGACGCCTATGCCAACTAAACTTATGTTGCACCTAGGGTAAATCCGCAATAATGAACGCAATAGTTCCCTCAGATTTATGATATAGACAACCTTTTAAGTGTCATTCCATTGTGTTAGGAAAACTACTTATGTGGGCTAATTAAGGCTTACCAAAACTTCGACGGATCATTCTGGGCACTCTAGGCCTCGGAATCACGTACCGTCCAATTTCGCAGTCTCAAAATAATTCCATATAATTAAAAAAATATACAGAAATTATTGGACATTACAATAGGTTTTGGTGAGATTCTAGATGACTCTATCATTGCCAAAATATTTATTAGGAGTTTTCCAGATCATTTTGATTAAAATAAATATATTTTGGAAGAATTAGAATATTTATCTCTTAATGGACATCACAATATTCTAAGAACAAATTAAATTAGGAATATTAAAGAATAAAAGAGAAAATAAAAAAATTAAAATAGGCGTTGAATCAATGAGAAAGTGAAAAGTGCAAAAATGATGAAGTTGAAGAATCTAAATATTTAGACATTAATATGGATAATGATGACTTCAATCAACTTTTTTACCATATATCAAAAGGGTTTAAAATGGTTAAATGGTAGGGAAAGAATAAACATAACAAAAATGATTCAACTATGGTATCAATGGTTATTTTGAAAATAAGTGTCTAAGGAATTAAGTTAAATAACCAGAGTCTGAGTCAAAATTAGATGATAAAATATCTCATAAACAAAAAATGGATAATAATAATGTTAAACAATACAACAACAAAATGTTATAAAAGAAAACAATCATGATTAATCATCATGTCATTCTTTAGATAATGTTTCTTTTCCAATTTAATTAAAAGAACTAATTATTTATGTTGAAGGGTTAATGGAGAAGAGAGAACAAAACATTATTGGATGATGAAAGATAAATTAAAATTTCTCATTGGAAATGTTATATATTTCAAGGAATAAATAATGAAAAATGAAAAAGAAAATATGAAATGAACTGATGGAAATGAAATTAAAGAATTATTTTGTGTTGATAACGAAAGGAGGAGTTGATAAAGAAATACATATCTTTTTTCACTAAGATAAAATTGAACAAATTAATTTTTTTTGAGAAAGCTTAGATATTATGTAATATTACAGAGAAGTTGAGTACTAGAGAAGAAGAAGAGTTGTTTGAGACACAATAAATATTGGTCATAGTATAATATGAGTTGAATAATCTAATATAATATTTCAATAAATCTATTGAACTATAGGGATAAAATTATCAACTTGGAGGGAAGAAAGGTAAAATATCACTTAACCATGTTGATGGATATGTTTAATCTAACAATGAAGGTTTAAAAGATATAAATAAGGATATGTTGGCCAAGAATAATGATAGGCAATTATCCACATTAATGAAATGGAAGAATATTCCAAGAAGGATACACCCCCCCTATGAAAAGTGATGCATGGTTTAAAAAATATAGTAACAACACAAATCTAGCTTCATCTAGAATCAATATGGTAAAATAAAATTTCAAGGATTCTATTGTTGTTGGGGTTATAATGGTCACAATTATTACTCTTAGTAGTTTAACATGTCCTTACCAGGACTTAGATACAAACGCGGGGTAGTTTTAATGAGAATATTATGAAAACATATGAGGGAAAACAACCTATGAACAAATCTTCCCCACAACTATCCAAAAAAATTCATATTTTGGAGGATGATTGTGGTAAGTGCTATTTGTAAGGTCACAATGATGAGGTATACATGACAAGAGTAGAAGGATAAATTTTCTATACTATGAAAGGGGAGAGGTTCCAATAGAAAACCAATCATAATACATGTAAATATTTTGAAAATATTGAGGTTAAAAAAGTTATTCAACATGAAGAATATGAGAATAAAGAAGATACTCAAATCATTGAGTCTCAAAAAAAAGATAAATGGAATATTTTCATGTTGAGATTAATTGAAAAAAATTTTGACTAGAGTGAGAGGAAGATATCAGTATGCATGTTAATTATGAGAAACCAATAGGTCACTCATTATTTCTTATTATATTGTGGGTTTTGAACTAACAATGCAGAGAATTGAATGGGATGTTTTGAGGCTTTCATTTTTGGATAACATGACTATATTTTACATTATAGATTCCACTGATGTCCATGAAAGGGAATAATTGTATGAATCCATTAAGGTAGATTTTTAAGAGATATGAGGTATTACAATCACACTCTATTCCTTTTTACCTTAATTGTATTCATTATGGGGGAGTACATAGTGGATGGGAAAATCTGAAATAGGGGGAACTATTTCATTACACCTGGAAATTCAGATGTGTTTTTCAAACTATGTACAGGTTATACAATTTTTAAATATTTTTATTTGAAATCTATTTATGATCATGGTTTCACATGCATGGTATTTTCTCTACAATATTAGATAACCATGGTTCTATCGCTTTTTTTCTATACTAGGCTAGCCCATGTTGACTTAGATTTGACTAACTAGAGTCACTTTTCTAAGAGAACCATGCGAGATCATTCCTCTCATAGAATTGATCATGAAGTTCTTATATAAGGTATAATTTCATATTTTTGAGAAACATATGGGTAGATAAGTCCCCCACTTATCATGTTTATTTGATTTTCAGAGGGGGAGAATGCTTAAGCGCATTTATACTGGCATTTTAAACTACGTAAACATATATATTGACAATAAAACACAAAGGGAGATATTGTTGGGACCTGTATTTAATTTTTTGTTAATGATGTGTCAATATGAGTCTATTGTGATAAGGAATAATAAATATAACGATTTTTTTATGACAACATGTTATAAGGTGTTTTTGCATAGTTCAGAACAAGTGATGACCATGAAATTATTTAATTTCATGATTTTCTGAAAATTACATGCATAATTGATGAAGTCCATGCGATATTATTTGATGAAAACAATTTTGGTGAATAAATTCATGTGGATGACTAACTGAAGAAGTCCATGAAAAATATGATTTCATGTATATTTTAACATGATGATTTTGTGATAAAAGAGGAAAGGTTGTCCATATTATAATTTTCTACATAGAATATTTCTCAGTAGTTTTATTTTGTGGCTTTACATAATAAAGGGGCCGAATCCATGTGGAAAGACAAGCCAACCTCAATCAAGGATCGTGTTGGACCAAGAGGTTAACCACACCCATGAGAGTTCAGTTTGAGAAAGCAAGTAGGAAAGAGAGGCCTCTTATAATCCCCACAGTGTGTGCTAATGTAGAAAGTGTGATCGGGGTTTTTTTTTTAAAAACAAGTTTTTAATTTTTTTTTAAAAAACAGACAAGGTTAAAAGATTTTGAAAAAAAACACCACAAAGGAGGCATATGTGATGCCACATTGGGTCTCGGGTGAAAGGCGGCATCACAGATGCCGCCTTTCCCGTAAGACTAAAAAAATTATTTTTTATTTCTTTTTTGTTTTTGTTTTTTGTTTTGTTTTGGTTATATATATATATATATATACAAATATAAAAATAAAGATAAAATTTTCAGCAGAATTTATCCGCTATTTAAAATTATGTAGTACTGCCATTACAATAGTCAAGATTCAGACAGAAGCTCTTAGCCAGGGCTCCCTATTATAAAAGAGTTTACCCTAAAATTATTCTACATTTTCGATGTGGGATTCTATTTCAACTACGTGACTTTGAAAGAAAATAAAATATAAACTATAATACCATTATAAATTAAGAATAATACATGGATTATACACAAAAAAAAAGTTGAAAAAAATGAATTTCGTAAAAAAAGTTGATAAAAATTTATTTACAAACTTTCAAAACCACCCACTTGAAACTTAAAAATGTTTCAAGTACATGAATTTGAAAGCCTATAAAATATAAACTACAAGACCAATATAAATGGAACATAATACATGGATTAAACATATTAAATATAGTTGAAAATAAAAATAATTTCCTAAAAAATGAGGAAGGAAAATAATTTAGAAGTTTTCAAAGACACCTACATGAAACATAAAAATGTTTCAAGCACGTGACTTTGAAAGCCTATAAAATATAAACTATTAGACCAATATAATTGAAACTTAAAACATGGATTAAACATATAATTAATAGTTGAAAATAAAATTAATTTCGTACAAAATGTCTATAAAAATAATTTATAGGATTTAAAAACCACCTACCTGAAACATAATAATGTTTCAAGTATCTACCTTTGAAAGCCTATAAAATAAAACCTATATGACCGATATAATTTAAAGTTCTAACATGGATTAAACATATAATAATTTTTTTAATTAATTAACTAATATTTAAAAATTTCTAATTTATAATTACTAATTATAATGAATAATGAATAATTATTAGATATAATGAATACATATAATGAGTAATTATAATGAATAATTATAATGAATAATTATATTAAAAATTAACTAATTATTTATTATATACTAATTTCTTATAATTACTAATTAAAAATTATAATGAATAATTATATTACTAATTAACTAATTAACTATTATATATTCAATAAATACATTACCAATTAACTAAATAATTATTATAAAATAATTTTTAATAAATAGTAATTTATAATTATAATTTATAATTATATTACTAATTAACTAATTCTAAAAAGGGCATCGACTATATCTTTCTCAAAAAATTAACTAATTAACTATTATATATTTAATAATTATATTACAAATTCACTAATTCAATATTATATAATTAATGATTAAACATTACTAATTAACTAATTAAAATTTATATAATTAATAATTATATTAATAATTAACTAATTAATTATTTTATAATTTATAATTACATTACTAAGTAACTAATTAATTATGAAATAATTAATAATTATATTATTAATTAACTAATTATATTATTAATTAACTAATTATATTTCTAATTAACTAATTAATTATTATATAACTAATCATTAATAATTACTAATTAACTAACTAATTGTTATACAATTAATAGTTATATAATTCATAATTATATTAGTAATTAATAATAAATAATTCATAGTTATAACGAATAATTATAATGAATAATTATAATGAATAATTATAATGTATAATTATATTACTAAATAACTAATTATTTATAATACAATAATTAGTTATAATTACCAATTAATAATTATAATGAATAATTATATTACTAATTAACTAATTAACTATTATATAATTAATAATTGCATTACCAATTAACTAATTAATTATTGTATAATAATTTTTAACAAATAGTAATTAATAATTGTAATGTATAATGTATAATTTATAATTATATTACTAATTAACTAATTATAAAAAGGGCATTGGCTCTATCTTTCTCAAAACATTTACTAATTGACTATTATATAATTAATAATTATATTATTAATTAACTAATTAATTACTATATAAATAATGATTAATAATTACTAATTAACTAATTACAAATTATGTAATTTATAATTATATTACTAATTAACTAATTAACTATTATATAATTAATAATTATATTACCAATTAACTAATTAATTATTTTATAATAATTTCGAATAATTACTAATTATTTTTTTATAATGAATAAATATAATTTACAATTATATAACTAATCTACTAAATATCTATTATATACTAAATAATTATATTTCTAATGAATTGGATAATTATTATATAATTAATTATTAATAATTACTAATTAACATATTAATTCTTATATAATTAATTATTAATAATATGAATTAACTAATTATATAAATTATTATATGTTTAATCCATGTTTTAAAATTAAATTATATCGGTCTAAAAGTTTGTATTTTATATGCTTTCAAAGGCACATACATGAAACATTTTTATGTTTCAAACATGTTACATTGAAAGCCTATAAATTATTTTTCATGAACATTTTTTGAGAAATTCATTTTATTTTCAACTATTTGTTATATTTGTAATCTATGTTTTAAGTTTCATTTATATCGTTCTAATAATTTATATTTTATAGGATTTCAATGTAACATGCTTGAAACATTTTTAATTTTCATGTAGGTTTCTTTGAAAACTTATAAATTATTTTCATTCAACTTTTTTACGAAATTATTTTGATTTTAAACTATTTATTTTAAGTTTCATCCATATATTATATTTCATTTATATTGGTCTTTTATTTTATATTTTACTGTCTTTAAAATACACGTACTTGAAACATTTTTAAGTTTCGTGTAGGTGGTTTTGAAAGCTTATAAATCATTTTTTATCATCATTTTTTTTGAAATTATTTTTGTTTTCAACTATTTACTATATGTTTAATCCATGTTTTAATTTTCATTTTTATTGGTCTTATAGTTTATATTTCACAGTCTTTCAAAGACATATACTTGACACATAATCCTATAATAGAAATGTAGAATGTTCTACATAGGAAAGGGAGAACCAGAATCCCACATCGGAAATGCAGAATGATTTCCAAGGTAAGCTCTCTTATAAAATGGAGCCATGGGTGAGATCTTTTGTCTGAATCCTGACTTTTGTAATGGCAGTACTACTACATTTAAAATAGAAAATAAATTTTTCTGATTTTTTTTATTTTTATATTGGTTTTATTTATATACATATATATATAAACAAAACAAAAATAAAATAATAATAAATTTTTTAATTTTATTTATTTGTTTTAGGGGAAAGGAAGCATCGCGGATGCTGCCTTTCACCTAGGCCGAAAGGCGACATCACAGATTCCACCTTTGTGGCATATTTTTAAAAAACGTTCTATCCCGACATGTTTAAAAAAATTATTTTAAAAAAACTTTTTAAAAATATATCCTGTGATTGGGCCATGTGAAGGAGCACAAGAGAAGTATATGGGTTCACGGAGCACTCCTAGAGTGTGAGTGGATGAAGCACATGGTGGTGTGATGTACATGTGTGATTTTTATTAATCTTCGATATTCATCATAGAAGATTTGCTTCCCTGATTGAGTGATAAAATTAAGTAGATAACTTAGATGAATCCAATGTGAGATATCAGGACTAGAATCACTCTTTATCTTCCTTAAAACAAATTATATATTAACACTAGCATCCAATCCATTTTATCTGGATGATTCTATCCATCTATATATCATCTTCTTTATTGAACATTCATGTGAATCTGTTGTGTGGTTATAAATCATTTTTTATGTTGAAAAACTCTTAGACACATCCACCAGATCGAACTGAAGGACTATTTGACATATGGGAATGATGAATCAATTTCATGTGATTCAGGAAAGATCTAAGAACACATTATATTTGATATTCATGTGTAAAATATGAATGAATAGAATGGACCTCATATTTTAATGAAGTCGACTACCAAGAAGTGTTTTACACTACTATTAATGCAATGGTAATCTCATAAATAATAATTCACCTTGATTTACATTGCCTGAAGGAAATATAAATGATTTTTTCTCAATGAAGATGAAAATACTGATTGCAAACAATGTTACAGGAGACATCTCATTTGGTTGTTTCTATAGTTATTTTAGGTCCTCTAAATAATAATCATGAGATAATGGAATAAACATGAGTAATTTTGCATTAGGAGAACACAAAATATCATAAATCCTTCATTCTTAGAATATATTTGAGCCATAGGATAATCTGTTCACCATGAGAAATAGTGATCTCAAACTCCTCAAGCATTTTAACTAAAATTTTATTGAATAGATTCATGTATGGGTGGAACACATTTGATAAAAGAGTTGTGTGAAATGAAATGAATATGGATAACCTGGAACCTTTGGGTGTTCCTCTTTATTGAATATATAGGGGATCAATGGATGATCACCCTTGTTGTATGAGACGTTATACCCAAACCTTCTTGAATTTTAATTTAGTATTCAAATTCATGTAGCAGGTTATGTGTTTATAGTGATGGTGTCATTGATGTATATTGATTTTCATGCTATGAATGCATTCATGAAGAGAGTGAGACACATCCTAATCAATGATGTGCGTATAGAGGATACCCCTCTTGGGTATTTTTGTTTCAATAGGGAATAAGGATATGCCCATCTTTATTCAGGGGTATTTAAATGAAGATACGAGAATGATAAATGCCCATTTGGGTATCTAAAGAAATATGAAAAAAATAATAGCCATTGTTTTAATGGGGTATTAAAAATGATGAGATAAATAAAGAATGAAATTAAATGTGTTTAATTCATAACAAATTTAATTGGGGATTTAAATGGTATAATTTAGATTATTGATTTATTGAGATTCCCATGAATAAAATTTCTTTATAAACATGATCATGAATATGATGATAAATTTACATAAAATATATAAAAATTGTTTTAGATCTTGATACATTCTTGTATCAAAGAGTGAAGAAGAATTTTTGTACATCTATTACACACATCTCATTAGGGATATGACTTCCTCAGAATGAAGAATCATCCCAGGAATTGTACAAAATTAAGCTAATCCATCAACCTCATGGAGTAATATCAGATATCATCCTACAATGTATAATATCCATTAATAAAGGTGAATAATTTTGGTAGGTTCTAGGAGCATGAGGAGTTTCTCGGTTGGTGGTTGAGCAAGAAGTCATTTGGTTAGAGCCAAAAAGAAAATAATGTCTCTCAGTTGGATCTAGAGAATAAATCATTCATTTGGAGTTAAAATTAATTGTAATCAATTTTTTTGATAATATTATAATATAAAAATCAATGTTGGGGGGAATAACCAATATGATAAGGATTATGAAATTAAGACGATCCTTGTATAAATCATATTCTATTCGCTCTCTCTTATTATTTTTGCATTGAATGTGAGACTTTGGGATGTCACTGTGTTTATTATGAACCTTAACATGTTCAAAAAGTGAAATTCTAATGAATGAATATGTAAAAGTAAACCACTAATTCACCCCCATCTTAGTGATGAATCTAGCCTGAGGTATTAAATTTAGTATCCATATATGGATTAATTTTATTAGGAATGTTTTACTCATTTAATTACTATAACATAAATATTTCTACAATATATAGGCTTAGATAATGAGTTTTCACAAAACTTCTTTCAACATATTTTCCAAAAAATACTAGAACTATATCTTATAAAAACTATTATGACCAAAATATCTCATTTATAAATACTACATATTATAACTAGAATATTCATTACATATAAATATGGACCACATTAGAACTCTAAAGTTTATTGATTTCAGATACAAGGATATATAAATAATTTTTATATAAATGATCTACGTTATTTCCCATTACATTCTTCAAAACTACCTTCATTATTTGACATATCATACTTAAAACCATTCTTCAAAACCTAGTGAAAGGAAATAAAAGAACGGGTGATCTCAAATCCAGAAATGGGAACATATAAGAGAAAATAGTCAATGACCATATGTGAGCATAAGATAAGAATAAGGGTATAAGAACATAATAAAAACATACAATAGTCATACATATTCAATCAATGATATTTAATAAAGAATCATGACATTAATGTTTTTTAATGAAATTTCATATGACAAAAGAGTGTTGAATCACCAATAATCAATAATGATACATGATAATATATCATAATTATAAGTCATAAGTTTTTGTCACATAAAAAAGTATATAAAATAATTTACTTCATCAAGGATCATTACAAAAAATATCATAGTGGAACAGGTTCACTCCCCATTCCATAATTTCTTCAGTGAAGGTTCGCTCTGTGGAGCATCATATTAGCTAAAGTCAAATAAAAAACTCTGTTCACTCCACATCTAATCCGTATTTTATCATGAGATATTATTTATTAACCAATTCATTAGATGGATTTATAATTCTAGTACGACACATCACAATATTAAAATCATACATATATGAGAAACAATATCATAAAACAACCATTATATAATCATATCACTGCTGAAAAAATACCCTATACCAACGGTTTGAAACCATTGTTATAGGCCTCAAAACCATTTGTATATCCTATACCAACAGTTTGGAAACCTTTGGATAGAATCCTGTGGGGATAGGTCTATACCAACAGTTTTGGGAAAACTATTGGTATAGAATTATAGCAAAGGTTTTCAAAACTGTTGGAATAAGTAATATGAAAATTTATAGCAGCGGTTCCATAAAATCGTTGGTATATGTAAATAAAAAAAAATCATTCAGTTTGTTTCGATCCCATCACCTCAAGTTTGTGATTGAATTACCTAACCACTATCTTAACTTACTTTTGTGAACATAATTTCATAAATATATATATTTATTATCATATGTATTTTAAATGTTGATTTCTTTAATGTCATGTGTAAGAAGATTCTTTTAAAAATACATGTACCTATACCAACGGTTCCCAAAACCGTTGGTATAGACATATACCAATGATTTTGAGAACCGTTGGTATAGATTCATTGATTTTCAAACCTATACCAACGGTATTGAAAAAACCGTTGGTATTGGGGGGGACCTATACAAACGGTTTGAGGTTAAACCGTTGGTAAAGGGTCTCTATAATTGACCTATACCAACAGTTTTCCCAAAACCGTTTGTATAGGTCCAAATTAGTGAACCATACCAACAGTTTTCCCAAAACAATTGGTATAACTCCAAAATTAGTGACCTATACCAAAGGTTTTGGGAAAAAATTGGTATAGGTCCGTATAAGTGACCTATACCAACTGCTTTTTCCAAACTGTTAGTATATGTCCAAATTAGT
This sequence comes from Viscum album, assembly GCA_963277665.1. NCBI lineage: Eukaryota > Viridiplantae > Streptophyta > Magnoliopsida > Santalales > Viscaceae > Viscum > Viscum album. The sequence goes on from CAUJRU010000072.1 coordinate 932,804, forward strand.
GAACTATACCAATGGTTTTCCCAAAACAGTTGGTATAGACCTTATTTATAGTAGTGTATCATTAATCGTGGAACGGATATAGGTTTCATAATAATTTAACCATAATATTCATAAAAAAATATTGAGAAATAACAAAGATAGTATCATTATATCATATCCATAGAAATTCAAAATAAACATTATACTGTGTTATAATAAATATAAACACCATTAAAAGATCATAATAACATTTATTGAGAAAAAAAGACTCTTTATTCCAAAATCGCTAATTTATAATCTATAATATCCAAAAGATGATGTAGAAAATTTTATTTTGAAATAAAACTTCATAAATAAAATGGAATCTTAATTATGAAGAGTATTTCATATTATTGTGAAAACCATTAATGTGGTTTACATTAAAATAAAATCTCATTTCACATTTTTAGGTTAAAGTCTGAAGTACCTCTATCAGAAAATCACAAGAGGAATAATTTTTTTTATAAAAAGTAAAGAATTGGTAAAAATGAAATTGATAATTATTTAGAGTTATAGAAACATTTTCAAAATTATTTCAAACAAAATAATGACATGAAATAAAATTTCAATCGAAGAGACAAATAATATTCGATTTCCTTAATAAGACACTATAATCACTTGAGTGCATCATGTGTGGAAAATTAATGGAAAACATATAATATATATTAGTAAAAAGAGTAGAATAAAGTATATAATTATTTAGAGTGATATTTAATAAAATCTAATCATCATAAATTTATTAAAAACAATCCCAGTAAAAATGATATAGTATCAATAAACTCTATCATCACATTTTTCTCGCTTAATAAAAACTATAACATTAAGTTTATATATTTAAAATTAATATATTTATGTATTATAATACAATTAATAACCATAACACCACAAATTATTTACTTCTAACATCTTATCACACATTCATTAAAAATTCTTCATTATCGTCAACATTTTTTGTATTAAATAATTCATTTTCCATTTATATGTTCATTCCAAAGTTATCGACCTTTCTCATTAAAAATGTTTTAATCGTCTTAAAAATTAAAATCAGTATATTAGTATCACATATATATATATATATATATATTCATTATATAATTTTTTACATTTTTATCTATAACAATTCATATAATGTTGTGTTGAAAATTTGTAGTCCTCACACACACATGAGTGATGTTTCAATTTTTCTATGGATAGAAAAAAAGAAAGTTAAATAATAATTCACCTATAAAAAACATTTATATCATAAATATCATATACATATATATATATTCTATCCCTATTAACATCTATGTAGAGTGGAAATCAAAAATTAGTCACTTTTCTTCCTGGAAGTGGTAGTCCACACGTACACCTGAGCTATGTTATCATTTTCCTTTGGATGGGAAGGTAATATAGTAGAAATGATATAATAATTCTATTAGAATAATTATTTCATAAAAAATATAAAATAAAAATAATCCTATAACAAAATAATCTATGAAAAATGGAGATGGAAACTAATCGTATCACTATGTGGATGTGGTAGTCCACACACATGAGTGATACATTCCTCGAAACTTTTATGATGAAATGGTGGTATATAGAGGTTTTATAATCATAATATCATCTCATTATATTTATAATACTATAGTGTTCATTTTTTATAGATAATTGTTTTTAGATTACGCTGAAGATGAAATAAAATTGAAAGTGTTTTGTTAAGATCTGTACCTCTTATTTGTGAGGCATCGTTTGGCTTAATCATTATTCCTTGAATAATTGATATTATGAGATGAAAAGAATATATATGATTAAGGGATTAATCTTGTAATGTTTTTGGGTTATAGTATATTTAGTTATAATTCATAAAATGTTTGACTAATGGAAGAAGAGTTGTGGCCTTTAATAATTGTGAGGAGGGACACAAATGGATGTTTATAAAAGATTTCAATTATATATGTCATCTTCATGGAGTGTGGATTTAAATGTATATGTATTCAATGTTAGGGTATTATAAGGTTTAAATACTTTAATACAAAAATAATTGTTTGTGTGGGTATGGAAATACCGCACTTATCTCTTGGTTTAATCCCCTGATAAACATGTTGTGACCTTAATTATGGTAAAAAAATGTACTATTTTTTTCTTCCCACTAATAAAAAATTAGGTTTAACATATTATATTATGTTCATGATTCAGATTATAAATATGGAATAAAATTTTAAATATATTAATTTCTATAAGTGGAAGAATGTAATTTTAATTATGTTCCCAAATTGACCAATTATAGAATAATGAATATTTAAGCATAAAACATAATTTACGTCCATTCAGTTCCACATAACATCCATAAAATACGTGTAAAATATATGATCTAATATTGAGTATATAACTTTCATTAAAATCATTTTTCAATAGATATAAATTTAATTAATAATTTTAAAAACTCATTGCACACATAAAAATAGTGTCTAAAAAATGTGTTTTAATCCCAAAAATGAATATATTCCAAATTCGAGCATATTAAATATTATTTTTTAATTAATGAAATTATTTAAAATTACAGGATTATTATATTAATATAGGATAAAATTCAAAACATAATGGGTCTTTTACTTGAAAAAATGACATTGTTTTACAAAAATTGATATTTTTCACTATTCATAGCATATTAGTTATTTTTAGAAAAATACTAAAAAATATAATGAAGATAATATTTAAATGAAGATTTCAATAATAATATTCACATAATCAAATAAAATTCATTAAAATGGTAGAAAATGATTATAATTTTCATAAGAAAAAGAATGATTAAAAATATTTTTATGAAAATATATTTTTGAAGAATAAAATTAAATTATTAAAAATTGTGTACTTATTTGTCATGAATAAATTTATAAATTTTTAAAATTGAAATATTTTATAAATTTTTTTATAATTTTTTATTAATATTCATACATACCTATTTAATTACTGGTTTATAACGTTTACCATATCGTGGTTCATATAGAATCATTTTTTCATGTATGAGAGGATATCAAATACTTAATGTTCATTTCAAAGGAAATAGATATAAAATATTTTATTATTACATATGTATTACCCCTAATGAAGAATTACATGGGTTTTTATAGAGAAATTAGAACCTGAGTCATGATGACTCCTAGTGAGAGATGAAATTTTCTCTCTCAACCCCATTGAGTTTAGTAAGGAACTCCACAGGATGTGTATGATGGATGAATATGGATTCTCAATTAACTGATTCTTTCTATGAGATCATAGGGGAGACAATTAAAATTCCCTCATGATATAGAATCCTCATTATAAATTGGATACATTATTTTGATCACTCTAGGGATTCAACATATATTAGAAGGAAATTTTAAAATATTATTTTAGGGTGTATACAACCAAATAAGGGAACATGGGTGAACCTATCTAGACAATGAATAGAAAGAGGTTATAAATTAGGTCTTCATAGTTATGTTCCCAGATAGGATACATGGGTTAATAAATTCTATACCATTAGAACCAGGTCATTCATGAATCCATTGTATTGGAATTGAAAAAGGTACTCCACCAAGATAAAGGTCTCATAGGTAGAATATACCATGTTAAGGGGTTGGGAGAATTCTATTTCCATTTTAAGGTATTAATGGGATAATCACCATAATATAAAATTATTTAGGTAGCTTATATCTAGAATCGAGATATAGGGATATTGGTTCTATTGGGATTATAGTAAGGAAAGTGGAACCCATGTGGATGTCCTAGTATGAGTTTATATCTGGTAGAGAAAATAATTTGAGTGGTTCTATAATATTATGTTTAGGTCTAATGGATCCATAGTGTAGAGCCAAGGTACTATAGAGCCCTTATAGAAACCTTGGTAATGGGGCTCTGTTTTAGATATCCAAGGGTGATTGGAACCTTCATGTGACATGTAATGAAAGATTCACCATTGTGTGAATGGATAGAGAGTGTTTTAGTCTTATGGACTTTGGTTAAGTGTTAAATAGTTTGGGTATTCTTGAGTTAATGACACCATTTCATTTATTCATCAATTGGTATATAACCCTAGTATTTGGTAACTAGTGGTGTAGTGGTTATCCAAAAAGTTTATATTTCATTTTAAGCTTTTAGAAAACTCAAAAACTCTCTCACTACTCATTCCCCATGGTTTTGAGCATAGTTAATCTACATTGGGTGTACTAAAAGACTACCGTGAGTAATGATTCTAAAAGTCACTTCATCTTCCAAGGTACATAAATGTTAACCTACGTTGGTCAGATTTATTGATATAATGGACAGCTTGGGTGTATGAGGTTTGAGTACGGTGATGATGTGTGCTGGTATAATTGGACATATATCCCTGGGTGAATCATCTAGGGAACTAATAATATCTCGATATTTTAAAAGTATATTATGTTAGATACCATATAAAACATGAAACACCGAGAATTAAAAATTACAAAATATTATTATTTTATAACCATTAATGAAAATTAGTTGAATTTTTGAATATATATATAAGCAACAAAATTATGAAATATTTATATGAAGGTCATAATAAAAAAAAATTTATTTATAAATGCATACGAAAGAAGAATTCATTTTTTAGTAGTTATTTCATTCTTCAAAATCTGTTTTCATCAGAAATGGTTTTAATTCATTTTGTGAAAGAATATTATAATTAATTAATTTAACTACTTGAAATTAAATTTAATAAAAATAATTTTTATTTCTGGAATTATAATTTTGAAATTACCATAAGATGATTTTTTTAGAATTCTCTTGAAAAGCCTGATTTTTAAATCAATAATGAAAAATACAATTTTTATTGAAAACTGAACTTTATTTTTTTAATAGCTTATTTTGATGAATAATAATATATTATATGTTATTTAAATTAATATTATACTTGAATTTGGTAAATAAAATAATTAAACATAAAATCATTTTTCTAAAAATTCAGTTTTAATAAATTTGCATGTTTAATTTTGAATTCAAATTTTCCAAACATTTGAATTCAATTTGATAAAATGGATTACATATTTGAATCATAATAATTTTTTTTTATAATCTCATGTAAAGTTTTTTTATCATAAATAATAAACATAGTAAAAAAATTTAATATTGTAATGGTAAATCATGTTATTAAGGATAGAAGTAACATGGTAAGGAATCAAAATTATCCCAAAACATTCATATATATTTTTTATGAGTAGATTTCATACCTAATAATCCAAATTTAAAAAATTGGGAAATTTATTATCAAATTTCTTTGATTATAAAATTTATATTATTTTATTTAAATATAAATTTAAAAATGTTACCCTTTTTATGTTAATATCTATAATATTTTGTGAATATGATAAATTATTTTTCTGGTTCTTTATAAACGGAATTTATAAATATATAATATTTTGTATCAAGATAATTTATATTTTGTTTTTTAGTGATGAAATTTTTTTATAAATGATTATGCAACTCTGACATTGTTCTTATAAAAGTTATTAGAAATAAAGTAAATGATTTAGAAAATATAAATGTAATATTTTTTTATAGAGTTAATGTGTGCCATGAATTTTAAAAATAATTATAAAATATTTGATATGTTTGAATGGTTTATATTATAATTAACTTTCTTTATTTTTTTAAAATTCTAATTATGGAAAAGTTCTTTAAGTGACAGTAATAGTATTTTATGGTAAATATATTTTATGAAATTATTTAAACAATATTATAAATCAATAAATAATAAAATGAGAATTAGAAATGGTCTATAATTTCACAATTTATCCATTTATGATCCAATTTTCACCTTATACGTGAAATTATAACCCTTTAATAATGAAGAAGTCATTAATAGATTTATGGTTAAAATTGTTTAATAAAGGGGTTAAACCAAAAGATAAGGTGTAAAATAATTTCTAAAAATATATAAATTTAATTTAATGATTAAATTTACACAATTTTCTCTTTATAATCAATTTAATTTAATTCTGGAACCATTTTATAAGAGTTAGAAAAATATTATATTATAATATTTCATGTATTTTAAAAAAATAGAGTCAGTTAATTTAATAAACAATATTTTATTAAAATATTTAACCTTCAAAAAAATCATTCATCTGGGAAAGTAAATAGGATATTTCCAGAAATATCAACCATTCTCTATTTATGAGTAATTTTTTATTTTATTGTATCCTTCGTCCCCACAAAAGTGTATAAATATAGTTATCATCATAAATGTCAAAAGGGATAACGGAGGTCAAAACTAAATGATGTGTTTGAAAACATAATGAAACATTATTAAAATTTTATTACATGGGATTATCTAGAATCATGATCTTCCCATATTTAAATTATATACTTTTGGAGAAAAATTTCATGAAAATAAATTTTTATAAATTTAATACTTTTCGTTATTCCAACAATGCCCCTCCCCTCATATATAGAAGGGTACCTACTATCCTATTTTCTTCTTACATGAATAATATATTTTCTAGCCAAACCAAATCCAAATTCCTTTATAACATCCCTAAACATGTTATATATGTTTTATATTGAGAAATATTCCAACCATATATGGGTTGTGGTTTAAATAAAATGAATATGCTAAAGAAGAGGTATAACACTTAATAAATGTCTTAGATTTATTTATAATTGTACATAGTTCAAAAAACATCCATCCATGATTAAACAAAAATATTAATAGTATATTAAATAAAATGGTTTCTCTTATTCTAATTTAATAACCTATTTCTATATCCTTCTAATACCAATAGGGAAATGAATCCATTATTCTTGTGTAAAGTGGACTACTTCCCCACGAACTGGTGTAATTTGTTTTCCATCATCATCTCCTAAGGCTTATTATAATGATTAGTATAATTTATATATATTATTAAGTAAATAAATATCATTTAGAAATGATATAATTTCATCTTTTTCCTTACCTTTAAATGCATTGAAAAGAAATAATGTTATCCATGCGTTCGTGGGGATTAACACCACCACAATGTGAAATGATTCGTTTTTCATTACCGAATAACATGGATAATATATATAAAGTGTTTTAAGAGATGATATTATATTTATGACGTAATAATAATTCAGAAATTATAAAATAATACATACCTTTTTGTCACATATTATTTGAAAAATGTAAAGTTTACTAATTCATAAGAACAACCTACCATCTCCATTATTACAACATTGTTCACATTTCATAACCATGTTTCATGGTTTATTTTAAAAGTATAATTTATGTAAAATTTATTAATTATTAAATTATTTTTATTCTTTATTTAATGGGATAATCTATTCTTTCACCATAATAAACATACCATAGTCAATTTGGATATGATCTAAATATTGTTAAAACATGTAAGGATAACTTAATTGATTAGTTAATTATATATAACATTTTATTAAATAAAATTAAAGAAATAAAAAACATGAAAAGGATCTAAAGAAAGAAAATAATTAACGTAATTTTATAATTTAGTAATATAATGAACATACCTGATGAGTTAGACTAAAGGTAATGGACACTTCACATTAGAAACCTCATTAAAAATATTTTAAATATTTTTTTTTCGAAATTATCTCCCTATATGGCTGTATTCATAATTTTTTATAGATGTATAACATGGAATCTAATGAATGTTAAATATAATTTAATGTCACTTCTAAATTTATTTGAATTTTTTCTGAAGGAATACTTTTACATATTTAATATGTAATGTTTTTACATTCTGGAAAAAATTAAAATAAATGTTCTATTTTAACACATTCAATGTTAATGGCTTTTTCGACGACAAGATCCATTTTTATATTGGGTTCCCCTTAAAATCTTCCATGTTTTATTTTAATATAATACATAATTTTATTTTTTCACGGTATGTTAGTTTTCAAAATATGTTTTTATAAGGTTATTTCGATATATGAAAGTGTTTTCCATATGGGTTCAATATAGTGTTTCAAGGAATTTAATATGAAAATGTGTATAGTTAATTTTTCTTATTCAAAATATGGACTATGGAATTTTTTTATTATTATGGTTTATCTAAATATATCTCATGTTTTCTTTGTATTCATGATATAACTCACGAAGATGGGTAACCCCGATATGGCTCTCTAAATAACTACCTAATGATTATGTTCCCCAAATAAATATTGTGTAATTCCACCAAATTAGTTATACCAATTTTAGTAGGGATTGTAAGAGTGATATAAATATTATATCCCAAATCACCTCAAAGAATTTTCTATTCACGGTTATGAGTTTTCATAGAAATAATATTATTTCAAATGATAGATTAATTATATTGTGTTTTAATGCTTTGACTATGAATGTTATGGTAAAATAATTTTTTATAAAAATGTTTTTTAGGTGTTTTCATATTTTATAAGAAACCCATCTGTTTTTTTATATTCTATTATAAAGTGTTTTGGAAAACCTTTTGGGCTATGAAGATTATTTCATGTATATGTATGTCATATTAGACCTCAATGTTTAATATGATTAATGAAATATATCTTTAGTGATTTCATGCTTTTGGAAATGACTGAAAGGTTTCATTCATATTTTATTTGTCTATTTATATTATTTTTGTTCTCATAAAATATATTTAAATGATTTTATATGGTTTATTGATGATTAGGATCAATTTTGAATTTTGAATATGGAAAAAGAAAATTTGTGTATAATGGAAATATTACTCACATAATGGCATCAAAATTTTTATGTAAGAGTTTGTTGAGATTCTCTAAGATGGTAAACCTAAAAGGCCCTTAGGTATATAAGTGATCAAATAATTAATTTCTATGATTCCAATTTGGGATGGTTGAAATCGGGTCTCATTTATTTGTATCAATGATAGAAATGAAAAGTTTAGATTTTCAACACCATATCCGAGAGTATGGGTTTGAGGCTATTATAGTTGGTATCAGAGTAGGGTTTATATAACATTTTAGATTAGGTTTTTTTTCATGATATATTAACATAAGAGTTATGGATTACATTATGGGCTAATATGTTAATGTTTGATCCTATTATCAAAGACTTAGACACACATTTTTTATGTTAAAGGTGATTTTTAGGTTGTTAATTATATTTTCTGAGATATTTTATTATATTAACGTATATATAAATCATAGGTTTTATGTGAATTATTATTTTAGAATAATTATATTAAATTTTTGGTAATCTATGGTGAATGTTATGAGATACCCATTTAGAGTAAAATATTTATTAATTTTGAGATTTTTGAGGTTATTTGGGGTATAAGGTTATTGGTATCTAGAATGATCTATGTTCAACAATTTGGGATATTTTTGAATATTAGATATATATACTTAATATAATGGTTTATACATTTTGGATATTATTTTATATTTAGATAAATTTTTCATTTTTTTTTAAATTTTTAATAATAGGTGGAATATCATGTAATTATTTTACAGATCATGTGATATATTATATATTTATTTTAGTGTTATATTCTTGAAAAATTCATCATAAATACTCCAAGTTTGGAGAAAATATGAGATTGGGGTGTAATTTCATCAAACGATGAAAATATAATTATCATGTTAGTACATTTCATTTTTTATTAATATATATTGTAAAGGATTCCTCAACTCATAGAAAAGTATCTTGAGACAAAAAATTTATCATATTAAATTAATTTCCAATGAATAGATGGTGTTTTTCACACATCATTGATTTATGGTTTGGTGGTATTTAACTTTCTCCTGATAATTCACCGCATTGTTATTAACAATCTATGTCACTCTCTATTAATATTTGGAAAACATTTTTTACTCCATGTATATATCTTTACATCCCACTAATGTTTGATTATTTAGAAACTTTGTTATATGTTATTCCATATGACCTTTGTATTTCCCATTCCCTTATTTCAAGAGGAAACTTTGTTAACCATCGTGACAATGTGGGTTTTCTACAAAGGTATTTTAAAAATTTAATTTTTTTTACCAAGACAATGTTAAAATTATGGTGGTGCAATATGTTAATGTGGGGAGAATGCAATATCCTTTTATTTTAAACAAAGTCTATGTTTGATAGTGTATACAACAGGAAACACCATTCTTTAATGAACCAATTTTTTTTATTTTAAAACCATTATTATATATTTGTAGAGTTAGAAGTTTTAGAAGAAATTTATGATTTATGAAATATTTATATAAAAGTGATAAAAAATTATTTCTAGATTCATAGGAAATAAGTACACAATTTTTTTTGTAAAATCATTTTTTAAAAATACATTTCCTTCAAAATTTGTTTAGTGGATTTTTATGAGTAAATATTATAATTAATATTTATAATGTATCATCCTAGAAAATTCAAAATGATTTTTTATTTTAAAAAAATTAATTTATGAAATATATTTTTTTAAACAATGTGATATAATTTAATCAAATAAAAATTTAATTTATATGTTTTTAGGAATGTTTATTATTTTAATACTTAAATACAATATTACCTTCTGTTATTTTATAAATGTTGATTTATTAAATTATTTTATCAATTATATTTTTCTAAATATTATAATATTTTGAAATAAATTATTAACTATAATAAATAATATTTAAATTATTTATTTTTTGATTAAAATAATAAATTTCTATAAATATATTTTAATATTAAATTTTTTTTACAAAATATAAAATGATGTTTTATAAATGATTAATTATTTAATATTTTGTTCTAATAAATAATATTTTTTTATAACTACCATAAATTTATAAATAATGAAATTATGAATGTTAATGTAATATTAGAGAATTCTTTATTATTAATATGAATATAATGAGATTAAGAAAATTTAAAGAATTAAATTTATATAAAATTATAAATTTGTTTTATAAAATTTTAGACGTTATAATTATGTTAAAAATATATGGTGAATATTTTTTAATAAAATTTTTATTAAGGAAGTTATTAAAATATAAAAATGATAAAATATTGTATTTAATCAAAAAAAAATTTTATTAAAATAATGAAAAATTAAAAACAAATAGAAAATGATGGATTATAAAAAAATGTGTTTCGGTTTTAGGGTATGGTTTGAGCTAAATATAGCTGATCCACGAGCCACCTGATTTGGACCGAACACATTCTAGGAATCCACTCCACTTTCCTTGACTAGGATCTCCCATTATTCTTCTTTAAAATTTTGAGATTAAAACTGAACCAATTGATCTACATGTTCTCCTCTGAGCCATTTATTGCATTCCTCATAACGCCCCCATTTTATCCTCCTTATAAAACCAAGGATTTTTCCTAGTCATCTGATTGACATAAAATGTGATCTCAACCCTCCATTCAAATATTAGTTGTCTTCTTCACTAGACACCCGTTTGTGTCGCACCAGTAGGTCAGCCACAGGTTTCATCATCATCGTCAAAGGCTTTTTTATCTATTGTTCCATCTCAGATTACTTTTACATGAACATGACATGGATGGTATTAGATTAAGAAAATCATCATTAGATTCCATATAAACTTTACATTATAATATATATATATATATATATTATTTTACACCATTATTTTGATTCATATTGGGTAAATTTTAATCTCCCTTTTCCATTTTCAAGAAACTTGGGATATTATATATATATATATGTCAATTTGATTTGAGAAAATTGTCTAAATGGTTCCAGATCCCATGGAAATTTTATCAAAAGTGATATGTTAAATTTTCAATTTTTTTATTTAAACCCTCAATTTCACACTTTGAAACACCCAAAAATATACCCACTTTTCTTTCACTTCTTGCATGGTGTTCAACAGATTCATCTCCAATCAATGTAATGGCAAATTTTTGTATTACAATTTATATAAGTATATTTTTCGTTAATTATAATAATTTTATAAAATCATTTAAGGTTTTAAATTTTATTCCATAAATACATGTTTGATTTGCAAAGATCTATATGTGTGTGTGTGTGTGTCTTATAAATATAAATATTGATCTATTTAAATTTATTTTTATTAAAAATTAAAAATTATTAAACATTTATTTTCCAATTTTTATGAAAGGAATTATTCTCTTAATGGATCATGTCATGAGCAATTTATTTTTGAATATTAGGAATACATTTTTTTATTTTTTTACTTCATATTAATTACTAAAAAATGTATTAAGTACATCACATTTTTTACTTCAAATTCATTACATCAATTTTTTTGTTTTAAATTTCATAGATTAATTTTTTTCAATCACTAATGAAATATATATTTGATAAGATATCCATTTTAATATTATTATTATTATTTTTCTTATTTTATAAATGATAAATGTTATCACCTTATATGTTAATCATAAATAAAACCTATTATTTCATGTGTGCAAAGTCATTACAAATACATGAATGTAAGAATTTGTATAATATAAACCCATAATCTATAATACATGACATATTATGTTGGCATTAGTTTTATTAATTATATATATATGTGTATTAAATAAAACATATTTACATAGGAAGTTATTTTTGAAATGGTTTTTTGTGTTTAATGAATGAAATGATTAATTTGAGAATGTTGATAACATTCAATGTATTTACGAAAATTTTAGAATATCAGTTACTCCAATTTATCAGTAGTTTTATTAATTAAGTAATAATTTTATATTTAATTATTAGTATTTTTGTCAACATTTTTAAAGTAAAAAAATTTGTGAATAATTAATGTATATTTATAAATAATACTTAATTTGGTTTTCATAAAATATGGAACTTGAACATTGTAAACATAGTAGGAAATTAGGGAGTGAACTCATTCCCCATCAAATTGGTAAGCCCGAGACAACCTTCAATGTTTCAAGTGGTCTTAGTGTTTTTTTTCATAAACATGCATATTTGTTTCAGAAAAATTCAATGAATATGTTTAATTTTTTTTAATGTAATTAATTTTCAAAAGTGTTATAGTATTTTTATGGTGTACATAATTTCATGAATATTTTAAAAGTGTATACCTAAATTCATTTTCAAAATTATTTTCAAAAGAATGTTTTAAATGTATTTATCAAAGATTTTTAAAAACCCTTACTAGGAAAAATAATTTCTCTCCCTATGTTTTAAATTTATTTTTCATAGGTTTAGTGGATTTACATTATGATGTATATTTCATTGAGAAGACAACATGTATAAAATATTTTTTATTTATTTCAATTTATTTTGTAAAAATTTTCTATGTTTCCATACATGTATCTAATTCTCTAAAACCTTGACCGATAAATGTTCCTAGAATGTAATAATAATTATTTATCTATTTGGTTTCATTTATATAAAATAAACACTATTTATATGTTCTTTTTAATGACCCGGATTCTCAATGTAATTTTTTTTTAAATATATGGGAATTTTACAAGTCCGTGAAAATTGACAGCGAGTGATTCTGATGCACGTAGTGCCTGGAATGATTTTCTGAACTTTTTTTCGGGTACGTTCAGTAAACGTGTGAGAAGGTTTTTCTAACTATTGAATCGATGTTTGAAATTGAAATCCTAGGACACTGTTGAACTTGCAACGCCAGTATTCACTTAAAGTGAAATTCACCTAAATGACAGTTGGTCAAAGGTGGAAGTTAGTTTTTGGGTTTTTAATGAAATAATAGAATAACATTAAATTGTGCACCATTTTATTTTTATTTTATTTGATAAAACATCCAAGTAGAATTTTGGAAGTGGGGATCGCCATGCCTTAACCTCCCATGAGAGTTTATGGTAGTGGGGACCACCCGAGCAGAACCTCCCACGAGAGGATATGGTGGTAGAGACCACCTGAGGCCTAAACCCCTTCAACTCCCCCATTAATTTGGAGGAGCCTCTTGAGATTCCTCCACAGTAAATGTGACAACATTCCATAAATTAATTGTACCAACCCTTTGTATCCTCAAATTTGAATTTTATGCCAATGCAACCCATTTATTATTTCCAATTAATTAATCCAACATTGAGTGCCAACAAATTAAATAGACAAACATATTTTATTTGATTGGGTATTATTTTGTAGGAAAAGTATTGGATAAGGAGGATTGGGAGAACTTGGGATAAAGCACTCCAACGAAGAACGATCTTCCAAAGAAGAATGCTGACCTCCTTCAACCTTCTTCCTACAGACTTCTTCCGACATGGGAAGTCCTCATCTATGGTGAATCAATGACCGTACTACCTTCTTGCGCCAATGTCGTCAAGCGAACAAGGTAGGGGGTTTAATTGAGTGATAATAATTTTCCCACTTTCTTACATTGGTTTCTTTTGTGGGTTTTGGGAATATAAATTTAACAAGTGATGTGGGGAATGATGTTTTAAAATATCTTCCATACACGTTCAGGATTCGTTCTTTGTGAACCACCTGCTATCACTCTAAAAATGGAGGGTGCATGCCAAACAAGCATGACCCGACCCCTCCACCATTCTTCTTTGGTGTAGTATTAGAGATTGAGGAAGGAGATAGAGGCGGTGAAGCTGAGGAAGGAAATGGTGCCGCCACCTACAGCCTCTGCGACCCGCGTCGCCCCTGGGGCATTCCGGTCTCCTGGAAAAACCGGTCGTGGGCCCCGAGTCCACACCCGGGCTGAGCCACCCACGGCGATCCATTATCCCGGCTGAACTGGTCGTGCACCCTGACTTTGCGCCTCGGTCGAGCCACCCTGCGGCACTCTGGCCTCCCGGCCGAACTGGCCCTACGCCATACGGTGCTCCGCCCTCCTAGCTGAACGAGCCCTGCGCCCTGCGGCGCTCTTGCCTCCCGGCCGAACCGCTATCACCACGGCTCTCCGAGCTGCACCGACTCCCGACTCCCGCCACCCTCGACCCTCCGAGCCACCTCAGCTTGCACCACCCGCCTTCCCTCCAAGCCATCCCAGCTGAGCAGCCCCATGGAATCATTCCCTCAAATCCACCCATATCCCTCTGTGGCCCCTCGTGGCCTATCAGGCAGGACCGACCCGAGCCGGGTTGGTCCGACGTGGTCAAACAGGACTCGGGCCCACTACAACACAGTTACTTTCTTTTGGCCGTAACATTGGCACCAGAAGCCCGTTTGTTAAGCCGTCAGCGGAACTAGAAATCCTGGAGAGAGACGGTCCCTTTGAGTGATACCATACTATGTTTTAGATTAATATGTGGCACAGTTAGGTGGGATCACGCACGAATCCAACTAGGCCCCTAGGACTAAAAAGATAATAACTCGCAGACTGGGCATCCGAATGATGCACCATCTATTACGTTGAGATCCCTATGACATGGAAGAACATTGAGATAATTCTTAGTGGGACTTCATGGAAGTTGAAGTATCAATCGATAGCTTGTGGGGAGGACCCTCATGGAGACGAGCGAGCATAGTGCAGAGACCTAGTGGCTGGCTATGACTTGATGACTGCTGACCATTTCGACTCGGAGTGACACAAGAGGCCTAGTGGGGAGAACCTTGGTGATTTGGCTTACCCATGGTGGTGAGAGCCTTATTGACACGATAGACCAATAGTACTCAATAAGCGGAGTACCGTAGCAGGCCCAGTGGGGAGTTCCTTGGTGACGCGGTAGACCCACGGTGGGAAGCGCCTTGGTGGCATGGATGACCCACGGTACTCGATAGGAGGAGTACCTCAACAGTCCAAGGTTAGTGGGAAGCACCTTTGTGTGATGCGGCCTTCCCACTATACTCGATAGAGGAGGAGTTATCCAGTAGCTGAGGTGTTCAATGATTTTACTTGTTATGTTACATGATACTACCCCTAGAATAAATCATGGTGTGAGCTGAGTCAGTATCCTTGTGTTTTCCTCATGATTGATATGGATTACTTGATAACATAGGTATATGTACGTGCATATACCTAAGTAATGATATATGTTTATTTCATTCCTTTTGGTTTATCCTTATTGGATTTTTTAAGACCTTGAGGGTCTCTGGGTGGCTAGTAAGTATCTTTATACTCACCCCTACACGGGCTATTCTTACACATCGTTGTGTATGGTGCAGACAATAGACAACGCTAACTGAGGACGAGTGTACCAGAACTGTACGGTACCTGGAGGTGGGCCTTGCGACGAGTCGGTTCACGGAGGAGACAGACATACGAGGAGTGCTGAGGAGGCGATCGGTACCTACCCTTCAGGTAGGAACTTTGGAGGATAACCCAGTAGCTGTTTCATTTTTCTTCATTTGTAAATGTATTTTCAGTTTCTTGTACTTTACGGTGGGACATGTATTACGGCCCCCCATTTTTCTTTTAGTAAAATTTGATATATAGTTTTACTTAGTGTTTCGTATCCAGTTGTGTACTTAATTTTGTGTGTCTTTAAATGTTATAAAGGAAATTCCTTCTCAATTAGAGAATTACACCTTTGGTGCTTGTGGCCAGCCCTTGGCCTATGGAAGGCGTACTTGGGGTAGTTATGACATTAGCCCCAGGGGATGGGTAGTGAGAAATTGGTATCAGAGGAGTTGGTTTCAACAATAAAACATATGACTCTGATCATTTCTATGAAGTAATAATGGTAAATTTAGTGAGTGTGGTTTTCAATTCAGTTAATCCATTGTTGTTGTGATGGCAGAGGTATCCATATACCAGGTCTCTGACTTCTGATTTCCGACTTAGTGAACGGAAACGCTGATTTTGTGTGTGTTTTAAAAAGTTTTCTTTATGGTATTTTGAGTCAGCTCATCAGGTATAACATTCATATCACCATGTATAACGTTTTAACTTTGGTGTACCTATTTCTTTTCTGTATGCCTCCATGAAGACATCCAGCTAGAATTCCGAGTGTTATATTCACTGATGGCCCACCGAGTGATGAGGCCTCGGTGCACAGACCTTTTCCATTATAGGCACCAGCGGAGGCACCACTGGTACCACTCCCCATTGGGCCACCGATCCCACCAGCCCCAATAGTAGAGGGTGCATGCCTCTTGAGCGTGTTATATGAGTTCCAGTTCTAGATGCCTCCCATGTTCAGGGGAGAGACGGACCCGCAGGCGGCTGAGAATTGGCTAGAGGCTGTGGTGAGAGTCTTCCGACTCATTAGGACACCACCTGATCTCACGGTTATCCATGCCAACATTATTCTGTAGGAAGTGGAAGGAATATGGTGGATCTTGATTCTCTATGTTCACGATGAGGTGACGCATCTCTAGGAAGTCTTCAAGAGCCTGTTTTTGGAAGAGTTTGTTTGAGCAAATCATTGCACAGTACGAATATAGGAGCTTCTTCATCTGCAGCAGGTCATCATGACTGTCGCTCATTACTCAGGGAGGTTCACTGACCTCTCTTGTTACTCTAGTGATATGGTGCAGGACCCATTCTCTAGGGATCAGACCTTCGAGCAGGGGCTCAGTTAAGAGATCAGGGATTCGATGATCTCACTCAGCATCCCGATGCAGGGGGGTGTTAGAGATATCCCTCTTGGTGGATAGTTTCCTTGTTGAGGAGTCACCAAAGGTGAGACCCACTACTAATCATCACGTAGCGAAGTCTTCTATAGCTAGAAATAGAAAGATTTCATAGAGGTCCAAGAGGACCAGAACTATAGGTGGATGACCACATGACTCTGGATCAGTTGAGCGGGTCACCCGAGGTGGAGCCAATTATTTCAGGAGTGGGAAATGTTTTTCATGCGGCGGGAAGGTTCACATATCTCATGACTTTAAGACCTATCATACGGATGATCAAAAGATATTCTAGGGATCGCCCAAGCAGAGAGAGTGGTTCAATGGAGGTGGTCCACAGGGAGTAGGCGGATGTGGAAGAGGAGTTGGTCGTGCAGCTGGCGATGGGCGACAATTCAAGATATTATTTCCTCCACCAAAAGGAGGTCCACCCTGACCATAGGGAGAAAGTGGATAGGGGAGAGCTTAGCTCTAGGTAGCTGAGGTTTATGATCATGGGACTCCGGACATGATTCGAGATACGATTTGTGTCCACTCTACCGTAGGGATGGCACCTTTTGAGGTGTTGTATGGGCGACCTTGCAGATCACCCTTGTGCTGGACTGACCCAGGGGAGTCAGCTCTCTTGGGACCAGAGATGGTTCGGGCTACCTCAAAGAAGGTGCAGATCATCCATGTGTGGATTAGGAATGCACAGAGCATGCAGAAGTCGTATGACGAAAAGCGATGGAGGCCTATGGAGTTCAAGGATGGAGACGATGACTTTCTATAGTTCTCACCCCGACGAGCTCTATGTATATTTGGATGAGGCCGAAAGTTATCTCTGAGGTTCGTCAATCCTTTTTATGTCCTCAGCAGAGTTGGCAAGGTGGAATACTACCTAGCTGTTCCACCTTAGCTGCACTGGGTTCACGACGTCTTCTACGTATCCTTACTGAGGAGATATATGCATGACCATTATCACATCATCGACCATGGCGATCTAGACGTCGACGATGTGGTGACTATTATGGAGGTTCCAGTAGATATTGAGGATCTATAGGAGTGGTTTCTTCATGGATGGTTGATACCTCTGGTGCACTTTGGATGAAATAATGATAACCTCTAGAAGAGAACATGAGAGCGGGAGGCTCAGATGCGTGCTCAATACCCCGACTTGTTCCCTTAGTTTGAGTTGTGGATTACGGTGACACAATGTCCTATGGTAGGGAGAATATAAAGACCCAGAATTTCCATGTATTTTTTTTAAATATATGGATATTTTATGAGTCCGTAAAAATTGATGCCGCATGATTCCAAGGCCCGGAGTGCCGGAATGAATTTCTGAACTTTTTTTCAGGTACGTTCAGTAAACATGCGAGCATGTTTTTTTAACTTTTGAATGATTGCTCAGAATTTAAATCTAAGGACGTCGTTGAACTCGTAGTGGCTTTATTTACATAACGAGACTTTCTCCTCGATGGAAGTTGGTCGAAGGTGGATGTTAGTTTGTATAACAACCATGATTTTTATTACTCACTCAACATAATTAATTATATAAAATATTCAATTGATACAACATCGATGATAGAGAGGTCTAGTGTCTTTGGGGCTTAGGAATATTACAAAAAACATGAAACATAAAACACAATATCATTATGGTAAACTTCTTTTACATGACCACTATATTCCCTTTTACTTAGCATTGCATGGGATAACCTGAGGACATGAATAAGAAAAGGTTGAGCTATAAAGCCTAGTAAGGGAATAATCATGGAATAACATGAGGGAAAAAATACATGTTATACAATAGGCATTTCAATAGAGAACAAGATATTCATAAACATAAAGGCATGATAAATAATGATAATCATAACATGGAAATGTGGAAACAACACTTAACATGGAATTAGCATGATCCAATGCTCATTACACATGAAGCATTAGTGAACTATCATTGCACATGATTCACAAGTAAATCATTGTTTCACATGAATTTTCATGAGAATATACCCATTTCACATGACTTATCATGATACTACACTTTACCCAATGCATTGGAAAACTATTAGGGTGCACCCTTCATAATCATTTCATTTCATGTATAAGTGTTCCACATGGATCATAAAACATTGATTCATAAAACATTATCATTTATTAAATGAGAAAGTAAATTGGAATTAATAAATTAAACATTTTAATCAATAAGTAAATGTTCATACCTGTGAATACCCTTGATAGAGAAATGGGTAAGGAATTCACTAAACAATGACATTAGCTTGGAAAATCGGTGCAATTTTGGTATGGTAACGACGTTATGTAAAATTCATAAAAATGGTTGATGAGAGAGAAAGGGGTGTATCATAATATTTACAAGACATTTATAGTAAGGGTTCATATATATACATATCCCAACAATTTTGATGGAATTTATATTCATGATACAAAAGCATTGGTTGAATGTAAATGAGGAGAGATAAATTCCATTCGGAATTTCGGCACAGTAACGGGTGTACATGGGAGACATTTATTGACAGATAAAGGGGTATCTCATGATTCAAACATAAATAAGGTAGTATGGGAGAGGTTCAAAACCATACATCAAAATTTATAACTAAAATTAAAATGGTGTAACAAAATTAAGGAAATTGGACAAAATTGAGAAAGGATGAAAAAACCTTACATAGAAGTGTGCTTCCAATGGATTGAGAGAGGCTTGGGAAAGGATTATTGGGAGAATGAGGCACCTTAGGAGGATTATAGAAATATTAGGACAGAGGATGGACGAACTACAAAGGCTTTGTGTGCGGAGGAAGTGGGTGTTTAGGGTTGTTTATATAAGAAAGGAGAGGGGATTCTTTATTATTTCGGTTTGGGACACTTCCCATTAAACTAATACAAACCAAAAACCAGCACATTTTTTGCCCATGTTTTTGTAAAAGGTAAGTGGAAGACAATATTTTATAATTCATAAGTCCTAAATTCTTAAAATAATTGGGTTGCTTATGTGGAGGTGAGTCACACTCCCAAGGAAAACAATTTAAAAATACAAGATGTTTAATTAGTCTTGAAGGGTCCATTAATGATTTGTAAAATAAGTCAAACAACCCCAAAATCTCATTATCTTAATGGTAAAACATATATTGGCCTAAAATAAAGCTTATTTTATTTTATTACATCACTATTTGGTCGTTATGATGTCATCAAACAAATTATATATTTAAACGACATATAATTTTTACCCAAAAAATTTGACTGTCTCAAGAAATTTTAGAAACAATCACTATTGGATTATTTCGATGGTGAATTCCATAAATAATATTCATTTTATCTAAATAATTTTCTAAATATGTAAATTTTTACCTTAAAAAACCAACATTTATCGAAAATTCATTGGTTTTGACAAAAATGGTTTTCAAACATTAATAAAAATTAAAATTGCATTCATAAAATTATAGGATCATTTATATTTAATAAATATTAATTTAATAAAAATGATAATATTTTATTAAAATATTATTTAATTAAAAAATCCATTAATTCATCAAAATAGATTTTTTAGTTGAATATTAATGAAATATACTATTTGTACTTTAAAAATTATTTTAAAAGTAAAAATATTAAAATGAAAGTATATTCATTTTTATATATAAAAATAATCCACATATTAATAGTTCTAATGTCTTTTTACATAACCCCTTATAACACTCTCATAAGACCGAAGGGTAACGTGTGCAATGGTGACCGACTATTGGGATGGCTCAGATAACATTGCTCGAGTGGTAATCTCCATCAACATTCACTTCTCTCGTAGGCAGTTCCTCTCGAGCTTAACTTATTTAAGCTCAGCTTGGGCGTGGTCATGAGTGAAGCCAAAGATGCAACCTCCTTTCAGAGCTCTAATAAATGGGCATTGTATGGGGAAAATATACTTGATGAGGCCATCACTTCCATTGTCTAATTAAATTGGATTTGTTAAATACCTATACTTATACTAATCATGTTATCACTATTCAATGGCTATATTAGCAATGGTCACGATTCTTACCATAAATCCAACGAAGTTGACATTTTATATAAACATTTCACATAAAGAGACTTTTAATTAGATCAATGGGGATTTCCATTAATAAAAGTTTGGGTCATTACAATCTTTCCCAATTAAGAAAATTTTCACTTGAAATTTCCTTTTCCCACACTAAAATAGATTTGGGTAACTCAACTTCATCGTTTCCTCTGATTCCCATGTCGCTTCTTCAAAAATTTGGTTTCTCCATAACACCTTGATGAGGGGAATTGTCTTATTTGCTAGAACTTTCCCTCTATGATCTATGATCTTCCCTGGTTTCTCCTCATAAGAAAGACCATCCTCTAACTGTACAACCTCAAAAGAGAGTACATGCGAAGGGTCGGGTATGTACATACTAAATAGGGATACATGAAAGACATCATGTACTTTGTCCATAGTAGGTGGAAATGATAGTCGATAGGCCACAACCCCAACACGATCATGAATCTCAAAAGGTCCAATGCACCTAGGACATAACTACCCTTTCCTTCCAAACCTCATGAGCTTCTTCCACATGGATATGCATAGAAATATCATGTCTCCAACTTTAAACTCAAGGTATAGTTGAAGGTTATCTAGATAACTCTTCTGTAGACTCTGGGCAGCCTTGATATACTGCTAAATGATTTTCAATGTCTCCACCATCTCTTCGACCATTTCTGGTCCAAGCAGCTTACGCTCACCAACCTCAACCCAACACAATGGTGTTCTGCACCTTTTCCCATAAAGGGATTCATATGGTGCCATTTGGATGCTCTAATGGAAACTGTTATTATAAGAGAACTCAACCAAAGGAAGATGTTGATCTCATACTCCTTTAAATTACATTGAGGATGCTCTCAACATGTCCTCAAGTGTTTGGATAGTCCACTCAGATTGGACATTAGTTTGAGGATGATAGGCCGTACTGAAGTTCAGTGCAGTATTTACAGCATGTTGAAGACTCTTCCAAAACATAGAGGTGAATCTTGGATCTTTATCAGACACATTATATATTGGTGCGCCATGATGCCTTATCACTTCCCGGATATATATATGTGCCAATTGATCCAATTATAAATCCTCCAGAATAGCAATGAAGTGTGCAACCTTTGCAAGACCATCCAAAACAACCCATATTTCCTTGTTGCCTTTGGATGTCTTCGGAAGTCTGGTGACCATGTACATGGGGATGTTATCCCATTTCCATTCTGGTATGGGAAATGGTTTCATCATCCCCTTATGCATATACCTCTCTGCCATCAATTGCTAAAACACCAGGAAATTTGATGTATATTCAGCAATATCCTTTTTCATATTATCCCACCAATAATTCTCTCAAAGATCCTAATACATCATTGTGTTTGCTAGGTGAATAGAGAAATTTGAACTATGTGCATCATCCAAAAGTTCCTTCTTATGTTCTGGACATGATGGAACACATAGTCTTTTCCCAAATCTCACAATTCCTTCTTCATTAACATTAAACATCGATGATTTACCATTTCTGATAGCTTCATATTTTTCCTTAACTCCCACATCATCCATTGGAGCATCCTTTAACCTTTCCAAAAGTGATGGTTGAGAAATAATTTTTGAAAGCATTGATGATGTTCCGTTATTTATGATTCCCATGTCCATCTTCATCAAATCTATGAATATTGGATCCTTTTCAATTTTCATCAATGATAGAATCATTGATTCCTTTCTACTAAGGACATCCTCCACCTTGTTCACTTTCCTAGTGTGGTAATGGATTGAGCAGTCATTTTCATTGATCATCTCTTACCATCTTCGTTGTTGCATGTTCAACTCTTTCTGTGTAAATATATACTTGAGGCACTTGTGGTGTGTATATATTTCACACTTCACCCAAAAAAGATAATTCCGAAAAATTTTCAAACTGAATATCACTACAGCCAAATTGAGGTCATGTGTTGGATAGTATGGTTCATTAACTTTCAAGTGCCTTGAATCATAGTCAATGACTTTGTCAATTTGCATCAACACACATCCCAGGCCCTTCTTCGAAGAATCGCGGAATACCTCAAAAAGTTCTCCACATATGGGTAAAGTGATCACAAGCGGTGTGATAAGACTCCTTTTTAACTCCTTGAATCTTTCTTCACATTCATCACTCCATTCAAACTTTACTCCCTTCTGAGTTATATTGGTAAGAGGTTTGGAAAATCATGAGAAATTTCTCACAAATCGTAGATAATATCCCGCTAACCCCAAGAAGCTACGAATATACTTTACCAATGTTTTCCTCTGTCATCCATCAATTGCGTCTATTTTGGAAGGATCCACAGATATCCCATTTGTGGTGATGATATGGCCCTAGAATTAGACTTCCTTCAAATAGAACTCACAATTTATGTACTTTACATAGATCTTATACTTCCACAAGGTCTCTAGTACAGTTCTTAGATGCTCCTCATGATCCTCTTTGGTTTTGAAGTATATCAGAATATCATCTATAAAGACTACCACAATTTTTTCAAAGTAATCACTAAAGACACCATTCATAATGTCCATGAAGATTTAAGGAGCATTACTGAGTCCTAAAGTCATTACTATGAATTCATAGTGCCCATATTTTATACGAAAAGCAGTTTTGGCAATATCTTCCTTCTTCACCCTTACATGATAATATCCCAAACACAAATCCAACATGGAGAATTATTGTACTCCACACAAATGATTGAACAATTCATCAATTCATGTGAGAGGATACTTGTTCATTATCAGGATTTTTAATCTCACCATAATCGATGCAAAAGCGCATTGACCCATCCTTCTTCTTGACGAAGAGGACCGGTGCACCTCATAGGGATGCACTTGGGTGTATAAACCCTTTATCCAGATTTTATTGTAGTTGTTTTTCGGCACCAAAAGCTCCAAAACAACAATTCTATATGGATTCTTGGAAAATGTCAATTCCCCATGTATACGATTAACTGAGAATTCAACATCTCTTCTGGGAGGAAGACTTGGAAATTCTTTCGGAAACACATCTGTGAATTCCCTCACAATAGGCATGTCTTCAAGGATGGTTGCTTCCTTGGACTCAATCATCTGATCTAGATATGTGTGCTCATAGGGAAGTAATATCCACACTTGAGATTATAGAGCTAAAAAATATTCATCTTCCTCCTTGCACTTGTAAAGAATCAGAGGTCGATTCTCTACATGGAGAGTGATTTCCCTATCAGAACAATTTAAGTTAGATCTATATAAGGAAAGCCAATCCATGCCAATAATTTCATCAAATTCCATAATAGGGATTATGACAAGGTTCCCTGGTAAGTTTAATCCACATATTATGACAAGGGAGGAGTTATATTCAAGGGATGTAATTATTGCCCCATTTGACGTACACACCGACATCTGAGAGTGCCCCCAGCCCTGATGGTTTTCTTGGAAAATTTTACCGCATCTCAAGGGATTTAATCAAGATTCATATGGTGGAATGTGTTTAGGACTACTTCGGCGGAGGCATTTTACCTCGGGTGGCATGTGACACCATGCTTATTCTCATCCCTAAAGTCAAAGACGCCTACTTTTTAATGAAATCCAGACTGATCAGCATGTGAAATTTCCCCTACAATGTTCTTGCTACCATCATCAACTACAGACTTGTGGGATACCTCCCTAAGTGGATATCAGATGAGCAACATGGTTTTATTCAAGGCAGGTCCACTCAATCTAAAATTGTCTTGGCCCAAGAAATGTTGGGTGATATCAACAAGAAAGTCATGGACTCAAACATTTCCATTAAGTTGGACATGGAAAAGGCATATGACAGGGTAGAGTGTAGTTTCATCATCAGGGTCCTGAGATGTATGGGGTTCTCTGAGAGAGTGTTTGATCTTTTCTTCAGGTGCATTTGGTTTCCATGGTTCTCATTTACATTTATGGGGTGGAGCTATGGTTTCATTAAATAGGATCGGTGATTGAGACAAGGGGACCCTATTTCTCCAAGTGTTTTTATTTTGGTCCAGGATACCTTAAGTAGATATCTGAACACCAGGTGTTCTGATGGTTTTTTCTGTCCTTTCTGGTGTAATCCAAACATTCGAGGCATCTCACAACTTTTATTTGCGGATGATCTTCTTATCTTTCTCAATGGTAGCAGTAGGAACATATATTCTCTTCACCATATCCTTGAGCATTATTGTATGTGGATCGAGATGGTCATCAATTGCGAGAAGAGTGGGGTTTATATTTCAAAGTTGTGTTCTAGTACCAGGGGTAAGAGGATTACTGAGAGGATGGGGATTTATCAAAGACATTTTCCCATGGAATATTTAGGGGCCCCAACTTCTCCAGGTAAGGTTCGAATTCATCATTTTTATGGTATTGTGGATAACATTTCTGCTCGTATTCTCAACTAGAAAAACGGTTTCCTTTCCATTGGGGGGAGAATCACCTTGGTCAATAGTGTTCTCACGTCTATCCCCATGCATGTCATATCTGCCACTATTGTTCCCAAGTCGGTTCTTCGTACTATTGAGGAGATTCTGGTAAACTTTAAATGGGATGCTCAAGAATATAGGAAATATCATTGAGATTTGTGGAAAAGGATATATTTCATCATTGAGGAGGGTGGGCTTAATCTGCGGAGTATTTCAGGTTCCATGTCCTTTTAACAGGAAAATCTGGCTTGGGATGTTCTGGAGGGAAAATATGTATGGGCACATTTCACCATAAAAAAATATTGAGATCAGTTTGATATTGTTAATGGGAGTGGCTCCATGCTTTGGTAAAATACTCGCTACCATATTCTTTCTCTGCAGAATTATTCTATGTGGATTCTTAGTGAGGGGGTGATTAATCTACGTAGGGAAAATTGGTCCGGGAGCATCATCGGCTTTCCAGGGTGCCTCGTCCCTGACTTTCTCTTCTTGCAGACCACTTGTTTTCCATATTTCACACAAGCTATCCTTTCCCCATCTCAACTAGAGATGTTTCACAGTATTTCTATTACCTCTGAACTAGACTGGCTAGTATTCACGGGTTCTCAGTCTAGTTTGTTTTCAGCGAAGGCTATCCGTGGGGTCCTACTTACAGCCAAGGGTCATGTTTCATGGGGTAGGTTCCTTTTCTGTGCTGATATCTGGGCCAAATAAAACTACCTTATATAGAGGCTCCACAACCGGGCGCTTCCCACTGATAAAGAGGTATGTCGCATGGGTATTTCTCTTTCCTCCAAATGTCTTTGTGCGAAGGCCCATAGAAGAGTCATTTGAATAAATATTTTTTATGAGTGATTGGGTGTACTGTATATGGTCCCTTTTTCGTGATTTCTTAAGGAGGGATTTCTCAGGTATCTCAAGGGATTCCTTATTCCAGGCCTGGTTCTCTGGTTCCTCAGAATGCGTTCAGGAATAGAGGGTGCGGTCAGTGGTCATCGCAGTTGGATGCTGGTTCTTATAGTCTGCTCTTAATATCGCCAGGCATGAGGTACGCTCCAGTTCCAGTTTGGTCGTGCGAGCTAGGGAGAGGTCTCTAGCACTTGACTTGTTGCTTCTTCTTAAACATGGTTAATGGGCTCCATCCTTTCAGTGTTTCGTTCCCAGTAGCCAAGTTTCTATTTCTCCAAGGGTGTATCCTCATGGTCATTGGGTTCATTGGAATCCTCTTGATTTAGGCCTCAAGATGAATGATGATAAATCTTATATGAATTTTTGCATGTGGGGTGGGTGAGTTGTTCGTAATCTGTATGGCTCTATGGTCTTGGCCTTCAGTTGGTGGTTTGGTCCAGGTGATTCCCTTTGGGTTATGGCTACCTCTCTACTCACAGGGTTGGATTTGGGTCATGCCCACGGGTTCCCTATCCATCAAGTGGAAACTGACTCAATGAATCTTCTTCACCCAATTAAAGGTACCTATAGCATCCCATGAATAGTATCAAATTTAATTCGCAACTGCAAAAAGTTTCTTCAAGGTGACACTGGTCTTAATCACTCTTGGAGAAAAGGTAACAATATCGCAGACTTCCTGGCATCCTGGGAATCCCCGACCAACCCTCACATTGTTTTTAGTAGTATTGGATCCCTTCCCCCTTAATGTGTTAGCTTGGTTTGTGTGGATTCCTTAGCACTGCATTATTTCAGACCTCCCTAATCTTTTTCAGGCCACATACCTCGTTTTCCCTTTATTATAATAAAATCTCAATGTTTGATGGATGGATGGTGGTGTTGGGATTGTTCTACTAAACATTCGAGATATAAAATAATGTGTAGAAACTGAATCAAAAAGTATGTCTTCTATTCTTGAATGAATAACTAGCGTACCTCTCACCACTTCGTTGGCAGGGTTCACTTCTGTAGTAGTGATGGAAAAAGATCTCCCTTTCAGCCATGGAGGTTGTTTCTTGCCTCCGAAATTCCATGACATAGGGCAATGATTTGCAAGATTCCCTAGTTCTTTGTTGGTGAATTATTGCACAACATGTTGAGGTTTGAGCATAGAATTCCTCTCCTCTGTTGTAGCTACAAGTTTTTCTTGTAAGCAATTAACAGCAAGGTGCCCTTCTCTTCGACACATAAAGCATTTCCTCATCCCCTTCATGCAATTTCCAGGGTGATTTTTTTCACGTGTTTGGAAAGTGGGGTACTGGATTTCATAGCACTATTGGATTTATCCATCGGACTACCAACATTGAATTCCACCTTATTCATCTTATCCCCATGATACCCCTGAAATTCTCTGATCTATATTTCAACCTTTAGGGAACATCATACAATTTCCTCATAGCTTTAGAATCCACTGATTGAGAGTACATTACTCAGGATAGGTTTCATCCCACCAAAGAAGCAGTCAACCTTGGATTCGGGGGTACCGACAAAGTAGGATGCCTATCGTGCAAGCCATGTGAAGTTTTCCTCATACGCTCGAATGGATTCATTGTCGTTCTACTTTAGGGTAAGGAAGTCCCTTTCCATATATAGTTGTATGGTGCATGGAAAATATTTATCGAAAAACATCTTTCAGAAATCCTTACACTCCAATGCCTCGATCTCCTCCTCAAGATTTGTATTTTTGATCAACATCCACTATTGATCATCATCACCCTCTATATGATAAGTAGACATGAGAACCTTCTCTTGTTAATAACAATGAAGGATGGAGAAGATATTTTCAATGGTGTTGATCCATTCTTCAGAGAACGAGGGATCATATGATCAATTAAAAGTAGGAGGCATGTGTCTCATGATGCTCTCGATAGCAACTTGTTCTTTCTTAGGGGGGGGTTGAACGTTCCTCTTGACCCATGTTTCTATTCAAAGATTGAGTTAACTGAGGGATAAGCCCGAAAATGTTTGAGATTCCTGCTCCCATCAAAATGGGAATCTCATTAGTTCAATCATCACATTGATCTTCACATCGGTTATTAGCCTAACTCCTCCTACAACCAGCCATTGGATGGAATTAAATAAGAGTTTGGGGTAACACATAAAGGGTAATCCAAAGACAAAATCTGATGACTTATAAATAACTTTTATTTCATTAACTTATGAATTTATAGTCTTAAATCTATGTTATCCATGATATACTTTGTAACATATATTCTAGGGGCATTTTTTAAATTCCCTTAATAAGGTCTCATACTATGCTTGTGAATTTACCAAATCATATCCCCCAAGAGTGTCATAACAATGAGTGCAGCAAGGCCCATTGTCATGTACCTGGATACCCCATGTGATGCTCGAAACTCCTTATCGTGGTTTTCACCCCTAGGTATAGATGTTCCAGAGCCTCCTCTACCTGCTCGTATCCAGATAGGTATGTATTTTCTTGATAAACCACTTAATCAATACTAAAAAAACATCGGTATGTTATTATTATATGTAGTATTTTCTCTAAGACTTTACAGAGGTTTGCTAATCCAAATCCTAGAAATAACTAAACCGCCCTCTGATACCAACTATGAGAACCCTAATTTTTATTACACACATAACATAATTTATTACATAAAAACTTCATTTGATACAAGATGGAAGATCAAGAGGTCTAGTGTATTTAGGGATTAGGAACATTAGACAACAACGTGAAACATAAATCCAAACATCTTTATTGGGAAATTTGTTTTACATGACCACTACATTCCCTCGTACTTAGCATTGCATGGGGTAACTTGAGGACATTTATAAGAAAAGGGTGAGTTATAAAGCCCAGTAAGATAATAATCGTGGAATAACTTGAGGAATACAATACATGTTATAAAATAGGCATATCAATAGAGCACAGGATAAGCATAAACATAAAGGCATGGTAAATCATGGTAATCATAACATGCAAGTGTGGCAACAACACTTAACATGGAATTAGCATGAGCCAAGGCTCATTAGACATGGAGCATGAGTAAACCCTCATTGCACATGAAGCATGAGTAAATCATAGTTTCCCATGAATTATAATGAGTAAACAGCCATTGAATATGACGTATCATGATACAACACTTTACCCAATGCATTGGAGCGCTATTAGGGCACACCGTTCTTAAACATTTCATTTCATGCAAAAGTGTGCCACAATGATCATAAAACATAGATTCATAAAACATCATCATTTATTACATGAGAAAGTAATATGGAATTCATACATGAAACATCATAATCAATAAGTAAATGTGCATAAAGGTGAATACCCTTCATAGAGAAATGGGAAAGGTATTCACTACACAGTGACATTGTCTTGGATAATTGGTGCATTTTTTGGAAGCGAAACGGCGTGACACAAGAATTCATAAAAATGGTTGATGAGAGGGAAAGATGTGTCTCATAATATATACATTAAATAAGCAGTAAGGGGGTCATATAGATACATGTCCCAACAATTGTAATTTAATTTAGAATAATGATACAAAAGAATTGCTTAAATACATGTCAGGAGAGATAAATTCCTTTTGGATTTTCGGAAAAGTAACAGGTGTACATGATAGGCATTTATTGAGAGAGAAAGGGCTCTCTCCTGATTCAAAAATAATGAGGGTAGTATGGGGGAGGTGAGAAACCATACCCAAAAATTTATAATTGAAAATAAAAATGGCGTAACAACATTAATAAAATTGGACAAAAATGAGAGAGGATGAAAAACCTATACTTGGAAGTGTGCCTCCAAAGGCTTTAGAGTTGATTGGTCGAGGCTTCTTGAGAGATGAGGGCACCTTGGGAGGATTCTAGAGAGATGAGGGAATAGTTTGTATGAACTCCAAAGGATTTGTGTGTGGAGGAAGTGGGATCATGGGTCGGTTTATATAGGAAAGGATAGAGAATTCTTTGTTATTTAGGTTTCGGGCACCTCACATTAAACTAATCCAAAGCACAAAACAACCCATGGGTTTTGACCATGTTTTTTGGAAATGGTAATTGGAAAACAATATTTTATAAGTCCAAAGTCCAATCTTCTTAAAATAATGGGGTTTCTTATGTGAAGGTGAGTCACACTCCCAATGAAAACAATTTAAAAATACAAGATGTTTAATACATCATAAAGTGTCCATTAATATTTTGTAAAATAAGTCAAAAAACCCAAAATCACATTATCTTAATGGTAAAAAATATATTGGCCTAACATAAAGCTTATAGTATTTTGTTAAATAAATATTGGGTCATTATGATGTCAGAAAACACATTATATATTCAAACAGTATTAAATTTTTACCCAACAAATTTGACTGTCTCTGAAAATTATGAAAAACTCACCTTTGGATAATTTCAACATCCTGATTCCATAAATAATATTAATTTTATCTAAATAAGTTTCTAAATATGTAATGATTCACTTTTGAAATAAAAACTAACATTTATCGAAAATTCATGGTTTTTGACAAAAATGGTTTTCAATCCATAATAAAAATTACAATTGCATTCATAAAATTTTATGATGATTTATATTTAATAAAAATTATTTTAATAAAAATAATAATATTTTATTAAAATATTATTTCATTAAAAAATCCATTAATTCATCAAAATAGATTCTTTAGTTGAATATTAATGAAAATTACTATTTGTGCTTTAAAAACTATTTACAAAGTAACAATAAAAAAATGAAAGTATATTCATTATTTTATAAAAAAAATGAACATAATAATAGTGATAATGTCTTGTTACATAACTTCATATAACACTTGCATAAGACCAAAGGGTTAGGTTTGCGATGGTGATAGACTCTTAGGGTGTCTTGGATAGCATTGCTCGAGTTGTAATCTTTATAAACATCCACTTCTCTCCTAGGCGGTTCCTCTCGAGCTTAACGTATTCAAGATCAGCTTAGGCTTGGTCAAGAATGATGCCCAAATATATAACAACTTTTCTGACATATGTTAAATGGGCTTCGAATGGGGCACATCTACTGGATAAGGCCATCGCTTCCTTTGTCTGAGTAAATTGGATTTGTAAAATCCCTCTATTTATACTAATCATGCGATCACTGTTCAATGGCTATATTAGTAATGATCACAATTATCAACATAAATCCAAATGATATGACATTTTAGATAAACATTTCACATAAAAATAATTTTAATTAGATAAATATGGATTTCCATTAATGAATGTTTGGGTGGTTAAGGTTTTAGGGTTTTTCATGAAACAATATGACTAAAATAAATTTTGCAAAATTTGATTTTTATTTTCTGTGTTAAAACCACCAAGTAGAAGTTGGGAAGTGGGGACCACCAGACCTTAACCTCCCATGAGAGGTTTTGGTGGTGGGGAACACTCGAACATAACCATCCATGAGAGGATGCAGTGGTGGGGACCACCCAAGGCCTAAACCACTTCAACTCTCCCATTATTGTGGAGGAGCATCATGAGCTTCCTACAAATTAAATATGCCAAACTCTCCATAAATTAATTATGACAAACCTTGTTATCCCCCAATTTGAATTTAATGTCAACGCAACCCATTTATTGTTTCTAATTAAATAATCCAAATTTTATTTCACTCAAATTAAATGAAAAAACATATTTTATTTGGTTCGATATTAATATGTTGGAAAAGTATTGGAAAAGGAGGATTGGGAGAACATAGTTGAAAGATCTCTAATTAATAACGCTCTACCAACGAAGAACTTTAACCTCCTTCGACCTTCTTCCTAGGGACTTCCTCTAATGTGGGACTTCCTCATATCGTGAAAATCGACGACCGTACTACCTTCTTGCGCCAATGTCATCAAACGAATGAGTTAGGGGGTTTATTTGCATGATAACAATTTTACCACATTCTTAATTTGGTTTCCTTTTTGGGATTTGGGAATAGATATTGATGAGGGTTTTGGGGAATGATGTTTTAAAATATCTTCCATACATGTTCATGCTTCATTCTTTGGGAACTGCTTTTTTATCACTCTAAACACGGAGGGTACGTGACAAAAAACATAGCTCGACCCCTCCACCATTCTTCTTTGGTGTACTCTTCAAAATGATGGTAGTCAACAAAGGATATATTGGTGAAGAAGGAAACAGAACTACCACCCGTGACCTCTATGACCCGCGTCACCCCCGCAATGTTCCGTGCTCCTGGCCGAACTGGTTGCGCACCCTAGCTCTACGCACTGTTCGGGCCGTTCCATGGCGCTCCGGCCTCCAGGCCAAACCGGATTCATGCCCCATAGTGCTACGACCTTCCGGGAAAACCGGCCCCGCACCCTGCGGCGCTTCGGCCTCCCGGCTGAACTGGCCCCACGCCCAGCGGCGCACCGGCCTCCTGACATAACCAGGCTTGCGCCCCACGTGGCGCTCCGGCCTCCCTACCGAACTGGCCCTGCGCCCCCACGGAGCTCCGGCCTCCAGGTCGATTCGCCCTCATCATGGATCTCTGAGATACCTAGGGTTACGCCGCCCGCGACCTTCCAAACCGCCCCGGCTTGTGCCGGTCGCTGGCCCTCCGAGCCGCCCTACAGCCTCGCGCCCTCCCAACCACATGTGGCCCTCTGCGGCCCCTTACGTGATATTGGGATGGAAAAAGTGGTTCGAACATACCCAACGGTCCCGGTCGCACTGCGGGCTGGGTCGGTCTGACTAGGTCAGACCGGACCTGGGCCCACTATGACCCAGTTACTTTCTTCTGGCCATAACATTGGTGCCGGATGTCTGTTTGATGAACCGTCAGCAGTGCTGGATATCTTGGAGCGAGAAAGACCTTTTGAGTGATACCCCGCTGTGTTTTTTTATTAAAATGGGGAATTATAAGGTTGGATCGAGCAGGAATCCAACTAGGACCTTAGGATTAAAAGGTTAATAACTCATAGACCGGACATCTGATTGACGTGTCGTCTATTGCGTTGAAATCCCTATGATGTGGATGAACATTGAGATACTTCTTCATGGGACATCAGGGTAGATGGATTATCAATCATTATCTTTTTGATAAGACCCTTTCGGAGATGAGAAAGCATAGAGTGGAGACCTAGTGGATGGCTGATACTTGACGACTGCTGACCGTTTTGACTCGGAGTGACTTGACAGGCCAAGTGGGGAGCACCATGGTGACGCAGAAGACGCATGGTGGGGAGCGCCTAGGTGATGTGGCAGACCCACGGTACTCTAAAGGAGGAGTACCTTAGTAGGCCTAGTGGGGAGCACCTTGGTGATGCAGGAGACCCACACTGTGGAGGGACTTGGTGACGTAGAAGACCAATGGTACTCGACAGTAGGAGTAACTCAGCAGTCCAAGGATAGTGGGAAGAACCTCTTTGTGACGCGGCAGGCCCATTGTACTCGATAGAGGAGGAGTTCTCCAGTAGCTGATGTGTTTGACGATGTGACTAGGGATGTTACTTGATACTACCCCTATAATAAATCCTACTATTAGTTGTGTCAGTATCTACGTGTTTTCCTCATTATTGAGATGGATTACCTGATAACATAGGTATATGTAAGAGAATATACCTAAGTAAGGTTATATGTTGGTTTCATTCCATTTGGTTCATCTTTAGTGTATTTTGTGTGACCATGAGGGTCTTGGGGTCCAAACAAAGTATCATTATACTCATCCGTGCATGGGCTATGCCCACACTTTATTGTGTTTGGTGCAGATCACATACATCGCTAACTAAGGACGAGAGTACCAGGACTGTACGGTACCCGGAGGTGGGACTTACGACAAGTCGGTACACGGAGGAGACGGACAAACGAGGAGTTATAAGGAGGAAATTTGTACCTACCCTTCAGGTAGGAACCTCGGATGATGACCCATTAGCTCTTTCCTTTTTCTTCACTGTACTTGTATTTTTAGTTTCTTATACTTTACTGTTGGGCTTGTTTTGCCACCCCCATTTTTATTTTAGTACTCTTTGTTATACAGTTTTACTTAGTGTTTTGTATCTAGCTGTGTACTTTCTTGTGTACGTATTTACAGGTTATAAAGGCAATGCATTCCTAGTTTTAGGGAATTATTACTTTGGTGCTAGTCGCCATCCCCTAAACTATGGATGGTGGGCTTGGGGTTGTCATGAAACCGGACCCGGGGGACGGGTTGTGACATTATAAACATAAAATCATAGGTTCAGGGCTCTACACTTGGTATCAAAGTAAAAATCTTATAAATTTGAAAAATTAAACCATATTAAAAATTTATGTTTTCCTCCTCTGTAAAATTGTTTTTCTTGTGTGCAAAGATGAATTCTCAAGGAGCATTTCAGTTAAGGGGAGAAGAATGTAACATTCCATAACTTTATAAGTGATTTATTATTTTAAATAAATTATGTTATTAAATATATTTTATAATACTAATTTATTATATTTAATTAAATAAAAATTTGTTTATTTTTTGTTTAGAATGGTTAAAATTTTAAAACTCAAATTAAAATTACATTATGTAATTTTATAAATGTTTATTTATCAAATTAGTTTATCAATTATATTATTTTAAAATATTATAAAATTTTTAAATGAATTCTTTATTCTATGATCTTTTTAAATTAATGATTTTTTATTAAAATAGTAACTTAATATAAATAAATTTTAATATTATAAATATTTTTTTACTTTATAATATTTTTTTATAAATTAATAATGAAT
This sequence comes from Viscum album, assembly GCA_963277665.1. Taxonomy (NCBI): domain Eukaryota; kingdom Viridiplantae; phylum Streptophyta; class Magnoliopsida; order Santalales; family Viscaceae; genus Viscum; species Viscum album. The sequence continues at coordinate 968,296 of CAUJRU010000072.1, forward strand.
TAGTATTTTGTTTATAAATAATATTTCCTATAACTATCAAAAATTTCTAAATTATAAAATTATTAATGTTAAGGTTACATAATAAAATTATTCAGGTTAAATATGAAATTAATGGGATTAAAAAAATTTAATGAATTAGATTTATATAAAATTACAATTTTTTTATAAAATGATGGACATTATAAATATTTTAATCAAAATTATGATAAATATTTTTTAAAATATGATATATGGATGTTTTTTAAAAAATAATGATGAATCATTTTATTAAATAAAATATGAATTTTATTAAAATAATGATAAATGAAAAAGGAGAGAAAATGAGATTTTATGAAAAAATAAGTTTTGGTTTTAGGGGAGGGTTCGAGTGGGATGATGCTGAGAAATGAGTCATCAGATTCGGACTGTACACATCCTGGCCATCTGCTCTAATTTCCCCGATTGGGCTCTCTCATTTTTCTTCTTTAAAATTTCAAGATTAAACCCCATCCAACTGATTTGATTGGGCTTATCTGATCCATTCATTACTTTACTAATCTATCCCTTATTTTCCACTCCTTTAAAATCCTAGTCTTTTTCATATCCATATGATCGATCTTGGATGGATCTGAACCCTCTGCTAAAATCTTGATTACCTTCTCCGATAGACACCTATTCATTCCACACCAGCAGGTCGGCTGCTGGTTTTATATTCATCGTTGAGGCACTCTTCATCCAGGACCTCATCTCTGATTCATTCCCTACAAACACGATATGGATAGTATTATATTTATAAAATCATCATTGGATTCCCCAATATTTTTAGATTATAATATATATATATATATATATATATATATATATTATTTTACAGCATTATTTTGATTCGAATTGGTTTAAATTTGACTCCATTTGTCATTTTTATGCAGCTTGGATTATTAAATATGTATATATCAATTTGATTCAAGAAAATTTACCAAATGGGTCCAAAACACATATCCCATTTGTCAAATGGAATATGTTCAATTAGAAAAATTTAATTTTATATAAACCCTCAATTGAACACTTTGAAACACCCAAAATTATACCCAGTTTTCTTTCTCTCCATTCTTGGTGTTAAAATGCTTCATCTTCCCTCCAAGTAAGGGATATTTTTGTATTAAAATTTATATAATTATATTTTTATTTCAATCTTATAAATCTATAAAATCGAGTTTGTTTTTTAATTTTATTGTATTAAGAAATTCTTTATTTAGAAATATATATATATATATATCTAGTATATATATGTATATATTTATATATTTATATTTATTGGTATTAATAATTAAAAATTATTAATCATTTATTTTTGGATTTTAAGCAAGGAATTAATGTCTTAATGAATCATGTCATAAGATATTTACTTTTAATCAATAATTAAAAATTGTTTTGTTATTATTTACTTAAAATCAATTAATTAAAATTGTCTACTTCAAATTGATAGATTCTACTTGTTTCTTTTAAATTTATTATTTTAACTTGTTTCTTTCTTAAATAAAATCTCAATGTGATAAGATAATCATTTCAGGATTAATAATTTATGTGTAATGTTTTATAAATGATAAATGTTATAATATTATGTGCTAATTATATATGAAACCAATAAATTTATGTGTGAAATGTCTTTATACGCACATGAATTTCATAATTTGTATAAGATATGACCCTAATCAAAAATAAAAAAAAATATCATTCATGGATTACATTTTAATAATTGTATATATATGTGTGTTAAATAAATAATATTTACCAAGGATATTATGTTTGAAATGGATTTATGTGATTAATGAATGAAAACTTTAATTTGATAAAATTGATAACATTATATGTATTTATGACATGTGAAGAAATTCAGTTAGTTAAATTTATTAGAATATTTATTAATGATGTTATAAGTGTAAATTTATTTATTAGCATATGTTTTCAATGTTTCTGATGTATAAAACCCAGTGAATAATGAATGTATATATATAAATCTTGATTAAAATGTTTTCCTAAAATACTACACTTGAATGTCGTAAATATAGTAGGGAATTTGGGAGTTAAACCTCCCTCAGCAAGTGGGTAGGCCCAAGACAACCTTCATTGTTTCATGCTATCATAGTGTTTTATATTCAGAAGATTTCGTTTTTTTTTCAGAAAAATCACTGAGATGTGTTTAATATATTTTTCGAACATAATTAATTTTCAAGTGTTATAATATTTTTGTTGCTTAAGTAATTTAAATAATTTTTACATTAGGTATTAATAAATTTATTTTAAAAATTATTTTCAAAAGAAGATTTTAAAAGTATATATCAATGATATTTAAAACCCCTTACTTGGAAAAATAACTACTCACCCTATGTTTTAAATTTATTTTTCACATGTTTAATGGATGTAATTTGTGATGTGTGTTACATTGAGGATGTAGAACATGCAAAGACATTTATTATTTCATTATATTTCTCACAGTTTTGTTATTTTGTAAGGCATGTATCTTATTCTAAAAAATCTAGACCGGTAAAAGATCTTGGAATGTAATAAATGTTGTGAATTTGTTCAGTTTCTTGTAAAAAATTATACAATATTAATATGTTCTTATCCTAGAATCAAAGGTTCATGGATTTTTATAAAAAAATTTAAAATTATATTTTATAAGGATAATATCATTTGGTAAACAAGAATATCCAAATTATGTTAGGATGATTATTTTGGGAATTTTCTGGAAAGATTGGTTTTAGTAAATTGTGAAAAATATAGAATTTTATTGAATAATATCTTTTCTTTTTTGTTACATAAAATTTCACATTATATTTTGGATGAGTTTTAAAATTTCATTATTTTATTTTTATTAAAAAAAATCTGATAAATATTATTGGAATAAAAATTATACTTGAATTTGGAATAAAAACATTTCTATATTTAAGATAAATTCTTTCAAGAAAATATTTTCTATTTTAGTTTATCTAGTATAGTTTTGAATTATATTCTAGAATTTTTTTTTTGAATTTTATAAGATTCAGAATATCTAATATTATATAATAATATGAACATAATATTTTGGTCAATGAGATAATAACCATATTAAATCTATGTCACCATGTTAAAGGTAAATTAGTTAACAGAGGATAAAAATAATCTTTAATGTCTTAAAATAAAACAAACAATTTAATATATTTCATTGGGTTAGTATATATCATTTAAAACAGTCCAAATATTAAAAATTGTGCAATTTCCTCATACTTGACTTTAATTATAAAATTTTTATTATTATATTTAAGTATAAATTCAGAAGATAGTTTTTTATTTCAACATCTATAATATTTTTTGATAGGGATAAAAACAATTTATATTCTATTTTAAATGATAATTTTAATATTTAATTAATTTCTTAATGATCATACTTTTTTTTAAATTTTTTTAATAAAATAATTACCTTAAATATTTATGCAATTACGATTCAGTAGTTGTATATGAATTAGAAAAACCAAGTAAATGATTTTAGTAACTCTAAATGTAATATTTTAGGGGTTATTTATATTACGGATGAATTTTTAAACTAAATATAACATGTCATATTTGTGTGAATTCTTTATAGTTGAATTAATTTATTTTACATTGCTTTCAATGTATAATTATTTGAATTGTTCTTATGATGACATGAAAAATATGTTATGATAAATATATTTATTAAAGTATTTACAAGCTCAAAAAATACTAAAAGATGAAAATTATGAAGATAAATTGTTCAAAATTGAATCTATTTTCCATTTATGATCCATTTTTCACTTTTTATGTGAAATTATAACTCTATAATATTAAAGTTATCATTGCTACATTTAATGTTAAAATTGGTTAAAAAATGGTCTAAAACAAATGAAATGATTTAAAATAATTTACGAACCTATATAAATTTTATTATAATAATAAATTCAGAACATTTCAGCCTTATCTTCAATTAAATATCTATTGAGAATCATTTTACAAGAGTTACACATATTATATTAGAATATATCATATATCTCCAAAAATTTCATTAGTGAATTTGTATAATAATTTTTTACAAATTTTTTTAAAACAAATAAAATTATATTATTACAAGTGAATATTATTTTCCTTAAAAACATAAATAATAAATTATTTATTCGTAAATTTTAAATTTATAGTAAACTTTATTACTTATAAATATTAAAAAGCATTTTTATCGACGTATTTATCAAATGGGTTAACAAATGGTTAAAACCGAATGATAAGGGTTAAAAAGTTAATATAACAATTATAAATTATATTATGCTATATTATTTAGACTCATACATATCTTATATTCTAATTATTTCATTTCAGATTCATTTTTACATGAAAATTAATTTATAGTAATTTAATACTTTATGTAATTCCCATAGTGCCCCTCCCCACAGTTATAAAAAGGCACCTCTTCTCCTCTATTAATCACACTTCAAGAACCATTTGTACCTTCCAAAACCTACCCAAATCCCTTACTAACGTCCATATACAATTTTTATAGGTCTTTATTGGGGATTAATACCAAACTTATAGGTATTAAAAATAAAATAAATATAAGTTTACTGAAAAATATGTATAGTGTATAACCGAATGTTTTAGTTTTTTTTCTTCTTATATATCCTAAAAAAATTAGTTAAAACTGATTAGATAACAACATGAGTGTATTAAATATAATAAGATGTTATATATTAGTGGAATAACAACTATATATCACCTTCTTCCATCAAATGGAAAATGAATCCATCATTTATGGGATCGGAAGACTACCACTTTGCGAACTGAGGTATTCAGTTTTCCATCACCACCTCTCATGGTAAATTATAATGAGATATTTAATTTTTATATATATAATATTCATAATATAATAATACTTTTGTAAAGATAATATTACATATTTTTTTAATAATTAATTCCATTGAAAAATGACAACATCGTCTATGCTTATGTGTGTTTTACCATGCCCATGATGCGATTTGATACATTTTTCATCACTGCTACACATGGTTAGTATATATAAATTATTTATAGTTAAAATTTTATATTTATGATATAATAATAAAAATGGAAAGTTAAAAATCATTTACCTCCTTCATCTCATATTTTTTGAATAAATTGAAATGTTACTCATGTGTCTTCATGACCTACCATTTATATAATTGTGAAAAGTTCACTTATCAAAATCATAAAAATGGATGGTTTTAAAAGTTTAATTTATATATATTAAAATTATAATAACATAATTATTATTTTTCTATAGATTGTGTAATAATTTCTTATTAAAAAATAATAAACATACCAATTTCATTTTGGACATATGGTCCAAATATCTTGAAAACATCGCACCTAAAATTAATTAATTAAGTAGTTGAATATAACACAAAAATAAATAAAATAAAAGCAATAATATATAGTAAAATGGTTCTCAATATATTAAATAATTTATATATGTATATTATTAAGGAATATAATGAACTAATGTGATGATTCAGACTCAAGGTAAATGATACTTTACTTTTAAAACCACATTTTAAATATTTTAAAGACTTATTTTCTAAAAATTTATTTTAAATTTCCATATTCTTAAAATTATTTTACTGATTTATTTATGTGGTCATGAATTAATAATAATGGGATTTTTATTTTACTTTTTACTTTAATTCATATATTTTCTGATGGAATCTTTTTAATGTATATTATATGGAATGATTTCAATTTCTATATTAAAGGTAAAAGATAATCCAATTTTAACATATACAAAACCATTGAATTTTCCCACTACTACAACCATTATTTGATATTTTAATTCAATTATAATATCCCATGTTTTCTTTAATGAAAATATTTCTTCCATTTTTTCATGGTATTTTAGTTTTGAAAATGTCTTTTTAAAACGGTATTTTCATATCCAAAAGGGGTTTTTATATCAATTCAAAATAGTTTTTTATGGAATTTATGGAGAAAAGGTACAAAAATAAATAAAATCTTCATGATATGGTCCTTGTACATTATTTATTATGACAGGTGGTCCAGATATTTCACATGATTATAGTTTCTCTTGATATAACTCATAATGATAGGTGGGCCTGGTTTAACTATCCAATACATTGGGTAAAGATTATTTTATCTATATGATTAAATTGGATTTAGAGCATATTATTTATTCCACATATAAGATTAATTATAAGAGTGATATTAAGAGTATTTACTAAGATACATACTTAAATTTTATATGCTTCCATAGGTTTTTTCATACACAATTTTTTATTTCAAAAGGTAAGACAATGATATTTTGTTTTAAATATATGATTAACCCATTTTGGATAAAAATTAATTTTTTAGGAATTTTTTATTGGGTTTTCATGTTTTCTAAAAAATCCTTATGATTATGAATTTTCTTTGTATTTGGTTACAAAGTTATTTATGAAAATAATTAGGTAGTAGAGATGATTTCATCTATATGCAACTTATTATTGGATCTCAAATATAAATATATTAAATGAAAACTCTTTTTATGATTTTATGATTTTTAAAGGGACTACTATGTATATATATTCATTTATTCATCCCTTACTGAGTTATTTTTATCACCCCATTTTTTAAATGGTTTTTATATGGTTTATGTATGATTAAGAACAATTTTTAATACTTAATATAGGATAAGAGAACACACTTATGGTTTTAATAATTATCACATAAAGACATGGGTACTCTTATGTAAATGTTTTTCCTAATTCTATAAATATCCTAACATAAAAGTTACATGGGTATTTATGTAATCTAATATATCCGTTAGATGTTTCATGATTTTGATGCTTGAAATTGGGCCACATTTATTGGTATCAAATCCATATATTGTAATGTTGATCTTTTTAGCACAATATCCTATTGTGTGGGTTTGAGGATGTTATAAAACATATCAAATGGTTTTTGTCAATAACCTTGGGTGAAATCCAATGACATGGAAAAAATATCCTTATTAACCCTTCAGAACCCTAAGAAAAGTTAGAGTTCCTTTCTATGGAATTTTTCCTTTTACTTTATCATTCATCCTCTCTTATAGGGACCTCTGATAATGGCGATTAGTGATTATAAAGTACATGTAATTATATATTTCATATCTCATTAATCCAATAAAAAATAATCAAAATTTATACATATTGGTGTCACACATGATAATATAGAAGTTATATATTCTTGGTTTTAGTATAATAAAAAATTAAATATGTTTTTATAATAACATGGATGAGGGATCTGTGATCCTTAAAATTTAGATAATTGATTTATCATAGAATAATAAATTATCTATGAAATAATACTTCTTATAAATGTGTTTCGGCTATGGGAGACATGTAATTATTAAACACTTTGATATGTTTTATTGTATTATAACTTAAAATTTTTCAATGAAGCAAAATATTCCTTATTGAACCATAATGTATGATTTTATATAAACTGATATTAGATATTTTTTATGAAATGACTGCATAAATAAGTTTTTTTCGTAGTAATCATCATAGTAGGACCCATAAATACCTAAAATTATATGAAAGCATAAAATAAACACACTATGGACTTTGGGACCATAGAGGGATATATATATATATATATTATAACATGAATAGAAATTAAGGAATCAAAATGAAGCTTACCTTTACATATCTCTAGCATTCAGACGAAAAATATCGAGGGAAGTTGTTTTTAATTATTTCCGGATTAACTAAAAAATAGTCAATACAGACATTCTATCAATTTTTACACATATAAGAATCATTTAAATATTCTTTATCAAGAGATTTTTCATTCCATTTTTATAAACCAAAAATTATACTTGTCTAAACCATTTACTATTTGATATGTGACATATAATCCCAATGGAATTTAATTTTATCACCTCTATTTATATCATTTCAATGGAGATTTAATTTTTATGGTATTTAGGATTATTTATGAGATTAAATACATCCTTTAAAATTCTGTGACATGTTTATATACATGGGATAATCTATGGAATTTGAGCTAATTTACATCTTTTCACAATTTTATAGTATCAAAAAAGGTTTAGAAATTTAAATTCATTCTCAAAGAAAGTTTTTCTAAAATTATATATATGAAATTGTAAGATACCCAAATTATTTGAATATTCAAATTTAGGGGATGTGGTTTTAATATAATAGTATGGTTTTTTGACTTAGGGATTTAATTTAGGGTGATTGAGTTCTGTGAAAAGTTTTGTTTACTTCTCTTTATTCTATATAAAAATAATATGTATATATGATATTTAATTATTAATTTTTTTTATGGGTACATCAACATGAAAAAACATAAAAAAATTAATCTCATTATGTTTTCACTAACAAATTAATTAATTAAAATAGGAATTGAAATATCATTTTTCAAATAATGATGATAATATAGAATAGCTGTTAGGGAACGATTATAGTGAGTGGGTTCCTTGAGGGGAATTTCCTCTGAATATACGAGTAGGGGAGATCTTCTTCACATTGTGTCTTATGGAACAGAAAAGTTTAAATGTGTATTTTCTTCCCAGAAATCCAATGAAAATATTCCATTTTAAACATTTATTATAATTTTTTTATTTAAAAAATGTCCCACAAAATATGAGAGTAATTTATCTATTGGTTTTAGTAATTTCCTCCCTAGGGATGTAAAATTATGATGGGAAAATTATTTTCTTCATCTAAATGTGGATGTGTTCAATTAGTGTAGTGAGGTGTAATGTGTTATAATATTATTTTCTATCCACAATAAATTTTGGTTGATGCTCTTCTATAAGAATACATAAATATAAATTTTAATGAATCACCTAAATAAAATAAGTAAATTATTATATCTGAATATATTGTATTTCATATTATATAGGGTGTTATAATTTTTCCTTTGGCCAATACATTTTGTTTTCATCGATGGTTGTATCAATATTTAGAAATTACTTTTAATGTTTACTCTCTCATTATAATTTAGTTTTTGGTTGTGTGTGTACCATTTTTGATCCTAAATGTTGAGGGAGTTTTTTGAGAGTAACAATTTATTAAATATTATGGGGATAATGAAGATGAATCCCCAAATATTATTGAGTCCCTTAATGGGATTAGGGTGTTTTTTAAATTAATTTTAAGGAAAAAATAGATATGGTTTAGGAAGTTGGTGTTATATTTTACTATCAATAAATTGGTCATAATATTAATCAGATTCAAAATCAATTTATTCATAGTGTTTCTATTAATGTGATGTTTTTTTATAATACATGTAAGGGAACAAATTATGTTTTTAAATATGAAGATGCAGTCTCATAGAAGTTCCTTTCTAATAAGGGGCCAACATAAAAGGATTAGTGACCACTCCATAGTGTACTATTTAAAGAAACACCACTATGATATGTAAAATTAAATCATTTTTTAATATAGGTAGTCAATGCCTATTTAAAATTTGAAACTAGATGATGTTTTTGAATTTTACTTCATTACATAGAGATCAAACCATATGATATAATCCATGATTTCTCATATTCTCACAATTAAGAATAGGTTATATAATTACACCAAAAGGGTGTTTATCGTTAAATGGAGATAAATTATCATGCCTCAATGTTATAATGGTAATAAAAACATTATTCTGAAAGGAATGATTGTTAGAATGTGAAGAAGGGATTTTCCTTGTTAATATGCAAGTTAAACCATGATACATAAAACAATACACAAGTAATGGGTAGTTGAATATTTGGAGATGCACCACATTGAATTTTTCTTCCTAGACTATGACCTGAGAATAATTTATGATATAAAATTGATATAATTTTTGTAAATCGTTTATAATGGAGATTAATCATGGGATTTAAAGTTATTTAGTTGGATATTTATTGTGAAAATAATTCTATAATTAACACAGTCATGTTTCAATTTATGAGAGAGATTAGTTTGACATTATAACATCCCGGATAAATGAAGAATATGATTTTTTTCATATTTATTAATTTTTGAATTAAATATTAATTTTACTTTAAATGGGTTTCTATGTTCGTTAGCATACCCTATATGCAACAACAAGTTTCATTGAAATCTTATGTTGCACACTAATAATATAATATTATTATTTTAAATGGTAGTTAACTCCTAGCCGTTGTATTGGAGGGAATAAATAAAACTAACTACAATATGGTTATACATGTTTGTTAAAAGTATTTACATTTATCCAACAAAAGTTTGAGGCTTAAAATGTGAATGAATCTAATTTTAAGCATAATTTACATTAAAAGGTAGATTTACCGCCTTTTAATGGAGAACCCTCATTAAATCTAATTTTGGTCACATTAATACATTATATTTTACCAAATAAAATCTTTCTGTAGAATTGTTACATCAAAATTTACTTTGTGTAAATTTTTTTAATTTTTCTGATAAAGTTCATTTTCTAATGAATAATGAAAGATATTGTATTTTAATTCAAAACTGTGTCATAATATAATTTATTTATATGGTTAGATTATCTTTTTAATTGGTTTTAAAGTTTAATTTGAATATAGTTTTCCAATTTAATCCAATATTGTTCATTGTAATTAATTTCACTTTGAAATTGGACATAAACAAGTATCAATTTTTTGATAGTTATTGTTTCTTAAAAACATGCTATTGGTTTTAATAACGGGAATTAATTTTAAAATTAATGAATGCCATTTTTATGTTCTGAATTTTGAAAAATCTACATCATTTTGGAATTCGGAATATCAAATATAGCTTAGGCTGAATATGTGGTATTTTTCTAAAAAACTTCAACTTTTGATGAATAGTGAAACCACTTAGTGGTAGTTAAAAAAATGGGCTTTTTCATTTAAATGAAAATTTACCACTTCTGTAAATTTAATTTCAAAAATCAGACATACATGGCTGTTATAAAGTAGTAAAATTCGGTTCATTATAATGAAAATAATAATTGGTGAATAGTAACTTTTGACTTTTATTTACCGCGGTTAAAGATAAATAAGGTAATTCAAGGTAAAAAGAATATTATAATATTTCAAAATTAACTTAACACTTGTCCAAACCTTTTTGGTTGAGTCATTACGACCATGGGAATATTTGGGTCAATTTTGGGACCCCATTGATCCACATGGTAGGGAAAATGACAATTTATATTAATTAAATTAATTTGAAGACAAAATTGACTTTAACAAAACTCTTTTAGTCATTAATTTTTAATTGGTGTTATATAAGTCATATTTTAGACTATAAATATTCATTGGAAAGATAAATTTATTTCCTACATGATATTATTTTCTTATAATTTTTAGACATCGAATAAATTAAAATATTTATGACACAATAATGATGAAATATTTACCTCATTAATAAATGATTTAAATAAATAAGATTATAATTATTAAAATATTATTCAAAACATGTCCAATTCTGATTGGATGATTTTATTTCGAATATGAGTCATCTTATATTCGACCTTAATGATTTTTTGACAATTAGAAACTGAATATCATTATATAATAAAATAATGTTTTCACACTTTCCTAAAGATCCCCTCCTCTCCCTTATAAAAGGAGATAATTTATATCCAATTCCCCACACCTCTCAAGCCATTTGGATCATCCAACCTCTGCCCAATTAATTTCTATACATCCCTCTCCTTCTCCTAGAAGCCTTACCTTATGAAAACGGCACTTCAAGAAGACCATTGTATCTAACCAAAGGGAGTTACCCAAATTAAAGGTAACAGTTTCTCTTAAATTGGTTACTTTTATTTTACTTCTCCAACCCCTAAATGTTTTTTATTTCATTTATTTCGTAACAACACCCATATCCTCAATATACTAGGATGTTTTTAGGATAAGGACTCTAACTACACTTACAGACACCTCCATCTAATGGATGAAGAAAATAATGTTTTTTGGATGGAAAACTAACGCCTCACGAAACGATGATTTTTCAATTAAATCTTACCGCCTCTCATGGTGTCCATTATGATTGAAAATTATTTATATATGACAAATATTATTTTTATGTTTTCTTTATGATTATGTATTTTCCATTTATAGAACGCCTTTATGGTTTCCATAGTGGGTTAATATGATAATGTCATTTGAGGAAACACGGACTTCCTCCCCCTCAAAGTGATGTGACTAATTAATGCCTTATGTAGGATGTATAAAGTAGAGAGTTAATGATATTATAAATGATATTATACTGTAATTATATTATACCTATGTTTCTTTATTTTTTAATTCCGATAAAATAAGAAATAGAAATGAAAGTAGCGTTCATGCGTACGTACGGCTTACCGTCTCCAGGAACGGTGCATTTCATTTCTTACCTCTAAATGTCATGTACTATTATAAATACATGTATATAATGGATATATATGATATATATGAAATATAAATCATTAATATCATTCTGGATATAATGAAACTTTGACAACATGAACAACATGTAATTATAAGAACTCCATTTTTGACTCATGTACAAAATATCAACAAAATGAACATTATTAACTTAAATGATTACATAATGGTTATAACATGGTAATAAGTTATATAAAAGGAATAATAACCATGAAAATATTTCTTAAGAAAGTATAAATTAACTTTTATTTATTATAGAGGATAATAAAGAATGATCGAGTCAAGTCGGACATGAGGTAAGTGATTTGACCTCTCTCTTTCTTTTCCAGTACTCTCTTTTATGTCATTTCTTTAATACTCCATGTTCTTATGTTGGAGGATTTTCTTTTATATTCACCGTATTGTAATTTGTATTTTCATATAATTAGAGGCCCTCTCTTACTCTCATAAATTTATTTTAAGAATTTTTATGTTGATCTGTTATGCTGCCGAATTTTTGTAAGGGATTTTCTTATCTCACTTTTAATTCCGTGAGATTTCCATTGTTCACCAATTATTCATAACATGTGGTGTATTGTGCACTGCAATTTTATATATATTATCATGACCCTCATTATATTCATGGTATTCTATGATTCATTAGGTGGTTATTAACTTTTTTTCATATGACTCAGTTGATTACAACGTAGTAAAGGGTTTCGTCTCGCTTTTTATTCCCGTGAGATTCATGCTATACTTGCCACTATTTACTTTTTGTAGTTTATGTACTACCCAGGATTGTAATCTTTGTGAAATATATTGTCATTTATTATTATTTACATCTTCATTTTATTATCCTTCTTTCATGTGGCATATGTTTTGTAATTTACCAAATCGGTAAGGAAACTCCTAAACCCAATTCCCAATCTTTGGGTTGATATTCTCTTTTTTATTTATGTCATCCTATGAGTATTTGTGAATGACCTCTGATTGTTTTACACGCAATATCCACTTATATTGGGTGTATTTATATTTTGCACACATAATTATGAGATTGATTTATCCTTAATTTAAGGATACCATCTTTATAAGGGATTTCATCTCAATTAACATTTCATTTGAGACTTCATTGTTATTATCCACCAATTCACTCTTATATGGTGTATATACTGTCTTTTGACATATTATATCATGAATCCCTTTATTCTCATGATATTATAAAGTTCTTATTAAATTTTATTATGAAATTATTTGTATTCAAGAGTCTCTCATTTTGTTAAAAACTCTTTAACAAAAATATCATTTTTAAATGTTTTAATGATTTTTCATTCTAAATCATTATCTTTATTGTCCATGTTTTAAAAATGGTTTGGAGAATATATTTATATGGACAATAATGTTTTAAAATTATAATTCCATTAAAAGTTTGAAAGTTGTATGGGACACTTTGATTCAAAAATCCCTATTTAAATGGTTTTTGAAAATGGATTGATTATTTCAATATCTGGAATTTACTTCTTGTGATTGCAAAGAAAATGTTATTTGTGAAATGTTTATATTTACAATATTTTATGTTTTATGATGGGAAATGGACATTTCATGGGTGGTTACATGATAAACCATATGACGGGTGGTGTCTTGAATACCATGATGAGTGGTTATGTTATAACCCTCAATGAATTGGGTATGGAAGTCATCCATATGGAAATTCCATTTAGTGATATGTGTCGAAGTCGACCGTATGGTTATTCCATTTAAGTATGTTTATGTCCCAAGTTCCCATTCAAAGTTATGTGTTATTTATATGGGTTTTAAGGTGATATTATGGTTACAAAAGGGTAGGTAATGATCTTTTATTCAGTGAAGAGTATTTACTACTTCATAAAGGTGAAAAGTATTACTTATGTTAAAGTATTCATGGTTTACAAGTTATTTTAAAAAACTAATAGTTTTTCTTCTTTGTGTATCCCTTACTGAGCTTTTTATGCTCATCCCATGTTTTCGAAATGTTTTACATAGGACATAATGTGGAATAGGATCAAGGATGATATCATGGAAAATTCATGATGTCTTAAACATGGAACTAGACATGACTTTTTTTTCAAGAGTTCACGTTTTGTAAAAAAATCAATACCAGGTAGAAGTGTCTACTTTGTAATAATTTGAAATGCAATAGTTATGGCCTAACTCTCTAAAAATATAAACCTGAAAAGATCCTCAATGTGAATTATTCATTTAATTCAAGATTATGTAATGTTTTAAGTCTGGGTCCTCATAGTTAGTATCAGAGATCGGTTTAGATAACTTTAGAGGTTAGGATACAATTTAATCATAAGTGACATTACCATAATGTTTAGGATTTTAGAAAGAGTCGTAGTTACATTTATAATGTGAATGAGTTTAAGAGAACATGAATAAGTATATCTTAGTGTTTACCCTCCTCATAAAATATTATATGATAATTGTACTGATATACTCACACTGACTTTTTGGTTTTAGTAAATGGCTGGATCTAGCAGGCACCAAAGTAACAGTGGATGTGAAGAAAACATTGATGGTTTTCTAATTGAGCAACTGAATGAAATGAGAGAGGAAATCAGAACTGCTGTGTTTATTCTCAACAAACTATTTAGAGTCATGATTCAAAACATGAAACTTGGTCATTTTTATAAGACATCGTATATTCGAGAAACCAATTCATACGGAATTTCAGGTAATAATCATAAAGGTAAGTATGTTCAAAAACCTATGTGTCAAGGATTTGGAAAGAATCACCTTGGGAAATGCTTCAATGAGATTTGAATATGCTGTAGATGTGGGATTGAAGGTCATAAATCATGAACCTTCTAATGAAAAATGAATCATCTAGTTGGGTCTAGGAAAAGGAAAGAAGTTATTTCTGAGGGATCAATTGAATGTTTTAATTGTGGTGTGTATGGTCATTATACAAACAGCTATCCTACGAGGATTTTTCAGGAACGGGATCACCAAGATTATACAAATATTTGTTTACCAAAACCTAATGCCATTCTAATTGAGGATGCAGAAACTGACAACGACCAATGAAAGGTATGGATTATTTCTTAACATTAGTTTTGATATTATTGAATCTTAGGATATGATCCATGATTCTTTTTGTAGGAAAGAAGTATTTCAGAATAATTTGAAAAGGAATGGTTAATGGATCATGAATAATGTTGAATGTGTAAGAAGTAAACATATAAGGGATTCAAGAGATATGGTATATTTTAGGATGGTGAAATGCTTATAAATATTAAGGCACTTTTGATGATGGGAATTGTAATAGAAGACTTTTTATAGTATGTGTAACTGTAAAGTATGATATATGAAAATTTTATTCAAGTAATAATTATCTTTTCTTTTGTGGATATAGTCATAAAGAACCATTTCAGTTTATTTGATCCTTGAATTTGAGGAGATTATAGGTTAATAGATTTTTGGGAAACAAAATTAAAGTTATTAGAAAACCTTCATTGTTAAAATATTCTATTGTTATTTTGTATAAATTTATCTCTTTTTTGGAATGTTATAAAATTATATAGTTTTTGAAAAGAGACAACACGCAGACAGTGTGACAACCCGTCGCGTCAGACGAAGCTATGGGAATCGAACCCACAACCAAAGTGCGACCAGCATTTATCGCCTACCACTGGAATACGTGATGTCCATAGTTAATATGACTAATTCATTTTAGTTATATGATTTTATGGAAAAGTAATATATGGATTTTGGGTTATCTATGGAAATTATTAACCTATCATGGAGGATATGTGGTTAGGCTAATTACTTTTCAGTATGAGTTTTTAGGAGTAACTAATGTTATTTGGAGATAAATGTTAAGATTTACCTTGGAAGACAGAGTGAATAAATCCTTAAGAGAGTTGGGGTTCAATCAAAGTTTGGATTACATTGAATAATTTTAAGGATAATTGTTTATTTAATGGTCTTTATTCAACCTTGGGTTATTTTTGTTGAATTTTGGAGATTAAGAGTAGTATTTCTTTTTATAAAGGATTATCCTTTTGGTGTTTATCTGATATTATACTAAACATTTTGGTTTTAGTTAATTTATAAAGGCATGGGAAATATATATAGTTCATCTTTTGTGGATTATGTGATTCTCTTGAAGTTTATTATAGTGCTCTTAATGAGAAAAAAAGTCATCCTAAATATTCGTCGTTTGGAGAAAATACGAGTTGTGTTAGAAATATAGTAAAAGATGAATGTATACATGAAAAGTAAGTATATTTCCTTATGTTTTTAGTTAATCTCATAAATAAATTCCTCAATGAAAAATAACTTAAAACAAAAACCTTGTCTGTTATCTTTTCCTTCTGTGGAATCAAAGACTGTTTAAACCATCACATGTTTGTGAATTTCTAGTGGTTAATTTTCTCCTAAACATGTTTTCTATCACTCTCCATCAGAACGTGAAGGTTTATTTTCTCCGCCATATCCATGTTTTCATGGAATCATAGTATCTTTTGTCTAGGGTAACCATTTTACTTCTCTTCCTTTAATTTAATGTTATAGTTTTATTGACTCTTTTTTTCGATATGTGGATTTCAATGAAGTTCCCGAGCCAAATTTTAAAATTACGAGGACACATTTCCCAAAAGGGGGGAAGGATGTAACATCCCAAATAAATGAAGAATATGAATTTTCATATTTATTAATTTTTGAATTAAATATTAATTTTACTTTAAAGTGGTTTCTCTGTTCGTTAGCGCACCTGATACACAACAACGAGTTTCTTTGAAATCTTATGTTGCATACTAATAATATAATATTATTATTTTAAATGGTAGTTAACTAATAGATGTTGTATTGGAGGGAATAAATAAACTAAATACAATATTATTATACATGTTTGTTAAAAGTATTTACATTTATCCAATAAAAGTTAGAGGCTTAAAATGTGAATGGTTCTAATTTTAAGCATAATTTACATTTAAAGGATGATTTACTGCCATTTAATGGAGAACCCTCATCAAATATAATTTTGGTCACATTAATATATTTTATTTGACCAAATAAAACCTTTCTTTAGAATAGGGACCTCAAAATTTACTTTGTGTAAATTTTTGGAATTTTTCTGATAAAGTTCATTTTCTAATGAATAGTGAAAAATATTGTATTTTAATTCAAAATTATGTTTTAATATAATTTATTTATATGGTTAGATTATATTTTTAATTGGTTTGAAAGTGTAATTTGAATATATTTTTACAATTTAATCCAATATTGGTCCCTGAAATTAATTTCCCATTGAAATTGGACATAAACAAGTATCAATCTTTTGATAGTCATTTTTTCTTAAAAACATGCTATTTTTTTGATAACGGAAATTAATTTTAAAATTATTTAATTCCACTTCTATTTTTTGAATATGGAATAATCGACATCATCTTTGAATTCAGACTATCAAATATAGGTTAGGCTGAATTTTTTGTATTTTTCTGAAAAACATCATTTTTTTATGAATAGTGAAACCACTTAGTGGTTGTTAAAAAACCGACTTTTCCATTTAAATGAAATTTTACCACATCTATTAATTGAATTTCAAAAATCCTACATACATGGTTATTATCAAGAAATAAAATGTGGTTCATTAAGATGAAAAATGTTTTTGGTGAATATTAACTTTTGACTTTAATTTACCATGATTAAAGTTAAATAAGGTAATTCAAGGTAAAAATAATATTATAATATTTCCAAATTACCTTAACACTTGTCCAAACCTTCTTGGTTGAGTCATTTACGATCCTGGTCATCTTTGGGTCGATTTTGGGACCCCATTGAACCACATTGGAGTGAAAATGACAATTTAGATTAATTAATTTAAAGTAAAGACAATAATGACATTAACAAAACCCTTTTAGTAATTAATTTTTATATGGTATTATATAAGTCATATTTTTTACAATAAATATTCAATGGAAATATAAAAAGATTTCCTACATGATAGTAATTTTTTTATAATTTTTAGTCATCTAATAAATTAAATTATTTATGACACAATAATGATGCAGTATTTACCTCATTAATAAATGATTTATATAAATAAGATTATAATGATTAAATTATTATTCAAAACAAGTCCAATTATGATTGGATTATTTTATTTTGAATATGAGTCATCGTATATTCAACCTTGTTGATTTTTTGATCATTAGAAACCGAATATCATTATATCATAAAATAATGTTTTCACACATTCCTAAAGAGCCCCTCCTATCCCTTATAAAAGGAGACCATTTATATCCAATTCCTCACACATCTCAAGCCATTTGGCTCATCCAAAATCTGCCCAATTAATCCTCATACATCCCACTCCTCCACCTAGAAGCCTTACCTTAGACATAAGGTACTTCAAGATGACCTTTGGTTCAAACCAAAGGGAGTTACCCAAATTAAAGGTAACCATTTCTTTTAAATTGGTTTCATTTATTTTACTTCTACAACCCCTAAACTCTTTTTATTTCCTCTCCTTTGTAACAAAACCAGTATCCTCAATATAGTAGGATGTTTTTATCAGAAGGATTCTGACTACACTTACACACACCTCCATCAAATTGATGAAGAACATAATGTTTCTGTGGATGGAAAACTAACGCGTAACGAAACGATGATTGTTCAATTACATCTTACCGCCTCTAACGGTGGCCATTATGATGTAACTATATTTATATATGATATATATTATGTTTATATTTTTTTATTCATATGTATTTTCCATTTATATAACACATTTATGGTTTCCATAGTGGGTAAATACGATAATGTCATTTGAGGAAGCGCGGACTGCCGCCCCCTCAAAGTGATGTGACTCATTAATGCCTTATGTGGGATGTATAAAGGATAGAGTTAATGATATTATAAATTATATTATACTGGAATTATATTATACCTATGTATCATTTTATTTTAATTACAATAAAATAAGAAATTGAAATGAAAGTAGCATTCATGCGTACGTACGGCTTACCGTCTCCATGAAAGGTGCATTTCATTTCTTACCTCTAAATGTTATGTACTATTATAAATACATGTATATTCTGAAAATATATGATATATAAAATATATAAACCATGAATATCATTCTGGATAGAATGAACCTTTTACAACATGAACAAAATGTAATTATAAGAAGTCCATTTTTGACTAAAGTATCAAATATCGACCAAACGAACATTATTAACTTAAATGATTACATAATGTTTATAACATGGTAATAAGTGATATAAAAGAAAAAATAAACTTTAAAAATGTTTTTAAGCAATTATAAATTAACTTTAGTTTATTATTCAGGATATTAAAGAACGATCGAGTCATGTCGGACACGAGGTAAGGGATTCGACCTCTCTCTTTCTTTTCAAGTACTCTCTTTTTTGTCATTTCTTTTATGCTCCATGTTTGTATCTTGGAGGATGTTATCTTATATTCACCATACTGTAATTTTTATTTCCATATGATGAGAGACCCCTTATTACTCTCATCAATTAATTTTATGAATTTTTAATTAGCACCGTTAGGTTGCTGAATTTTTGTAAGGGATTGTTTTATCTCACTTTTAATTCCGTGACATTTCCATTGTTTTCCACTTATTCATTAAATGTGGTGTATTGTGTACTACCATTTTATATATATTATCCTGATTATCATTATATACATGGTATTCTGTGATTCATTTGGTGGTTATTAACTTTTGGTCATATGACTCAGTTGATTACAACCTAGTAAAGGGTTTCGTCTCACTTTTTATTCCCGCGAGATTCATGCTATACTTGACACTATTTCCTTTTGTGTGGTGTATGTACTGCCACAGATTTTACTCTTTGTGTAATATACACTTATTTATGAGTATTTACATTTACATTTGATGATCCTTCTTTCATGTGGCATATGTTTTGTAAGTTACTAAATCAATAAGGAAACTCCTTAACCCAATTCCCATTCATTGGGTTGATATTATCCTTTTTATTTATGTCATCCTATGCATATTTTTGAATGACCTCTGATTGGTTTACACATAATATCCAGTTATATTTGGTGTATTTATATTTTTCACACATAATTATGAGATTAATTTATCATTAATTTAAGGATACCATCATTATAAGGGATTTCATCTCAATTTACATTTCCTTTGACACTTCATTGTTATTATGCACCAATTCACTTATATATGGTTTATATACTATCCTCTGACATATTATATCATGAATCCCATCATTCTCATGATATTATAAAATTCTGATTAAATTTTATTCTGCAATTATTTGTATTCAAGAGTCTATCATTTTGTTAAAATATATTTAACAAAAATATTATTTTTAAATGTTTTAAAGATTTACCATTCTAAATCATTGTCTTTACTGTCCATGTTTTAAAAATGGTTTTGATTATTTATTTATATGGAAATTAATGTTTCAAAATTAGAATTCCATTAAAATATTCAAAGTGGTATGGGACACTATGATTCAAAAATCCTTTTTTAAATGGTTTTTGAAAATGGGATGATTATTTCAGTAAATTAAAATTAGTTCTTGTGATTGAAAATGAAATGTTATAAGTGAAATGTTTATATTTTCAATATTTTATGTTTTATGATGGTACTTGGACATTTGACGGGTGGTTACGTGATAAACCATATGATGGGTGGTGTCGTAAATACCAGGACGGGTGGTTATGTTATAACCTCCAATGTATTGGGTATGGAAGTCAACCGTATGGCTATTCCATTTAGTGATATGTGTTGAAGTTGACTGTATGGTCATTTCATTTAATTATTTTTATGTCCCAAGTTACCTTTTTAAGTTATGTGTTCTTTATATGGGTTTTATGGTAATCCTTTGGTTACAAAAGTGTAAGTAATGATCTTTTATTTAGTGAAGAGTATTTACTACTTAATAAAGGTGAAAAGTATTACTTATGTTCAAGTATTCATGGTTTACTTGTTGTTTTGAAAAACTAATAGTTTTACTTCTTTGTAAATCCCTTATTGAACTTTTTATGCTCATCCCATGTTTTTGAAATATTTTTCACAGCACATAATGTGGAATAGGGTCAAGGATGGGATCATGGAAAATTCATGCTGTCTTAAACAACGAACTACACACGACTTTTTTTCAACAGTTCTTGTTTTGTAAAACAATGGATACTGGGTAGAAGTGCCTACTTTTTAATATTTTGAAATGTAATAGTTATAGAATAACTCTATGAAACTATAAACCTAAAAAGATCCTCAATTATAATTATTCATTTAATTCATGATTATGTAATGTTTTAAGGATGGGTCCTTATACACATTTTCTACAAATATGGCACAATAAGATGTTCATTGGTCACTCCAACTAGAATAATATAGTTTCTAAATAAAATCCTATGTTGATTTCACTAACCCATTAGATCAAATTGAATGATATAATGTATGAGAATTAAATAAATATTTTCTAATTTTTAATTTGAATATTTAATTGAAATATTAATGAAACTAGAATATAAATGGTAGAGTATGGTTGAGTTAGAATTTTAATTTTAAGAGTATAGAGTTTGTATTGGGAATAGACATAGTACTGTGAGATGAAGAAGATAAATATGAGGATTAAGATAAAGAGTAAATGGATTTTTTTTAGACAAATAATCAAAACAATAACCTGTGGTATCTCTATATTTATTATAGATTCAATTTTTTATTAATTTTGATATGAATCTATATTTCATTGTGTGGGACAACATTTAACAAGTTAGGGCATTTTTTTATCATATTTAGAAGAATGATAATTTATTACTGTATCTAACATGTTTATTTTAATGGCTCATTCTATTGGCTACTTTACTAGATCATGTCTTGGATGTTTACACTTGTTTTTAGTGATGACACATGGAAAATATTATTTTTCCTTTTCTTAATGAACATTGAAGTCTCTATGGATCTTGGAAACTAGTCTTTTCAATATCATTTATAATTCTTAATGTTTTTTTGTATGAGTACCATAAATCAAATCAAATTAGCTAATTAATTAGACACCTACATCTAAGTAAAATATATATATTCTTCATGGATATTTTCAAGTTGTATTAAATCATGGTACCATTAAATATAATTTAATTGTATTTCCTTTTTTAAAGGGGAATAATTATTATTTTTTGATTATAAAAATTCTTATTATGAAGGATTACATTATTTCTGTCAATATCAATGTAATTCCATCATTTCAGTTGATGAAATATCATTAACAAAAATGTAAAAAGAGATAAATAAATTTGCCACAGGATTTAGTGGGATTGAAATGATGATAAATTGGTATATTCCCCTTGTTAATAATGAATCAATGACAGAAGTGGATGAAATTTATATTTGAGAATGATAGTGAATTAGATATGGAAATTTAGTCATCACTTTTAGGGAAGGAATTAATAAAAGTCTTGAAGTTATTTATTTTGTAAATATACCTTTAATACATATAATGTATTACAATATATGAGTTTATATTTGGTATGACATTCTTATAAGTAATTTTTAACGGAATTTGGTTTGGCATACTATAGGAGAATTATAAAAATATATCATTGTACTTCCATCTAAGTGTTAATGAGATTATCATTAAAATAATCACCAATGTAGTAAATAATCATTATAACTATTTAATGAAATAAAATTCATGGGAGTTTTAGCTATAGGTTTTTAAATGATTTTTAGATTAGTGTAATTTAATTGAATTTCATAATCATTCATGTAAATTTATGTTTGGGTTGTGAAATTTATGGGAACTTACTTAAAGAGACAACTCCGTTAAAAATTGGATTGTGATGTTATTTATTATGTTCCATGTAAATTCTCTCCCTGGATGATATCACTACCATATTTCTCCTTCCCATTATGTTATACTACCGTATAATACATAGAAT
Source organism: Viscum album (assembly GCA_963277665.1). Taxonomy (NCBI): domain Eukaryota; kingdom Viridiplantae; phylum Streptophyta; class Magnoliopsida; order Santalales; family Viscaceae; genus Viscum; species Viscum album. The sequence goes on from CAUJRU010000072.1 coordinate 991,604, forward strand.
AAGGGTATTGACCATACTATTTATTTATTTGGAATCAGCTCATGGATAGACCATAGAAAATGGGTTCCCATTGGATACCTATTGGAGATCCTTTTCAAGTAAATTTGGAATTAATATTTTGGAAACAAATTTTACCATTTAATGTTAAACATTATATATTTCCTCATTCTACAAAACATAGTTTGGTTATATATGGATAATGTTATTGATTTTGGGTTTCTTATTTGCAACTTCTTCTTATCTTTGATTTTAATCAATCTTGTGAAAACTAACTGAGGAATAAAATATATGAAATGTTATTGGATTACCCAAATCCTTGTATGGTGGATACAATTGAAAAAACATATTATAAAAGAATCAACTACGATTTGGGGCATTTAGATAAAAAATGACTCAAAGACATTTCAAACCATGTCACACCAAATGTTATGCAGATATTATATTAATATTAATAAATTTAAATTCTCATAGTGATAATTTTATTCAAACATGGGCACTAGAGTCAAATTATTAGTGATACAGAATGGTTAATATGACAATGTGTGTGCATATTAAAACATATATTTTTTAAACACATTGTTTTATGATTTAATATATAATGATACACATAATAAAATCTAAAATAATTGATAGGTATAATGTATTTGGGTAATTATATACATACTAAAATAACATTAAATAGAAACATAATGACATAATTTGACATTCCCTAAAATTAAATTGATAATATGATACTATACTGTATAACCTAGGGATGTAAATAGGAAATTTGTGAGATATAAAGCCTAATAAGAGAATAATAAAAGCATAGCATAATGTAATGTCATACATGTGTGTAAAGAGTGATATAATTATGAGATTGAAAGGTGAGAGTAATAAAAATGAACATCGAATCATGATATAAGATGATAACAACAAGGCATCATAAGAATGTTGCAATAATTTATATATTACATTATAAGAAAAACTCACGGATAACAGTTGATACATCACATCATAGTGTAATTAGGCTAACTTACCATGTACAATATGTGATATCTCATGAGATAAGAACATTACCCAATACATTTTAGGGAGAGGGAGATGAAATTTATGTTGGATAAAATTTATATAGGAACTGATACAGTACTGTATCACTATAGAAATGCCTATACTATAGTGTGGTACTATATCAGTAGTTCTATTCATCCCAAATAGGCTTTTATCCCCCAAATAACAGCCTTCGGGAAAAAAGAAATTCAGGCCATAATGGATGGTTGTGTGGGTGACATTCGATGGCAGGAATGGGGGAATGTAATAATAGTGGTGGTAAAACATGGGAATGTTTCATTTGAACACTGTAATTTTTTTTTCTATTCATGGGCCTATGATCCATGTAATGGGTTTTTCCTCTACCAAAAAAGAGAAAGAGTTGCATTTATTTAATAATAAAAATAGGCTTTGGTCCCATCTATTATTACTATTGGAGAATTTCAAAGCATTGATTTAAAAAAATATTTCATTTTAAATATTAATTTTATAAATATGAGCATTTAAATTTCTAAATATAAATCCTAATTGACTAGAATATACAACTTTTTATGACAGTAAAAAAATCATGACACTTATAAAAATTACATTATACTTCATTAAATAACGTTTTTATTTATATTTAGAAAATATTATTTATTAGGAATATTTCATGAATATATAATTTATTTCAAAATTATGGACATATAAAAATTAATTTTCTAATTGAAATAATATATTTCCAAAAAATCAAATTTTGGATTTACTTTATCAAAATTTTGTTTTTTTATACTCAATATAAAATCATTTATATAAAGTAATAATGAAAAGGATATAATATAAACATTATGTTGTTGAAAATGAATATATAAATATTATTACTACTAGGGTCTAAATACATAACACCTTATGACACCGGTATAACCCCAAAGGGTAATTGATGGTGGTGATTTATTAGGTTTCCTATATAAAAATGATTTGGGTGGTGATATGAATTAGCACAAACCTCTCCCATAAATGGTTTCACTCATGTTATTGTTATTGAATCATTACTTGGAATTTCCTAAGGGATATGTAAAATAATGATATATACCTCAGAGGATCCATTTAATGGGATTCATAGGTCATGAACCTACTAGTGGGGGTTATCTATTATTCCCCACATATCAATTATATTTTATTATAACCCATAATATATATTAATCTCAATGATCAATGTAGAAAAACTATTTTATCAATGGTTATGATTATTAATTTTCCTTTTAATTTTTACAAGCTGTATTTCATAATGGTCCAAAATGACCAATGTGGTGTATGAGTTTTATAAGAAACATTACATAATATGTAATTCAATCTTTCAAAAGTGAATTTCATTTATAAAAGATTGGTTAGTTATATTATTTACTCCTTAATGAATTTCAGCATCAAAATTTTAATTCATATGCTAAAACAAATGAGGGCACTTATGTTTCCTCACCAATTGAAGTTCCCATGCTTCATATTCAAACCTGAGTATTCTCTATAGTACATTAGCTAGGTGATTTTTCATGTATCATAGATGTTTTCCTCCACAATATAAGATCTTCACCGATTTCCCCTCATATGAATTATTATTCTCTAAAGGTACTATCTATGGATTGATTATATTTTAGGGGTCTATAATTTTATTCATTAATAGGGATATGTAGAACACATAATGTACTCAATATGGGTTATGTGTGAGTGCTAGTGGATATGTCGTAGCCCAAGTACAAGAAATGATCAAAAAGGGGCTTCTATATATAAGAAAATGCATCCCCTTCTTCCCAAAACAAAAGTGTTTCTTCCAAGTTGATATATGATGGAATACCTTATCAACAACCTCAAACTCTAATTTAAAAAGTTGATTTTACGCATGTCTATTCATTCAAAATTTCATGGATTTCTTATTATGCAGTATTGTTTGAGCCTTAATTTTATCTATTTGATAATATTTGGAACCATAATTTTCTTTTATCCAACTTCATCATAGTATATTTTATTCTAACACATACTCTTATTCATATATTGATAAGGCAATAATTTAATAAAATAATGAAAAATGTTGTTGTATGAGGAATCCATTTAGGGAAGGTGCTTCTCCCTACATCCATGGAAATCCATTGAACAACATTTTACTATATACTCTTGAGTTTTTATTGTTCGCATATACAATCCATCAATCTATGGTTGATAAGAAGTATTTAAAATCAGATCTTTTTTTAAATGATTTCTGAATGATTCTCTATAACCTTGATGTAAACCTCAGATCTTGATCAGATAAAATACAGTGTCGAACTCCATAAAGTCTTAAAACTTTCCATATATATATATATATATATTAGTTAGTTTTTCAAGAGACAAATATTCCTTGATAGTAATAAAATTCACTATCTTTGTAAGGTGATAGATTACCGAACCAATGGATTTATTGACAATAGACATCCTAGTGAGTCATACAAAAATATCCATTGTATTGTTTTCTCATCTTCATATTATTATGGGGTGTGGTTTCATCATATACTTAGACTTTTGTTTTTTATCCTTGACTTATTAGAAGACTAAGAATAGTGATATGAATTAACCAATATCTCTATTCATGTTATCCCATCCAAAAATTTATTCAAATATTTATATATCATAGTGCTTTCTAGATGAACAGAGAAGGGTTAGTTATGAACATAATCAATAATTTCCCTCTTCTCTTCTGGTTTTTATACACCACATATCCAGTTTCAAAACCTTATAAATCCCTATTTAAAAAATATGAACTTCAGAATACTCACTACCATATTTTGAATCACCTCATCATGTATTTGGGATTCCTTGATTCTCTAAGGAATCAATGGTTGAGTAGTAAAATGAGAAAGGTAGGATGGTCTAACTCTTTTGATTCTCACATCCATCCATTGCAGTCCAATAATATTGGATCACTTTCAATCATTATCACATATAGGGTTCTAGGATCCATTCTATGTAGAGAATATGAATTCTTATTTGAAATCTCATGATGGTAATGGATTGAATAGTCATAATCCTTAATCATCTTAAAAAACCATCAGTGGCACATACTGAGATCCCTAAGTGTGACTATAAAAAAGAGGCTTTTATAACCCGTATATATTTCACACATCACTCAATAGATAAAATGATGCCAAATCTATAATCCAATGATCATTGTGGTTGATTCCTGTTCATGCATTGGGTAGTTATTTTCATTTCTCATTAATTAACATGATGAATAGACAATATATGTATCATTTTTCATATCTATACAACCTAATATTTTTTAAATGCATCATTATAGATCATTAATACTTTCCCACTGAGGGGTAATGTTAGCATATGTGTAGTGATCATCTTATTTTTTACATATTTAAATATATTCTCACATTCAGTGGTCCAAACAAGCCTCATTGCCTTCTAAGTAATCTTTGTTAGTGCATTTGACAATCATTAAACATTTATCAAAAAATAATTATAATACCCAGATAATTTATGGAAACTAAGGATATCCATCACAAAAGTTAGTCTGGGAAATCCATAAATTTCATATATCTTTAAAGGATCCATAGATATCCCTTTGTTGGTGATATATTACACAAGGAATGTTACATTCTCCATAAAAACTCTCATTTACTATAATTCCCATTAAAATTTTCAATTTTCATAGTCTTCGGTTAAACATTAAAATGCTCCTCATGTTCCCCCTTTCGTTTGGAGTAGGTAATAATATTGTCTATAAAAAATACTAGAAATTTTTTGAGGTACTCCCAAAAGAATATATTCATTATGTCTTAGAAGATTGATGGAGCATTACTGAGTACAAATGGAATTAGTTTGAAATCATAGTTCACATTCCTAATATGAAAACTAGTCTTGGTTATATCCACCTTCATTATATTTACAAGATTTTATACTAACTAAAAATACAACATAGTGAAGTAATGGGATCTAGGTAGAAAACCAAACAAGTCTTCAATACATGAAAGATGATACTTCTTCATTATCACAATGTTATTAGGATCCCTGTAATCAATACAGAGGCACATTGACCAATCCTTCTTCTAGATTAAAAGGATTGGTATGCCCCATGGTAAAGTACTTTGTCCTAACAACCCTTTATCTAGATTATTTTTTAGTTGATTCTAAACTCCTCATGTTCAACAGTGTCCATTATTTATTGTGTCTTGGATATTAGAAAATCCCCCATTAGATGTTTGATTGTGAACTCAAACTCTTGGTTGGGAGAAACACCTAAAATTCATCAGGGAACACGTCAACGTATTCTCTTACGATGAGAATGTCGTAAAAAACAATATTTTCCTTACTCTCAATCATCTGAGCTAGATAAGATTTATCATAAGGAAATAATATCATTGATTGCGATGAGAATTCCAAAGGAGACCCACCCTCCTTAAAAAAATTTACAATCTGAGGGATATTATATATATAGAGGGTGGATTCCTTTTCTAAAAAACTTTTGTTTTCACCACACAAGGAAGATCAATTCATATATAAAATAGCATCAAATTACACTAAAGGGAATATCGATCGGTTAATTAGAAAATTGAGAAATTAAATATTGACATGGTAGAAGATATAAACATGGGATGTAATAATTGACCAATTTTTCATTTTCATCGATAAGTCGAATTCCATGTTTTGAGATGGTGTTTAAATTGTCCTTACATACATACATTTTATTTATGAATTCGTTAAACTATAGTCTCCAAATACATTTGATGGTCATAATATGCCTGTATTTACATATTTGATTATGGTTTTAATAGTTTACCTCATCCAAACAGACATAATGATGCGGATTTTCAAACTAATAAACAAAGAAAAGGTAAACTATAAACTTCGATTCGAAAACTCATAATTAATATATAATAATTAAAAAATTAATTTATATGTATAAATGTTTGTTATACATGGTCTATTTCCTAACATTATCTTTCATAAGAAATAATTATTTCCTTTATAATGGTTCCCAAAGAGATTTTGAGTTTACCAAAAACATATCCATTAGAAGTTTCAAAACTGATGTATAGAAAAAAGAAATTCCGTGAACCAGGTGATGATTGAGTTAATACCAAATAATCCCTTTTTAGTGTTCTTTTCCCTAGGTATAACCGGAATAGATAGACAACCACTTGTTTTATCAAGTTAGGGATTCATTTGTTGGAAAACAAAATCTATAATTCAACCAAATATATGATTTTCCCTTTGTATAGTCTTATCCCTAAAGTTTTCACTAAGGTTTCTAATCCTAATACCAAAAAAATAATAAGAAACTGCTTTAATAGAAAATAAGAAAACCCATGTTTATATACACTTTAACTCATGATTATAAATTTATTTAAATATAGACATAATATAATACTAAAAGATATGGAGGCCTAGTGTATATGGTTAATTAGAAACATATCACAATAATGTGAAAACAAGATACAATGAAGTTACTTAAAACTCATTAACAATCCCATAAATTCAATTGACTTTCAAATACTATATGGTACGACACAAGGACATAAATAAGAAAGGGATGGGTTATTAATCCTGATAAGGGAATAATAATATCATATCTTAATGTAAAATAGTACATGTGATTCAAGAGGCATAACATTAAAACATATAACGGTGAGAATCATAAAGGTGAACATCAATCATGATTTAAGATGAAAACGTAAAGTAATTATAGGAAAGAGGAAACAATATACAAAATGAAATCTTAAGTCAAGGATATTTGTTGAGACATCTTATCGTAGTCACTATGGGAAAAACTGCTATTTGTGACAGGGAAGGGTCCCGTCGCAAATAGGCCATCGATTGTACTATTTAAGACAAGACCCTAATCTCTTTGAAAATAATTAATTATTTTCAATGGGAATAGGTATCCTGTTACAAATACTATGTTAACAGAAAGGTATTTATGACGGGACCCATCGTAAATACCTTTTTAACTGTTGGATTAGAATTTGCGATGAGACTTGTCTCAAAAAAAATTATCTTCAATGAGATTTTTTTCCCATTGCAAATACTATGTCGATAGGTAGGTATTTACAATGGGTCCCATCACAAATACCATTTTAACCACTGCCACTAATTAATAGGTGGTTAGAATTTGCGATGGGAATCTCATCGCAAATTCTCCTATCGTAAATAATCTAACCAATATATACCCCCATCTGATTTTCTCCAATTTCACAACTCTCTCAACTCCTCTCTCCCTCTCCACACAAATATTTTTCTCATAAATATTATCAATGTTAAAAATTGTACATCGGAGCGATTTTCAATCCTTGCATCGTAGGAAAGTTTCAATTTTAAGGTATTTTTCTAATGCTTTTATTATTTAGTTAATTGATCAAATTTTATATTAGTTATAATTATTGTTGATTAGTGATAATTGAAATAAATTAGAATTAGATAGTTTAATTTCTCATTACATTTTTTTACAAATATGTTTTTTCATTAAGTTTAAATTTTTTATTTAAAATTAAATTGTATTAATTTGTAATAATTTGGTTCACCTATCATTAATTAATAATAATTATATGTAATTATTTTTAGTTATTCGTAATTAGTAGAAATGAGTATTGATTATTTGTAAATATTAGTAATTAGTATTAACTGAAAATAATAATTAACAAATAGTAACAAATTGTAATAATTAACGGTAATTAGAAATACATAACGGTTATTTGTAAAAAAATAGCAGTAAATAGAAATAAATAGTAATAAATATATATAAATAGTAATAAATAGTAATAAATAATAAAAAATAGTAACAATTAGTAATATATAGTAATAATTAGTAATAATTAGTAATAAATAGCAATAATTAGTAATAAACAGTAAACACATTTCAATAGTTAGTAATAATTAGTAATAAATTGTAATAAGTAGAAATAAATAGTAAAAATTGGTAATAATTAGCAGTAATTATTAATAATTACTCGTAATTAGATGTATTTAGTAATACTTATATTTATAACAACTACTCATTTAGTCTTAATGTGGGTAAAATGAGAATCCTAATTGACATTCCAGAAGCCTCCTAGATTTAAAAGGATCTTTGTATCAACACTGTTAGAGATCATCAGATTCTCCTACGACTTGGGGTGAAAGGCATTTTCCCCAAGCCTATACGCATTTTTGAAGTTGTGTGGAAAGATTTTCCTCAAGGGAGGATCCAAGATAATGTTGATGGTGCTTGTAAATGCAACTCAAGTCCCTTGGGTTGTGGTGCTATCTAAAGAAACCACTAGGTTGCTTCTATTGTAGCTACAATGTCGTCCCTTCTCTGGAAGCTGAAATGATGATTGTGATTCATGTTATCTCTTTTGTAAATAATCTTTGTTTGGAAAATATCTAGATCGAAATTGATTTGAAAACCATTGTTTACGATATTGGGAATGGAGTAGTACACCTTGCATGGACACTTACTTAACATTGGATGGACTGTCTGCATTCGCTCTTGGACACCAACTGTATTGTCACTCATACCTATCGTGATGAAAACAAGGTTGCAGATGGCATCGCTAATATGGGATTAAACCATGACATTACCTGGTTGAATGATCTCCCTTTTGACTTACATTCTATTTATGATAAGGTCTGAAAAAAATCTCATCTTTCATACTCATGTAATTTTAATGTAATTTTTTTCAATAAAATTACTGTTTTGGCCTTTGACCAAAACACCACCTTTTAAAAAATGCGATAAATATTAATATATAGTCATAAAATTAATCATTTTTAATAAATAGAAATATATATTATTAAATAGTAATAAATATTATTAATTATTAATATTTTGTAATAATTAGTCATTATTATTAATAATTATTAATAATTAGTGATAATTTGCGGTGATCTGTAATAATTAGAGGTAATTAGAAATAAATAGAAAGAAATAGTAATAAATTGTAATAAATATAAATAAATAGTATTAAATAGTTATAAATAGTAATAAATAGTGGTAATTAGTAATAAATATATATAATTAGTAATAATTAGTAATAAAAAGAAATAAATTTTAATAAATAGTATTAAATAGAAATAAATAGTTATAAACATTAATAAATATTAAAAAATATTAAAAAATATTAATAAATTGTAATAAATAGTAATTATTAGTAATAATTAGTAAAAATTAGATATTATTAGTAATAATTAGTGGTAATTAATAATAAATAGTAATAAATAGTAATAAATATTTTTTATTAGTAATAGTTAGTAAAAATAAGTAATAAAGATTAATAATTAGTAATAAATAGTATTAATTTTTAATAAATATATATAATTAGAAATAATTAGAAATAATTAGAAATAAATTGTAATAAATTGTAATAAATAACAATAAATAAAAATAATTATTAATAATCAGTAATAATTATGAATAATTAGCGGTAATTAGTAATAAATTAGTGGTAAATAGCGGGAATTAGTGGTAATTAGTGATAAGTGTTGATAATTAGTGATAATTGTTGATAATTGGTGATAATTAGGGATGATTAGTAATAATTAGTGATAATTAGTAATAAATAGTGGTAATTATTAATAAATAGCCGTAATTAGTATTAAACAGTTGTAATTAGTAATAAATAGTGGTAATTAGTAATACATAAAGGTAATTAGTGGTAATTAGTAATAAATAGTAATAAAGAGTAGTAAATAGTAATAAATAGTAATGAATAGTAAAAATGGTAATAAATATTAATAAATATTATTAAATAGCGGTAATTAGTAATAATTAGTTGTAATTAGCGGTAATATGTGGCAATTAGTGGTAATTAATGGTAATTAGAAGTAATTAGATTTAATGAATGGTAATTAGGAATAATTAGCTATAATTATCCATACATAGTAGTAATTTTCAATAATTAGAATTAATTATAAATAATTACCAATAATTACCAATAATTAGAAATAATTCCAATTTTTTTTGGAATAATTACTAAAAATTAGGAATACTTAGGACTAATTAACAAAGTTTTTGTGTTGTGTTTTTGTTATATAAAATTATTCATAAAAATATAATTATGGAAACCTTTTGACCAAGTAAATCTGTATGTTTCCTCAGAATCCTAAAACGTGTCATTAGGTCTTTCTACTAACTATTTCTACCGATTTGGTTCTTACGGTAGTCAATATTCTTATTGGTATTTCTTTATAATTACATAAAATTTACCTCGGATGTTGATGAATGATCCATATATAATTTTGACCTTATTAATTACAGGACATCTGGAAAAGAATATTAATGTTTATTTGAATACCTTGATTAATGAGTTTAATATATTATGGATTAATGGTGTCAGTACATATGATGTTGTTGTGAAAACATTCATACTAAAAGTAGTATTGATGTGGAAAATTTGTGACTTCCCAGCGTATGTAATGTTAGATAGCTAGAGCACACAAGCCCCAACATTATATCCATATTGTATGAGAGGAAATATAGAATTTGTGCTCGTCAATGGAAGAAATTTTTTCAGCTGTCATCGTAGGTTCATTCCAGCCGATCGCCCTTTTTAGAGGAAAAAAATCATTTTAGAAAAGGGGAAATTGAATGAGATGGGCATCCAACAATCATATCAGGTATGAAGTTAAAATAATTTGAACCTTCATTACCTCTATTTACATTTGGATCAACTATAAACCAACAAAATATTTATGTCTTTGGTAAATAACACAATTGGATAAAACATTACATTTTTTGTGATATTATATCTTGGTCTAATCTGTTGGTCTGTCACATGAATGATTTCATTCATATTGAGAAGAATTGTTTTGATAATATATTTTATATAGTTTTGGATACACCAGGTAATACGAATGATATTGTAAAGGAATGATTAGAGCATTCACAAATTTACTGGAGACCAAAACTTGAACTGTTTGAAAAAGATATATAATAGAAGTAAGGAAGAAAAAAACATCTTATACACTTTACAAAAACACGATTATTATTTTGTCAATGGATTTCATTTTTGAGACTTCCTAATTTTTATGTTCTCAATTTGGGCATATGGGTCAGAAATTGTCATATACTGGATTAAAAAGGAACGACTATCATGTTATAATGGAAATTCATCTTCCTATTAGATTAAGAGGTGTGTTGAAGACCATTATTTGGGATTCACTAACATACATATCATAATTTTTTGGAGACATTTTTGTGAAGACAATATACTATGATGCACAAAGTAGACTACAAGAAGATGGTATTTTAATTCTATGTAAAGTGGAACAAACATTCCACATGATTTCATTGACTTAATGGAACATTTGATATTAATTTTTCATACTGGCCTCAAAAATTGGGAATAGAAATTATTTATTGTTTAACATATAGATTAAATTTATTACATGTTATATTGATTATTATTTTAAAAACTTTCATGTACCACAACATGATGATAAATATGATAATAGATTGTGTGTATTAAGTAACCTACCATCCAAAATGGATAAATATTTTAATTCATATGTAGTGAATGGTTTTCAATTTCATACATGTGCATATAAGAAATAAAAAAATAAATAAAATTGGTTTTTTTAGAGGATCTCAAAATAGATAAATTGATGTTGACTTTTACGGCATAATGAAAGAAATTATTGAATTGTGTTATATAGGATAGAATTACATAACAATGTTTAAATGTAGGTTGTTGGCTACAAAGAGATGATTGTGTGTTCATATGAGCCCTGGAATCGTTGATATTAAATATAAAACTGTTTTTATAGCAAATGAACCATTCTTATTCACCCATCTGGCACATCCAATTGATTATGAAAATTACAGTGCTACTTCAATAGAGTTTGGTGATTGGTGGAGCATAATTTAATGAAATCTTATGGAAATATGTTTATTCAAAATCAATTTGGTTCTACTGAAGTGCAAGGAATTAAAATTTTTATAGAGGATAATCCAAATCGTTATTTTCCATGAAGAGACACGAATATCGATGATGACACCCAACCGTTAAGGGTAGATGGTGAAAATGATGTTATTTATATAACAAATGAATTTTAAATGATAAGAGATGACGAAACTGAAACTCCAATAGAAATTTATGGTACTGAAGAATAATATGAAGTTATTTACATCGTTGTATATGAAGATGAGGATATAGATGAATATTGACATAGTTAAAAGATAACTATAATAATATATAATATATATCTATATATTACATTTGTTTTCAACTGTTTGTTAACAATAGTCATTTTGTGTTTCAGATGGACTCAGAACTATTTTGTGAGTGGGAGGGTGCTGATCTACTTAATGAAAATCATAATGTTGAATCATCTAACCCTCAGACCACTAGTGGTGCATCGAGGACTCAGAGGGGGCATGGTCCTGTGAGGTTAATGATTCCTAACCCTATCCCCAAGTGAAGTATGCATCTAGGATTCGATCCATGCATGCAAAGGTATGTATACTTGTGTATTTGAGTTATATTTCATTAATTATCATTAATATATTTATATAATAATTGTTTTATTATTTTTTCTTTTTTCATAGATTTTCTCATATAACTATTGGACATCAGAGTGATATATTGCGAAATTATTTTTCTGGAGCATGGGTTATATGGGTTCAGGTTCCCATAGATGTTCAACACTACATGTTCGATCATTGCCTGATATATAAATAAATAATATTTATTTTGATATTTATTTAATTAATAACTTAATATTATTATTTTTTTGTAGGTTTCATGGTATCCTGTCAATGAGAGAATGTGTGAATATATATGGTAGGAATGGGAGGGTTGTATGCATGATCGTTGCAGTCATGTTTTGTACAATTTGAAGAGGAAAACAATGAGGAAAGTAGGAGTCACAATGTTTGTGTAACATCCAGAGCCAAATCACCACTAAACCGGTGGCTGGATTGGTCACCACATGATCTCATGCCCATCTCCCCGTACGCTAGAGGCTACTGACTAGCAGTGAGGGTCTAAGGATAGACAGTGGAGAGACTATACTATCTTATCAAAGTTTTACAGTGGTATATCAGTGTAGATAACAAACAATAGCCGAATCATTAACTCATAAATGACAAATAGCGGAAGACAAATAATACTCATTTTATAAAAGTGGCCATTGCCAAATTATACCATAGATGCATGCATGACATGCTTATGATACAAAAGTAGACAACAGTGAACAAAACAACATGCTTTACATTCCAATACAGAAATAAAAAATAATGACTCAAACCCCCAAGGGTGATCTCCTCGAGCATCCTGAGAATCCGCCCAGTCCACTACACTTATCTCCTAATTAAATGAAAACATCATAGTTCTGAAACCAAATAGAATCTACTTGGGTACCCAGTGTAATGGAGGCCAAAGTAGGGTGTGAGATATAAATTTCAATAGGCCAGGAGCACTGGTGTATACCCCAAATACATACATTAATTAAATAATTTAAAACATGTGAAGGCATGAATACAATAAAGTAATACGTACAAAGTAACTATATACTCAAGTACATGCTTCAGCCCTAAGCTGGTGTTTGAACACTCACTATTCATTTTCCATGCGTACTCAACAATCAGTACACACTCATTTTTTATTTATCAATTACTCAAATATTATTATGAATGTCTTGAGATTCAGCATACGCCCGACATCCCCCATATATGTCACTCACCATAGATGTCTCTAAAGACAATCTAAGTAACCCAAGTAAAGACTGAATCCAAGCTAGTGCTTTGGCTTGGATAACGCTTCAAATGTTATTCAATTTAATCTTTCATATACTATGTCTGAGCTCGTCCACTAAAAGTGGTTGACGAAATTCATAAATAATTATGAACCCTTTCTGATAATCAAATAAAAAATCATTATGCCACAACAACCTTCATTAACCATTAAATAATTTCAGGCACGAACAATTGGACCCACAGTCCAATGTTAATTAATGGTTGTATAAAATTATTTCTAGCACCCTCATATGTATTTGGAGCATCAGTTCCTATCTCACAACCCATGGGTATTTGGAGCATTATTCCATGTCCCATAATCAAATATTCTCTTGCAAGCTGGGTGTAGAATGCCATCTCTAGCACCCCGTGAGTATTTTGAGCATCCCACCCAGTCTCACAACCCATATATCAATCAAACATATACTTCTATCATTGGTGTAGAACGCCATGTCTAACACCCTGTGAGTATTTGGAGCATCAGTCATTGTCTCACAACCCATTCATCAACCATACTTATATATTTATCATTGTTGTAGAATGCCATGTCTAACACCACAAAACCAATCCGTTAATTAATTCATCAATTAATTAACAAAAAAAACACTCTTCAGATAAGTCAACACATAATTAACCAAATTCCTTGTCTAGCCTGAACCCGTCCACTCAAACAGTGATTCGGCCAGGACTTTAACAATCTATAAGAACCCCATATTCGTCACAAAACATTATGAACAAAGCCAAGATATTTAGAAACCATCACACCAAATATATCATATTTTCAAAAAACTCCATCCAAGACAACTTAAGGCATGGAATACTAATACACATCCAAATTAAAATTGGCCTACAATCGTAACAAACAATAAATTCACAATCTTAATTTAATGCAAAAAATTAATTAATTCAGTAATTAATTAACAAAACCATATCTCATTAACTAATAATTAATTAGTTAACCATTTATCATTTGACATGAAATAATTAATCCCTCTATTATTTATTTCTAGTTACCATTTATATTCTGAACCTGTCAAATATTTGATATTCCCAATAATATGTAAAAGTAACAATCTTATTCCAACTAATGAATTTATAACTAATCCTACCATTAATTACCCTATTACTCATTCTTCCCATTCAAATAATTTAACTGATTAACCATATCACATTAACTAAAATAGTAACCCAATGCTTAAAATCAACACATGTTCGAGTCCTCATTTATCACATGTCAGTGAAATTATTTAATAAAATTAAAAGTGTCAAGAATCAAAAAATCGTAATCAAGGAAACTCACATTCTCAATTTATGTAAAGAATATATAATTATTGAATAAAGTGTTAGTGATTTGGGACCCTTTCTCGGGGTTTTCATGGAAACCACAACAAATTAAGAACCCTAAAGAGTAATGGGATGATTATTTAACAAAATACCTTAGATCACTTCTCCTAGAAAGACCAAGACCAAAACTCATCATACTTGTCATCCACACACTTAGATTTACCCATAATGGGTGTAGATCTATGAAAATGAGAGTATAAGAGATGTAGATCTAAGTAGATCTAAGAAACTGTAAAAGAACAAAAAAGAACATCTACCTACCTCAAGAAATCAGCTTTGATTCCCCGATAGAAGCCTTCATATCTCCTCCAAAACTCTTAGGAGAGGTTCTCCTACATTTAATGGAGAGTAGTCGCGAGTTATGGCCACATAGGATGTAAAACGATCCATATAGAGGCTAAAATGTGTGGGATCCCCTTTTTTAGGATCTCACATCAGTGCCCACAGAGTTTTCTTGCACGGTTAGACAAATCATGAGTTAACCGTGTGTTAGCGACTGCTTCGTCCACCTATCTCGCATGGACTCATCGCACGGTTTCTCCTAACTATGCGCAAACCGAGTGGGAGATAATACCTCATAACATCTACAGTGTATGGTTTGGCTACACGATTAGACAAACCGTACCCCGCCCGTGCGACTTACCTTGTGCATAAAAACTTCAATCATGATCAAGAAACAACAACTTTAGGTGTTCCAACACTCAGAATAAAATTATGGAGCTCGGTCTAAAAAGAATGACCCGTTGATTAACCAAAACAAAATTTCAAAAAAATTCAAAATTTTAACCCAGTGAAAAACACGGGATCTTACATTATACCCACCTTAAAAACTTATCATCCTGGAGAAGCCACCGAGAACCACTACTAAAAAACCAACCAACCAAGGTCATTTAATCTCGTTTGAAGTGGCATGTTGCATTCCCAACACCAAACAAACCTTAAACCTTTCTCAAATGTGGTTGATAAGCCTTTATATCTATATCCAAAGATTACTCTAAAGATTAAACATCAAAATAGATCATATACCCTAGGTTATTTGAAGAACCTTGTTAATGAAAATGTTTGAACCTCGATCAAACAATGGAACATGTTTCACATGCTGGCCTCAAAAGACTTCACAGACCCAAAAGTCACTTTTTCTCTTTATCTGAAGACATGCATTTAAAAATATTCCAAAACCACCACTAGTACAATGAATTCCTTACCCAACATCTAGTAAATCTCCCTAGTCATCCCACAGCAAGGTTGTTTAAAAAATAACCATGCCCAGACATGAAAAAGGATGAATCCCAAAGAATCAATGCATCATGCATACTACCCAAATAATAACTACTCATCATGCCCGACAACATTTAAACTGTTGCGTGGAATAAGAACGATGCTATCTTAGTGTATCTGTGACAAGGTCAAGATAGGGTACATTCTCATCATGTCCAGAAGAGCGAACTAAGAGAAAACTGAGGTCATGAAGAAGATCAATCAAACCAATACCGGACAACTCTGTTCTAAAATCTTGGTATCACCTTCCAAAACATTCATCATGAACAATGTGGGAATACCCACATTAATAAATCCCATGATGTTTCAAGAAGAGATCAACTGCTCACCAGCGCGCTAGATTAACAACAATATCGGTGTGTCAAAACACATGGGTCTTTCGAAAACTATTCCATGTATTGAAATGAAACTGATTCTTTAATGCTCAAGTCACTCTACATGGAGTTGACCTGAGACCATACTCAATAGTATAAAAATACTTATTACGGAGACATTTTGCCTCATACAAACATTTTCCTATACGATTCCATAACCAGTCATCCATTACTAATGAGGAAGGGTCAAACAACCAACAAAGCAGCCGACCATGCCTGAGGCATATCTAACCATCTAAAAAAGATCATTACTCGATGCTCAAGCCCACAACAAGGTCAAGAAATACATCCCCATTCGTTCGAACAAGGGTGTCATAGGAAAATGGAATTCCTACCTGGGACAACAACAACCAACAACTCCAAAAGAGTGAGGTAATCCATAGCGCTAGTAAGACATTTAAGTTTTCAGTGTGCTACCGACTACAGGTTGGCCCCATACGAATAATAAGTGTCAACCCTAATCTGGGTCACTTCAATCAAGTCACTAGGCTCAAAAGCCGAACATAAGGCCATTGATAAAGAAAATAACGCCAACATAAAGTACTCACACTTCAATTCCATGGAAACTCAAGTGAAGTCTGAACTACCCTTTACATGAGGGTTTTAAATAGTGGACACCAAAATATGTTCTATTTAAAAACCTATTATATTTAATCTCTTTTATACATTAATAATCAATGATTTAATCAAAACATCAAAGTACTATTTTCAAAATGCACCAAGGGTAAAATAGGGAAGTTTCATAAAACTCCCATTTTAAAACATTTACGTTAGATGACAACACGTCATTTTCAGGAAATTTATCAAAATAAATTTCTTTTAAGAAGATAAGGTGACCTACGAGTGTCTCATTTTAACCATCATGGGTTCACTATAAAACAACCCAATAGAAAACACACAGATTTTAAAATTACAAACACTCAAATGGGTCATCCCTTAAAAACACTCCCCAAATGACCAACTTGGGTTCAGTTTCATTTTGGAAGCTAGCCATTTGATTTCAGTTAAAAATTAAACATCTTTCACATTTATAAGCATTTCACAAGGTATCATGTCTTCACATTTAATATGAGTCATCATTTCCCAATTCATGAAGCGCCCATACACTCCATGGATTCAAAATTGGCTCTCATTAATCGATACCAATGTCAATTCAGAAATTAACATGATCAACCTAACGGTCCAAAATCATATGGCTGGACACCTACCAATCGATAAGGTGCTGATACACCTTATCCCTATATTTTGGCTCCCATTTAACACAATCAACATTTATTTAACATTTTACCTTTATCACTCCTTTCACATATCGAAAATTCTCTAACAAGTTATCATACACAGTAACACAGCTGCATGATACAACAAAGAAGCATGGAACAACAACCAAACAAGATAATAACTGAGGTAGTATGGCATATAATCAGTCGAGCATGTTATATCTGTCATAGAAACTTGCTATCTTGAGAGGCTTGCTAAAGCAGATCAAACAGGGCATTGCACCCAAGTAACAGAGTCCAAATTAGCTAGAATCCTACTAATGCAACTATATGGCATGTTATATGAATGACATGTGATATCTATGTGTGTAATATGATGTATGTAAGAAACTTCATTTCCATATCAGGCCAAGAAAATTATTATTTTCAAATTTCTCACAATCAATAAATAGCCAAAAATACCTCAGTTACTCAAGGTGAAATCATATCAACTGTAACCTCTAATAGTACAAAAATAAATTCCCATCCCTAGCCACATGGTCATTTCCCGTACATGTGGTGTTCAGTCCCAAGAATGGATATTAACCCAAGGGCCGAAACATTCCTAGTCTCTTGTCTACCAACCCAAAATAGTATGAAAAAGGAAAAGAAAGAAACTTAATCCTCTGATACCTTATTGTAATGTCCCGACATGACTCACCACTAAACCGGTGGCTGGACCGGTCTCCACCTGACCTCAAGTGTGTCTCCCATTACGCCAGAGGTTGCCGACTAGCAGTGAGGGTATAAGGATAGACATCGAGGAGACTATACCCTCTTATCAGAGTTGCACAGTGGTATATTCGTGTCGATAACAAACAATAGTGGAAGAAGTAACTCATAAATGACAAACAGTAGAAGAAAAATAATACTCATTTTATAATTGTGGAGAAAACCAAATTATATAGCAGATGCATGCATGACATGATAATGATACAAAAGTAGAAAACATTGAACAGAACAAAATTATTTACATTCCAATACAGTAATAAATAAATAATAACTCAAATCCCCAAGGGCGATCTCCTCAAGCATAACGAGCATCCTCTCGGTCATCTACTCCTATCTCCCAAGTAAATGAAAACAACATAGTTCTTCAACCAAATGGAATCTACTCGGGAACCACTGTAATAGAAGCACGAGTAGGGTGGGAGTATAAATCATAGTAGGACATGACCACCAGTGTCTATCCCAAATCCAGACATTTATTAAATAATTTAAAACATGTTAAGGCATTCATAAAATAAATTAATAAGTACAATGTATCTATATACTCAAGTACCTACTTCACCCCTAAGCTAGTGTCTGAACCTGCACTATTCATTTTTCACGCATACTCAAAAATCATTACATACTCATTTTTCATTTATCAATTACTCAAATATTTTGATGAAAGTCATGAGATTCAGCCTACGCCTGACATCCCCCTTATAAGTCACTCCCCAAAGATGTCTCTAAAGACCATCTATGTAATCAAAGTAAAGACTGAATACATGCTTATGCTTTGGCTTGGATAATGTGTCATCAGTTATTTAATTTAATCTTTCATATACTACGTATGAGCCCATCCACTAAAAGTGGTTCACCTAATTCATAAATAAGTCCGAAGCTTTTCTCATAATCAAATCAAAAATCATTATGTCACAACAACCTTCATTAACCATTAACTAATTTCATGCAGAAATAATTGGACCCACAGTCCAATATTAATTAATGGGTGTAGAAAATCATGTCTATCATTCTCGTGAGTATTCAAAGCACTAGTCCATGTCACACAACCCATGGGTATTTTGAACATCAGTCATTGTCCCATAAAAGATTATTCACTTGCATGATCGGTGTAGAACGCCATGTCTAGCACCCCATGTGTATTTGGAGAATCAGTCCCTATCTCACAACCCATCTATCAATCATGTATACACATCTATAATTAGTGCGGAATTCCATGTCTAACACCGTGTGATTATTTGGAGCCTCAGTCATTGTCCCACAACCCATTCATCAATCATAGATAGGTATTTATCGTTCTGTAGAATACCATGTCTAACACCACAAAACCAATCTGTTAATTAATTCAACAATTAATTAACAACACAAATAACTCTTCAGATAAGTCAACACATTATTAACCAAATACCTTAACAAGCCTGAACTTGTCCACTCAAACAGTGATTCATCCCGGACATTAACAGTCTACAAGCACCCCATAATCATCACAAAACATGCTGAACAAAGCCAAGATATTTAACAACCATCTCACTCAAAATATCATATTTTCAAACAACTCCATCCAAGACAACTTAAGGCATGAAAAACTAATACGCATAAAAAGTACTCTTGGATAACAATACAAAGAAAAAATCAATTCAAAATATTAATTTAATGCATGGAAATTAATTAAATCAATAATTAATTAATAAAACCTTATCTCTTTAACCAATCCTCATGTATTTAACCATTTAATATATAACCTGAAATAATTAATACCTCCATTAATTTTTACCAGTTTCCAATTACCATCTGAACATTTCAAATATAGGATATTCCAAATAATCTAAAAAATCCACAATACTATTCAAACTCATGACTTGATAGTTAATCCTATTGTTAGTTATCCTCTTACTCATTCTTCCCATTCAAATCATTTATCTGATTAACCAGATCACTTTAAATAAAATAGCAACCCAATGCTTAAAATCAACACATGTTCAAGTACTCATTTATTCCATGTTGGTGGAATTATATAATAACATTAAAAGTGTCATGCATCGCAAATCATAATCATGGAAACTCACATTATCAATTTATTTAAAGAATCAATAATTCATGAATAAAGTATTAATGATTTGGGACCCTACCTCTGGGTTTTGACGGACACGACAATGAATAACGAACCCTCAAGAGAAATGGGTTGATTCTTTAAGAACCCGCATTAGATCACTTATCCTAGAAATTCCATGACCATAACTCATCATACTTGTCATCCACACACATAGATTTACCCATAACGAGCGTATATCTATGAAACTGAGAGAAGAGGAGATGTAGATCTTAGTAGATCTATGAAACTAAACAAGAACAAAGAAGAAAATCTATCTGACTCAAGAACTTGGCTTCAATTTCCAATGAGATGCCTTCGGATCACCTCCAAAATTCTTTAGAGAGTTTATCCCACCATCAAGGTAGTGTAATCTCGAGTTATGGTTGCTTATGAGGAAAAACATGCCATCTAGAGCCATAAACGTTTGAAATACACTTTTTTAGGATTTCACTTAAGTGCGAGCATGGTTTTCTCACACGATTAGACAAATTGTGCGCTAACCATGTGTTAGCTACTGCCATAGCCACCTCTCTTGCATGGCCTCATCACATGGTCTCTCCTAACCGTGTGCCGCCCGTGCAACTCTCCATGTGCCTCAAAACTTCAATCATGCCGACAAATGAAAAATTTAGGTGTTCCAACACTCGGAATAAAATTCCAGTGCTGATTTTAAAAAGACCAAATCGTTGATAAACCGAAAAATAATTTCAGAAAAATTTATAATGTTAACCCGGTTCAAAACATTGGATCATACAATTTGATCAGTCTTGCTACGCCCACCGACCTGATTAAATTTACCTCAGCTTTGGGTTGGATTAGGTTCAAACTGGATGGGTGGTAATTTTTAAAGGAGATCAACAATAGGTTGCAAAAACAATGGGAGATTGGAGGTGACACATCTAACTAGTTTTCATTCATTCAGTACACATAACAGAAATATAGTAAGTACATTTTTTAATTAATATAAGTACCTTTAAATGTAAACTGATTGTTTTATATTCATATAATAAGTTGAATAACATGATATTATAGAGTTCAACGATTATAGGAGGATGTACAATGATGTAATCAGGTCATTGGGAGTAGCAAGACTGATTAAACTAGTATTTCACACTGTATGGGTGGTTATTTTCAAAGGAGATAAACAGTATCTCGAAAAAACTAGGGGAGATAGGAGGTGACACGTCGAACTAGTTGTCAAACATTCAGTACACATACGGGATTTATGGTAAGTACGTTTTTTAATTAATTTATATAACATTAAATCTAAACTGTTTATTTGATATTCATATAGCATGCTCAACAACACGATATTATGGAGTTCAACGTTTATAGGAGGTTTTACAACAATCCTATCACTAGAGACATTAGTGGTGATTTCCATCATTAGATGGTAGTCAATATAATTTATTTTTGATTTTTAAAATTAACTATAAATTAAATTTTAACTATTTTAATTTTAAATTTCAATTGAAGTAGTTATCTGAGGCCACGACATCTTAGACACAGACTGAGAGTTAGACTAAGACTAGGGATCAGACCAACAAAACAAGATTTAATGAGGTAACTTGGATCCAGGTGACCCAGTATGCCTTCAAGAAATATCGAGTTGTTTGTAAGGGATCTCGATTGATGCTTGGGAGTTATTATGGTACCACTACAATGTCGATGTGTAGACCAAGAGGAGATCATAGAGAGTCATCATCATGATCTTCTCTAAAGTATTAGGATTAGCTAAGAGCTTAGGGTGAGATTATAGAGAGTATGCATATAGAGCAGGAAGAGCTCCGTCGATAGAAGAAGTAGCAGTAGGAGGAGATGCTTTGATGACAGCAGTAGTAGCACGAGCATAAAATGTAGTACATGTGACATCTAACTCATGGTTTAGGGATGGAATTACCTCCATCATCTCAGAAAACTCCTCCATAAGACCCTCACCCTTAGGGATGTATTTTATTTTTATAATAATGCATTTACAAGAAATTTTATTTTTTATATTATATATTTACATTTCAATACAGTGCATTTTTTATTGTTGTGAAAATTCTGTTTTTATTATTTTATTATTTATTTAATTTATATAAGTTTTTATTTATTATTATTTATTTTATTTTTTATTATTTTTATTATTTTATTATTATTAATATTTTTTATTTATATGAATATTAATATTTATATTTTTAAGAATATTGATGTTTTTGTTATTTTATAATTTTTTATTATTTTAATATTATTAATAATATTGTTTTATTATTAATAATAATAATAATGATATTAATAAAAATATTTTTATTATTGAATAATAATAATAATATAATTATTATCTTTTATTATTTTTTATTATTAATATAAATTTATTAAATTTTACTACAAATTTTTTTTTATGATTTTTATGATGAGCTCGTCACAACATGTTTTTTTAAACCTAGAGAAACTATTTGCGAATCCATTTTATAGAACGAGGCATTTGGGATTGGTACCCATCTCAAATGACCTTTTGCGATGGGTCTTGTCACAAATTCCCCGTTGCTAATAACTCACTTTCTAGTGGTGAGTGTTTGTAGGTGAATGTACCATGCACAATATATTGTATCTCATGATATAATAACATTACCCAATATACTAGATATATATTTTAATGTAGTCCCCCCAATTTCATTCATATCATTTACATGCATTTTGCCTCATTGATTTTATTATATATAATTTTTTATCACATTTAATACAATGATTAAATTTTTTGGATTACATATATTATAGTCCCAAATAAACGAAGGATATACACATCTATTTGAATTCTATTGACTTAAAGTGGGTATGGGTATGCACAATATAATTGTTTGGCATGGAAAATAACATCATAATTTGGAAGCATAACAAGTGTCAATATTGGTTTATGGAAGGGTTTAATGAGAGTGAAAGCTGGTTTCTCATTACTTGGAAACATAAGGAAAATAAGGGAATTTTTAAAAATGTCTAAAAACATTATAAAATAGAAATAAACATTCTTAGTACAAATAACGTACATGAATAAAATAGAAGAGGATAGAATCCCTTAATTTGGTATCATAACATCTTAGGTAATGGATATAATGAGACGGTTTAAATAATATCTCATTATATGACCACCAATTGGATAGTGAAGGGATATTTATAATCACCAAAATACATAATCAATTGAGACTCAAAGGGAAAATAAAAATAAGTTGATGGAATTTAATAGACTGGAGAGATCCCTTAACTTGAGAGGGTTCTTTTAAAATCATGTGAGAACCATATTAAGAAGTTAACAAATACAATATAGGGATTTAGAGTGGGAAAGGGATAATAAAATCATGATTAATAGGTTTTTTGGGAAGAGTAATGGGTGGTTGTGTGGAAATATATTGAAATATAGAGGATAATTCTTTTTGAATTTCTAAACATTGGTTTCAGACTCCAAGGGATAATACAATACAAACCACAAAATTTCTTATGTTTATTTTATATTTATTTTTCCAAGGAGGAGTTGTTTTTAATATTTCATTAGGTTAATAATCAGACTCATTAAAATAATACCATTTATGATAGGGAAGAGATTCTTGATCATATAAATTTATTTTTAAAGTATTTCAAATTTAATTTAAGTTTAATAAGAAAATTTTTATGTTTTTCAAAATATTCAAATAATTAAAAAAAAATTAATATAAGTCGGAAATTTTATTTTTGATAATGTGTTTCTTTTATGTAATTTATCATATTAGTTTTTTTTTCTAACATGATGTCATAATATGTACTTTATATTTAAATGAAATTTATTTTTTACCCAAAACATCATGCATCTCAGAAAATTATTATGTAACATCCTTTTACCATTTTGATAGGTATTTTATACAACTTTTAATGTTTTTTCACTTTTTGTGATAGAGTAGGGATGATATTGAATTGTGAGGATAACTATAATGGTGATATTAGATATTTGTTTGGACTGTCAACATTCAATGTCCATTTCTTCTTGCTAATCTAAGGTTAAACATCATGTAACAAGGTTACACCTCATGTAGTGGTTATGTGTACAAGTCGTGAAAGGATTCACTATGTGATGGGTACATGTTGTGATAAGTCATTACACATCACTAATTAATCAAATATTAGTTTTTAATTTGGTGCAATGATGTTATGTTGAGGTGATTCCTTTTCCAATGGTTACATGAATTGACTGTTTCACATCGCCTAATGAGATTACACATAGTGTAACACCCTGACTGTGGGTTTTAAATAGGTAGTGTGGCTGAGATATTTTTCTTTCAACTAATTTAGTCTCTTCACCATAGACTTAAGGCCTTCCCCAATTATCATGGGGCTTTCCAACCCCTCTAGATCCTCTTGTTTGGCATTAAAACATTGTTCCTCTTGTGGTGTGATTCCTTGGTAACATTTATCTCTTATTATTCATCATCATTACATTCTCATCCTTTTTAATTCGATGGATATATTTCGCTAAGGTGTTGGATCTCATTTATTATTTTGGGTTTTTAGGTCTTCTCCACCATCATTCTTATTTACTGGTGCCATTGCAAGTGTTGAGTTTTAGGAAAAGATAGGTGGTTCCATCCTGATTAGAAAAATTTATTAACCTTAAATTGATTGATTTATATCAATTGTGGATTTAAATTTAATTTCTCAAATTGAATAAATTTGATTTTATAAAACCCAATACTAGTGAAATGAGATATTTGAAATCGTTTTGACATGAGAATCTGGAAAACCGCCAATTACATTTAATGGGGATCTGTTTTTATGGAAAATGGTTAATTTAAATTGTTTAATTTAAATTTTGGATTTAATGGGAATGATTTAAATTAAATTATAAAATATAATAGTGTAAATTAATTATGAAATAATGGAATTTATTTTTAATGGATTTCAAAATCATGAAAATGGCTTAAAATGTTTTGATAGAAACCCAATGATTTTATCTTGAGAAGAGGCATGTTTTTTATTAAAAACCATTTTGGTTTTAAATGAAAAATTAACATTGAAATGGAATAATGTGATTTAATTGTTTTTAAATATGTCTTAAAATAAATTTACTATAATTGATTATGTAATAGAAAAGGAAATACTTAGGTAGTTTTTATGTTATTTGGACACACTCTATACTATTAAAAAATTCAAAAACATACATGTAGTGGGTCGTATCCCTGATGAGATGGTGATGGGATTACGTTGTCCAGTTTTATAGGGACGTGTGTATACACATATTTCAGCGATCACATAGATATTGTGGAGTCCAATATCTTGGAAAATTCATAACTATTTGGAATATGACTATGTTTCTAACTTGTTATTTATATTTTAGTTATAAATGTTTTCTAATGTCGTGAAACTGCTTTAAATGCATTGTGAATTTACATAAACTATTTTATGTAATTGTTTTATTTAAGATATTTTTTTTAGAAATATTATATCACTTGTAAATCCATTACTTAAAGAACATTCCATCACTGATCTTTATATCATTATTTGTTTAAATATTCATTAAAAATGAAAATCTGTTTATTTTCAAAATTGAAAGAGCTCTTTTGGATAATCTAATTTTTGTAATCTGTTATGGAATCCATGGTTATACTGTATTGGATTTTATAGCTCAGACTCTAATTGTTCCTTATGGTGTTTGTACATACTCATCTTTTAGGTTTGACCAAGGGGAAATAATCACTAGGAGGTGGATCCAATTGTTGATCTTTGGACTTGGTGGGTTGTGTTATTGGTGATTTGGGCTATTTTCCCTCTATTTTAGTATGTCAGTTGTGTTACAATAGGATTTAATGCTAGTTTTAGATCTTATACATTACTCCAAGTGGATATTATTTTGTCATTAATAATATCATGTTTCATTTTCCATCCATATTTTTGGTGAAAAAATAATTCCTATATTCAATTGTATGACTCAAGGTGTTAGTCTCTAAATAGTGGGGAATGGGAATTCCCTTCAGACTATGGCAGGGATGGCTCAGTTATCAGGATACCGATGAACCCAATCTAGTTCATGAAAAAGTGGTATCAAATCTAGGTAGAGCTTTTTTCTAGAAGTCAGTATGAATTTGTGAAATCTTATCAAGAATTAGGAGGTAGTTACGATTGAGTTCCTAAACATCTCTCACCGCAATGAAACTTAAGTCACTAGGGGTGGGAAGGAAAATAATTTATGTGTATTAGTTCTAGTATTTTCTCTATATTTATTTGGATAGAGTGGAATCCAAATATGGTCATTCTATTTGTTGGGAATAATTTCCATTGTTAACCAATCTGAGTGCTATTATGATGTCTTCCCTGTTGTCTGTTGATGTTGTGAAGAATCAAGTAATTAATTAGATGTATGAATTGGATCCAGGAAGAGGCTTATTCTGAATCATATTGAGATAGTCCTCCATTGAACCCAAATCTGGTATAGGTGTTTGTTTACACTATCCACGCTCTAGGACATACACCACCTCTAGTCCCCGTTTAGGATCCAACTATGGATCCTTAGAAGAATGTTCTTTGAAATAATTCTCAAGAGTTTCTTTTCCATAAGACACCAGATATCAAGGGCTCCATGGATCCTCAACATTATGAGGAATGAGTGGGAATGATATAATATCTATTTGGGTTCTTGGAAACACCAGATGGGATCAAGGTGAAGTGTTTCACCTTAACATTGGAGGGAACGAGTGGCAATGGTGGGACACGATGGTGATGAAAAATAAATATAAGGAAATAGTGTGGAACTAATTCATTGTTAATTTCAACAAAAAGTTCTATCTAGAGTCAATTTTTTTGTCCAAGGTTGTTGAGTTTTTCAAGATTGAGAAGGATAATAAAACCATGACCAAGAATTGAAATCAATTTTTTGAGTTGGAGCACTTGTCACCAAAGATTATTTCCAATTAGAGAATGAATGATTAATAGTTCGAGTTGGGACATTCACTGTATATTTATCCCATGTTTTCTTTCTAAAGCTTCCCAATTATGCTGATGTCCGAGATTGGGTGATAATGGTTGAGATGGACTAGGCTAGAAATTTAGGGTTGATTTGATTTCCTTTTTATCCCAGTGGCATTGTTAGTTCCTTCAAGGTAAAATGGAAGCGTGGTGATTCTCACATCAGTTCCCGATAGTAGATTCATTCCATAACTCATATAGCACCAGGAAGAATTCCTTCAATTTAATATTTATGTGGAAAGCTTGGACATTCAACGAGGGTCTTTACTAAGATTCTCGAAAACTGTAGTTCCTACGGATGTTCAGGGCACATACAAATATTCATCTAAAATGTTTCTACTCCACATAGTGGGACAAGATCATCATCTCTTACAAAAACAATGGGGAAATCTGATGCTTCACTTATAAATGGGTTCCATCCATAGGAATCTGGAACGATGCTTCATGACATTGTGGAAGAGTCTCCAGATGAAGCATACATGTGTCAAATAACTTTGAGAGGTACTATTACTATAGCATCATCATTAGTAACAGATCTATTTGAGCTTGGTGCATCTCATTTTTTTATTTGAACCCATATTGTTAGTATAATAAATCTTCATAAGAAGATTTTATCTTGTGCAATGGATATTACTATACCCATTAGTATAAAGAGAGAAGGGTATCTATAGTCCCATTTGTGTATTCTCTCAATCAAACGATGAGATGACTTAGTGTTTTCTTGTTATCTATATGAAATATTTTGACATCCTTTTTTGGAATGAATGGGCTCATTGCTAGTAGAGCCCATATTGATTGTTATATTTGATGGGTGTACTTTACTACACCCAGTAGTGTGTCTCATGTCCTTCAAGGAGAATGGGACCCATGTTTGATTTGATTCGTAACATCTTATTCAGATTTGGGGAAAGTTATATCAGTGTTTTATATTGATCTAGATAGGTAATCATTGAGTTTTGATCCACCTCCAATTGTCTTCATGTTTCCAGACGTGTTTCTTTTGATTTCTCTAGTCCTCCCACGGTGAGGGATGTTGAGATTTCTATTGAATAAGTTCTTGGTACTCAACAATTTTCTATTCATTATAACCACATATAACCAACTAAATTTAATGATCTAAAATCCCTATTAGATGATATTACTGATAAAGGATACATATTCCTTATTGTGTTGACTTGGTAGCACTGGTTCTCTTCACCAAGAAGGTCGATGGTTCTCTTCTCCTATGTGTTCATTAAAAAAATATCAATCGAGTTACAATGAATAACATGTTACCATTTCCATTAATTTATGATATGTTTGATTAATTAAAATGTGAAAACTAGTTTTCAATGTTTGATCTTTGATCTGGTTACAATCAGTTGAGAATACAAAAAATTCCATTCCAAAAACCTCTTTTTGGAGAAGGTATGACCAATATGTGTACCTAGTTATGCCCATTTGTATGATAAATGATTCTATTGTTCTCATGTATTTAATGAATAGGTTTTTCATGAGTATATGGACACCTTTTTGGTAGTATTTTTTGATGAAAACATTATTTATTCAATGTCTGATGAGGATCGTGTTCATCATCTAAGAGCAGTTCTAATTCTGCGTAGAAGTCAGAGACCTTTTTCCAAGATTTTGAAGTGTGATTTCTGGATTTGAGAAGTGAAATTCTTGGGACATGTGATGTGGAAAAAATTAATATCATTTGATCTTGAGAAGATGATTGTTGTTATGACTTTTGAGAAAACACATAATGTATATAATATTTTATGCTTCTTAGGCTTATCCAGATATTACTACCGGTTCATAAGGGAATTTTAAAAGATGGATTCTCTGAAAACTGCTCTAACTTGGAAGGGCGTGAAGTTTTCTTGGAAAGATAATGTCAGAGATCTATTGTTGAGTTGAAATTTCTTTTAACTAATACTCTGATGTTGACTCTTCCAAAGGTGAGCCCTAGCTATGGGGTATTTTGTGATGCATTGGGTTTAGGCATGAGCAACATTCTTATATAGGGAAATCATGTAGTTTCTTATAGATATAGTTATATTAGGCCACATGAGAATAATTATCCTACCCATGAACTTGAACATGATTTTATAATGCATGCGCATAAGATTTGGCATTACTACCTATTGTAGAAATGCTTACGATATATTCAGACCACAAAAGAATGAGTTATATCTTCTCTCAAAAATATTTTAATCATCACTAGAGGCATTGGGTGGAGTACTTGTAGTCTTTTGACTTTGACATCAATGATTTTTTGGAATCTCAACATTAACTAGCCTTTTCTACAGGCTTTTGAAGGGTTACACATCGTGTAACAAGGTTACAGGTCATGTAATGGTTCTTTATACAAGCAGTGAAAGTATTCACACTCTTATGGGTACACATTGTGATAAGTTCTTACACATCATGAATGAATCAAAGATTAATTTTTAATTCGGAGTTTCAGTGTTTATGTTGAGGCGATGAATTTTTTCATGGTTATGAGAATTAAATGTTTCACGTCGTGTAATGGGATTACACATTGTGTAATACCCCAACTATGGTTATTAAACATGAATTTTTTCTGAGATATTTTTATTTCCTCTACAAAAGTCTCATTATCCTTGACCTATGTCCTTCCCCAAGAAATATTGTAGCTTTCCAACAATTCTGGATCCTCTCGTTTGGCAATCAAATGTCTTTTTGCTTGCGGTGTGATTACATGGTAATAATTCTATCGTGTTCTTCATCATCATACCATTGTTCTATTTTGGAATTTGATGGATTCATTCCATTAAAAGTATTATATCATTTATAGGTTGGGTTTCGAGGTCTTCTCCCCCATCGTTTTCATTGAAGGGTTTGATTGCATGTGTTGAGTACTGGGAAATTTTTTTTGGTTCCATCCTAATTAGCTAGATTGATTGACCTTGAATTTCATGACTTATTTCAATTGATGGTTCCAATTCAATTGCTCAAAATTTCTTTCAATTAATTTAATAAACCCTATTCTAGTGAATTAAGAAATTTGAAATGGTTTTGGAATGAGACTAATGAAAACCCAAAATTCTATTTAATTAGGACATCTTTTTATGAAAATTAGTTAATTTAAATTGTTTAATTTAAATTTTATATTTTATGGGAATGATTTCAATTATATTTTTCTATTTTAATAGTGGAAAATAATTTTGAATTGAGGGAATTGGTTTTCAATGGATTTCAAAACTTCTGAAAATGGATTAGAATGTTATGATAGAAAATCAGTAGTTTTATATTAAGAATTGGAATGTTTTTTATTAAATCCCATTTTGGTTTTAAATGTAAAAATCACATTTAAATGGAATAATGGGATCTAATTGTATTTTAATAAGTCTTAAAATAAATTTCCTATAATTTATTTTGTAATAGAACATGAAATACTTAGTTAGTTTTTAAGGTATTTAGTTACACTCAATGTGGTTACAATGTTCTAAAACATACATGTAGTGGGTCACATCCCTGATGGGATGGTGATGGGTCACCTTTGGATAGAGTCATAGGGATGTGTGAATACACATATTGATGATACCACATAGAGAGTGTATATTTCTATAGACTGGAGGATTCATACCTATTTATAAGATTACCAGGTTTCTCTCTTGTTATTTACATTTGAGATATAAATGTATACCAATGTTGTGAAACTTCATTACGTGCCTTCTGAATTTACATGAAATATTTTTCCATAATTTTTTTAATTAAGATATTCTTTTAAAAATATTACATCACTTGTGAAGCCTTTCCTTTAATAACATTCCTTCCTTGATCTTTTTAACATGATTTGTTTAAGTGTGTTTTAAAATGAAAAACCTGCTTATTTTTACAATTGAAATAATTCCTTTTATTAATCTAATTTTTGGTATATTTTATAGAATATGTTGGGAGACACTACTAGGATTTTTAGCTCACCACCTAATTCTTCCTTCAGGTGTTTGATGATTATCTTCATCTAGGTTCGATCTAGGGGAAAATATCATAAGGAGGGGAATCAAGCTGTTGATCTTTGGAATTGGTGAGTTGTGCCATTTGGACTTTTGGTGTTTTCCCTCACTTTTAGTACTTGGATTGTATTACTTTTGGGTTTTATGATTGGTTGATTTTTAGTACATTACTTCCACTATAGTTTCAATTATTATGCATAATATATTATTTATTTTTTCTTCTGCATTATTTTTTGAAAAATAGTTCCCATGTTCTATTGTATGATGCTGGGTTCTAGTCACCAACCTCTGGGGATCGATAACACTCTTCGGGCTATGCCAAGACTATCTCAGTTATCAGATTACTAGGGTACCTAGGCTAGTATGTGAAATATTCAGTAGTTGCTAATTTTTAACAAATAATTTCAAATAGTAATTCTTATTTTAAAAAAATCATTTTCTAAAAATGAGAATTTAATATTTAAAACTTCCTTATTTACATTAAATTTCCGATTTTGATGAAAGTGAATATTTTATGTGTCTTATAAAAATTTATCCGAAATTCATTAAATTAAATAATTGTTTATATTTTAATATATTTTTTTAATAATATTATTCTTTGAAAATATAATTTATTTAAATATTCATGAATTTATAAAAATTATTGTTTTAATTGAAACAATATATTTTCCAAAAAAATAAAATTTTATTTTCTTTATAACAAAATCTCGTTTTTATTAAAATCATTATATATTTATGTGGGATAAGTAATAATGAAAAGTTCTAAAAGTATTCATTATTTTTTTAAAATGAAAGAAACTAATACTTTTCGAGTTAAGATACATATCCCCTTATTAGACAAGTGTATAACATAAGGGAATGGTGTGAATTTTTGGTGCATTATTATAGTTGTTCAATGATCATGATTCGGGTACCAGTTGGGAAAAACATCCATTAATGTTATCTAGCCCATTGGATTAGATTAATGATATTTATACGGTATGATTATACTGGCTTATTCTATATGTATCACCTTGATATTTTTTAAAAATAATATTTTTTTGATATTATATAAGACACAAAACACCAACCCAAAACCAACTATGAATATTATTATTTAAATATTAAAATTATGAACTTCCTGAAAAACATCCATGAATTAGTAGGATGAGCTAATTTTAGAAATACATATAATGTGTCCAATAAATATAAATCGATTGATTAATTATGAGTAAATAAGAACACAAAATTTATTAAATCAATTGTTTTCTTCAAAAACATATTTTTATAAAAATAAGTTTTATTCTTTTTATAGGAAAATAATTATAATTATATAATAAAACATTTAGATTTTTATTTCAAAAATAAATTTCTTATCTTAAATCAGAAAATAATAATTAAATTAGGGTGATTTCTTTTGATTTTTTTAGAAAATATAGATTTTTAGTGAATAATAAATATTTCATTTCATTGGAAGACTGTAATTTCATTTCAATAAATTAAGTAATTTAGAATTATAATTATGATGGAATTTGATTTAAAGTAAATTAATTATTCTATAGTTATATTTTTTCCAATTATTTACATTTGAATCATTTTAATATTATATTTTAGTATAATTATATTTTTGGTTTAAAAACCAATTTTTTTAAAAAAATAGTTTAAAGTGAATATTTTTTCTCAATTTTCATTGATTTTAAAAAATTACAATGATGAATAATTTATATTAAACCTATAGATTATAAATCAATAAATTTAAATTTAAATTACATTAATTAGTATTAATATTTATAGGGTTAATAAAAAACATCTTATTTATGAAAAATACATTTCATGAAAACAAGTTTTTTCTTTGCTTCTGTGGGTTACATTTGAAATTAAATTCTTACACTTTTAAGAATTTAATTTGGATAAATTGATTCAAATATTTAGTATAAGACTAATCTGTGTTATATAATATGGAAAACTCAATTTTTGTTTCATAATTAATAGTTAAAATAGAAAATATCTTTTACCGTCGTCAAGGTGAAATTGGGTTTATATAGGGTTAAAATAAAATGATAAGGGTTACAATGGAAAAATATTGTCCAAATTCATTTATATGGAATGATCTAGAAAATATGTCAGCTAAGGATAAATTTTGGTATATTTTCAAGCCATGTTACATGAGAAAAACTTGGGTAAATATTTTTTATTTAAAAAATTACATGTGTTCCATCTCCCACACTTATAAAAGGACACCCCTATCTTGTCATCATTACACAATCAACTACTTTTTTTAGAGAACACATATCCAAAAAAATATCCTTAATTCCCTCCCCATGAGATAGATCCCATGGTATGATTATTAATCAACCCTATTAAGAATTTTGGTTCAAACCTAAAGATGTTGTCAGAAGAAGAGGTGTCGTTTTTAATTGAGAATTTTCATTTTGTCTCTTCTTCCACATACCTATAGTTTATTTAATTATAAATATATTAAAAAACGCATATCTCCAATATATTGATAATTATATTTTAATTTAAAAACCTAAATCCATATCCTTTTCCATAAAATGTGAAATAAAACAATTATTCTTGTGTATGGTGGACTACCACATCTCAAACCAATGTAATTAATTTTCCACCATCATATTTCAAAGATTGTTATAATGTCAAATTTAATTTTTATATATCGTACTTTATGCTAATTATTTATATAGAATAAATATATAAGACATACATTCTTCATGTCTATTCTTCGGGTGATATAATAATATCACTCATCTGTACCACATACTACACCTCACAAAGTGATGTGATCCGTTTTTCAATAACAATTTACATGGTAGATAATAAAGATAAGTAAAAAACTTATGTTTTATATATGAAATTATTAATATATTCATTAAATACTTATCATTTTGAAAATATAATATATCATTTTCTATGATACCTTAAAACTCACAAATTTTTTTAATGTTGTTCATGTGTATGACATACTCAATTGTCGCAATATGATGTGATTCTTTTGTCATCACCACATCACATGGATGATATATATGTAGGTGTATTAAAAACAATTATAATATTTATCATATATTGATCAGTCATTAAGGATAAAATAATTCTTTACTTATTTCCATAATTATTATAAAATAGGACATGTTACACATGTTTACGTACGACCTACCATCTAAATGATTGTAGCACAATTATTTTTTAGTAACCACAATTAATAAATGAGTTTATATGATTAAATGATTTATAAAAATGATATCTAATTCATGATTATTAATCTAGAGATGTTTAAATAATGACCACATTGACCATACTCAACCCTCTAATGTCATTTTGGACATGTAATCCAAATATCATCAAATCATATAATGCAAAATTAAGTGATTAACTAATTGTCTATTATATGGTGATAAGTGAATTAAATGGAATAATAAATTTTAACAATGTTATTAAAAAATTAATAAATAACATTAGTTTATTAATGTGGAATATAAACAAAGAACATAATGAATTAGATGTGTGGCAAGGTACTACTTCTAAATCTCCTTTCATTGTGGCATATTTTGATGTTATACAACTATAAATATTTATTAGGCATATATATAGATCATTTGACATGTTATATCATGAATTTATTTATTCTTGTGATATTTATGGCATGTTAAAATATTATTATTTTATGGGGTTATGATTTAATTATTCCAAAATTTCAATAGACATTATTTTTAAAACAATCTTTTAATATTTCCCTTAAAAATCATTTTATTTATTGTCTATAATGTTAAAATTGATTTATAGATGTTTTTACCGACATAAATGGATTTAAAAGAATATTTTAATCATCTTTTATTGTCTTTAAATGTATTTCAAAAAGTAATCTTTGTATGGAACATTTTAAATTTATTTACATATGATAAAAGGTATGACAACCTTGCACTTTACTACACACTGAAACATGATTTATTATATAAACATCACTTGATACGACATAGAAGATCAAGAGGTATAGTGTCCTTGAGGATTAGGACCATCATATAAATACATAAAATATGAAATAAAATTTCTTTATTGAATATTATCAAGAATACATCCCTAATTGAAAATACGATCGCTTCTCTCTTCCAGATGGAATGTGATGCCCTAGCATCGATGATGGCTTCGGTGAACCCTTCTCCTATGGGGGAGGGGCCTCAACCCCAATACCTCAGATCCCAGTCATCTCCAAATTCTTCCCCCCTTCTTCTCCCCATAATTAATGTTACTCTGAAGGTTCCTTGAATCATCCATGGTCAACTAGTGGTCCTGATTTCTTCACAGGAATTCACCAATGCTTTTTCTCTACTATCTACGACCCTAGTTTTGAAGTTCATCCAATGTCAACATCCATTGGATATGTTTGACAGGTATGTGAATGGGGAATGGGGCTTAATCCATCTGGTGTTTTTCGGTCTCTTTGGGCAGAGATAGATTCTTTTTCATTTCAGTGATGAGGAATATTTGCTGCGGGATTGGTCTAGAGCAGGTAGATATGTTTGCAGATTTCATTTCCATGTGCTCTCCTTGTCTTTTTACCTTCACATTAATCGTGACCCCTCCATGAAGGCAATTTTTCTTGAACTCCTTAGGCCATCTCTGCCCTTTTAGAATCAGGCTCTTCTACAATCAAATAGTATTTCCATTGGACGCATCCTGTGCACAAATTGGAGGAAATAAACTCGAAGCATCATATAGTTTCTCACATTTGTGTTGAAATGGAACTTTAAAGACCCCCTATAGAAATGGTCAAAATCATTATTGAGGAAGAATACATGTGCGCACAATCCATAGTGTATGAATCATGGACGAAGTTTTGATCATCCTGGTTTAGGCAAGGCCACTATTTTCTTGATTGCTACCAAAGGGATCAGGGTGTGTTGTCCGGACAACCCATGGTGCCTGAATAACTTCTCAATTTGGTTGTTTCTAGAGTGGGGCTTTCTTCTCTTGTGTCTGGTTCAATAGGGACCGCAAAGAGGGGTAGGGAAGTCCCTACTGATGAAGTACTTAATATTCCACAGACCAAAATTTCTATGGTGGCCAATGGTGCCCATGATCCTTCGGGCATTGGGGAAACCAGTCATGTCCTTCCCCGGGTGGACGTACCTCCAGGTTTAGGTACAGGATGCTCTTCGACACAGTGAAAAATGAAATCCCTAAAAATCTAGATCTATGGGGTTCAGATGTTTTTGATCGTTTGAGATGGGATTTTGGTATTGATTCTTTTCCAAGTGGATCAGGGGTGGCAGCGCAGGGGTATGAGGTTGGGGTCGGTGAGCGGGGCCACCAACCAGAAGTGGTTTCAGTCAGGCAACCAGAATTCACTAATAATACCACTGAAGATGCTTCACGAAAGGATTCCTTTCTTTCTGATATTGGTTGGTTTCACAGTACAGGTTGGGAAGCTAGAAAAAAATATTTTCAATACATGGTCTGTGCATTGGAGCATCCTAGAAGTACAGAGTTTTCGGAGCGGGTCTCTCAGACCAGTTCAACTTATGCTCATACTGTGATGTTTGGTGGATGTGATAGTCTTTCTCCCAACCATTTTTCAGTGAAGGAAGGTGAAGAATCCCATGTGGTGGAGGGAAGTGATGATGAAGAGGATGATCTTTGAAAGACCAGTGCCTTGTGATTGGAGGGTTTCAAGGAGGAAAACGACTCAGACTTGGACTACCCTGTTGTGAAAATGGAAGTTGGAATTGCTGAGGATTGCATTAGATTCTCGTCAAAGAAGTGTAAAAACACCATCATTGTCCCAAAAGGTTTCATAAATCATTCTAGGAGAACACCGAAAAATAACTACTACACGTTTCTACCAAGACATGCTGTCACTAGGTCCTCAAGTAAAGGTTAATGTCCTCAAAAGCCGCCCAATAAGCCAAAGATAAATTCTGAAAAGGATTTTGAACCACCGGTAGGGGAACCTTTAACTACTGACCTATAAAATGAAAAAAGGATATGATTGAAACCAAAATTATTCAAAGTGGGGGTGAATTTATGGATTGTGATGAGTGGGAAAAACTCCTCGATTATAATGAATAAATATCAGATAATATCGTGGAGGTCATCACAATGCAAGGGGAATTTGACAGGCTGTTAGGGAGGCGGTTTCCGGCAAACATTTCCAAGGAGAAGGGTACATGGGGACATATACATCTAGTAATTCTTGTACATGTATTCAACTGAGAAAAGATGACTATATAAGAGCTCATAAAAACATGGGATAAGATGGTTTATAGCTTTGAAAACATCATTAATGAAGAGTCGGACGATAAGGATCCCGACCTCTAACAGACTCTTCTCAGATGTGAGGAATCTAAAAGGCTAAACTGTAACTCTTCAATTCAGCTATTTCATATCATCTTGTTTGAATGTTTCCTATTTATGGACTGGTTCTCTCTCTCCCCTAAAGTATTTTTCATAATAAAAATATATATTTGGATAATATCTTTATTTAAAAATTCTTTTACATGACCCCTACATTCCCTCACACTTAGCATTGCATAAAATAACCTAAGGACAAGAATAATAAAAGGGCGAGCTATAAAGACTGTTAATGGAATAAACAGGGAATAACATGAGGACTATATTAAGATTAAATAATAGGCATATCAATGGAGCAGAATAGAAACATTAAGGCATGATAAGGCATGATAATCATTTCATGGAACTATGGAAACAACATTTAACATTATTTTAGCATGATCCAAGGCTCATTGCACATGGAGAATGAGTAAAACCTCATTAAAAAATAATTAGCATGATTAAAACCTCATTTCACATGACGTATCATGATATTAATCGTTACCTAAGGTATTTGAGTGCTATCATGGCACACCCTTCTTAAACATTTTACTTCATGCATAAGTGTGCCACATGGATCATATAACATGGAATCATTCAACATCATAAGTTATTCCGCGATTAAGAAATGTTGAATACATGATTGAATGTACCATTAAATATGTATATGTTCATAATGGTGAATACCATTGATAGAGACATGGGTATGGTATTCAGTACACAATGATTTTTACATGGAAAATCGCGGTGTGATTTTGTTAGCATAACAACGTGACATAAAAATTCACCAAAATGGTTGATGAGAGAGAAAGGGGTGTCTCATAATATTTACATGAAATTTAATATAAGGGGATCATATACAATCATGACCCAACATATGTAAAGAAATTTAGATTCATAATACAAAAGAATTGCTTGATTGTAAATGAGGAGAGGGAGATTCCATACGGAATTTCATCATGGTAATAGGTGCACATTGAAAGGTATTTAATTATAGTGAAAGGGGTATATTATTATTCAAACATACAGAGGAAATTATGGGGGAGTTGAAAAATAATACCCTAACTTTTTTAATTAAAATTAAAAGGGTATAACAACATTATGAAATTGAGACAAAAATTAGAGAATAGGAATTCCCTTACTTGGAAGTGAGATCCCAATGCCTTGGGAGAGGCTTCAGAGATAATTCTTGGGAGCTTAGGGAGCATTGGGAGGATTATATTGATGGGACGGTAGTGGTTTAATGAAATCAAAGGCTTTTTCTTAAGAGGAAGTGTGATCTTGGGTGGGTTTATATGGGAATGGAGAGAGATTTCTTTATTATTTAGGTTTGGGTCACCACAAATTAAATTAATCAATAACACAAACCAGCCCATGGTTTTTGTCCATGGTTTTTCCAAAGGGGAGTGAAAAACACTATTTAATAAGTCCAATGACCAAGATTCTTAAATTAATTGGGTTTCTTATGTGGAGGTGAGTCACACTCTCAGGGAAATTCATTTAAAAAGTGAAAATGTTTTATAACTCTTGGAGGGTCCACTAATATTTTGTAAAATAAATCAAACAAACCTAAAATAAAATAATACTAATGGTGAAACATATATTGGCTGAAAATATCATTTATATTATTTTATTACATCACTCTTGGGTCATTATAATGTCATTAAACACATTATATATTAACGGAATTTAATTTTTACCCAATAATTCGACTGTCTCTGAAAATGATGAAAAATTCACCATTGGATAATTTTGATATCCTAATTCCAAAAATAATATAAATTTTATCTAAATAATTTTATAAACATGTGAATGTTTACTTTTAATATAAAAACTTCTATTTATATAAAACACATGGGTTTGGACAAAAAACAACATTCAAACTTTAATAAAAAGTTTAATTACATTAATAAAATTATACGATAATTTATATTTAAAAAAATAATTTATTAATAATAATATTTTATTAAAATATTATGAATTTAAAAAATCCATTAATTCATCAAAATAGGTTTATTAGATGAATATTAACTAAATACTATTTGAGCTTTAAATCTATTTACAAAGTCACAATAAGAAAATGAATGTATATTCCTTATTATATAAAAACAATTCACATAATCATAGTGATAAGGTCCTTGTACATAACCCCTTATAACACCTGCATACGACCGAAGGGTAAGGTGTGTAATGGTGATAGACTTTTTGGGTGGCTCGAATAACATCGCTTGGGTGGTAATCTCTATTAACATCCACTTCTCCTGTAGTCGGTTCTAATCGAGCTTAACGTGTTCATGCTCGGCTTGAGCATGGTCCAGAGCGAAGACCAATGAAGACACCTTATTTCCGATCTCTGGCAAATGGGGTTCATATGGGGAATGTCTACATGATGAGGCCATCACTTCCTTTGTCTGAGTAAATTGTATTTTTTAAAGCCCTATATTTATACTAATCATGTGATCACGGTTCAATAGCTATATTAACAATGGTCACAATTCTTAATGGTATTTTAAATTCGAAAACATAAATCCAAAAAACAATTCTACATTTTACATTACCATTATAAGATATTTAAATAAACCAAGTGGAATTTTTATTAATGAATTTTTTGGGTCGTTACAATCTTCCCCCGTTATGAAAAATTGTGTCCTCGCAGTTTGATGACATAAAAAATAACACTGAATTTTAAACATGTCTTTAGGGTTGTTTACCCCCCACCATTAAGAATTACCCAAACCTTATTATCATGTCAATAATGGGGAGAAAAGGTCTACTCAGTGCAACAATACCTCAATGCACATCCAAAGTCTTCCACTTCCTTAGACCATATGCAGTCTGTGCAACATGGGTCATACCGACGGAAAATATGATTCACTGTTTGAAAAAGATATAATTTCTAACTTATAGTTTCAAAGCATCACCATGTCAGAGGTATTTGTAAAAGAGTTTCATACAGTTAGATTTGAAATTTTTTAAATGTGGTTATTCTAATATATTGTCTATGTTTTCAAAAAGACATGAAGAATATTATATATATATATAGGCTGCTCAGGGGTCTCCCTCTTCGGCTGCTATTCTAAAATAAAATAAGAAATCATACTCTCTGGATAGGGTGAATTATTTGAAAGTACCCTGATGGTACCTCCAACATCTTGAAAGGTGGTCGACTTGGGAGATTAATATTTGATCATAGCTGAGTCTGACGCTTCTTCCCCTGGTTTCGTCTAGGGTTTCTGGCGTTGGTCTTCCTCAGCGGTGGTGTTCTCTGGGCGCGCTTTTTGGATCCAAGGCGACGGTGTCTTCCGGTCTTCAGCAGCTTATTTTTCCTCACCCCGTGATCTGGATTTCAGTTTCGGAAGGATTTTTTTGCGGGTGTGCTTGGATTTCTTCGGGCTCGACGCTTGTGTGGTTTCCTCTGGTCCATGATCGATCGGCTCTGGTATGCGGAGAAGTTGTTGGCTCCATGGCGGTCAGGACCCTTGTTGGGAATCTGATGTGGTTCAGAGTTGACTTTTCAGATCTTAGTTTACACTGGGCAGTCCGGTGTCGGGTGCCTCTACGACGATTCGGTCATGGCGAGGAGGAGCTTTCGAGTTCGGTTTGGTAGTGCTTTGCGCAGAGGATGCAGTCTGGGACTTGGGTCGTTGATGGTTTTTTTTTGAGCGCTGCGTCAATGGCCTACGGTTTGGTGCATTTCGATGGATCTTCTGGCTTTATGCGGGTTTATGGCACTTGGCGATGGATGGTGTGGGGGCTCCCGGTTCTTCGTCGAGGTTGAAGGAGGCACCTCTAAAGCAGTTGGGGGGAACACACAGGCGATGTGGGTTATGGACGGCCAAATTTCCAAAAAAAATTCCTCGGTTCTGCTTTGTGGATTCCTCCTTGATGCTGCTTCAAATCTGGTATGTCTCCTCCTCCTTGGTGTTGTTTCTGCGAATTTGCTCTTGTTTTGGTGTGCCATTGGATTGTGGAATTTTGCTCTGCGGGTTCATTCTGCTGCTTTTGATTGCTTTGCTGGTGGCTTGGTTTGTTGGTTGCGTTATGGTTATGGTTCTAAATGAGCTGCTGGTCGAGCTGGTGTGGGTGGATTATGGTAACACTTTCTGGAATTGGAGATGCTGGATGCATGTTGCAGCTTGGATGAGAGTGGAATGGTTGGGAGTTTTTGATTTCTGTGATGAAAATGTCGGTTGCTGGATTGGCTGTGATGCTGGATGTGGCTGGATGTTTGGCTATGATTTACTGGTAGGGATGGCTTCCTATGGCTGGTTTGGTAGTGATCTTTTACTAGTGGTAACTGTTGGTAGGGAAGAAGAGTTGCTGGGGTCTGGAGGCCTGGTGTTATGGGATGCTTACTCTGTTTGGCTGGGTGATGCTTGTTTTGTTTGGCTAGGTGATTCTATTGCTGGGAAGGTGATAGATGCTGGTACATGTGAGTTTGGAAGCTGGATTTCTCTTGGTAGTGGGCCGGTGGTTGTTGGATGTTGTTGGATGATGGTGATGGTTCTTGGTTGTACATGGGTGTGTTTGTTGGGTTTTTTATTTTCTTTTTTGATTTTTCTTTTTTTTTGCGTGAGTTGTAAGGGGTTTTTTGGGTGTAGGTCATTTGACCCCTCCCCTCCCTTGTCTGCTGCGTCTCTATTTTCTTTCTAATAAATTTGGGGGGTTCGGTAATAGCCCGACACTCGCACCTTCCTTGCCTAATTATTCTATGGTATGAAGTAGGTGTTTGATATTTCGTAGAGAATATTGAAAAAAATGGACATTAGAAAAGGTTTCGATGCTATGAGAGCTAGACTTTGCAATAATTATTGACAGTAAATCCTCAAGATGTGATAAGAGTGTTGTATTAGGTTCTTCCCCATCTATATCAATCTATCCTTTATCCTGATTAAGAAACATATCCAATTTTGAGTTACCCTCTAGACATGATAAAATTTTGATATTAAAATACATGACGTCTAACTATCTATTACTCCTTAATGAAAGCAAAATTAGGGGTAACAGATAAAGCGTAATCCATGTACAAAATAGATGACCTATACATAGCTTTTATTTCATTATCTTATAAATCTATAGGATTCGGTCTATGTTATCCATGATCTAATTTCTAACATATATGCATAGGGGGATTTTTTTATTTCATTAACAATGGTTCATACTAATATTGTGAATTTATCAATGAATATCCTTCAGGAGTGTCGTAAAGAAGAGTGGATCAAGGCCTATTGTCGTGTACCAGGATACCTCGGGTCAAGCCCGAAACTCCTTGTCGGAGTTTACACTCCTAGGTATATCTGTGCCGGAGACACGTCTACCTACTCGTATCCAGAGAGGGATGTATTTTCTTGATAAAAAACTTACTCAATACTCACCAAAGCATAGGGATTTTTTTATTATAGTTAGTCTTGTGTTTAAGTCTTCAATAGGGTTTTTGAATCCTAATCCCAAAAAATTGAACCTATCATCTTATACCAACTATGAAAACCATTCAATTTATTATAGACATAAAAATGATTTATTACATAAACATAACTTGATAAAACATAGAATATTGAGATTTCTAGTGTCTTTAGGGCTTAGGACCATTTCATAACAACATAAAACATCAAATAAGACATCTTATTAAAAACATCATTTACATGAACCCTACATTGCCTCGTAATTAGCATTTTATAGGATAACCTAAGGACATTCATAAGAAAGGGGTGATCTATAAATCTCAGTAAGGGAATAAACATGGAATAACATGAGGAATAATGTATATGTTATACAATAGGCCTATCAATGGAGCACACGAGAAACATAAAGGCATGATAAAGCATGATAATCATAACATGGAAATGTGGAAACAACATTTAACATGATTTTAGCATGATCCAAGTCTCATTGCACATGGAGCATGAGTAAACCATCATTTAACTTGAATTAGAATGAGTAAACCCCGATTTCACTTGATTATCATGATACTAATAATTATCCAATCCATTAGAGTGCTATCATAGTTCACCCTTCTTAAACATTTCACATTATGCATTAGTGTACCACATGGATCATATAACATGGAATCATTTAACATCATAAGTTATTCCCCGATTACGAAATTTTTGATACACACATGAATGTGAAATTAAATATATATATATATATATATATGTCAATAAAGGTTAATAACCTTGATAGAGTCATGTGTATGGTATTCACTACATACTGATTTTTACTTGGAAAAACCGCAGAGCAATTTTGGCAGCATAACTGTGTGACATAAAAATTCATAAAAATGGTTGATGAGAGAGAAATTGGTGTATCATCATATTTAAATGAAATGGAAAGTAAGGGATTCACATAAAAACATGTATGAACATATGTAAAGAAATTTAGATTAATAATACAAAGGAATTTCTTGAATGTAAATGAGAAGAGAGAGATCCCTTACGGAATATCAGAATGGTAACAGGTGTACCTGGGAGGAATTAAATGATAGTGAAATGGGTTTCTAATAATTCAAAAAAAAAATAGTGATGTATTGGGTATGTGAGAAATAATACCCCAACATTTTTAATTTAAATTAAATGGGTATATAAACATAATGAAATTGAGTCACAAATGAGAAAAGAGGAAATCCCTTACTTGGAAGTGTGATACCAAAAACTTAGGAGAGACTTGAGAGAGGCATCTTGGGAGCTTGGGGAGACTTGGGAGGATTCAAGATAGAGTATGGATGTGGTTGTATGAACTCTAAACGCATTGAGTTAAGAGGAAACGGGAGCTTGGG
The DNA here is from genome assembly GCA_963277665.1 of Viscum album. NCBI lineage: Eukaryota > Viridiplantae > Streptophyta > Magnoliopsida > Santalales > Viscaceae > Viscum > Viscum album. The sequence continues at coordinate 1,036,457 of CAUJRU010000072.1, forward strand.
TGGGTTTATATAGGAAATGAGAGGGAATTATTTATTATTTAGGTTCGGGTCACAATATATTAAACTAAGCAATACCACAAACCATCCCATTGTTTTTGCTCATGGTTTTCTCCATAGGGGAGTGGAAAATTTTTTATAAGGCCAATGGACTATCATATTAAAATAATAGGGTTGGTTATGTGGAGGTGAGTCCCACTCTCAAGGAAATTCATTAAATATTGAAAATGTTTAATAACTCTTGGAGGGTCCACAAAAGTTCTGTAAAATAAATCAAACAAACCTAAAATTCCATTATATTAATGATAAAACATATATTGTCTAAACATGTCATTTATAGTATTTTTTACATCACCATTGGGTAATTATGATGTCAGAAAATACATTATATATTAAAATGGTATTTAATTTTTACCTAAAAATTTGACTATCTCAGAAAATTAAGAAAAATTCACCATTGGATAATTTTGACATCCTGATTCCAAAAATAATATTCATTTTATCTAAATAATTTTATAAACATGTGAATTTTTACATTTAAAATAAAAACTCCAATTTATCAAAAATTTAGGGGTCCTCACAAAAATAGTTTCAAACTTTAATAAAAATTAAAATTTCATTCAGTAAATTAAACAATCATTTATATTCAAAAAAGTGTAATTTAATTATAATAATAATATTTTAATAAAATATTTTTTAATTAAAAAATTCATTAATTCATCAAAATAGATTTCTTAGTTGAATATTAACTAAAAATACTATTTATGATTTAAAAACTATTTACAATGTAACAATAATAAAATTAATGTATATTCATTATTATATAAAAAATGCAAAAAATCATAGTGCTAAGGTATTGTTACATAACCCCTTATAACACCTGCATACGACCGAAGGGTAAGGTGTGTGATGGTGACATAATTTTGGGGTGGCTTGGATAACCTCGCTCGGCTGGTAATCTCTATTAACATGTATTTCTCCCATAGTCGGTTCTCCTTAAGATTAATGTGTTCATGCTAGGCTTGGGAATAGTCAAGAGAGAAGACCAATGACACCACATCCTTTCTGAGCTCCGACAAGTAAGCTTTGTATGGGGCAAGTCTACTAGATGAGGCCATCACTTCCTTTGTCTAAGTATGGATTTGATAAGGCCCTATATTTATACTAATCATGTGATCTCGGTTTAATGACTATATTAACAATGTTCACAATTCCTTAGGGTATTTTAAAATCCAAAATATAAAACCAATAATTATTGCTTACATTTTATATATCAATAATAAGAAATTTAAACATACCAAGGGGATTTTTTGTTAATGAATTTTTTGGGTCATTAGAAAAGGTTCGTTTTATTTTGATATATATGGTGACAGTAATTGTTCCCATTGAAATTACTATGACTTGATGTTTATCTTCCTTTTCAATTATTTATGTTATATTTACATAAATAACGTATTCACTTTTTTATAGGTATTTTTTATTGAAGATGGGTTGTTAAAATAAAATGGTATTTTGATATTCAAAAGTGTTTTGAAAACAATTTTGAACGATATTTTCAAGGGTTTAGGTTGAAAAGATAAATATAAAAATGTTTTATTCGTTGTACGATCTTTGAAAAAATTCATATGATGGGTTAAGTCCCATTATAGCTGAAGATATGATAGATTGAGCCCCATTATAGCTCCATATATGGTGGGATGATCCCCATTATAGCCTAATATATGAGGGTTTGATCCCCTTTATAGATTATGATTTAATAGGTGAGCACCATATTATCTCTCTAATGCATTTGGTAACAAATTTGTTCTCGGATGAATTATTTTGGATATCATCCATATGTTTATTATAATTTTATGGATTCGTATGGGTTTTATAATGATGATGTCCCATTGGAAACAAAATAAAATTTCTATGATTTATAATGAGTTGTTATAGAATTTGTTTATTTTGAAATTTTACATATATGAATTATTTTATAATAAATACAAAGTTATTATTTCAGAAAATGATATTTTTTTAAGAAATTGTTTTTCATGGGTTATAATTTTTTTCAATGGACATACATATTTATTTTTTTATGTCCCTTACTGAATTATTGTGCTCATCTCATGTTTTAAAATAGTTTTCATAGGGTTTATGGATGGTAAAAGAATAAATATGAATTAAAGTTGGAAGTTGTGAAGGTTTTTCATGACAAAATAATGTGTTATTTTTAAAACATTTATATTGTGGGAAAACATTTATACCAAGTGGATGTCTTAACCTTGTTATACATGTGTAGTTATGACTTAATTATATAAAAATATGATCCTTAAGATATGCATAGGAATATAAGAAAGTTAATTATAATTTAAAGACACTAGAATATGTAATGTGTGAGGTCATTTCATTAAAATTTGTCTCTGAGAAGATTTTAAATAACATTAAATATATGGATTTTATTTGAGGTTATTTTAAAAATCCCTTATAAAGATTACACTTCTGGAAAATTGAATTATAACTATGGTTCAAAACCATTGTTATAGGCCAGAAATGGTGGCTTTAGGCTATACCCCCAGTTTTGAGAACCATGGAATGTTAAAGCATTGTTATAGACCTATACCCATATTTATTAAACCATTGTGATATGATTTTATTTTAAATACTTATATACACGGTTTGACAAAACCATGGTTATAGGTCCTTATTAAAGACGTACTCCACTAGGATTCGATCCATGCACCTTCTTCCTATAAATGAATGCATTTAAAACTATCATACATCTTGTTTTATGTTTCTATATATATATGTATATTATTATTTAAAAAAATATTTTTAAAAAAATATTTATTTTTTTTATTATTATTATAGAATAATAGATGGCCAAACTATACCCATAGTTTGGTCAAACAATGGGTATAAGTTTTCCCCTATATTTTTTTCCCAAACATTCAATTGTGATGATTTATAAAAACATTGTGTATAGGGGTGATCTATACCCATAGGTTTTTTGAACCATGGGTATAGGTCATTCATACAGAATTTGTTTCCCCTATGAAATCTATACTCACAGTTCTCCCAAAACTATGTGTATAGGTTCCCCCAAGAAACCTCTACACATGGTTCTCCCATAACCATGGGTATAGGGTTACATAAACCCAATATTTTAAGAGAGTTGTGGGTTTAGGTTCTTACCAATAAAAATCCCCCCCCCTCCCCCGTGGATATATGGGTGACCTATAACCACAGGTTTTTCCAAATTCATGGTTATAGGGTCATTTTCTAGTAATGTTACCATGAAAAGAAAAATATCGTTACTTTTGTTAAATAGAAAGAGTTAAATAGTTGGTTGGATGGTTGTGGATTCTATATTTTTTAATCCTCTTAATTATATGATTTATTAGTATTTTATTGATATGCTCACTCTATCCTTTTTGGTTTTAGTAAATGGATGGATCAACCAAGAACCAAAGTTCCAATTGATGTGAATTAAAATTTCGTGCTTGTCTAAACAAGAGACCAGATGGAATAAGAGGTGGATTGAAAACTATTTTTGGTAATTCATAAATATACATCACAATATATTGCTAAATAATTGGACCAAGGTGAGTTTCCTAACACACCAAACAAGTGAAACATTGAATTGCATATAAGTTTAGGTGATAAGGATCATAAAGATAAAGATATTCAATTACAAATGTCCCCTTAATGTGTGGGAGAAGTAATAAAAAAATATTCATAACATAACATGAATATGTTTTGTATGATTTAAAGGGGGGATAAAAGATATAAACATCCATGGAAAAAATAAGAGTTTGGTTAACACCATGAAGGAAAATGAAATTCATCCAAAGGAATCAATTGAATTTTATAAATGTAGAGAGTTTGGGTATTATAAAAATTGATTTATTAAAAAGAAAATCTCATTAATGGAATTATAATGACTTTATAAATAAATTTATAGAAATCACTAATGCCATTATAGGAAAATATGAGGAAAGTTCAATTTAAAAATGAATGGTATGAATTATATCTTAACTTATGATTTGAAATTGTTGAAACTTTAAAGATAATTCATATTTTTTATAGGAACGAGGTATTAGTTAATATGGTGTAAAATGATGGATAATGGATCATGTATAATATTGAGTGATGTTGTTGTCTATATATATGGATACATGAGTTATGATATAGTTATAGATAAAAGGATGATCATATGTTTAAATTATTTAATACTATTTTGATATTTTATGTTATGAGATTACATTTGGAGACATTTAATGAATATTTATATATGTATATGGTATCTATAACACTTAAGGTTAACATGTGAAAATGTCATGTAAGGAAGAATTATATATTAACTTTGTGGACATATATTCAAGCGCATTGAAACAATTAAGGGTTTATATGATCATTGATGGTTAAAATTGTTTTTTATGAATTTAATCATATTTATGTTAAATTTATAATAAATATTTGTTATTATAAAAAGGGAGAAATTCAATACAATTGGAAAATCTTCACATCTGAAGATTCCTCATAGCCTGAACCCATAACCAAAGTGTGAAAAGGTGGAAACACCTACCACTAGCCTATGTGATTTCATGGTTAGAATGTCATCATTTTTATCTCAAAGGATTGTACTAATAAATATTTTTTTGGGAAAACATGTTTTATCATTTAGATATCCATGGGATTGAAATTGTATTTTTTGATTAAGTTATTAATGTTATTTTTGATGAATTTTATGATTTTTTTAACATTATATGATTAAGGTAGAACAAAAATTATAATATTTTATTTAAGGAATATTGGTTGAATTATATTTTGGAGGCATATATAATTACAAAATGGCTATTAGTTGATTAATGTTATTTATAGAGATGATTATAATTTTAGATATTATATAACTAAAGAATATAAAATTTTTTATATGAGACTTTAAGAGTGACTGATGTTATTTTTAGAAAAGTGTAAAACAAAACTTGGAAGAATATGTGATCTATTAATTATAGCCTCTAGGTTTCAATCATTGCTATGAATATTTTGATGAATATTATGTATAGTTATTTATGAATGATTTAGGTTCTAATTGGGGTATTTCTATTAATAAGTAGGTATTTATGTATTATTTATTCATATGAAAGTTTATTATTTTGGAGAATTATGATACCAGATGATGATTGTTTTTGCTTTTTGGTTATGAAAAATTACATGGGGAATAACTTTTTATCCTTTTCAGGATTGTGTGATATATTAGAAGATAATTCTAGTGCTTCATGCATGTAAAATTCATCTTCAATACACATCATTTGAGAAAAAGTTAGAGTGTGTTAGAAATTTATTAATAGATGAATTCTTAATAGATAATTATGTACAATTTTTTTTTCTTCTAGTTAATATAGTAAAGATATTCATAAACTATAGAGAAATGATCATGAAATAAAATTTTAAAATTTTATATTAATTTCCAATGAATCTATGGATTATTTAATCATCAAAGATTTATGGCATCGTGGTTGTGAACATTACACTGACCATGTTCTCTATCACTAACTATTAGACATTGGGAATTTTTTTTCTCTTCCATTTCTATGTCTTCAATTCCAACCAATGTTATCCATATGTTTAAAACATTTTTGTTGTTGTTTTATATGTCCTTTATAAATCCCTCTTTATCATTTCTAGATGATGGATTGATATCACCTTTTACAATGTGGGTTTCTATAAATGAATTTTCAAATTTTAAACCCTTTATCACCGAGATCATGTTCAAATTACTGGTACACAATTTATTAGGGTTGGGATTGTAAAGCCCAAATATTTTAAATAAAGTAATATATGTTTTATAGTGTACGATACACACAATGATGATCCTAAATGAACCATGAAAGGTTATTATTTAAATATAATAATTATAACCTTTCTGTTAAATGAGATGGTATGACAATAATTAACTCATATTTGACATAAATATAAAGTTCCTAATCAATATATATCTAATGACAAATTCTTATAAATAATCACCCAATTTTTAGTAAATATAATTTATTTTTAAATAACACATTTTCTTAAATATAAATTTTTTTTGTTTTTGTTAGAAAATAATTATAAATAATTTCTTGAAATTTTAAAATTATAATTTTAAAATATTAATACCATCACTGAAATTCTCATATCAAAATTATATTATGGTGAATTTTTTGGTTTTTGGGGAAATATTTATTGTTCAGTGAATTGAATGATATACTAATTTTAGTAAAAAAATAATTTCATTTAAAATAATTTAAGTAATTGAAAAGAACCATTATTATTTGAGTTTTATTTTCGTTAAAAAATTATTTTCTAGTTATTTTTAATCTAATAAATTACTTATGTATCCTCAATTTACTGGATTTTAGTATTAGTATATTTTGGTTTTAAAAATGAATTTTTTGAAAACTATTTTAAAGTTCATAATATCTTTATATTTTTATTAATTAATGAAAACCTTAATTAGGATTTATTTAAAACAAATTTATATATTATATATCTATAAATATTTATTTAAGTCAATAGGTTGATGATTATTATTCCTTGATTTAATACAAAATCATCTTATGCATGAAATTATATTTCTTGAAAAAACAATTTTTCATCATGTTCGTGGGTATAATTTAAAGTTAAAATTTTCCACCTATGTTAATTTAATTTTAAATAATTTATTCAATATTTGTAATTAGCATAATTAATATTATACAACATATCCAACATAATTTTTTTTAAATGAACTCTGAAAAATGTAAAATATTTTACCGTAGTTAAAGTGAAAATTGGTCTACCAAAGTGTGAAACTAAAATATAAGGGTTAAAATTAATTTTTTACTATTATATATTCTATTTAATGAAATTATTTATAACCTATATAATCTATTTATTAATAATGGTCCATTTTGGATCCTTGTGTCATGCAACAAATATGGGTATACCTGTTTATTTTATGAAATCCCAAGTGTGTCATCTCCCCACTAATAAAATCCCATCACCTATCCTCTCCACTTAAATACATCTTTTTTTTTGAAAAATACCTTCCCAAATACCTACTATACTTCCCAAAAACCACCTTATAACTACTGGTTTGATTATAAATTCATAATATGGAGGCTTTTGCTTCTACCATAAGCAGGTTGTCTGAAGAAGAGGTTTAATGATTAATAGAGGGTTTTTATTTTATTTATTATTCAAAATCCTCCATATATTTTTAAATTATTATGATATAATATTATTATTATCTCTCATTTACTAATATTCTATTTTTTAATGGAATAACATAAATCTAACTCATTTTTATCAAACAAGAAACTAAACTATCATTCATGAGTGTAGAGGAATACCGAATCACGAACCAATATAGATCATTTCCAATAATTTCCTCTCATGGATTTTTATAATTATGAATTTAATTTATATATTTTTGACAGTTTTTTACATAATAATCCTTAAATAATTACAGTATCATATATAACTTCCAACTTTCCATTTATTTGGGGATATGATAATTTCACTCATCTGCATGGTAGACTATTTCCTTGTGAAGTGATGTGATTCTTTTTAACTAACTATTTAGAAGAAATTTAATAAGGATAAATTAAATTAATATATGTGTTATATATGACATAATTATGATTTTAATTTCATATCTATCATTTTAAAGGATAATATATCATTCTCTTTCTTACCTTTTAACTTACTAAAAAGTGATTACATCGTTCGTGTGTATGATACACTACCGCCTCAGGAAGCAATGTTTTTTTTCTCATCCTCAAAAAATGGATGATGTATATATTAGTATATATAAATAATTGATAATGTATTGAATATATAATTATCATTATGAAGTGATATAATTTACCTTTTTTCCACAATTACCATAAAAAATGGAAACGTTACTCATGCACACGTACGACCTACATTCTTCATGATTATAACATATTTAATTATTCATAACAACAATTAATGATCTGTTTTAAAATAATTTTATGTATAAAAAATTATAATTATTTTAGGATTATTATTATGTACATGATTAAATAATGATTAATTTGACCGTATTCAACACTATGAAGTAATTGTTTTCAAAATAAGACATACATAGTCAAAACATCTGGCATAAACATAATTTTTTAGGTAACTGTATATAAAATGATAATAAGTTAAACGTAAGGAATAATTTACTTGAAGAACTTTCTTCAAAAATAAATTAATAATCATAAGTATATTATTTATGATTTTATAAACATATGTAGTGAATTAGACATGAGTTAAGTGGCGTTGTTTAAATCCATATTCATTGAGGCATATTTTGATTTAATACACCTATATTTATTTATTCTATGTACATACAACCATTTGACATGTTTTATCATGAATTTATTTATTATTATGATATTTAATGTTTTTCAAATGTAAATTTTTCATGAGGATTATGATTCAAATGTTTTTGAATTTGTAAGGGTGTTTCTTTTTAAAACACTCTTATAATGTTCCCCTCAAAACACTTTTTCATCCATGTATATACTCTCCAAATTGATTCATTGATTTTTATATTGACATAATTTTATTTTTATGTAAATTTGAAGCCCCTTATGACATTCATTCAATTTTTTTCAAAGTGATTCATTTTACCGTATGTTTTAACATTCATTACCAAAGAAAAAAATGAAAGTTTTATTTTAATGAAAATGATAACAAAATATTTTCTTTACAACATAACTATTATTTGATGTTGGTATAATATTATAATGATTCATGTCCAATTCATATAAAACCCCTATTTCAATTTTTCTATGTATTTTATTATTGAAAACCGGGTTTTAAATGAGTATTTTATTCTGATATCTAAAATAGTTTTTTATAGTTGTGTAAAAGAGTTTTATATGGGTTTATGATGAATAGATGAAATATAAAAATGTTTTATTCAAGGTATGGTAATTGGAAACTGTTTATATGGTGGGTTGGAAACCATTATAGGAAAGGATATGATGGGTTGATCCCAATTATAGCTCAATATATGATGCACTGAGCCCCATTATAGCTCATTATATGATTCGTTGAGACCCATTATAGATCATTATACGACTTGTGAGCCAAATTATAACACTCCAATACACTGGGTAATGATAGTTTTCTCCATCTAATTATAATAGAGGTCCTCTATTAGGTTTTTCTAATTTTTAATGATTCTGTATGGGTTCTACATGAATGATAACCCAATGAACCTACCAGATTTTTCTATGATTTCTATTGATTTTTCATGGAATTAATTTGTTTTAAAAATATAAGATAAATTTTTTATTCGAAAATAAATATGATGCCCTTTTGGGTAAAATGGTTTGTTTTTAACAAAATAATTCTCATTGGATTTCATGTTTTTTACAAGACTAACATATCTATTCATTTCTATGTTACTTATTGAAATTTTAATGCTACTTAAATGTTTTAAAATTTTATTCAAAATGTTTAAGGATGGGTATTAACAAATAAGAATTCATTTTTACTATTTTGAATACTTATCTTGAATTTTTTTTTAATTTTTATATTAAAAAAATAGATTCAGAGTGGAAGTTTATATTTTTTGATATAAGAGTTTTTTATATGAGTTATGACCTAGTTCTCTAAAAAACTAAATCCAAAATTTTCCATGGGATTCTATGAAATTTAATTCTTGTCTAAATACACAAGAATATGTATCATTTCTGGATAATTCCATACACTATCACTTCTTCCTTCTATGTTAATTAGATATTATTATAACCATTGACATATATTTACCTTAATGATCAATATAGAATATTTATATTATTAATCGATATGATTCCAAAAATTTATTTATGACATGCTATATTTTATAGTTGCACGAAATGACTAATGTAGTTCATATGTTTTCTATACTTAATTACTTGACAAATAATTATTTCATTGAAAATGGATTTTCATTTATAAATGTTTGTGTAGTTATACTGAAATTATTCTTATATAGGTGTGTATATATATATATATAAATATTTACAAAATCATATATAATTAGTTACCCTACTAACATAGAAACCACAATGTATTATTTAAATCATATAGGTTTTAGGTCGATCTAATGTAGTGCACTGAGATATTATATATGGTCTATAATATAGACCACTTGAATTATATTAGTATAAGGATATCCTATTTGAGTCCTTGGAGTATCAAATTATTACTAAACAAGCCATTCTAGGTAATGTTTAATTATATGTTGGCCAAATTCAATTAAGTTCATTGTGTAATTTGAAAGTTCATATTGGTTAGTCCAATGAGTCTCACCAATAAAAATATAAGTATTATGTGGATGATCTTATTTAATAATTTATAAAACTATTAGTATTTGTCATTTCTATTTTTAACTAATTAAAAGAATTTATTTTTATAAGATTCACTTTTGAATTGATTTCTATAATTTTTTATTTTTTTATATATTATAGAGAATTGAATTTTTATATATGTACTAATTTCAAAATGTTTTTTAAGTGACTATTTATAACAAGTTTAAAATTAATTAATTACTTTTTCTTTAAAAAATTATACAATAAATATATGAAAATATAGAATATCAAAATTGAAGTACTATTTGAAATTATTTATTATATGATATAATTTAGAAATAATGTTCTTTTTTAAAATTAAAGTAGAATTTTTTAAAAATGAATATAATTTACAAAAATTATAAGAATAGTAAAATGCTTTATATTAAAAATATGAAATTTTCCATAACCTTGTAACTTGAAATAATCATTTTAAAATCCTTATTAGAAATATTTTTTAAATAATATCAAATATAGTTGTTACTGTTGAAAAGTTATAGGTTAAAATAATATTGATTCTGTAATATATAATTTTAATAAATGTTTACATAATATAATAGAATGATATTTTTTTATATCATGTAATATATTTCTTTTATAAATTATATATAAATAATCACAAGGAATTTGTATTTATAACAAATATAAAATTGTATAAAACATTTTATTTTAAATATCTATGAGAAAAAATTCTATTTCTTATGATTTTTTTAGAAAAAGTATATATTATTTAAATATTATTTATCATGTAAAAAATTTTAATTATTCCATTATTTTGTTTATTCCATTATATATTATTCATAGTTATAAATCACTTATAACTTGAATAATTTTTTTTCTTTTGTTTGAATTTTTCAACTACTTAAAAATATAATGACTCAATAATATAAAGAGTCAGACGGTTGGAAAAATATATGGTATAATTCAATTCAAAATAAAACTATTGTTTTACTGAGTTTTCGAATCCAATTATGTAGTTTATTATGATGTGACATATTAGGTGTCAGATTATGATGTAAAATAAATAACTATTGAGTAATTTATCCCCATGTATATGGACATTGTGTAAGACATATCACAAAACCATAAGATTATTTCTTTTCTAGATACATGGGTGTTGACTATACGTTTCTCCAATAATAACAATTTAGGGATTGATTATTTCATAAAATTCTAAGATTTTTCATGAAAATGTTTTAGGTGCCTCTTCTATATGATTAATTTGAAAAATTATAAATATATTGGATTCATATATTTAACTAGTAACGTAGGATATTAATTGTGTATATAGTTTCAAATCAATGTGATTTAAATATATTGATTTTTTTAATGGAATATAATTCCACGCTAAATCAGTAAAAGAATGTAAAAATGTAACGTGAAATAAAAGTGTTTATATAGTGTGATTAAATCCCATTTATATAATATAATTTACTATATTCCTTCAAGTGTAAGAAAATATAATTCGTAGGATTATTCATCAAGGTAGTAAAATTATATTAATGTGTTCCCATGGATTTTCTTTAGTATGGAATAATATATATGACTAACGATAAGAGATAAACACCAAATGTCATTTTGATCATTGAGTTAAACACTACGGGTAAATAATAAGGAATGATTCTAGAATAACAAAGTTGAGATTATACACATATAATAGACTTTGGAAATTTTTTTCTGCTAATATATCCATGAATAATATTCAATATTATAGTAATTTTGGCCTACCTAAAAAGTATTATTTTGAGAAAAATAGTAATATTTTATTAATTTATTTGGGATATTTTGGATATTTCATAGTAATGGATTTGTTTGAATTTAAATGGTTATCATTTTCATGTATACACATTTACTAAAATACCTTATTAGATGTTTACAAAATAAGATAACCATCTTATAAAATATAATGTTATAGTAAAATGACATCATAAACATCAAACATATAATTTAGAGTATTCAATTAAAATTATAAGATTAATATTTAAATCTAATATGATTGTAATTTTACTAAAAAAAATTAAATAAAATCATATTTCTATGTGTTTGAGTAATTTTTTTCTCATTAAAAAAAATATTGAAGTCATTTAACAAAAGTCTATAGTTTACAGTGGTTGATTTAAAGAATTATTATTTTTTTGTTTCACTATAATGAGATACATCAGGACCTAATAAATTTCAGTATATATATACATACTAAATTTGATGGTGACAATGTCCTAGTGAGAATTAGTAAATTTGATAATTACCATTCTAGTTGAGGATTTCATTTTTATTCCTTTTAAGAAAATTCTCCAAAACAATTTAATTTATTCCAAGAAAATTTCATGAATTATTTGACAAGTGTTGTTAATAAATTCCCTATGGTATGTAAATTAATGGTTCTGGTGTTTTTATTTTAGTAAACATTGGTAAAAGTTCGTAATAAAAAATAAACCATACATGAAGAGTCTAACAATGATTCATTATTTATACAATAAAAGTCCCTTTAAACAAATATTTATCTGGATGGAGGAGTAATAATTTCATATCATGGATATTACCTAACATAATGAGAGGGTTATTTAAAACCCTATAGATTTTCCATGTCAAGCATTAGAGTTAAATAAGTCAATTCATATGATGTAAAGAATATTTTATAAAAAAATACAGTTTTAAAAATATTATAATTATTTTGGAGTTTAAAATATATAGCGTAATTTATAAATATTATAGTCTCTATTCAAGTGACGATGCAAAAAATTTCTATATAAATGTTTTGAGTGTAAAAGAATTTATCAATATCAAATGGATCTATATCGAGGATGTGTATTATAATATTTTATACGATATATGATAATGGATTTGTTTAATAAAATATTCATTATAAAGTATATGAGATTATGGATTCAATACACATAGTTTATAACTGATTGAATTCAATGAAATACAATAGATGAAAACAAGGATGACAATGATATGAAATAAGGTGAATTATTTTATCTTGATGTTTATTAAAATATGTGTAATTGATATTCCACCATCATCCATATAATATTTTGATGAATATTTTTTTTAAATGGATCAAACACATATAATATAATACATGATATGAATATGATAATATATTTTAAAAATATTTCAACTAAGTGGAAATAATTATAATTTCATAAATACATTGTATGTTTACTATAGAATGATATTCAAAAAATAATATATTATCTATGAGGCTAGTGGGTATTTTTACATTTAGAAGTTCAATGTATAAAAAAATTATTATTCTAGTAAAACTATAATGTAAATGTAAATTTGTCCTAAATGTGTACAAGAGTTGTTATAAAGAGTAAAGTTGAGGATCTTAGGAAAAAAGTGTGATAAAAAAGGATCGAAGAATAATGATAATATATGAATAAATATTTCTATATTGATATTCAAATATGTTAACACCAGATAATTTTTTGTTGCAGAGTTATGAATAAAAAAAATATTTAATGAGTTGAATGATAGGAATATGATTCCTAAATCTCCAAATTTTTCAACCATGGTTTCATGAAATTATTTTTTAACTAAATTATTTTTTGGGAATGTATTATGATATATTCACAAAGATATGTTGCTATAAATAAAAAATGGTGAATTATGTTTGATAAAACCCATGAAAATGATGTAGACATTTTGATGATGAATTTATCTGTCATATATGATATGGTATATAGAGGATTATATATAGTTTTTCTATATATTTTAAATGGTACATATAAAGAGAAAAAATTATATTACGGGAATGAAATTATCAATGTTTTCATATTTAATGATTATATCATATAAATATATATGTATATGTTGATAAAATCCAATGTTTGTGTAATGAAAATAATCCTCTTAGAATATAACATCAAGAGATCCTTAAATATGTTTCTTTGTGGATAATTATAGCTTTTGAAGAAATATTGTGGTTAATGAGGGTATGATTATTAAATTTGGATATAGAATGTTCTTATGAGGATTAAAAAGAGTTTTTTATAGTAGTTCATCCATTAATTAATCGATATGTAGGGTCAAAAATGATTTCATTTTTATAGTTCCGTACAAAGTTTATATTAGGTTCCTTAAATTTTGAGTTCTATAAGATACATATTATGAGATAAATCTTAATTTTATACTACTCATATACCAGCCCTGAGGCATTTTGAGTCATTTTCTATTGATTATAATATAAATCGTATTATCTATTGTAAGATAACTAAGATTGAATTTAATAACCCCTAGAATGAGAATGTCATATGGACCCTTGATAGATTTGGGTATTGGATTTAATGGTCTCTCAACTAAAAATTAATATGTCTTTTTATCTATTCAAGTGTGCAATATTGGATGTGGTGATCTAAAAAGGTCAATAAAATGGTATATATTATTCAACAAGGTCAATTTATACATGGATAATCTAAAAATAATGAGTTAGATATATTGGATTGATAGAATCCATGATCTAATGCAAGTGAATGCCTTAGAAAATGGGATGGAATAAAATTTAATGTGATAATATGACTCTGTTGGTGAATTAATATATATTGATACATGAGTTTTATTGAGATCCCAACAAAACCCATTTATATATTCCATTTTTGATTATCTATTATGGGATGGCCCATTCATATATTTATTGATCTACTGATTTGTATTTTCTGTCAATTCTATAGAGTCATGTCGGATCAGACATTGTAGATTACTGAATGGGGGATGAGATTGACTAAAATAGATTCCATAAATGTATAAGTGTCAAACAAAAAAGTGTTTTTTGTTTGTATTATCATGGTGTTTTATATGATATTATACATGAAGACGTTAATGATAGATTTCAAAAAATAATAGGAAGATATCTGCATAGAATCTAAGATATGATTTAAGAATTTATTCTATATGATTAAATATATGGAGATTGGAACTAATAATATGTAGATTTAATGAAATGTAGATATTATTTAAATTTCTTTATAAATTCATCTCGTACTAAATGATATGTGTTTTTCTAAATTGTATTCCATACATGATATTCATATCATATAAATATAATTTTATAATACTTTAATTAAATGATAAAATAATATCACGTTAATGCCAACTGACTGTTAATGAAATTAGAATTCAAATAATCACCTATGTATGATATTATTTTGTTGAATATTTAATGAATAGAATCATATTAGAGTTTATAAAAATGGATAATAAATGGTTCATATACATTTTTCATTTACTCTAATATTACATTACATTGGTGTAAACATAAATTTAGGTTAGAAACATTCTATGTGATCATATTAATAGGTAGATGGATTTTAAATGGTTGTGTGATTATCTTAGATAATTTCCTATATTATTCCCTCTACAAATGTGTTATCTACCTTCATCCTATATTAAAATGTTAGAAACTATCATATCTTATAGAAACATGTTATTGTTCAAGTGTATAAGTGAATTTACCTTATTCTATAAATACATTATAGTAGAGGGATAACATTTGGTTTTGTTTTTTGGGTCTTCATCATAAACACATGGCTTGATGATTATGGAATCACGTTTCATCGGCATAAGGTGACCACTATTTTTTTATTCAATTTTTATTTAATGGTTTCTATTTTTTATGTGAGATGTTCATAGTTTTTTGGTTTTATAATTTCTTCTTCTACTCAGTTTATATGTTAAACTATACTGGGAAACCTAACAATATATTTGAAATAAATATTAGAGAAGATATGGAACTTTTGTGAATGATATGTGAAGGTGATAGAATAAAACCAATGTATATTGTTATTAATTTAGGAATACATTTTAATACATGAAAGTAAAATTTATTATAACTCCTTTCCTAGAGTAATTTTTTTTATTTCATTATCAGAGATTTTTTAAAAAAATAATAGTAATATATGGTTTTATAAAATATACTATATATTATTATAGATAAATTTAATATTTTGTTTTTGCACTATAAGTATAAGGAACAAGACTTAAACATTGTATAATATTGAATTAAGTTAATAATTCTCATTGAGTATCTTTTCAGGTTTAGAGATTTACAGAATTAAGACACAACATATACATAACAACTTGAATATTACATTTAGACACATCTACTATGTTTCCATTTCATTAAAAAATTAAAACACGTGAAAAAGGGTCATGTATAGTTCCATGTTTTAGACATCATGAATTTTCCATGATCCCATCCTTGACCCTATTCCACCTTTATTCATTTGAAAAACATTTTAAAAAACTTTGAATGAACATAAAAT
This sequence comes from Viscum album, assembly GCA_963277665.1. Lineage (NCBI taxonomy): Eukaryota > Viridiplantae > Streptophyta > Magnoliopsida > Santalales > Viscaceae > Viscum > Viscum album. Next base: position 1,053,075 of record CAUJRU010000072.1, read on the forward strand.
GCTTAGTAAGTGATACACATGGAAGGAAAACTATTTGTTCTTCAAAAAAACAATTAAATCATGAATACTTTTTCATAAGTAATACTATTCACATTGATGAAGTATTAAATACACTTCACTGAATAAAAGGTAATTGATTACCCTTTTGTAACCAAAATATTACCATAAACCCATATAAAGAACACATAACATATAAAGGTAACTTGGGACATAAACATACATAAATTGAATAACCATATGGTCAACTTCCACACATATCACTAAATAGAATATCCATACACCCGACGTCCATACCCAATAAATTAAAGGTTATAACGTAACCACCCATCCTGGTTTATCCCAATAGCACCCTTCATTTTTTTATCATGTAACCACCCGAAAAATGTCCAAGTACAATTATAAAATTATAACACATAAATCAAATATAAATGAATGATAACATTTCCACCTTTTATTCACAATATATCATTTAAATATATTTACATAAAATAAATCTTTTATCAAAATGATTTTCAATACCAAAATATGTAGAAGATTATATGGTACTTATTTTATTTTTTAAAACATTGCGGTTTGTTAAGGAAGCCAAAGATCAAAAAATACTCGCGGTGGTGGAAAATTTAATTGTCACCGCTTACATTAAAACATTATTTTTTTGTCCTTTAGTTAAATGCCACATAGAAAAATATTCCCTTTGAATGAAATGAAATTTCAAAGGTTATTATATACCGTATAAAATTAATTTGTGTATAAAACAAAATATTCCTCAATGAAAGGAGATTCAGACGAAGTCCCTTACCTCGTGTCTGACTTGACCCATTCATTCTTTAGTTTCCTGAATAATAAAATAAAGATAATTTATAATTTATTAAGAACATTTTTCATGTTTTTTATTCCTTTTATATCACTTATTACCTTATTATAAACATTATATAAACATTTATGTTAATAATAGTCATTTTGTCGATGTTTGGTACTTGAGTAAAAAACAGACATCTTATAACATGTTGTTCATATTGTCAAAAAATTATTATATCCAGAATTATACACATTATTTATATATCATATATATCATACATATTCAGTATATACATGTATTTATAATAGTACATAACATTTGGAGATAAGAAATGAAATGCACTGTTCATGGAGACAGTAAGTCATACATACGCATGAACACTACTTTGTTTTATATTTCTTATATTAATTTAATTTAAAAATAATGATACATATGTATATTATAATTATTGTATAATATCATATCTAATAATATTAACTCCATCCTTTATATTTCCCACAAATGGCATTAACGAGTCATATCACTTTGAAGGCACGACAGTCAGCACTTCCTCAAATGATATTATCGCGTTTACCCATAATGAAAACCAAAAATGTAGGATATAAATGAAAAATATAGAAGCATCAAGAAAAAATAAACATAATATATATCATATATGAAAACAGTTCTATCATAATGGCCACCATAAGAGGCGGTAAGAGATAATTTAAAAATCATTGTTTCGTATGGTGTTAGTTTTCCATCCACATAAACAATATATTCATTACCCATTAGAAGGATGTTTGTGTAAGTGTAGCTTCAATACTAATCATAACAAAGTCATATTATATTGATTATATAGGTTTTTTTATAAAATAAAGGAATAAAAAGAGTTTATGGGTTGTAGATGTAAAATAAAAAAAAGAATTTAAGAGAAACCATTACCTTTAATTCGGGTAACTCCCTTTGGTTTGAACCAAAAAGGCCTTTTCAAGTGAATTTTTTCTAAGGTAAGGCTTCTAGAAGGAGGAGAGTGATGTATGGATCTCCATTGGGAAGATGATGGACGAGCCAAAAGGCTTTAGAGGTTTGAGTAATGTGTTAGAAGTGAGGACTTTTTATAAGGGGGGAGGGGCTCTTTAGGAATGTGTAAAAATATTATTTTATTATATAATTATTTTCAGTTTCGAAAGGTCAAAAACTAATTAAATTCTAAGATAAGATGACTCATGGTAGAAATAAAATTATCCAATAATAATTGGACAGTTTTGGGTATTGTTTTAATCTTTATGATATTACTTATTTAAATCATTTATTAATGAGGTAAACACTGGATCATTATTGTGTCATAAATAATTTTATCTATTTGTTGTCTAAAAATTATAAAAAAATACAAATATGATAGAAATATTTTTATATTTCAAAATAATATTTATAGTAGAATAGATAACTTATATAACCACATGTAAAAATTACTTTACTAAAAGATATTTGTTTATGTCATTTTTCCTTTACTTTATATTAATTAAAATAAAGTGTAATAATCAATCTTAAGTGGCTCCATGGGGTCCCAAAATAGACTCAAGGATTTCCATGGTATACCTTTAATAATGAAATAAGGTTATGGAAAGTGTTAAGGTCATTATTTATTATTATGATATTCTTTTTACCTTGAATAACCCTATTTACCATTAACTACGATAAATAAAAGTTAAAAGTTACTTTTCACAAAAACAATTCATCATATTGTTTAACAAAACATTACTTAATAACTAAAACCATGTATGTAGGATTTTTTAAATTCAATTCCTAGAAGCGGTAAAATTTCATTGAAATGAAAAAGTCAGTTTTTTTAACTACTACTTAGTGGTTTCACTATTCATCAAAAATTAATGTTTTGCAGAAAAATACCAAAACTTCAGCCCAATCTCTATGTCATATTCCAAATAAATAAATTATGTCTATTATAACAAATTCATAACAAAGATGTTGGATTAATTAATTTAAAATTAATTCCCATTGTCAAAAAAAAACTTTGTTTTTTAAAAAATATTAACTATCAAAGATTGACACTTGTTTATGTCAAATTTCATAGTTAAATTAATTTCAATGACAAAAATTATATTAAATGGTAAAAATATAATCTAATTAAACATTAAAAATAATTAATATGATAATCTAACAATATAAATAAATTAAACAAAAAGGCAGTTTTGAATTAAAATACAGTATTTTCACTGTTCATCAAAAAATGAATTTTATCATAAAAGCACAGAAATTTTACCGAAATTAAATTTTGATATCCCGATTCTAAAGAAGAATTTTAGATTGTCAAATTTAACATATAAAAGTGTCCAAAACCATATTTTAATAGGGTTATCCATCAAAAGGTGGTAAATTGATCTTTTAATGAATATTAGAGTATTTATGCTTAAAATTAGATTCATTCACATTTTAGGCCTCTATCGTTTTTTAGATAAATGTATAAAACATTTAACATACATGTATTTTCATATTTTAGTTATTTATATTCATTACCTCAAATAGAACATCTAGGCATTAACTACCCTTTAAAATAATAATATTATATTATTAGTGTGCGACATAAGATTTCAAAGAAACGTGTTGTTGCATATCATGTACACTATCGAACATAGAATCACTTTTAAAATAAAATTAATATTTAATTCAAAAATATTAAAAAATATGAAAATATCATATTTCGTTATTTACCTAGGATGTTACATCCTTCCCCACTTTTGGAAATTGCATCCTCACAATTTTTAATAACTTATCAAATAAGTGGGGGTATTTATCCATCATAGCATTTTCAGATTCCCACATTACCTCTTGAACCATATGGTTTATCCAAAAAAGCATTACGATGTGAATTACCTTATTCCGCAACACATGCATCTATCATCAAGAATTTGGACTGGTTGTTCCTTATAAGATATATTGTCTTCCAACTGAACTTCCTCTAGGCTCAAAACATGAGATGGATCTGGCATATACATTCTCAACATTGAAACATGAAAAACATTTTGTACCTGGGATAAACATGGAGGTAATTCCACTCTATATGCAACTTATCCAACATTCTCCATGAGTTCGTAAGGTCCAATGAACCTCGGATTCAACTTTCCCTTCTTACCAAAACACATCAAACTTTTCAATTGAGAAACTTTGAGAAAGACATGATCACCTACCTGAAAAAAAAAAGTTCCTTCCTCCGATTATCCGTATAAACTTTCTGCCACCTTTGAGCTATTCTCATCTTCTTCTGAATCGCCAAAACTTTTTCTGCTATCTCTTCTACCAATTCATGTCCCATCAGCTTCCTTTCACCTACTTCATCCCAAAAAGTTGGAGTTCGAAACCACTACCCATATAATGCCTCAAATAGAGCCATCTGTATACTGGAATGAAAATTGTTATTATAAGAATACTCAACCATAGAACGATGTTATTCCCAACATCCATGGTAATCCAGTAAAGAAGCACATAGCATATCATCCATGTTCTGAATTGTTCGTTCTGACTATCCATATAATTTCGGATGAAAATTTGTACAAAAATTTAATTCAGAAAACCAATCACTTCTAAAGGCCTTTTCAAAAGTTGGCAGTAAACACGGGGTCATGATAAGATATAATAGATTAGGGAACTCCATGCATCCTGACTGTCTCTTTAACATACATCCAATAAAGTTGATCTAGAGAAAAAGTATCTCGAATAGGAAGGAAATGAGCAGATTTAGGTAATTGATCAATAATAACACAGATTTCAATATTACCTAGAGATTTATTTTTAATCCCACAGTGAAGTACAAGGATATATTTTCCCATATCCACTATGGCACTAGTAATGACTGAAGAATCCCTTTCGGTAACTTCCACTCTAATTTAACATATTGACAAGTCAAATAATTCATAGTAAAATCTCCAATATCTCTTTTAATTCCACCCCATCAGTAATACTCCCAAAGATCATTGTACATCTTAGTACTTCCAGGATGAACTAATAACAGAGAACTATGAGCTTCACATAACAACTCATTCTTCATCTCTGAATCACATGGAACACATAATCTCTTCCCAAACCACAAAACACAACCATTATCAATTATAAAACCAGGAAACGTACCCTTTGTAATAAACTCTAAATTTTTCTATAACTCACTATCTTCCTTATGTGTTTTCATAATTCTATGTGATAGAGATGATTTCACTGACACCTAGAAAAAACATAATAATTTATTACACCAAAAAATTCTATTCCAATGTTCAATAAATCATAAACAAAAGGATCTCATTCCAAACATTGCATGTTTAATGAATAATTAATTTTTTGACTCATAGCATCCGCCACTTTGTTTTCCTTTCCTGGATGGTAATGGATCGCGCAATCATGATCCTTGATTAATTCCATCATCTCCTTTGTATCATGTTCAATTCGTTCTGAGTGAATAAATAATTCAAACATTTGTGGTCAATATATATTTCACATTTTACTCCATACAAATGATGCCTCCAAATTTTTAAATAAAAAATAGCAGTCATTACTTCTAAATCATTGTATGGTAATTTAGATCACAAGGTATCAACTGGCATGAAGCATAATAAATTACTTGATCATTCTGCAAAAGGACACAACCAAGTCCTTTCAACGAAGCATCACTGTACATAACAAAATCACCATCTCTAGAAGGTAATTCCAAAACAGAAGCATTCACCAATCTACCGTTCAATTACTGAAAACAATAATCACATTATTCTGTCCAAATAAAGTTAACACCTTTTTGAGTTAACATAGTAATTGGACAAGATAACCATGATAAATTCTCAACAAACCTCCGTTAATAACCTTCCAATCAAAGAAAACAACGGATCTCGGTTATATTTATGGGTCTTGTCCATTCTTCAACAACATTAGTTTTAGAAGGATCAACAATTATACCATTTTTTCAAACAATGTGACAAAGGAAATAAATTTTTGGTAACCAAAACTCACACTTTATAAATTTCCCAAATAGTTTATTTTATTTTAAGGTTTGAAAGACAAACCTTACATGACTTTCATTCTCCTATTTAAATTTAGAATAATCCAAAATATCCTCAATAAAAACAAACAACATTTTTCACCTAAGTCAACGGAGCTATCACTGTAACAAACTATTCAATTCTGATTTTGACCATCTTAGGATGGTGATTTGGAAGGTCATTTCCATCTGTATGCCTTCCTAGAGAATATTCACTATTTCCTCTATAAAATACCATTCTTATCACAAAAATATCGTAGGTTAAACAACATGGAAATCTGTAAATGATATATCATTTCAATATTAACAAAAATTTGTTTATGGATATTAATTTAACAATACCCTAACTACTAAAATTATCTAAACCGACCTCATATACCAACTATAAGGATCCAGCCTTAAACATTTCATAATCATGAATTAAATTAATAATTCACATTATGTATCTTTTTAGGTTTATAGCTTTAGAGAATTAGGATATAACATATACATAACAACTTGAATATTACATGTAAAAACATCTACTCAGTTTACATTTTTTTCAAAAAAAAAATGCATGAAAAAATGTGTCATGTCTAGTTCCATGTTTTAGACATCATGAATTTTCAATTATCCCTTCCCTGACCCAATTCCACTATATTTCCTATGAAAAACATGTCAACAACATGGACTGAGCATAAAAATCTCAACAAGGGATACACATGGAAGAAAAACTGTTAGTTTTTCAAATAAATAAGTAAACCATGAATACTTTATCATATGTAATAATTTTCACCTTTATGAAGTAGTAAATACTCTTCAATGAATAAAATATCATTTCTTACCCTTTTGTAACCAAAGGACTACCATAAACCTATATAACGAAAACATAACATATAAAGGTAACATGGAACATAAACATACTAAAATTGAATAACTATACGGTCGACTTTCACACATATCACTAAATGGAATAACCATACAGCTGACTTCCATACCCAATACATTGGATGTTATAACGTAACAACCCATCCAGGTTTTTCAGAGCACCACCTTTTGATTGTTTTATCACGTAACCATCCTTCAATTGTCCAAGAACCATTATAAAATCATAAAACATAAACGAAATATAAAGGAATGATAACATTTCCACAATTCTATCATAATATTTTATTTAAATATTTTCTCAAAAAAATCTTTTATCAAAACCATTTTCAATTCAAAAATACAAAAAAGTGTATATTGTATTTAGTTTATTTTTTAAACACATTACATATTGTTAAGGAATCCAGATATCAAATAATACTCGTGGTGGTGGAAAAGGACATTGTCACCGCTTTCATTAAAACATTATTTTTTGTCGTTTACTAAAATGCCTCATAGAAAAATATTTCCATTGAATGAAATGAAATTTCAAAGGTGTTTATATACTGTATAAAATAAATTCATGTACAAAAGAAAATATTCCTCAATGAAAGGAGATTGAGACGAAGTCCCTTACCTCGTGTCTGACTTGACGCGTTCTTTCCTTAATTTACTGAATAATAAAATAAAGTTAATCTCTACACGATGAAGAACATTTTGAAGTTTATTATTCCATTTATATTACTTATTACCATGTTATAAACGTTATATAATAATTATGTTATTAATAGTCATTTTGTGGATGTTTGGTACTTGTGTCAAAAACGGACTTCATATAATGACATGTTGTTCATATGGTCAAAAATTCCTTTTATCCAGAATTATAAACATGATATAGATATCATAGATATCATATATTTATATAGTATATACATTTATTTATAATAGTTCATAACATTTGGATATAATAAATGAAATGCACCATTCCGAGAGACGGTAAGACATACATACTCATGAAGGATAATTTCATTTCTATTTCTTATTTTAATGGAACTAAAACATAATGGTACATAGATATATTATAATTACTATATAATATCATATATAATATCATTAACTCCATCCTTTATACGTCTCATGTATGGCATGAACGAGTCATATCACTTTGAGGGGGTGGCAGTCCACACTTCCTCAAATGAAATTAATGCGTTTACCCATAATGGAACCCATGAAAATACGCTATAAATGAAAAAATAGAAAAACAAATAAAACATAAACATAATATATATCATATATAAATATATTTCCATCATAATTTCCACCATAAGAGGTTGTTGGAGATAATTGAACAATCATCGTTTCGTGAGGCGTTATTTTTCCATCCACAGAAATAGTATTTTATTTACCCAATAAATGGAGGTGTGTGTATGTTTAGTTAGAATACATCTCATAAAAATATACTAGTATATTTAGTATAATTAATTTGTTATAAAATAAATGAAAAAATGAGTTTACGTTTTGGAGAAGTAAAATAAATGAAAAGAAGTTACTAGAAAATGTTACATTTAATTCGGTTAACTCCCTTTGGATTGAACCAAAATGACTTCTTGAAGTGCCTTATTCCTATTTTAAGGCTTATAGGAGGAGGACATGGTTATAGGGAGCTTAATTTTCAAGTGGATGGATGAGGAAAAAGTCTTGAGAGGTTTGAGTAATAGGTTAAAAGTGAGGGAGTTTTATAAGGGGGGAGGGGCTCTTCAAGAAAGGGTGAAAATAATATTTTATTATATAATTATTTTCGGTTTATAAAGTTTCAAAACTAATTAAAGATAAATATAAGATGAATAGTGGTATAAATAAAATAATTAAATAATAATTGGACAGTTTTGGGGTGTTTTTTTATTCTTTATAACAATATTTATTTAAATCATTTATTAATGATGTAAACACTCTATCATTATTGTGTCATAAATAATTTTATTTATTTATTGTCTAAAAATTATAGACAATTTCCATAATGTAGGAAATATCATTATATTTCAAAAAAATATTTATAGTCAAAGAGATAACTTATACTACTCCATGTAAAAATTACTTTACAAATTGTTATTTTTTATGTCATTTTTGCATTTACTTTAAGTTAATTAATATATTGTGTTATTATCAATCTAATCTGGCTCCATGGTGTCCTAAAATTGACTCCAAGATACCAATGGTCTTCCATGACTCATCCAATATTGTTAATACAAGTGTTAATGTTATTTTGTATTATTATAATAATCATTTTACCATGAATTTCCCTATTTACCTTTAAACGCGGTAAATAAAAGTCAAAAGTTACTATTCACCAAAACAATTATCTTATGGAACCACATTTTACATAATAATAACAACCATGTATGTCATATTTTCGAAATTAAATTGACAGAAGTGGTAAAAGTTCATTTAAATGACAAAGTTAGTATTTTTAACTACTACTTAGTGGTTTCATTATTCATCAAAAAATGATGTTTTTCAGAAAAATTCAAAAAATTCACCCTAAGGTATATTTGATATTACAAATTCAAAAATGATGTATATTTTACCAAATTAATACCATAGAAGTTGGATTATTTACTTTAAAATTAATTCCCATTGTGAAAATAAAAATCGTGTTTCTAAGAAATATTAACTATCAAAAGATTGACACTTGTTTTTGTCAAATTTAAAATAGAAATTAATTCTAATGAAAAAAATTGGATTAAATAGTAAAAATATAATCTAATTACTCATTAAAATGAATTAAAAAGATAATCTAACCATATAAATAAATTAGATTAAAAGGCAGTTTTGAATTAAAATACACTATTTTTAACTATTCATCAAAAAATGAATTTTATCAGAAAAATAAAAATCAAATTTACCCAAAGTAAATATTGATGTATCAATTTTAATGAAAATTTTTATTTGGTCAGATAGAACATATATTACTGACCAAAAGTATATTTAAATAAGGGATGCTATCAAAAGGCAGTAAATCGACCTTTTAAGGAATGTTAGAGTATTTATGCTTAAAATGAGATAAATTCACAATTTAAGCTTATTTTTTATTTGATAAATGTAAAAACATTTAATAAATATTTAATATCATATTCTAGTTGTTTTTATTAAGTCCTACCAATACAATGGATAGGTGTTATCTACCACTTAAAATAGTAATATTTTATTATTTGTGTGCAACATAAGATTTCAAAGAAACACGTTGTTGCGTATCAGGTATACTATCAAACATAGAATCAATTTTAAATAAAATTAATATTTAATTCATAGATATTAATAAATATGAAAATATCATATTTCATTATTTACCTGGGATGTTACAATAAGGTCATGATTCAAACACACTTCTATTAGATGTTTCTAGTAGTACATTATTTGTTTGGACATTCAACAAATTTATTAATTATTTTACTGGTAATTCATATATGATTTTGTTTATTTATTATTTGATTAAATAGTATTGATCAATGTTTCATTATATTATATGTTTTTAATTTTTTTAATGAATGGGTGAATTTAGGGTATATGAGATGTTTTTTTTTCAAAAATTAAATATTTACTAATGAAATAGAAGGGTCTCCGAGGTCTTAAATTATAATTCATATGGGTGTCTCAAAAAAACAAAACATAAAATGTATTGGGAGGAAAACATTATCTATCATAATTTTTAATAGCATAAATCGATCTTCCTTTGGCCAAAAAAATATCAGCATATTAATTACCCTCATTGTAGGTGTATTAGATCTCCTCTCCATATTCAATCAGGTTACACTTATATATGTAGTAAAAAATAAAATTTAATAGTAAATTAATAATTATATCAATGTATTTGAGTTTCATCTCTAATCTGAATAGGTTTTTATTATTATTATTTTGATATTTTAGAAAGTCATGACTTTTTATGATGAAGATATTACTCCGAAGGGGGCATTAATATGAGGATTGTTTTTTCGACCATGGAAGGTCTTCATGCTAAACTTGCATGGGAGGCTATGGAAGGAAGAACTATTTGGGGTAGGATAATGCAATACAGATATGGCACAAATGTGGATGAGATGAGAGCTCGACCCTCCAATGTTTGGAAACTGATTCACCCTTATTTGGGGGTTTTGCTTCAGCACTCCAGATGGATGGTTGGAAGTGGTGATATTTCATTTTGGTTGCAGGATTGGGGGGCTGGCAGGTTGTGGTTTCCAGGATGCCCCACACTGAATATTTCTTTTCGTGAGGCTAGTGGTCATCCTGGTTTTATTCAGGCCATCTTGGATGATAGCCAACGGTCGGTCTTCAATATCATTGTTATCAATGATGAGCATGACCATCTTATTTTTACAGGCAGTTCGTCAGGTGTGTTATCTTTAAAGGCTTTTTCTCTAGTGAGGAGGGATGCAAATGATGATGAAACTTGGGGGGAGACCTTGTGGTGCAGGGAGGTACCCTCAAAAATTTAATTTCCTTTTGTGGCAGGTAAGGAACCGAGCTTTGCCTACTGATGATAATATTCATCACATGGGTGTTAGCTTTTCCTCCAGGTGTTGGTGTTGTCGAGAGCCCAAAACAGAATCTCTACGGCATTTGTTTTTTGATAGTGAATGGGCCGGTTGGATATGGCCGGTGTTCGGTGATCTCACTGGATGGAGCGGGCAGGGAGGGACAATGGAGATCTTCTTAACTGCATGGTTCCAAGGTGCGGGCGGTCAATGACCTGAAAGGAAGGCTCGATCTATTCTGTTACTTTCCGGAAGCTAGACCCTATGGAGCGTAAGGAATGATGCGCGTCACAATAAAAAAATAGGTACACATGCCAGTATCATTTTGATAAAATATATTTTTTCAATGTATATTTTTGAAGGATCTATTAGTTATGAAAAACAATACTATGGATTCGAATGTGATTTATTCATATATCATTCATAGGTTTTTATATGTGTAGAATTATAATTTCATGTGTGTTAGTGACGACATGGATAATTTTGTTTTGTAATGGGAAGGGAGATCCTAGTTCCAAAATTGTACAACCATTACATATCATGTGTCAACTACATATACTTAGATGTTAGGTCCCTAAGTAAATTTCTAAATAAAATCATCCAACATCCATTGGGTATTCACCGCATGGAGTTGAGTTCATTTCATGTAAACCATGAAAAACTATAAAAACTTTTCTGTATTGTCATTAATTTTTTTTATTTCACACATTTTTTTAAATGGGGGAAAACATAATAATTATTGAAGTGGGAAGATATTGTTTTTTTAAAATTAAATTTCAATAACTAAATATACTCCCCAATTGAGTAATTTTCCTTAAAAACATAGAGAATAATTTTTTTCAATGAAACGATTTTGTGTAATGTATACATGAAATTTTAATCTCAATTATTTATTCTTGCTCATATAATGACTAGTCAAAGGGAAGACATTTCTATAGTTAAATATCATTATTTTAGTAGTGAATATTATGTTCTATAGAAAAAAATAATGATTACTTATCATATTTATTTGTGATTGAATGTTTATATAATCATTATGAAACAACAAAATGTACATAATTTTGAACATGAATTTTGAGGTCTCAATATGAGGTTGGGTTTCATTTAAATAAAAAGTAAAATGATGATATTATATTTATTACTCCCTAACATGCTTATTAGATTTTCATATTTTTCTATAATAAAGAATAATCTAGAAATAATTTTATCTAATTAAAAAAGTATTGATCATATTTCAATATTACAGAACATACCTACAAAATATAATTAAGTTACATTCAAGATGTATGAAAGAGAAATATGTAAAAATATTATTTGATGAACAATTGAAATTATAAGCAATTGTTCATCCTTGGGTTCTTCTGTTAAATAATTATATTTGTAAATAAATATTTCATGAGTTTTATTAGGTATATGGAGTAAAATGTCGTAAAAAATTAGATAATATGCACTACTTAAAGATATTAACATATAATATCTTCTTGGATGTCTCATGATCTAGGGTGTTGAAATGAAGAAAAATTATATGATCATAAATTGATTTGAAAAGATAATATTGGTTTTAAATTTCATTATGAAAATGATGAAAAAAATCAATAGAAGTCCATTCAATAATATCTGAGGAAGATGAATCTTGAAAAAAATTATTTTATAAACATGATAAATTATTAAGAGTATTAAATATATTTTATTAGAAATAAATGGTATTAAATGATCCTTTAGTAAATTAAAAAACTATTATTGGAATAAATAATAGGTTAATTATCATTAGAGAATAAAAAGAGACTATCAATTAGAAATTAGTTTATTATAGAGATAAATATTAGTCAAAAGGTCTCCTTCTTAAAATGGAAAAGATATAATATCATGAGAGTCCTTTTAGAAAGGTATTATGTAGTAATATTAAAAATGTCATATTTGGAGTTCAGATTATTTCCTCTCAGGATAATTTTTGATATTTATGTTCTTTTTTCTAATTTGAAATAGATATTAACTCCAATGTATTTAAAAAGATTAAAATTGGTTAGATAAAATTAACAATGGATTATGGGCTGGTATGTGTTTGTAAAATTCCATTTAAATTGAAGGGTAAACATTATAGGAATGTTATTTGAAAAGCAACACTATATGATAGTGATTGTTGAACATTTGAGATATCTTGATCAAAAAATATTGGTTGATGAAATAGAAATGTTAATATGGATGTGTGAACGTACTGAGGATGATAAGAATAGATATAAATGTATTTGATAAAATATTTTAGTATCTCTAATTGTAAAAATATGACTGATGGTAGATGAATATAGTTTCGAAATTTAAAAGTGAGACCAAGTGATACAGATATATGTAGATTTAACATAATGACCAATACATATATTAAAATAGGTAGTAGAGAATTTAATAGGTACCTTAAACATATTTTAATATTATCATTTTCTAGATGAATTAAATGGAAAAAATTTCTTTAATTTAGATAAATACACATATTAGATCTTCGAAGATGACCAAATTGAGTTGATATTAGGTATTTATTGTTGTTGTGGTAAGAATCTTGGTTTATTGTGCTTAATTTCAAACATCATAAAAAAATATATCTAAAATTAAATTTCTATGATTTTTTTTTTAAAATTTATTGAATGACAGATATAAAATCTACACAGATTTATACTAAGGATTCTACTGACATATATCATTTTATCTTGGAATCATGGAATTCAAACTAATAATATTATATGATCTCTTTAGCTCATATTGAGTAGGTAAATAATTCTTTATCCTTAATATTTTAATATAAATATTATTATTTTAACAATATTTAGGAAAATATATATTTTCATTATAGTAAATATGATTGATTAAAAATTGAAAGTAAATCCAATATAAAATATTATAATTTTATTATTTATAAAAGGATATCATTATTTAATAAGAAATTATAGTAAAAGTAAATATATGATTAATCATATCCCTCACTTGGAATACATGGTAGAAATGTAAAAATAATTATTTATTGAAATTGATACTTTATGATTGGATTCTATAAACTTCACTTATGGTGGGTATATTTAGGAAAAAATCATGGTAGTCAAAATCATACTAATTATCATGAAATAAATTTCTTCTTTATGATCATTCAATTATTCTTCCAAATCATTACTAGTTGAACTTGTCCATATTTCTATATTTAAATCATCTAGTATAGGAGAGCTGGAATTTGTTATTGTTTTGGTAAATGATTATTATAGATTTACATCATTATAATTTTTCATTCACTAAGGTTAACAACGTGTTCCCTTCAATATTTACAATAAATTATCTCTTGATAAAAACGTTTTGAAAATTATAACCTCTGTAAGTGATTATAAGGGAGAATATAAATGTAATTATTTTTAGAAATTTTGTTTCAAAAATTGAATTAAGCATCAATTTCATTTTTTTAACAAGATAAAGGAATGATGTTTTTTAATAATCAAGTAACTCATTTTATGAAATTAATAGAACTATTCTATTTTAGTATAGTATTTCTAATCAAAAGGTAGATTAGGTTATTAAAATAATAATTTATATCATAAAAATAGTTATTATAAAACCTATTTTATATAGAACACCCAATGAGGTATGGAGATAAAAAATCTCTAATTAATTAAACTATACATATTCCAGTTTTATATCTTAGACACAAAGGAAAACCTACTATAATTTTATCCAATGAATAGTAAAGGAATCTTATATAATTATTTAAAAAATTTAATGTAATAAAGAGATTTTATTATTGAATCATATATAGTTAACTATTCAATTTTTTTGATTTTTTATAATGATAATCCTTTTATATAGATGATATCTTTAATTTTTGAAAAAAATGATTTTTTGGAATCTTTTGATTTGAAACTCCTATCAAAACAAATATTCATGATTATGGGGTACATGTCCTTATATAATTTAGAGGTAAAAAGTTATAATACATTGAAACTAAGAGTAATCTATATAAAACCCATATTATTAATAAGAAAACATTTATGGAATATTATTAGTAATCCAGATAACAGGTCTAGGAGTGGAATATGATTTTGAAATATAGATAACTTTTTATCCACTATCATAAATATTGAACTTGAAACCATTTAGGAATCCATGGGTGATAGATGTTTTTATTTTATCTATTTAAAAAGTTTTCAATTCATTTTAAATGAATAGTGTGAAAAATTTTATAGGTTTCCCATATATTTAAATGTTATATGTTAAAATTATGTTTTATAAATCAGAATCATGGTACATATGTGACCAGTAAGAATAAGTATTTTTTAGTTACTAAAGGTTATTATTTATAGGAAGAAATATATTTTTATGATATATTATCACACACCACATGGATATAATCCTTTATATTATTTATTTATTATATATCCCAAAAGTATTTTAGACTTCTCTTGATGAATTTTAAATATTATTTTATATGGATTTCATGTTCATGATTTTTTTATTAAACAAAATCTTGGTTTAAAAAATTACCTTTTCAATTTTCTATTTTCAAAATTTCAAAAATATTATACGATTTTAAATAGGAACCAATAACATGGAATGAGAGTCTTAGTTAATTTATTTTCATAAAATGGGTTTTCTTGGGATTATAAGATACACAATTGTTTATAAAAAATAAATCTTCATATGTATTGTTAGTTCAATATATTATTATAATGATATTTTCAGTTAACAAATCTTAATGATTTTTAGAAAATATTCTAACTCGTGTAATAATAATTTAAATCATTCTTGATCAATTATTTAAATTTTTTCCAAGAGTGTCAAACAATTTAGGTAGACTTTAAAAATATTTTGAATCAATAAATGTACATACATGGCATTCCGATATTTTTTGACTGTTTATATATGATTCATATGTATTTTAATATTCAACATCACTTGGATGAAGATGTAGAAAATATAGAAAAAAATGATACATAAGAAGAATTGGGATCTTTTCATACCAAGATTTAATAAGACAATGTTTCATTTTTATTTTACGATCCTATTAAATAGGTAATTCTAACACTAAATAAAATATTTTGAAAGATGGGAAATGGATTTCATGGTATATTTATTGATATTTGTTTAACTTCCTTTATGTTTTAGGAAACATCTTTAGTTGAATAAATTTCTTCTCATGATTCTTACATTTTGTTCTGTAAACAGGTTCAGAAAATCCACATAGGATCTATCCATTTAAAAATAAAATCTTTATATTTTTAATAATTAATTAAAAAAACCTCTATTTCATTTAATATTTTTGAATCTATTTATATTTCAGTAGTAAATGTTTGTGGTGTAGTATTTTGGATAAAATAATTGATAGAATATGTACTGAATGTGATAAAAGTGGTTCCTATAAAATGTAACAATAATAGTGCAATATGATTTTATATAATTCATGAAATCATTCTACAAATCCGAGTATTGATATGTGGGTCATTTGATATGATATAATTTCTAAAATCTGATTAATCTATTGAGTTTTTTAACATCAACATTATGTTTTAAAAAATATTCAATATCACCTTAAAATAAATTATTTTGATTTTATAAAGAGTGAGTTGGGGTTGTAAGAATTTATATGAGCTTAGGATATTCTTATTATTTTTAATCTATTTTATTTTTCGGTACTTTGAAATATTTTAACTATTTTATTTGACTCTTTTACAATTATTTTTTTTATAACCATACCAATGCCAAATTTTTAATCATTTCAATACACCGTTAACTAGGGTGTACAAAACATATCGTTTCAACATTCATTATCTACATTAATTTTGATGTCATAAAACCAGGGATAATTATATTGTTAAGAGTAAATTTTAGTTAATATATTCGTATTTATATTGATAATCAATATATATTCTTATCTTATATGTAATGAGTTTTATGATTGTCGAATACGGGGAGTTTATATAACAATTTTGGTTTTTTAACATACCTTAGCATGGAACATTTTATTATTCTCAAAACAACTCCTTTTCTTATTAAAAAAGATCTTATTTTCAGTAAATTTCATGTTATTAATTTTTATATTAAATTATTTCTCTCATTGTAAATTTATATTTGATTTTTTTATATTTTATTTAAAAAATGTTTACTATGTTTTAGATATTATATATAGAGATGATACTCTTATATATGTAGTGAAAATTAAATGTTAATCATATATTATATAAATTATAATATATTGGATCTCATATATCTATTAATGTTCTGATTTTATTCTTTTATATTTTCATCTTCATAATGGATTTATAATTAAATATACAGACATTACACTTAAATATTCAGTATGAATAGAGAGATATTATTATATCACCACATTTTACAATTTATCAGATATTACATGTGTAAAATATATCCCTATTCATGGGAATGATACATTCATTTACGTTTCTGATGTAATATATCAATAATACAATTTTTTTATTTTCTATATTATAATATCATATATATCATTCAAAGATGTTACATTATGAAATATTACACTGATATAATGTTTTATTATTATTATTATTATTAGGTATTGAAAAGGGTGATATCACATATTATATTGAATTATATAATTCATCATTCATATTTTCAGAATATATTCTCTACACATATTGGGAATATGTTATTCCTCTATATGATTAATTTAAAGAGTTATTTCTATGTATGAAAAAATGATATGTTTTTCTTGTAAATTAATATTATAGAGATCTTTATATTGATTATTTATTTTTGAATATGATTACTCAACATTGAAATAGGTTTCTTTTTAATCATATCTTTAGGAAGAGTCTTACTAGATTTTTGAACCCATTTTTTGAAAGAAAAACTATCTAACTACAAAAAAACATATAATATCATGGATAAAATCATTGGTAATATTTTACCTAAATTTATTTTTGTAGGTTCAATATATAATATTTACAGTAGAAAATATAAACACATATATAAATGATCAAACCATCACATTATATAGAAGATACACATGAACAACGTTTCTGGTGTAACCATGATTCTTTTCATTGTTCTTAAAATCGTACTATTTTTTATTTGTTTAATATTCTGATTAAAAATAAAAAATAGAATGGATAAATAATTATTAAATTTATTGAGATAATTTAATATTATGTATCATATAGTTCTACACATTATATACAAACAATATTTTAAATGAATGTGACATTTCTCTTTATTCGTTAACTATATGTTTTTTGCTAAAATTATAATAAAATATTATATAATTATTATATTATTTTAATATTATTATTTTAATGTATGAAAGTAAAACAGAAAATTGGTTCTATTGTAATGTGGAGGTATACTCAGGTTAAATGATGTTCTATCCAGTACACATCATGTGTCATCCTCTTACACTAATCAATGAGGTATGAAATAATAGAATATTAAAAAAATTATGATACCTACAATGTTTGTTTTCAAATTTGGGTGGGTTATGTGTCTTTAAAACCCCAAAACACTATAAAATTCCTTTTGTGTCTTTAATTTATATTAATACATTTTTATATATAATTTACTTAAAATTTTGAGAAAGTATAAAAATATTTGAAAAGGGACATACATGTTATTATAACGTAATATGCATGAAATAAATTTCAAGCCTCCCTCTTGAGTGATTATAAGTAACTATGAGGTAAAATTAATTTTTACCCATGGAATGAGGAATTTTTGTGATTTCTATAAAAAGATAAAATCTAATTAGGAATTATCCATTAAATCAATAAATAAAAGTGAACAAATGATATAGTTAAAAAAGAAGTTGATTCTAATAAACCATGAAATATTTAAATTAAGATATAAACATAAATTTAATTCATATAAATAATCTTGAGAAGAGAAATAGTAAAATATCATGGAAGGCATCTACTGAAGTATTTAAATTGATGATATTTTTGAAATTTCATTCCAAATTATTTTATATTAAGAGAAAATGACAATTTTGTACATGAGGATGACTTTCAAAGGAGCTATTATCAAATATTCATGATATTTTTTTGTAGTTATGATGAAGATAATTTCTGGATTTCATGTTATGATGCTTTAAAATTTCTTATTTCAAAATAAAATAATAACATAATTTCTAGTAATAAGAGAAGAATTGATGTATGTAAGGATAATCCTAAGAAGATTTCATGTTGGTCCATGATGTTAGATAATGTATATAAATTATTTTAAAACATAGGAGGGATGGTGAGAGTATAAAGGAATAACAAAGGAGTAAAAATTATTAAATTAAATTTAAAATACAAAATAGATACACACTAATGATAAATTTTCTAAAATTTTCATATATTATAAGGACAAATAAAACGAGAAGGTATGATATTTTTTTTGAAAAACAATAATAAAATAAATGAAGAAATTAAAAATAAATAAATGAAATTTTTATATTATTATTGAAGAAGTTATTGAATATTATAAATATAAAATATATGTCTCAAATAAATATGATTATCTAGTGAATTTTCTGTGACCTAACTAAATTCATTGAAGATATACTGAATGTATGATTATAAATGATTAATCAATTAGAAAGGTAGATAATGTAAAATTTATGTTATAGCATGAGGATTCTATAATATTTAAAAATTCACAGGTTTCCAACTAGAGTCAGAAAACATATATAAATGGTGAATTAATGATTTAAGGAAATATTTCTAGAATTAAGATGAATGTTTTGGGGTTTTATTAGATGTTAATTATCATGAGAAGGCAAAAATTCTGGTAACACATGTTATATAGTCTATCAGATATAAATGGAAATACTAATTTTATCACCATAATAGAAATTATAGACTCTTTAAGAACAAGGAATGGAAATGTTAAATCAATTAAAATTATAACTTTGTACAAAAAATATATAGATGGAATAGTTTTAGGGGAATTTAGTTCACTGAAATAGTATTTTATAAAAAAAATATTTTAATTTTTGAATAATGGTTAGAAGAAAGAATCAATAATTAGAGAATGTTTTTAGAAGGGGTGATAAACTAAGTTACTATTTTGAAGAATGTGTCACTATTATTACTTTAAAAATAAATATTGAATAAAATAATTAAAATATTTATAATAATAATGAAAATGTTAAGGGGTAATTGTTTGCTAAATATTATCCACTAAGTTAATCTCACAAGGAACATCCATTAGTCTAGGATAGGGGATTCTCCTGGTATATGAAAAGTTATTTGAAGTTTGTAATGGATATAAAGATGTTAAAGGAAGGATCATTGACCACCATAAACGGTGGGATAATGAGTTAATAGGATTTGGATTAACTATCACAAGATATAATAATCTATTGTCTAGGAATTCCATATTTATAGATAGTAAAAAAAAACATGCAATGTGTGTCAATTCTTTTTACTGAGGAAATGAAGAGGCTTTATAAATAAGTGAATTTTTGTAAAAGATGTTAAATTATTGACTTGTTTTGATTGGATGAAATATAACATGGGGAAATCTAACTATAACACCACATGATTTAATGGATTGTTTTTTTAAATAAATTTAATAGTTTGTGTTGCATGCAACATTTAGTTCGAACGCACCATGATCTATTAATAAATGAATATTATAACCTTGCCATTAAAATTGAATTATTTAATAGTATTAACCAAATTATGTTATTTAAATATTTAATATTCATCCAAAATAATTTATAGTCATAATATAGTAATGAATTGAATTTTATGCATTAAAATACTATATTTGTCTAAATGTAGTTTTACCACCTAGTAACGACACACTTGTTTCAAATCTTGATTTTGATATTTTTATAAATTATACTTGAAAAAATAAACATCATTTTTTAAATAAGAATATGAAAATTTAATTAGGTTGATTTTATGGATTTTTTCTAATAAGTTTTATGTTTTGATGAATACTGATAATATGTTTCATTTTAATTAAAAAACTCGTCTAAATAATTTAGGGTGTTCAGTTATTATTTAAATTGATTTTAATGAATAATTAGATTATATTTTTATCATTTAATCCATTTTAGTTCATTTTAATCAACTTCACTAGGCATTTGGATATAAAATCATTTTAATCTTTTAGAAGCTTCACTTTAAAAACTCGTTTTCTCATTTCATCATTGAGATTTATTTTAAATTAATTATTATAAATTCTGTGTTTTGAATTTAAAAAATGTATTCAGTATTTTGAATCAGTGGTTCCAAATTATATAAATAGGTTTCTTTTATTTTTTGTAAGTTTGAATAGTAACATTTGTAGTTTTTTTATTAACACAGTTAAAGGCAAATAGAGTAATTAAGTGTAACAATAATTTTATAAATATTAAAACACAAGACTAATACTTACAAAATTATCATTGGATAATTGTATTTCAACAAAAATCATCCTTAGGCTATGATTATATCTTTTATAATCCAATTGAATGAAAGAATGACATTTATTACATTTTATTTAAAGAGAAGCTAATGATGTCATAGTCAAATTTTTAATAACTATAACATTCTAATACAGGGTAATATAGAATATAAATTCAACTATAAATATTAATTTTAAATCTAAAAGATTTTAATTCATCATGATAATTTATTTTTAATTTTTAGGAAATAAATAATCACCTTAATGGCTTAAAAATGATGATATAGCAATTGTTTGATTAAGTGAAATATAAAAAATGATATTAACATTATTGAAATAATAATAATTTGAGAAAATTAATATCATTATTGATTTTTTATATGATCTATAAATGTTATTGATGTATTAGAGATTTTTTATAAGTTATCTTGTCTATTAAGAATTTTTGAAAATTCATGAAATGAATTGTGTCAAAATTGACATTAATGATACTTTAAACTAAATAATATTTTGTTAAATGATCTAAAATTTATAAAAATATAAACATAATCCAATTGATTTAGAGAAATTTAATATTTTAATACATTCATCATTTTAGGTTCGTTTTTCATTTTATAGTAACTGTATTGACCCATTAGAAGTAAAAACATTTGGTATCATGGTATCATATATAGAGAATAAATTAGGGTCAAAATATATAAGGTTAATAATGTGACCTAGACATGACTAAAAATTATTTTTTTGATAGTTTTTATACCTATCCTCATTTTATATTTTAAATAACTCAATTTGGAATTTTTTTATATTAATTTAATATTTTGAGAGTTTCCAAAAGTGGCCCTCAACTAAATTATAGAAGGAAACATCCTACCTAACATCCTCACAACACTATGAGTCTTCTAGCTAGACCATCCCTACCCATTTATCATCCCAAAAAATGTACCCAATTTTCAAAGGTCCTAGGATTTCATAAAGACCAACGGTAGATCCCTTTATTAGAGATCTAAAGAATGTCGAACGAAGAAGAATTAATTGTTTTACCAACTTATTAATGTTAATTTATTCTTCTAATACATATTCATGTGTTTTTTACATACTAAAATAATAAGTCCAGTGTAATATATACCTTGATATGTTTCTATTATTATGATAAAACATATTTCACCTTTTATGCATACTACAAAAAACTAAATTACCGTACATGTGTACGTATGACTTACCATCACCACATTGTTATATAATTCTTTTTCATGATGTATTTATTTGAATTAGTACAATGATAGATATAAACGATATAAATAATAAATATCAAATGTTATTTATTCTTTATAATAAATATAATATCCAATTACTTACCCTTCATCCATTAAAGGAATGATATTGTCCCTCGTAGATATATTTGACCTACCATATCCACGACATGATGTGATTCATTTTCCTTGCTAAATATTAAAGAATGATTTTAAAAAATGAATATAATGACAGATATAATATATATATATATACTTAATATTATTTTGTATGTGAATGATATATATCCTATTCATAATAAACATAAATTTCATTAAAACACAGGCATATGAAAATGAAGTAGTTAACACCCGAAACAAGAGTAAAAATGAAATATTATTAAAAACATTATACAAGAAGATCATATATGATTGCATAAATTTCAATATGGTTTTGGTATTAAATAATAAAATGTTTTAAACCATTCTAAAAGAGGTTAAATCACATTCAAATAAAGGAATGTACAAGGTAAGAGTTATTTCACAATCACATTAATATTCGAGATTTTTTATGTTTGAGTCTCCACTAGGGAACATTTTTCTTCCATATCCATATTTTCAAAAAAAAATTATTAAAACAGATTGTCAATATTATCCTAATATTTTTTAATGTCTTTTTACACATGATTTACATTTTATAAAATGGTTTTAAAGAAAACTTTTTTTCATTTTCCAAATAAGGTAATTTGTAACTTTTTCTATAGAAGGAATGTTTTTTTAACTTATAAAAAATGAGAGTATTTTTCATCTATCGTGACTCATTAATTACTTGAAGAATCATTTAAATATTTTCAAGGATCTTTTAATATAAATTTTTTAATCTATAATTTTATATCTTTTTAAATAAATTATTTCAAAGTAAAATGCGTATTTTTATCATAAAAATCAAATGATTTTATTAGTGCATTTTAATCTATGTCGACATCCTGTATTAAATATTATTATTAACTAAGGTTTATTTATTATGAAATCATTTAACATATTTCCTTGAATGATTTATGATTTAGTATGACAATGGATGTGCTATTTTTTTATCATTCATGTTTTATGGTTAATGTATTGATATTTCATATGCTTGTTTTAGTATGAATGTTTATATTGATTATGTTTAATCACCCATTTTATATGAGGAATTCATAGGAATTCTTAAGTTATGGTTGTGGACTTCTATAACCCATCTTTTAATTATTAGGCCTCATGAGGCTAATTATAATGGGTATTGGTTGATGTCTTACCCGTTTATGTTTGGTGGATTGGCTAAAGACTTGATGGTTTGTTTATGATATATGAAATTATGCATTCCGTAATTATGAGATTAGTTATTTATATTTCCGGATATTATTTTATTATTATAATATCCATGTTATTATTTATAAGGAATTATATGATTTTCATTTATTCATTCCATATTATACTCAAGATTATGTTTAAATGGATTGTGTTTTAGTTATACACCTTTTCTTATAGTTGATAATTATAATTATTAGTGGATTTTATTGTATACGTTACCTTACTGAGCATATTATATCACCCATTTATTATATTTTATTTTCACAAGATTAAAATATGTTTATTTGGAATGATATTCAAGGTTAATCTAAGAGAAAAACAGAATTATCAAAAAAAATTCTATGTTGTACATTATGTTTTAAAATGTAATGTATAGTTCATTTATGTAATTGGGCTTCCAAAAATGAAAAACCATTCGGTCCATTGGTATAGAAATATTTTATCTATTCCAATGTAATAAAGTAAGGTACCAGCTCTGGGATACTTGATTTTGTGTCATTATAGTTGGTATCAATGCAATTTTAGTAAAAACATTGGAAACTAGATTTAGAAAACATAGAATAGGGAATATTACCCTAGGATATACATTGAGGATGATCGTCAAATAACATCATGGCGTTCTAGTAAGGTAGATATTATATGTTTATTTTTATAAATACATCCTTTTTTGGATACTACAAGTGGACATGATTCTATAATAGATGTACCTAGTCGTAAAAACTCATACAAGGTGCATAAGGCCTCACTCAACATATCCTGAAACATGAAAATAAGCCTTACTATGCACCTGGTTTGAAACTCCCATAGTATATTCATATGATAATTCAAATTTTTTGAAAAAAATAATAAAGGATTTAAAAGTAAATATGTTCTGAAATAAACCATTTTTATGATTATTATATTTTCTTTGAATAAATTTTCAATTAATGTTATGAGTTTTTATTGTTTGAAATTATGACTTATGATACATACCATAATTTAGTGTATGGAAATTTTTATAAATGGAACCTAATGTAAGTAATGAAAATTTTATCAACTCACGTAATCCATATAGGGATTACCACACATGAAAGATAATGTTGTTGTAACTGCAGAAACAACTGGTTTTGAGCAACATATAACTATAGTTGGTGTTTCATCAGGATATTGTGGCATGGAATGGGTTCTACTCATCACGTTACATTTCAATTTTCCCAAAAACTCTCAATGGTTCTCCCATTCTTAGCCGAGTACTGGCCAACTTTAGAAAGTCTTGTGATCATTTGGGTTTTGAGGCCCAATGACTCTTAGGGACTCACATTGGTCATGTAAGAACCCGACCATAGTTTCCCAGTGTTGGTGCCTTATGCATCACATTGGCATGATTATAAGAAATTCATATACCAATTTAATGTATAATTTAGTAGATTTGGAAGTCCACATACATATATAAGTTCAACATTATAATTTGGAATTAAAATCAACAAATAAGTTCCATTGGGAATATCCACCACTCTACAATTATCTCTGTAATTAAATCATAATATACCTCTCCATGTCCTGAAAAAAAATGAAACATAATAGGGGGTCAGATAATATGCTTAGTAGGGTTAAGAAATATAGTGGATGATATTATAAACATAAAAATTAGGCATGGGGAATAATTGAAAACACATGTGTTTAAAAATAATAAACTTGAACACAGTAGGACAAGAATATGAGCTGAGTAATTATTTCTATAATACAACATAATCATGGGTATTCTACTAGTTGAAAAAACCACATTAACTAAGAATTTATAGCTTCTTAATGTGGGAAATGAATATTCTAGACAATATGATACATACTATCAAGGCCTTGTCCGTGTCATCTAAAAATTATTTAGGCCTTGGCCAAAACAATATTTAACAAAATGGGAAAGTCCTTAGCCAAGCCCATATCTATTTGTATCATGAGACCTACCAATGTATCAAGGGTCTATAGAATTCCCAATACAACAAAAATTTTCTCCAATTAATTCCCCATATAATTTTTAATAAACATTAATAACCTATACGTTCATAGTGAAACTGATATATGAAACATAAATAACATTACCTGAACAATAAACTTAAACACTAACCATTAAGAGTGAATTGGTGAGTGGTTTTAAGATAGAACATCCATAGTAAAACTAATAATAAAACATTAAACGAAATATGGTATATGATATCATAAAATATTAATCTCAATAATATATAATAATCAACAAGAGTATTGAAATAGATAGGGATACTCTTATAAAGTCATCGAGTAATTCATGAGATAAATACTCATTTACTTTGAAAAGAAGAGTTATTTTGGAAAATTATTTGTATAAAACAAAAAATGAAGTAATATATCATTTTCATAATAAAATTAATTATATTATAAAGATAATGGTTTTAAAAAACATATTATAAAGTGCCCTGGAAAATAGGAATGAATTTGATAAATTCCCTTATGTTGGGATTGTAGTTCAGAAAATAATTTGAAAGATCATTTAAAAACATATTAGTCCCCATAAATAAAAGTAGGATTATTTTTTGTAAACATATATATAACATTCACAAAGAATTTATGATGTGTAAATATTAATTAATATGAATTTAATTGAAGTAAGTAGACAATAAATGTAACCTAAAGGAAAATGGATGTTCGGTTGGAAAACCCTTACCTTAAGTCCAAAGGTGTTACTCATATGATCTTAATGTCATGAATAATAAAATTTAGGTTTAAAAATTAATGATTAAATATCCTTATTTACATTTTATTGATTTATTATAACCATATTAGGTTCATTCATAACCTTTTGATTGGTTAAGAGATTCAATTTTATTTTTTGAGAGTGCTTTCTTCCTTGGTTTTCATGATCAATTTACTTATATTCATGTTTTGATAAAAATATAGAATGAAAATGGTTGTATAGAATAGATGTTTTATGTTATTATGGAAAAATCAGAAGAATAAATGTTCATAAAATTAATTTGGTTATTGGGAGAGAAGATGAATCATTATAGAAATCTTTAATGACAATTGTTTGGGTTAATTGGAGGTTCGTGATCACAATGTACTCATTTGGATTTATAAATAAATATCATGTGAAAAAAAGTATTCTAGAACCTTAAATAATTTATAATACTTATATAATAGTCTCTTTAAACCATAAAACTTTTTTAATGACTTTAATTAAATACAATTATAGAAATTGAAAACATGTCTTTCTTGAATGTGATAAATTAACACATCATTGAGGTTGTGTTCATTTCTTGTATAAAATAAGGGGAAATTAGAGATGAATAATAATTATTACTTTATCATAAAAAAATTATATTACATGTTAAATACTGGATTCATCACAACATTTGGATGAAAGGAGTCGAGGAATGAAAAGAAAAATAATTGAACTTGAAATAAAAGAAACGAAAAGAGGAATTTACCTCTTGAAGTAATCTTCCTTGAGAACCACTTTAGGTGAGTGGTTTTGGTATTTCTATAAGAACAAGGGCTATTGGACGTGGGGGAGAGGCTTGGAAGGAAATTTGAGTAGAATTTTTCAGTGTAAAAATTCTTAAGATGAGTGAAGAGAAGAGGGTGTAAGGGGAGGTTTTATAGTTGAGGAGAGGAGGGTTTTCCCATTATTTTACTCATTACTTTATTATTTTTCCAAATACAACCAATAGTATTGATTCTTGTGAACAATAATATTAATATTTGAATGTGAGTTTTAACCATGGGTTCTTAAATCAGATATGACGATATTAATAGATAATTTAACTGATAATGTATATACATAGTAAATTACTGTATTTTTCTATTCATAAAAATTTCGAGTATTTCAGAAAAATACCAAAAATTTACACAAACTATTTTTTGAATTTTAGAATACAAAAATGAACTCAATTTCTTGAAAATAGTTTTCTATATTTTATTAATTTAATTTTAAAATAAAATCATAATGTATTCGAATAATAAAAAATTTAAAACTATAATTCATTTTATATCACCTTAAAATTTTAATCATGATCTCACTATCATATAAACTTATGACCCTAAAATATTATTATTATTTACTATTCATAAAGGGCCATATTATTATTCATATGGTTATGTTACTATTAACTGAAAATTAATTTTTACTTATCAGACTCTAAATATCTTACTGAATGCAACATCATATGTTAATTTTTTTAAAATTCTAATCACAGAGGTGAAAAATTATGTTTTCTATCTAGGTTATAACAGAGTGGTGTTTTCAAGAGACTTCGTGTTTTATGAATTCAATATTAATTTTATTTGAAAAATCTAGGGGTGTTACATTATCAAATATGTACAAAAATTTCATCCTCAAAATTACAAAAATGTTACTTCACAAAATGATTTGGGTAGTTCTTCATCATAAGATCCTTAGGCTCCCATGTTTCCTCTTCGATTTTGTGATTTTTCTAATGTACCTTTACCAGTGCAGTCATATGATTCCTCAACACTTGTTCTTTAGTTTCCGTAACCTAGACAGGATCTTCATAGTATGATAGGTCAGGTTCCAATTCTATGTCTTCAGATGTAACACCCCAAGCTTCCATGATACACTTCTCTTTGAATAATACAATAGCTTGCACGATACCCAACATCGAGTACAACCAGACCACAACCAATCAAACTAGATGTTATGAACAGTAATAGCCAATTTTTTAAATTCTATAAATAATATTTTTCAAAATATGGTCTTCATTTTTTTATTCTGAATATCACAATTATCTTAGGGTGAATTTTTTGTATTTCTTTAAAAACATTCAATTTTGATGATAGTGAAAAACACTGCATTATTGTTTACAAACAGATGTTTATTTAAATTATAATTGTTTTTGTTTTAATTTATTTTAATTTCAAAATAGATACATAATACCTATATTAGTTCAATTTAATTTATTGGAGTCATTTTATAATATGATTAGATATATAAAATTTTATTCAACTATTTAACGTCTTTTACCCACCTTCTAGGAACGTTATCAAATTTTCATAAAACGTAATTTTACCACTTTTGTGAATTGAATTTATAAAATATTACAGACAAATTTTACATTAATAAGTAAAATGTGGTTCAATAGGATGAAAATAATTTTTGGTGAATAGTAACATTGGAATTTTATTTACCGTAGTTAAAAGTAAATAGGATAATGAAAGTTAAAAATGATATTATAATTAACCTAACACATGTCCTAATTCTAACGGATAAGTTCATTTCGACAAAAATCAACCTCAAGAAAATAATATAATTCTTTTGGTCCTCTTGTATTATATTAGGGATTTTATTAATCTTTTATTTAAAGAAGATATAAAAGTGTTAAATTTAAGGGTTAATAACTAAATAATTTTTAATATATGGTTATACATAAGATAAATTCGAATATAAAAATTAATTATAAATAAAAAACAATTTCCTATGTAATGGTATTTTATTTATAATTTTTATACATTAAATAATGAAATTTATTGATGACACAATAAGGATGTAGTTATTACCTTATTATTGATAGATTAAAATAATTGATATTATAAATATTAATATAATTGTAAATTGAATCTTTTGATGTATTCCAAAAATTTTATACGTTAATATTAAATGTTAGGTTTTATTAAATAATTTTTTTCTAATTGATACATTTTTATTACTTTCAAAAAACCAAATACAAAGTAGTGTCAAAATTGACATAAATTAGTTTTTAAAACAAATACTATATTATTAGTTGAAATAATATTACCAGAAATCAATGGTTCAAAAAAATAACTTATATAATAAAATATATTTCATTAATTAACCACTTGGGGTTCTCATGTCATCATATATTAAATTTATTAACCATGTAATGTAAAAATACAAGAAGACATTGTAAAAGATAAACTATTTATCTAAGAGTTAAATATAAAATATATGGTCAATTTGGTTACCTAAACCTGTATAAAACTGATTGGTTGAGAGGATCATTACCCATACCCACCATATCCTCTAAATAAATCCTTTTGGATTCATTATAAACCGAATATGATTGTATAATAAGATAACATTTCATGATTTTCCTAAAGTGACCTTCACCTCTCTTATAAAAGGGTACTTCACCTTCTCTTAAACTCACAACTCCAATGCCATTTTGATCAACCAAAACCTACTCCAATCTCCTCCCAACTACACTCAATTTACCCTAGACTCCATAATTTGATCATAAAGCCAACCTAAGTATCATTTTTTATCAAATAAAAAATAAGCACCCGAATATGAGGTAGTAATTTCACCACCTCTTTCAAACTTATTTATTTCTTCCACTTCCTCTTTCATTGTTGATTCGATAAATAAATAATAACTCTAGTACCGTATACATAATTTTATGTTATTATAAATATGGTACAACCATATTCATTATTCTATCCATCCTATTAATTACAATTCACTATACATGCGTACATATGGCTTACCATCTCCATGTCGTGGTGTAGTTTGTTATTCAAACACTTCATTATTTGGATTAGTATAATAATGTGTATAAGTTATGTAAATAATAAATATAACATTTTAATGATTCTTTATAAATTATATACCATCCAATTACATATGATTCCACCATCAATAGAATGATATTGTCGCTCATGCATATGTACGGATTACCGTCTCCATGAATGTGATGATATTCATTCCCCATAATAACCATTCATGAAATATTTTCATTTTACGATTAAAAACAATGTTTATGAACTTGATATGGTTCTATATATGAACCAAATACATCAAATCCCTAAAAAACATGGCTACATTACAAATCATATAAAGGAAAATGAATTAGTTAACACCCAAAACAATGATACTTCTAAAATATTATTAACAAATCAATATTAGAAGATGATATATGATATAGTATTTATGGATGTGGTTATTTTATAGTTTAATGAAAATGATTTAACTATTATACATGAGGTTGACATACCATCGATCATGGAAAATTACATGGTAAGGGTTAATTTTACAATCTCTTTATTATCTGAGGTTGCTTATACATGAGTATCTATTTTGACTTGTTTATCATCCACATCCGTGTTTCTTAAAAATGTATTTCAAAACATTTTTACTATTTCCTATAATATGGGTTTAATCCATTTATACCCTTTTTTGAATTTATATAAAATGTTTTGAACGGAATGTTTTTTTCGTCTTCCAAACAAGGTACTTTATAACATTTTTGACGAATTATGGTAAGAATGTTTTTTATCTTATACAGTGGGTACATCTATTTTCCACCTTTATAACACCTTCTAAGAGTCCCTTATAATATTATAAGAGTATTTTCACTATAAATTATTTATTTTATAATTATGTGACTTTTAAATGATTTTAAAATAGAAATAGATATTTCTCTTAAATAGTTTTGATTTCATCTATGTCAACATCCTTTGATGGATTTTACACTTGTTTGAAGTTGAATTATTATGATACAATCTTCCCTATTATATTTAAGATCTTGTGATAATTTTGAATATTTATGTGTTATTTTCGTACCATTCATGGTTTATGGTAAAAGTATTAACATTTTTATGCTAGTTTTAATACAAATGTTTATGTTATGTTTCATCCTTTTCATATGAGAATGCATTGGACTTAGTATATGACAGGGGGAGCCTGCTATAGCTCCTCGGTGCATTGGTATTTCTAATGTGACAGACTAGTGTATTTGCACAAGGCCTTGAAAAAATCTTATTTATAGGCTTAGCACGAGGCCTTGACTATGTGGTTACGTTGTCCAACATTATTCATTCCATCATTTTCAAATTGGCTATTGATATTTCAAGTGATTTTTCAACTATTATAATATCCATGTGAATAAGAAAATTGAATTATTTGATTTATCTTTTCCATATTATTATTAAGTTTAAGTTTAAAAGTCTTGTGTTTTAGTCTTATACAGTTCCTTAAATAATTATGCTTATTTATGAAACTTTCCGATATATTGTTATCTTTACTGAGCATCTGAGCTCACCCATTTCTTATGTTTTATTTTTCCCAAGTTGTGAAGAGGTATATTATTACTGGCATATAGTAATAGTCTATAGGGATATGAGTGAGTTCAAATGGGACACAATATTTTTCCTTTTCAATTTCATAATGTAATGTAATAATTATGTATGTAACTATTACTTCCAAGTCTACTAAATTGTTTGGTATTTTAGGACATGATTCCTTTTATCATGAAAATGTTATGTAATAATTTACCAACTCTAGGTAACTAGGGTCATGGAATTATAGTTAGTATCATAGGAAGTTTAGTACAAACCTTGGATGCTAAATTTAGAAAAACTCTTATTAGAGAACATTACCCTAAGATGTACTTTTAGGATTAATATAGAATAACTTCCTAGAATTTTGTTAATGTAGGGATTTTGTGTATTCTCCATTAAATACATCCATGTCTGTATACGAGAAGGTTGTGGTGGCTCTGGAATAGATATACCTAGGATTGAAAACTACGACAAGGAGTTTCATGCTTGACCTGGGGTATCCTGGTACATGACAATAGGCCTTTCCGCGCTCTTGGTTATGAAACTCCCATGGGATATTCTTAGGACATTTCAAATTTTCTATACAACCCATTATGAAGGATTTATGAGAAAATACCTCCTCATTGAATTTTTTTTATGATTATGGATTATATGCACAAACTGATCAATTTGTGTTAGGTATTTTACTAGTTTGGAATTATGTATTTTGATTCATAAAATAATCTACAGTATTCCATCGTTTAGAAATAATGACTAGTAGAAGGAATAGAAACCATATCAATGCATGTAATCCATGTAGGGATTTCCCTCCTACTCAAGATAATTATAGTGGAGCTGGTGATGCAACAGGTGTTGAACAACTTATCACCATACATAGACAACTCACTCCGGTTATGGATAATAACCTCGCCCATATAGAGCACCATAATCCACAACGCGGAGGATCAATGTTAGACCGCTTCATGAAGAAACAACCACTGAAATTCAATGGGAATATAAATCCATTTTTATATTAGTAATGCAAAAGTTCTTCAGATAACATATTTTATGCTTTGGGGAGTAGCGAAAGGGAAAAAGTTGTCATGGCAGTTTGTCGCCTCATGGGTGATGTATATTGGAACAGCCCAGTTCCAGAATGCACCTAGAGGCGCCCCGTACCCGGTTGGTCACATGGCCTCAAGCGCATTTCCCCAAATTCCAGAGGCTACCGACTAGTATTGAGGGCATTGGGTGTGATAGTGGGGAAAACTATGCCCTCATTGGAAAATTACACAGCAGAAAAGAAACAATAAAAAAAGTAGAAGCAGTAAATATCCAACATAATATACTGTGGAAGACTAAATTAATGAAAAACTGGAGGACAAATATATATATATGATGAATGATACATGTCTAAGAAAGAAACCAAACAAGTCACAATGCTAGAAATAAAAATCTAAAACAAATTACAAAGAAAGGTAAAAAAATCCCCTCAGCATCGCAAGCCTCGGTTTGGTCCCATGCTCTACTACTCCAATACAATCAAGTACCCAACATCTAAGGGTGCTTTCCCTTTTCTATACCTATAGCAATATAATCTGTTTGGGCCCAAATGAATTACCAAATAGGTTGTGATACTAAATCCCAGTAGGCAACCACCTGAAGATCTGTGCCTAACAGTCAGTGACTATATGGCAGGTAATAGTACAGTAAACAGTAAACATTGAATAGCAAACAGGATGATACACAACAGTATCCACAGATCAACAAGCAGTAGTGAAGAAAATAGTTATCCACATTTAGGAAAACCTATGGGGGGTACTCATAGCCATCCCCTCTGGTCATATCCAAGAAGTACCAACAAGCCTATAGTCAGTACACTCAATCTAACCCCTTTGGTTTGGTCGTACGAAAATATGAGACTCTCTGGGGAAGCATGCTCGGTCAATTCCCCTTATAGTATAGGGTATTCAGGGACTCTCTGGGGGTTACCACGTGGTCAATTCCACTTATAGCCCCAAGGTCTAGAGACTCTCTAAGGATGCTCGCTCGGTCAATTCCTCTTATAGCCTCAGGTCGATCACAAACTCTCTGAGGAAGCTTACTCGGTCAATTCCCCCTCTAGCCTTGAATGGTTTTAAGGAAATTCAAACAAAAGGTAGACTCTCTAAGGAAGCTAACTCAGTCTATCCTCCAGTAGTCTTTAATATCCAAGACTCTCTGAGAAGCTCACTCGGTCTATCCCCTATAGTCTATACTATCCACGACTCTCTAAGGTAGCTCACTCAGTCTAACCACCAGTGTTTTATAATATCCAAGACTCTCTGAGAAGCTCACTCAGTTTATCCCCTATATTCTATACTATCCAAGGCTCTCTTATGTAGCTCACTCGGTCAAACCTCATGTGCTCTATAATATCCAAGAATCTATGGGAAGCTCACTCGGTTTATCCCTTATAGTATATAACACCATGTTCTCATGGCCCCATTCCAATCAGTGCATAATAATGCCATAAGGCCAAAGTACACCTATAAAGCTAGTGGTCTAACTAGTCTATAGCATAACAATCATGTCAGGGAACAATATTTCATCCTACGGTGACAAGGCATGGAAAACAAGTACAACAGCCAAGGGTAGAGCAAGACCAAAAGGTCACAACAGAACATGGCATGGGAAAAACATCCAATCATAGCAATTATTCTCATACATAAACAGAATTACCTCTACACAAGCATACAGGAAAGGCGGGAATACTAACAGGGGTAAAACAGTAATCAAATAATACCCCGTTCAAGGGTATTGGAAGCATTTGCAAATAAAACTCAAAGAAATCGAATGGAATGGGAAAAACCACCTACCATGATGCTAGGAGACCAATATACTTGAACCACGATGATTTATTCCCCATATAATGTTGAATATCTGAGAAAACATCCAAAACTATCAACCCCTGATAACATGACAAAGAGGAGAAATTGGAAAACAATGCTCTAGCAGAAGGAATATCTTACCGATGCGGTTCAAACGTAATCGATAGTGGTTGATTCGGATAATGGATGGAGGATCTAGGGGTCGGAGGATGTTCACGGTCATACGGGATGCTCTCGGCCAAAGAAGCTGGAGAAGAAGACATTTCTGGCGATTAGACGCGACCCCAGTGCGTTTAATTAAAAAAAGAAAACACACGGCATGTAGTTATGGAGTACACGGCGTGTACTATGCTTTTCCGCAATCCACTTTAAGTGGCCTCTACTTCACCCCTACACATTGCATGTGTGGCCTGGACATGACCAACACACAGCCTCGCGCAGCATCGAAGTATACGGCGTGTAGTTGTAAAGTACACAGCGTGTACATTGAAAATTTCCATATTTTCATCTTTTTCTCAAAATAGACCAGAAAGGAAAAACATACCCGAAAAAAAGGTCCAGGTTATTAAAAACTTCCCACCTTAAAGAAATTCATCCTCAAATTTCCCTATCGAGGCGTGGAAAAAGAAACCCCAAATAGCTCTGGCCACTGTGATCATACATCGGCATCCCTCTCCCAAGTCTCATCATGTACTCACCCGTGCTACCATAGCACCCGTACCAGAGGAACAAACCGGCCATGGATAACCTTCATACTGTGATCGAAAATCAAGATAGGATGCTCCTCAAACAATGCATCCGCTTCGATTTCAACCTCCTCAGGTTGAAATACATGAGACGGGTCTGAAAAGTAACATCGGAGCGGAAAACGTGGAAGATGTCGTGCATAGCCTGGTACCTCTGAGGTAATTGAAACTGATAGAAAACCGGCCAAACTCTCTCTAACACCTCAAAAGGACCGACATACCTCAGTGAAAGCTTTCCATGTCTCTAATTCCTCTTGTGCCCAACCTCGGTGCGACATGCAAGAAAATATGATCCCCGACCTCGAACTCCAGAGGTCGTCTCCTTGGATCAGCATAATACTTTTGACAAGACTGTGTAGTAGACATCCTCCTCTTAATCAACTCTATCTACTCTAAGGCCTCATGAACAAGACGTGGTCCCAAAAAATCTACCTCTCCTGCCTCCATCCAGCATAAAGGTGATTCTCATATCCTACCATACAAGGCCTCATAAGGATCCATCTGAATCTTCGCCTGAAAACGTTTGTTATAGGAGAACTCCACAAGAGGGTTATACCTATCCCAAGAACCTCCAAAGTCTAGAATTAATTCTCAGTGCATATCCTCAAGCACCTGAATCGTATGCTCAGACTGGCCATCTCTCTGGGGGTGGTATGTTGTACTCAAAATTACCTATGTATCCAAAGCCTTTTGAACCCCCTTCCAGAACCAAGAAGTAAAACTCGCATCCCTATCTAAAACAATTGAGTGTGGAACTCCATGTAGATGCACAATATCACCGATTTAAAACTGTCCCAGGTCATCAAAAATGAAGCTCTCCATGATCGGAAAGAAGTGATCAACATTCATAAGCCAAAATACGAAAACCCAAATAGCATCATTCCCTCGAGGAGACCTCGACAACCTGGTCACGAATTCCATCGTGACATCATTCCACTTCCACTCCAGAATCGGTAACTACAGTAAAAGACATGTTGGTCACTTCTGTTCCCCCTTCACCTACTGAAAAGTAGAACATATCATAACAAATCCAGTAACATCTCTCTTCATACCTGGCCACCTATACTAGCGATGAAGATCCCAATACATCTTGGTGATTCCAGGATGAACTGTCCAAACAAAGGAATGAAAACCCTACATCATCTCCTCGTTTCTATCTACTGGCACCCATATGCTTCCCTTGAAATTTAAGATCTCATTCTCACCCCCTTTCCATCTAGGAAGAGGGTCCTCTCCTGACACACTCTCACGTAGGACTAGTCCTTCTGAGTGTGATAGATACCTCATCCATACCCGATCAAGAAATTTAGAGTTAAAAGCTATAGAAGATAGAAAAGTCATCCCCTATCTGTCGTGCAACTCCAAATGCAACTCAGAGAATAGATCCATAAGCTGCCACTCACTAATGGCCTCCTGAACTACCTGAATCTGGGATCTCCTGCTCAATGCATCAACCAATGCATTGCCCTTCCCTGGCGTATAGGCAAGCTGAAAGTCGAGGGACTGAAGATACTCGACCCACCGGCGTTGTCTCAGATTCAAGTCTCACTGAGTGAAGATGTACTTGAGACTTTTTTGGTTGGCGAAAACCACAAAATGATCTCCCAAAAGATAGTGTCCCCAACATCGTAAGTCATGAGAAACAACTGCCAACTCTAGATCATGCATTTGGTAGTTCCTCTCATGTGGCCTCAACTACTGAGACCCGTATGCAACGACTCCATCACCCTGCATAAGGATAGCTCCTAACCCGATAATTTATGTATCGTAGTAAACCGTATAGATCAATCCCGTCTACAGAAAGACTAGTATTGGTGCTCACATCAGCCTCCCTTTCAGCTCTAGAAAGGCTGACTCAAAAGAATCTGACCAAAAGAACATTTCCCCATTCTTGGTCAGACTTTTCAAAGGTGCTGCTAAGCGTGAAATGTCTTGTATGAAGTGTTTGTAGTATCCATCCAGCCCTAGGAAACTATACACACAAAGGAAATTCTTTAGATTCTCCTAGGAAACTACAACTATCACTTTCATTAGGTCCACAGATACTCCTGCTTCTGAGATGGCATGACCCAATAAGTGAATATAATCCATCAAAAAGTGGGACTTTGAAAGTTTAGCATAAAGATGATGCTCTCTCAGTGTAGTCAAAATTATCTCAAGATGGGTAGCATGGTCATGTCGAGTGTGAGAGTACACCAAGATGTCATCCACAAAAACCACAATGAAGGAATCCAAGAATGGATGGAACACTCAGTTTATCAGCGCCATGAAAACTACAGGAACATTCGTGAGACCGAACAGAATAACCATATATTCTTATAGACCATACCGACTCCTGAAGGCTGTAAGAGGTATATATGATTGTCTAACGCGTAGCTGATGATATCCGGACCTCAAATCGATCTTCGAGAATACTCGGGCACCTCGAAGATGATCAAAGAGTTTATCAATCCTCGGTAATGGATTTCGGTTCTTGACCGTCAACAGGTTCAACTTCCGAAAATCTACACAATGACAAATGTTACCATCTTCCTTATTTGCAAACAGGATAGGTGAACCCCAAGGAGAAGTACTGGGTCAGATAAAACCCTTTGCATGCAACTCCTACAACTGCTTCTTGAACTCCTATAACTCAGGTGTAGCCATCCTATAAGTATGAATGGACACCGATGCAACTCCTGGATCGATCAAATCGAGAAGTCTACCTCGCGCTCCAGAGGAAAACATGAAAATTCCTTTAGATAGACATCTCTGAAATGATCCACCACTGGAGGATTGTCTTACTGTTAAGTTCCCTAGTCATCTAGATATAGACTGCCAATATGGGCAGTAACTCCTCCCAGCCCATGATGCTCTGGACCCGCTCTACTAGACCTGACATCCCAGTCACCTTTATTAAGAATGGATCCACCCTCTAGTGATATGAAACTCACCCTATGGTGATAAAAGTCGATGAATTCCTGAAAGGGAACTAACCAGTCCATCCTGAGAATGATATCATAGCTCTTCATCTCTTGGACATAATGGTCTCATAAGTAGTGACACCCTGAAACATAAAGAGGTCACTCTCTGTACTAACATACACTAACCGCTCTATTCCCCAATGGTGTGTCTAGAGTCAAAGTATCGGCAGAGGAAAAGATACAGAGCCCAAGGCTCTCCATAACAGCAATAGAGATAATGCTATGTGTAGCACCAGTATCAAAAAGTGATGAAGATAAAACTGAGGATTCTAAGATTGTACATCGAACTGTAGAAGGTCTGGGATCCTACTCTTGATGGGTCTACTCCTTCGCAAATGTATGGCCTGTACCGCGGCCCTGCGAACCTGGCTGACCACTCTGAGCTGATCCACTTTGTTGTCGCTAGTAACCTGGTACTGAACACCATGACCACGACCTCCACCTCTGCCCACACATCCGGAAGAACTCCAGTTCCCAGACTGGTGAGAAACTGGTGTTGCATCTCTTCAATGTGAGGTCATTGAAGAACCCCTAACACCAGCAGTATGTGCAAATATCTGACAAAAAAGATGATGATGGCCCTTCTTGCCGCAAGATCAGCACTTCATTGGGTCTCTCTGGCCCTGAGGTCTAGTATGCCCACTCCTCCCACACTGGTAGAATACTCCCTAGCTACCAGCAAGCACATTACTCCTACTATGATCTCCCCGAGACAGCTCTCTATGGAACTTCCTGCTATTAGTATGAGGATCACTAACTCTGGTTGTCAAACTGCCCTAGCTCACTGCTCCAGAATCCCTAAGATTGCGCTCTGTGATCAGCACCTGGTTGACAATAGAGGATATCGAGGTCAACCTGAATATGTTCACCTACAAGTAGATGTCATGCCTCAGACCATCCTCGAACTTCCGCACAAGGAACAACTCATCGCTTCTTGAAATAGGCTTAAAACACTGCAACTCAGTAAAGCAAGACGAGTACTCCATAATATAAAGAGTACCCTGCTCCATGTTATAAACTCATGGGTTCAATTGGCCCTCAAGGTATTCGGGTAAAAGTAATCATAGAAGATGCTCTAAAACTCTTCCGAATTCATATCCTGCTGGCATCATGACTGTGAAATCACCTCCCACCACCTCTTGGAAGAGTCTTGGTGCATATAGGTCGCGATCTTCACCCTCGTCTCTGGGGGTAACTCAAGATGCTCGAAGATCGTCAGTGTGGAATCGAGCCACGACTCAGTAGCCTGAGGTCCTCCAACCCCTGAGATAGTAGGAGGATGCTGCTACTAGAAAACCCACGTCAACTCAGCCATCAACGGGGCAGGAGACGACGCTCCCTAGAAGGTTTGCATCGTCTGTAGGAAACCCTCCCTAAACTGTGCATCAGTGCCTATAACTGTTATAACTGCTGGTTCCAAGGCTGGCACAACAGGAGGATCTACTGGAGGTCCTTGATTGGCTATATCGGTGTCTGATCACCATCTGGTAGCTAACGTAGAACTTGATGGTGTCTCGGTGGCATAGCTCTAAAAGGTCAAAAGCATGCCTTAGATCAGGATTATCAATGACTGAAAACACAAGAGTATAGGAGGGGAAACAGAAGAAAGAAACATCCATGTTTTACAAAACATGACTACACGATGTGTATAAAAACATCACGATGTGTTCTTTTAGTCCATTCACATGGGCATGTACTTTTGTCACCACTAGTCATGTAACGCCCCCAACCACACGACATGTTGACCCCACACACAACATGTACATGAACTCTATTCCCCTGCCCTAGTCCCCTTACATGCCTAACCGACATGGTCCACATAAACTGAGACTACACGGCGTGTTCACTAAGGACTGGGTGTGTACTAGATGATTTTCAATGACCTGTGTTGTTAGTTATATGGCCGATTACATGACTGAGACTACAGGGCATGTTCCGAACAAACATGGTGTGTATAGGAGAAGATGAAACCGACCTGTGTTGTTCGTGACATAGCCGGGTACCTAAAAAAACTACACAGTGTGTTCTTACTATACACGAAATTTACTACATGAGCTTCCCCGACCCGTGTTGTTAGTGACACGGCCGGGTACACGGATCACTACTGCACGTCGTGTATTTACCGTACACGGTGTGTTCCTGAAGATTCATCACTACCCCGTGTTTCTGCCCACACAGTCAGTGACACAATTTAAAAACTACATGACATGTATAAATAAAGTACACAATGTTTATTTTGGGTTTTTGCAGGCAGTAGCTCAGAAACGGCACTGAAGCCCAGAAAACACTGAAGACAAGTGTTAAAGTGCCAAATTATGATCCGTGAGGGCCTATAGTCCCCGTGAATCATAGGTTGACATCTTATAGATTTTATAACAAGGAAGACAAAGCAATGATCCACCAAATTCCGGTCCATGAGTGCCCATAACACCTCAAGAAAAAAAAATGGCATCAATTTTAGAAAATTACTATACAACAAACTCTCTATCAACAATAGAGATTATATCAAAGCATCTATCACAACAGCATGCATAGTCTACACAACATCTATCACAACAACATGAAATCTCTAATGAATCCTAGATGTCATGGAAAGAATGCATGACATGTGATTTCTATCAAGTTCCTATATGATGCATGAGATGGAATACCCTCATCTCATAGGGTTGCGACAGAAATAGAACAGAAATATCAGCAATGGTAACAACACAAAGAATTTGAATCACACTAGGTGAAATCAATCAACTATAAAATTTCAAACCAATAGAATTGAAATAAACGAGGTAGTATGGCTTTTCCATGTACACGGGTTAGGTACTCCCAAGCACAGCTTAATACCAAGTACCCATTCCGTCCAATCCCTAGCTAAAGGCTCCAAACAGTATGTCAAGAGAAAATAATTTCTCTAATTCCACTTTGTAACGTCCCAGTTCCGAAAGCCACCCAGAGGTGCCTCGTACTCGGTTGGTCACAAGGCCTCAAGAAAATTTCCCCAAATGCCAGAGGCTCCTGACTAGCAGCGAGAGACTTGGGTGTGATAGTGGGGAAACTATGCCCGCATTGGAAGAGTACACAGTAGAAAAGAAACAATAAACAATAGTGGAAGTAGTAAATATCCAAAACAATAAATAGCGGAAGACTAAAGCAATGAACAACTGGAGAACACATATATATATGATGGTTGATACATGTCTAAGAAAGCATCCAAACAAGTCCCAATTCTAGAAATACAAATCTAACCCAAAGTACAAAGAAATGTAAAAAAATAAACTCCTCAGCATCGCAAGCCTCAGATTGGTCGCATGCTCTTCTGCCCCAATGAAATCAAGTACCTGAAGTCGAAGAGTGCTTGACCTTGTCTATACCTGAAACAATATAATCTGTTTGG
Source organism: Viscum album (assembly GCA_963277665.1). NCBI lineage: Eukaryota > Viridiplantae > Streptophyta > Magnoliopsida > Santalales > Viscaceae > Viscum > Viscum album. The sequence goes on from CAUJRU010000072.1 coordinate 1,095,208, forward strand.
GACCAAAATCATGACCCAAAAGGGTGTGAGACTAAATCCTACTAGGAAACCACCTGAAGATCTGTGACTAGTAGTCCGTAAGAATATGGAAGGTAATAGTACAATAAACATTAAACAATAAATACGATGATACACGACAATAACAATCCATATATCAACAAGCATCACTGAAGAAAACAACTATCCACAAACATGAAACCCTATAGGAAGTACTCAAAGCCATCCCCTCTGGTCATATTCTATAAGTACCGACAACCCTCTGGCCAGTACACCCAGCCGAACCCCTCTGGTTAGGTCATACGAAAATATAAGACTCTCTGGGGAAGCTCGCTCGTCAATTCCCCTTATAGTCTAGGGTAGTCAGGGATTCTCTGGGGGTGATCACATGGTCAATTCCCCTTATAGCCCCAAAGTCTAGAGACTCACTGAGGAAGCATGCCCAGTAAATTCCTTATATTGCCTCAGGTCGATCACATACTCTCTGAGGAAGCTCACTCGGTCAATTTATCCTCTAGACTCGAATGGTTTTAAGGAATTCAAACCAAAGGAAGACACTCTAAGGAAGCTCACTCGGTCTATCCTCTTGTAGTTTATAATATCCAAGACTCTCTGGGAAGTTCACTCGGTCTATCTCCTATAGTCTATACTATCCATGACACTATGAGGTAGCTCACTCGGTCTAACCTCCTATGGACTATAATATCCAAAACTCTCTAGGAAGCTCACTTGGTATATCCCCTATTGTCTATACTATCCAAGACTCTCTGAGGTATCTCACTCGGTCTAACCTCATGTGGTCTATAATATCCATGACTCTCTGGGCAGCTCACTCGGTTTATCCCTTATAGTCTATAACACCAGGTTCTCACGGCCCCAAGCCGGTTAGTTCATAATAATGGTATAAGGCCAAAGTACCCCTACAATGCTACTTCTCTAACCAATCTATAGCATAACAAGCATTTCAGGGAATAGTATTTCATCCTACGGTCACAAGGCATGGAACAAATGTACAAAATCCAAGGGTAGAGTGAGACCAAAAGGTCACAACAGAACATGGCATGGGTAAAACATCCAATAATATCAATTATTCGCATACAAAAACATAATTACCTCTACACAATCATATAGGAATGGTATGAAAAATAACAATGGTAAAATAGTAATCATGCAATACCCCGTTCAAGGGTATTTGCGGAATTTTCACATAAAAATCAAAGACATCGAACAGAAAGGAATCAACCACCTACCCTGATGCTAGGAGATCAATATACTTGAACCACGATGATTGATTCCCCTTAAAAGTTGAATATCTGAGAAAATGTCCAAAACACTCAACTGGTGATAACTTGCAAAAGATGAGAACTAGGAAAATCATGCACTATCAGAAGGAAGATCTCACCGATGCGCTTCCAACAAAATTGAAGGCAGTCAATTCGGAAAATGGACAGAGGCACTAGGGCTCGGAGGGTGTTTGCAACTTTACGAGATGTTGTCGGTCAAAGAAGCTAGAGAAGAAGACGTTTCTGGTGATTAGACATCACCCTAGTGTGTTTAATGAAAAAAAATACACGGCATGTAGTTTTGGAGTACATGGCGTGTACTATGATTTTCCGTACACTGCTTTAAGAGGCCTCCACATCACCCCTACACGATGGGTACTTGTAAAGTATAGGACGTGTACTTATAAAGTACAAGACGTGTACTTTGAAAATTTATAGATTTTCCTCTTTTTCTCAAAAATGACCCGAAAGGGAAAACATATATGAAAGAAGGTACGGGTTCTTACATATATCAATGTTGGTCATTAATTCTAAACACAAAGGAGGATGAAGAATTATAAAATATGGAATGAAGAGAGTTTAAAGAGATTTTCCTAGAAAAATACGTTTCTCGTGACCATCTAATAGATATGGAAAGACAATTTCTGAGTCTAAGGAAAAATTAGTATGATAATGTCGCAATGTTTGAGGCTAACATTAAAAGGTTAGAAAGGAATGCAGCAAATTATATATATAACACAAGGAGTAATATTGATCAATTCTTTGATCGGTTAAGACCATTTCTCCATCGAGCCTTAGTCTCAGAATCATTCTCATCATATGATGATATTTTCTCTTGTGCTATCAAGATAGAAAAGGAATTCTCTAAGTCTTATGAAATTAAAGCAAAGAAATAGAAGATATCTTCCGAACACTATAGAACTGGAAATAAGGGCAAGAAAAAAAATTTGAATTACCATCCTGCAGTAAATATGGTAAGAAACACCCCGGTACTTGCCCGAAGGGAATGTGAGTATGCTACAAGTATGGTAAAAAAAAGGCCACCAAGTTCATGATTACAAGGGAAAGAAAGAGGGTATCAATATTTAATGCTAAAATTTTATAGAAATAGATCATTATGAAAATGAATTTCCTAAGCACCAAGGAAACTAACCTCAAAAAAGGCCAAGGGAGCAAGGCCAAGATTATGTGATCACTTATGATAATGTTGAAGCTCTGAATACCGTGGTAGTAATATATTTAATGGTTTTTACAAGTTTAGCCACTACTTTATTTGATTTTGGATCATCAAATTGTTTCATATCTTCCCAGTTTTCTTCAAAAATTAGATATTTCGAATTTGATTTATCAAGGGAGTTGTCAATAAAAACTCTTAAGAGAAGTATCATTGTAAAAAGTTGTACGAATCAATTCTCATTAAGGCTTATAAATGTGATTTATCTATTGATATCATCAACATACCCATGATTGAATTTGATATAATCCCCGGTATGGATTTGATTTTGGACCATGATGTGAAAAATTATTGTAAGAAAAAGGAGGATACAATTTTCGAAAATGATAAGAAGTACCGTATCATTAGAGTATAAACATCACAACCTGATTCATATCTATATCCACCCCCAGTAGCACTACTAAATTAAATTATTGTGGAGAAATATAATGAAATAACTATGGTTGGGGAAATGAATGTTCAAATAGAGTATGTACCGATTGTGCAAGAATATTTTGATGTGTTTCCAGATTATTTACCAAGACATCCTCCAGAACGATAAATTGAGTTTTATATTGACTTAATTTCTGGTTCAAGGCCCATATTAAAGACCCCTTATAGGATAAAAATTTTATAATTACTCTAACCAATGAAACAACTAGAAGAATTGAGTAATAAATGGATTATTCTCCCTAGTGTTTCTCAATGGGGAGAAAATATTCCTTTTTTAAGAAGAAAGATGGATCTGTGAGGTTGTGCATTAACTATAGGGAGATCAATGCTATAACAATAAATAACAAGTATCACCTACCTCATATTGATGATTTATTCGATCAAATTCATGGATCTCAATAATTTTAAATGATTTAAATTTGAACTAGATATCATTAGTTGTGTGTGAATTAGGAAGACATTCTGGAAACAAAATTTCAGACTAGGTATGGTCATTATAAGTTTACAATAATTCATATTGGACTGACTAATGCACCCTCTATCTTCATAGATCTAATGAATAGAGTTTTCATGGAATATCTGGATGGATTTGTAGTGTTATTTATTGATGATATCTTAATTTACACCAAAATATATTACGATCATGAAAAAAACTTGCACGTTATTCCTAGAACCCTCATAAGAAATGAATTATATAGGAAGCTTTTCAAGTATGAATTCTGGCTTCAAGAAATATCTTTTCTTGGCCATATTGTCTCTACGGATGGAATCTCTAATGATCCTTAAACGACATGAGGAAAATAAGAATGTCCAGCAACGCTTAGTATAACTGAGGTGCCCAATTTTATTGGTTTAGTTGGTTATTATTGGAATTTCGTCCAGGATTTAACCTGATTGGATAACCCATTAACCAAGCTCAGACGTAAATGGGGATAAATTTGTTTGGAAAAAAGAGTGTGATGATTGTTTTAAAGAACTGAAGATAAGATTAGATAATGATTCTATCTTGACTCTACCATCGAGGAATGATGGGTTTTTTTATTCATAGTGATGCTTCAAAGAAAGGATTTGGTTTTTCCTTATGCATAAATATTGGGTTATTGCCTTTTCATCAAGAAAACTAAATATTCAGGAACAAAACTATCCTACTCATGATCATGAGTTTGCAGCTATAGTCGTTTCTTTGAATATATGGACACACTATCTCTTGGTTGACAAATGTGAGATATATACTGATCATAAGAGTTTGAAATATATTTTCTAGCAGAAAAAATTCAACATGAGGCATAGAATATGTCTTTAACTACTAAATGATTATGATTTCACTATACACTACCACCATGGGAAGGCGAATAATGTGGAGGATGCTTTGGGTAGAAAGGATCATTGAGTTTTTAATAGGATGAGAGTTTAAAGTGATCCTATGTTCATGGGTCTAGTAAATATGGATATGGGAATAATAATGGAAGGTGAAACAACAAAACCTTTTCAAATGGTTTCCAAAATATAATTTCTAGAAAGGGTAAAATGTTCTCAAGCTAATGATGAGGAGTTTCAAAATAAAATTAATGTTATGAATGATGGGATATTGATTGAATTCGTATATAAAGATGGGATTTTGAAATTTTGGAAGAGATTTTGTGTTCCAGACATACCTTATCAAAAAGGTAATTGTTGAATGATTTTCATAGATCCGATTAAATTATACACCCATGTATAGAGATTTGATGGAACATTTTTGGTGGGAAAAATATGAAGAAAGAGATTGCTCCTTATGTGTCAATATGTATGGTTTTTCAATAGTTGATGTCTAGAAGACAACATCCTATAGGATTCATGCAACCTCTTCCCATACTTGAGTAGAAATGGGATGATATTATGATGGACTTTGTTATGGGACTACCAAAGAGTCCTAGAAGGAATGATTCAATATGGGTAATTTTTGAATATCTTAACAAGGCAACACAATTTATTTCTATAATATAAGATTCACCACTTGAACTTTTAGAAATACTATATATTAATGAAGTTGTAAAACTTCATGGTGTACCCATATCAATTGTATTCTATCGTGATCACTGTTTTACATTAATATTCTGGAAAAGTATTCAAAAGTCCCTGGATATTGAACTTTATTTAAGCACTTCCAAACACCCTCAAACTGATGGACAATCAGAACGGATTATTCAAACATTAGAATACATGTTGAGATCTTGCTCACTTGACTTTCAAGGTATGTGGGATCAAATTTTACCTTTGGTAGAATTTTACTATAATAATATCTTCCATTCATGTATTCAGATGGCACCATTTGATGCATTTTATAGAAAGATATTTCACACAACAACTTGTTGAGATGATCTTGGTGAAAGAGAACTACTAGGCACAGAACATGTTGAGGAATTAATAGAAAAGGTGGATATTATCCAAACCCACATCAAAGAAGCTAAAAGTATAAAAAAGAGCTATGAAGTTAACCGAAGAATGAATTTGGAATTTAATGTAGGAGATCATGTTTTGATGAAGGTATCTCCATGGAAGGGTGTTATATAATTCAGTAAGAAGGGAAAATTAAGTCTTAGGTACATCAGACCTTTCAAAATTCAAGAATCAATTGGAGATTTATCTTACCATTTGGAAATGCCTCCAAGTCCCTCCAAAGTTAATGATGTGTTCCGCGTATCACTATTGAGAAAATACATGCCTGACCCAATGCATCTACTCACCTATGAAGAAAAAGAACTAGAACCCGATCTTTCTTATTATGAAGGTCCTGTCAAGATTCTTGATACCAGAGAACAAGTGTTGTGAAACAGGACGACTCTTCTTGTAATGGATATATGGAGAAACCATAAAATGGAAGAGGCAACGAGGGAACCTGAAGAACATATGATGAATAACCTCCCGAATATTTTTATGAATTAATATTCTAGAAATTTCTAGAATTAAATTATTTTAAGGATGGAAGAATGTAACACCCCAAGCTTTCACAGTATGATTCTCTTTGAATAATATAATAACGTGCGATGTACGCAACTTTGAGTACCAACACACCATGACCAATGAAACTAGCAGTTATGAATATTAATACCCACTTTTTAAAATATTATAATTTTTTTCCAAAATAGACATCATTTTTGGATTTGGAATATCAAAATTAACTTAGGTAGATTTTTTGGTATTTTTCATAAAACATTCAATTTTTGAGGAATAGTGAAAAACACTACCTTATTGTTTAAAAACAGGAATTTTATTTAAATAATTATTATATTTATTTAAATTTTTTTAAAGTCAAAATAGATAAATAATACCTATATAAGTTTAATTTAATTCATTGGAGTCATTTTATAATAAGATTAGATATATAATATTTTATTGAACTACTTAACATATTTTACCCACCTTTGAGGCACGTTATCAAATTTTCATAAAATGCAATTTTACCACTTATATGAATTGAATTTCAAAGATATAACAGAAATGGCTGACATCAGTAAGTAAATTTTGGTTCAATAAGATTAAAATAATTTTGGTGGATTGTAAATTTTGAATTTTATTTACCACAGTAAAAAGTAAATATGGTATTTAAAGGTAAAAATGATTATATAATTACCCTAAAAAAAGTCCTAATTCTATCTGATAAGTGTATTTAGACCAAAATAAATCATAGGAATAAAATATTATCCTTTTGATCCACTTTGATTATATTAGGACATTTATTATTATTTTATTTAAAGAAGAGTAAAAATTATAAAATTCAAAGATTAATAACTAAAACATATTTAATATAGGGTTATACATAAGATATATTCGACTATAAATATTAATTATAAATCTAAAAACATTTCCTAAATAATGGAATTTTATTTATAATTTTTAGATGTTAAATAATTAAATTTATTTATGACACAATGATGATGCATTAATTACTTTATTATTGAGATATTAAAACAATAGATATTATAAATATTAATATAATAGAAAATTGAGACTTTTGTGTATTCCATGAATTTTATAGGTTAATATGAAATGTTTGGGTTGATTAAATAATTTTTTTGCGAAGTGATAAAGTAATTATGACTTTCACAAAAACAAAATACTAAATAGTGTCAAAATTGATATAAATGAGTTTTTGAAACAAATACAATATTATTAATTGATATAAGATTTTTAAAAATAATAGATTCATCCAAAACACTAATATAATAATATATATATCATTAATGAAGCACATGGGTTTATCTTGTCATTTTATAATAATATTATTAACCATGTAATATAAAAATACAAGAAGACATTGTAAAAGTTAAACTATTTTACTAAGAGTTAAATCTATAAGATACGGTCAATATGGTGACCTAAACCTATATAAAACATATTGATTGAACTTTTTTCAACCCATAACCACTTTAGAATCTAAATAAATCCTTTGGGATCCATTATATACAGAATATTATTCTATAATAAAATAATATTTCAATCTTTTCTTATAGTGACCCTCACCTACCTTATATAAGGGTACTTCCCCTTCTCTCAAAATCACACCTCAAAAGCCATTTGGATCGGCCAAAACCTACTCAAATCTCCTCCCAACTACCATGAATTCATCCTAGGGGACATAATTTGATCATTAATCTATCCTAAGTATCTCTTTTGATCAAATCAAATGGACACACTCAAATAAGAGGTAATAATTTCACCACCTCTTCCAAAGTTCTTTTCTTCTCCAACTTCAACTTTCTTTGTTTTTTCCATACCAAAATAATATCTCCAGTAATTCATAAATAATGTGATGTTATTATAAATGTGGTACAACAATATTCATTATTCTATCCATCCTATGAATTATAAGTCACCATATGTGCGTACGTACATCTTACTGTCTCCACGTCGTGGTGTAGTTTGTTATTCAGACACTTCATTATTTGGATGGGTATCATAACGAGTATAACTGATGTAAATAATAAATATAACATTTTAATGATTATGTATATATGATATAATATCCAATTACATATTATTTCTCCATTAATAGAATGATATTGTTGCTCGTGCGTACGTACAGATTACTGCCTCCACGAACGTGATGAGATTCATTCCACATCATAACCATTCAAGAATAATTTTTATTTTATGATTAAACAAAATTAAGAACATAATATCATTAAATATATTAATCAAATACATCCTATCCATAACAAACATGTCTTATGTAACAAATCACATAAAGGTAAACGAATTAGTTAACACCTGAATAAATGATACTACTGAAATATTATTAAAAAGGAATATTTGAAGATCATATATGATATCATATTTATGTATGTGGTTCTTGTGTAATTTAAAAACAATGATTTAACTATTATAGGGGAGTTCAACTTACCCTTGATCAAGGAAAAGTACAAGGTAAGGGTTAATTTTACAATCTCATTATTATATGAGGTTTCTTATATGTGAGTATCTACTGCGACTTGTTTATCATCCACATATGTGTTTATTAAAATTGTGTTTCAAAACATTTCTAACATTTCCTATAATATGGGTTAAATTAATTTATACCCTGTTTTGACTTTATATTAAATGTTTTGAATGTAATATTTCTATATTTTTCCAAACAAGGTACTTTATGACCTTTTCGAAGAATTAAGGTAAGAATTTTTTTTTAACTTATATGGTGGGTACGTCTATTTTCAGCCATTATAACACATTTGAAACTTCCCTTACAATATTAAAATAATATTTTTAAAACAAATGTTTTCTTTCATAATTATGTGAATTTTAAATAATTTCAAAATATAAAGTTATTTTTCTCTCAAATGGTTTTCATTTCATCTATGTCAACATCCTTTGATGGATTTTAGAATTTTTTGAAATTTATTTTTTATGATAAAATCTCCCATATTGTATTGAAAGTTTTGTGATATGTTTGACTTTGGATTTGTTATTTTTATACCATTTATGATTTATGATTGAAGTATTAACATTTCATATGCTAGTTTTAATATGAATGTTTAAATTATGTTTCAACCTTTTTATATGTGGAATGCATTGGACTTTGTAAGTGATAGGTGGAGCCCACTATAACTCCTCAAAGCATCAGTATGACTCATGAGAAAATCTAGTGTCTTGGCACAAGGCCTTGATAAAATATTATTTGTAGTCTTAGCATGAGTCCATGACTATGTGTTTACGATGTCTGACATTATTCATTACATCATTATGAAATTGGCTAATGATATAGCTTGTGATTATTCAACTAGTAGAATATCCATGTGAATAAGTAAATGAAATTATTTTATTTATCATTTCCATATTATGCTAACATTTATGTTTAAAATTATTTTTTTAGTATTATACGTTTCCTTAAATGTTTATACTTATTTTTGAATGTTTATGCTATATTGATATTCATACTAAGCATCTGAGATCACCCCTTTCTTATGTTTTATTTTTCCTAGGATTTGAAGAAGAATGTTATGACTGACTTCTAGGAATAGGCTAAGGGTATACGAGTGTGTTCAAAATGGAAAAACTATTGTTGTTTTTCAATTTCACAATGTAATGTAAAACTTATGTATGTATCCATTACATCCAAGGCTACTAAACTGTATGGTTTTTTGGGACATGATTCCTTGTATCATGCCAATGTTATGTAATAATGAACTGAAATTCGGTAAATAGGGTTGGGGAATTACATCAGAAGTCAGGACAAGCGTTGGGCCTGGCGTGTACTTTCTTAGCAATGAGACAGGGATCACATTGTATACTTTAGAGAGGATTGGTGGTATAGCCCAATGATATTCAATAACTCCAATGCTCGTTAAAATTTCAAAAAGTCCTATGTGCATAGGAATCAATTTCACATTCTTCCCAAATCCTACAACACCCTTCCACAGAGATAATTTTAAGAAAACATGATCTCCTATTTGAAACTCCAATTCCTACCTTTGATTATTAGCATAGATTTTTTGACTACATTGAGCTGATTTGATATGGTATTGAATACCCTTTACCTTAACTGTTGTTTCCTCCACACGCTCTAGGACCACGATATTCCATTTCCAACATCATCCCAATATGTTGGTGTACAACATATGTTTCCATATAATTCTTCATGTGGTGTTATTTTAATAGTTTAATGGAAACTATTATTGTAGGAAAACTCCAATAAAGGTAAATATTGATTAAACATACCATGAATGTCAAGTGAAAATGATCTCAATATGTTCTGTATGGATTAGATCACCCTTTGTTATTCACCATCAGTTTGAATACGATAAGCAATACTCAAACGAAGCTCAATATCCAAATATTTTAGAACACTTTTGCAAAAGTTTTCTGTAAATCGAGGATCGGGATCAGACACTATCGAAAGAGGTTCTCCCTAAAGTCTTAGGACATCATTGATATAGATTCACGCATGCTTCTCTAGTGGAGAATCCTCCCTTATAGCATGGAAATGTTCATATTTCATAAGCTGATCAACAATTACCCATACTACATCTTTCTTTATCAGAGTTTTGGGTAATCTAGTGAGAATTTCCATGGTTATGTCATCCATTTTTTCATGTAGTAATAGGTTGAGGTTTCATAAATCCTCTTGGATGTTGTCTTTCAGCCTTCACTTGTTGATAGACTAAACATATTGATACATAATCAACAATTTCCCACTTCCTGTTGTCCCGCTATAAATGCTTCCTCAAATATCTATACATTTTAGTGCTACCAAGGTGTATAGAGAAATTAAAGATATGGGAATCATCCAATAACTCCCTTTTTAGCTCTGGTATAGAGGGAACACGTATCCTATTCCCAAATTTTAGAATCCCATCTTCACATACGAATTTATCCATCTTCCACTCTTTCAAAACATTAATTGTTTTTGTAGGTTTTCATCATCTTGATGTGAGATTTTAATCTTTTTTAATAAATATGGTTGGGAAACCATTTGAAAAAAGTTGTGATGTTTCACATTCATGGATAATTTCCATATCTATCATCATTAGATCCATGTACGAAGTATACTTTTCAATCCACATTTTGTTGAGAACTCCATGATCCTTTATAATCAATACATCAGCTACCTTATTTTCCTTTCCCGGGTGGTATTATATGGATTAATCATAATCCTTGGGTAGTTTGATCCATCATCGTTTCCTCATGTTGATTTATTTCTAGGGGAAGATATATTTTAGACTCTTATGATTCGTATATATCTCACATTTTCACTATAGAGATAATGTATCCATATATTCAGAGAAACGATTACCGATGCTAACACGAGATCATGAGTGGGAGAGTTTTGTTCCTGAATTTTTAAATACCTTGAAGCATATGAAATAACTCAATCAATCTGCATAAATAAAAAACCATGTATTTTCTTTGATTTATCACATTGGATCAAAAAATCATCATTTCCTGATGATAGATTTGGGATTGGTGCATTCAATAATCTCCTATTAAATTCTTTGAAACAATCCTCACATTATTTTGTCCATAAAAACTTAATGCCTTTACATGTATGTTTAGTCACCGAGTTGGTTAAACGGGGGAAGTTCTAAATGAAATGTGGATAATAACATTCTAAACCAACAAAACTATGTACATTAGTTATATATTTTGGAGTATGCCATTCCGGAAAAACCTCTATCTTCACAGGATCAATAGATATTCCATCATTATAGTCAATGTGGCCTTGAAATGAAACTAATTGAAGCCAAAATTCACAGTTTCTAAACTTCCCATATAATTCATTTCTTCTAAGAGTCTTCAAAATTTTACGCAAGTGATTTTCCTCACCTTTTTAGCTTTTAATGTATACCAAGATATTATAAATAAATACCTCCACAAAGTAATCATGGTATTCCTTGAAAACATATATCCATGAAAACAAAGGGTTCATTGGTCAGTCCAAAAGACATTAGTGTAAACTCGCTATGCTCATACCTAGTTCGAAATGATGTTTTTGGAATTTCTTCCTTTCTCACAAGAAACTTATGATATCCAGATCGAAGGTTAATCTTCAAAAAATATTGATCTCTATGAACCTGATCAAAAAAATAATCAATGTGAGCATTGATATCCATGTATTCACTGAAAAAACTCATAGATCCATCTTTATTATTAACCAAAAGAACAGGTCATACCCATGGAGAAACAGTATGGGGAATAACTCCTTTATTACTCTATTTATCTAGTTTTTTCTTAAATTCAACTAATTCCAGAGGGGCCATTTTATAAAGGTTCTTTGATATTGTCATTGAATCTGAAACTAAGTCAATTGAAACTCAATTTCCCACTCTGGAGGATGTCCAGGTAAATACTCTGGAGAGACATCAGTATATATTTAGACAGTAGGTACATCCTCTATTTGAACATTATTTTCCTCACCCATAATTGTTTTATTCCCTTACTCCCCAATAATTTAATTTAGTAGAGCTACTAGGGGTGGATCTATATGAGAATCAGTTGGTGATGTTTCTTCCCTAAAGATAAGGGAATCCACATTGTCCATAATAATTGCAACTTCCTTCTTCTGGAAAAAAATTTTTGCATCATGGTTCGAAAGCAAATCCACTGCCAGGGTTATATCAAATTCAATCATGGGTATGATAATAAAATCATAAGATAATGCATGTTAATATTTTATAATGGGGACTAACTGACAAAACCTTTTTACAATGATACTTCCCTATGGAGTTTTGACCAAAAACTCCCTTATTAAATCAAATTAGAACTAACTAATTTTACCGGAAAATTTGGAACATATAAAATAATTCGATGATCCAGAATCACATAAATAATTGGCTATGTTTAAAAAAATGATTAATGTACCTTCCATAATATCATTTGGAACAACAATATTAGCAGTTTTCACTGCATAAGCTTGGCCCTTCTCCCTTGGCATTTTATGAAGCCCGTTTTTATTGATGGTTTGGGAAATCATTAACATAGTGTCCCATATCCCTAAAAATATAGAATTGAACATTAATAGATTCTTTCTTCCACTTGGAAACACCATTATTATGGACTTTCATTCCATACTTGTATCACACCCCATTTCCTATTAGTTAAGCTCCAGGGTGTTTCCTTCCACAATTATAACATGGGGGAAATTTAACTCTTTCCTTCTTCCTGATTTCCTTATTTCCCTTTAAAATTTTTAAAAAAACCCTATTCTTCTCTTTCATTATATTAATTTCATTAGATGTATAGAACTCATTTTTAATCTTGATAGCACATGAGACTACATCTTCATATGATGAGAAAGTTTGGCAGACCAACGCCCACCATAAGAATGGATTTAGGCCATTAAAGAATCGACCAATATTGATCCATGGATTACATATATAGTTCACAACATGAATTTATACCCTTGAGAAGTTAGCTTCATACTGTGAAACATTTTCATCTTCCTTTTAAGTCAAATTCAGAAACTACCTTTCTATATCCACTCTCTGTTCATGAGGAAAGTATTTCCTTGAGAATATTTCTTTAAATTCACTCCATTCCCTATTTTTTATCTCTTCCTCGTCCTTTGTTTTTTGAATTATTTACCACTGCTGATCAGAATCTCCTGACAGACGATAATCTTCCATTAAAACCTTCTCCCATTCGTTATGTCCCAAGGTGAGAAATATATTCTCTAAGGAACATATCCACTACTCCATTATGAATGGGTTTGTAGTCCCATTACATTACAAGGGTTGTTTTTTCATAAATAAATATAACATAGCTCTTCCATGTTGTGGATATTGATTCTCTATATTTATGGTTATATTTCATAACCTGGGTATGTTTTCCTAGTATAGTTATAAGATTTTCTAGACCACTCAATGCTCCAGAGCTGACATCATTGTCTTGCACAGTAGGGAAATACCTATATGGGATACACACATTCATGTGGTTTCCATTCCTTCCACTAGGTTCCATTTCTAAATAATGGCATACACTATATTTTTTTATGAATAATAATGTACTATCTCAACATAGAAATCAATACATAACATAAATTAAAATTGTATGTATGGATAAATCCATAATCATAATCACTATTTCTTTAAGGAAAAATTAACATTTAAATCCTTAATAATGAACTGTATTGAAAATGGGAATTATACTAAGCATATAACCTCAGATTGTCAAACCAGGTGTGCAGTAAGGCCCATTTTCGTGTACCAGGATACCCTAGTCATGCCTGAATCTCCCTGTCGGAGTTTTTAGTCCAAGGTACATCTCTTCCAGAACCACATCCAATTTTTGTATCCAGAGAGATATTTATATTATATAAAGATCCTCATAATCTATTCCTTACCAATAGTCTAGGACATTATTTCATGTTTATCAATAAAGAATATCTTAGGATTTTGTTCTCGAATATATGTTTTCTAAATCTTGTTTCTAAGTTTCTACTAAACATACTTTGATACTAACTGTAATAACCTGACCCTAGTTTCCCAGAGACAATACCTTATACATTAGATTGAAATGATTACACGAAATTTGTATCCCAATGGAATGAATAGTTCAGTAGATTTGGAAATATAGATACATACGTAAGATTAAAATTACAACTTGAAATGAAAAAACAACAAATATGTTCAGTTGGGAAGATCCATCACTCTAATATTATCTTTACAAGTAAATCATAATATACCTCTTCATTTACTAGAAAAAATGAAACATAAAAAGTTGTGATATCAGATGCTCAGTAAGGGTAAGAAACACATTGGAATATATGGTGGTGATCAACCTTGGTCAGAGACATGGGGGCTTCGTTCTTGGGAGGCAGTGGGAGTTCTGAATCATCTGAATCTGAGCCTTCACCTTTTTTATGACGATGATTTCACCCAGGCCTGGTCTTCGGAGTCACACCTGTGGGATAATCATCGTTTCTTTCTCTATCACTGGACAATTGACTTTTATCGTGGTCGTGATTATAACCATGCGACAGTGTTGATTCGACTTCCCCTTCTTCCACTCCCCATTTAGAACTCATACATCCTCAAAGGTATTAGTGACTAGATCAGTTGTTTTCTCCGAATTGAGGATGATACTCATTGCATGAAGCAACTAATCATTGATCATCTCTACATTGAGATGGACCTCTTGGTGCCTCTCCCAAATAATCTTCATCTCTAGGTGGAATGTGTGTTTTCTTTTTCGTAACACATTCATTATGAAGAAACCCTTGTTTATTGTTCATATTGCTATCGACAAGAACATTATCCTATTTCTGCTCTCAATGTGGGAGGCGAGGTCGCAAGTGATCAACAATTTATCCAAATGACACCCTTGCTCCCACAGTCCCTCAAGGTACTATTGGAATGTGTTAGTCTGGTGTCGGAGTCAGTCCAAGATCTTCGTCAGATGGTCGTCACCCACCTCCCACACTCTCGGGTGTCCAACAGGCTCCGACCACTTCGATCCCTAGCAAGCCTTCATCGCCTACTACTAGTCTACCAGGTTCTTCCACTCATGCACCTCTTTTGTGCCGAAGGCGCTTGAGCTGAGGGGAGATAATAAAGTTAATGGCATCGCTGTTGTAGTTTTGGGTGGTGTCGTCCCTTCTAATGCCAATGTTGTGCATGGTGAGGTGGATGACATTGATGGGAAAACGGATGACCCTAATGGGAGAATAGATGACCCAACACTAAAAATTTTACCAACAACCAATGAATCCAAAGTGAGTTCCACTATTGCAGTTGGTGCGTTTAGCGAACAACTAGAACCCGTTACTATGACCCAACCAAAAATAAAGCCAAAAACTATGACGAAAAGTAGGAGAGATATTCAATCTATGTGTTTCATAACAATTACATGTCAGGAAGAATGTAGGTTGGTTGGGTAGGATGTGTACCTACTCCACCAACTGTCAATATGTTATTGCGTATGAGGATTCAATTCTTGATTCGAAGAGGGAACAAGATGTTTCTGAAAGTATGTATGAAGTTGATTTTTGGGTGTAACTTGCGGTTCTCACTCAGCCATGTGTTTTTTGTGTTTTTTTTATCTCATGTATGCAATGATGGATCACATTGGGAATTCTCTTGTTTCTTTCTCACTCAACCATAAAGTGATTTATTTGAAAAAAAATTATGGGGAAACATAAATAACATTCACCGAACATTAATCTTAAACACTAACTATTCGGAGTAAATTGGTGATTTGTTTTAAGATAAAAAATACACAGTCAAACTAATAATAAACCATTAAACTAACTATAATAAATGTTATAATAAAATACTAATCCCAATAATACATAAGAATCAACAAGAGTGTTTAAATAGATTAAGATACTCTTATAAAATCATCGAGTAATTATTGAGATAAATAATCTTTTACTCTGAAAAGAATAGTTATTTTTGGATAAGCATTTGTATAAAACTAGAAATGAATTAATATAGTATTTTAATAATTAAACGAGTTATTTTAGAACGATAATGGTTTCTAGAAATATTTTATCGATTACCATTGAGAATAAGAGAGAATTTGAGAAATTTCATTAAGTCAGGCTTGTAGTATGGGAAGAAGTTTTGAATGATCCTTTTAAAACATATAATTCCAAATAAATTAAGGTATGATTCTAGTTTGTACACATATATATAACATTAAAACAAAATTTATGAGTATTAAATATTACCGAATAATAATTCTATTGAGGTAAGTATATAGTAAAAGTAACCCTAATGAAAATGGATGTTCGGGTGAAAAAACCCTTACCTTAAGTCCAAAGGTGTTTCTCACATGATCTTAATGACCAGAATAATCAAATTTAGGTTTATATATTAATGATTATATAACCTCATATAAATTTAATTGATTTAATATATCAATATTAGGTTCATTCATGGCCTTTAAGTGGGTTAATAGATTCAATTTCATTGTTTGGGAGTGTTTTCTTGATTATCATGATCAATTTACTTATATTCATGTTTGCATTAACATGTAGAATGATAATGGTTGCCAAAAATATAAGTGGAATGTTATTAGGTAAAAAATAATATTACATGGTCATATTTGTTTTATTATTGGGAGTGAAGATGAATCATTATATAAAACATTAATGACAATTTTTTGGGTTAATTGGCGGTTCTTGATCACAACAAACTCATTTGGAATTATAAATTAATATCAAGGGTAAAAAAGGATTAAATAACCTTAAATAAGTAACTATACATATATTATATTATTTGTCAACCATCTAAATGGTTTCATGACCATAATTAAAGATGATAATAGAAATTTAAAACCCATCATCCTTGAATGTGATATATTAACAAATCTTGGTTGGTGTTTTCATTTCTAGTATAAAAGAAGGGAAAGGGAGAGATCATGAATAATTATTCATTTATTATAACAATATTCTAGTTCATGTAAGGTAATGGATTAATAACAACATTCGGATGAAAGGAGTTGAAAAATGAAAAAGAAAATAATTGTACTAGAAATAAAATAAATGAAATGAGGAATTTGCCTCTCAAAGTAATCTTCCTTGAGAGCCTCTTTAGAGCATAGGTTTTGGTCTATTTATGAGACAAAGGGCTGATAGGACGTGGGAGCGGAACTGGAGAGGATATGTGAGAAGAATTTAGGCAAGGAAAAAAGCTTGAGAGGAGTGAAGAGAAGAGTGAGTGATGGGGCTTTTATAGTGGAGGAGAGGAGGGTTTTCCCATTATTTTACTCATTATTTTATTATTTTTCCAAAGACAGCGAATAGTATTGATTATTGTGACCAAGAATAGTAATATGTTCCTATGTGTTTGAAACAATTGTGCTTACAACATCAATGATGTTAGTAATAGTGAATTTGACTGATAATGTATATATAGGATAAATTACCAAATTGTATTATTCACCAAAAAATTTTGTTTTTTCAAAAAAATCCAAACAATTCATCCTAACCATTTTTCGACATGTATAATTAAAAAATGAATAAAATTTTTTGAAAATAATTTTATAAATATTATTATTTAATTTTTAAATAATATCATAATTTATTCAAAAAATAAAATTTTGAAAACTATAATTCATTTCATATCACCTTGAAAAAATAATAAAGATCTCATTGTCTTATAACCTTAAGAAAACAAAATAGTAATATGATTTTCAATTAATACGGGTCATATTACTATTCATATTACCATTCATAAGGGTGTGTTACTATTCATTAAAAGACGAGTTTGTCTTATCGAAGTCTAAATATCTTATTGAAGGTGACAATGTATGTTTGTTTTTCGAAATTAAAATCATAGAGGTGAAAAAATATTATGATTGCTGTATATGTTATACCAAAGTGGGGTTTTGAAGAGAATATGTGTTTCATGCATGCAATATTAAATATATTTTCAAAATCTAGGGGTGTTATAGGTCAAGAGGATGAATGGTCGGGCTTATTGGACCCTTTTAGGGGGAATTGTTGCCTATTATGGGAATCTATTATAGATTTAATACATGTTTGTGAATCTCTCCCTAATCCTAATACAAGACTGGTTATGATGACAAAATAACTATGGGTCAATTATATTTTATTAAAATAGACTAGGTTCATCTATCTATATATGAGGTTCTCCATCATTTTCTGATAGTAGGAAATCACTTAAGTGATGAAGTCACATGACCAAGTTCCTTAGAATATTCTCCCATGTCTCGACATGGTTGATATTATCAGGATGTGATTGAGATATTATGAGGCATCCTACATATCCTAGTTATTGTAGGAATCAAAACCCATGTAGTTCAATTGGCATTGGGACTTAAACACCAAGGATGGTCTATTTATGATTACTAATTAGGGGTTCATTTCGTCTCCCTAAGCACACATGATCCATGAACATTATGATAAAAAAGAAAGAGTGAATGATCAGCCTCATGGAATGAGGATATAAGATCTTTATATTCGGGAAGTCCTTGAGATATTTGAGGTTGGATTCAAACATTTAAAGAGGCGTCCTACATATCTCGGTTATGGACGAATTAGAGTCCTAATATTTCTTTAATGTTGGGGATTACATAATGAGGCTGCCTTATTTATGATGAAAAATGAGGTGTTCATTTTATATCCATAAGCCCATGTGAGCCATGATCATAGGTAGAAATAAGAGGGAGTGCATGATTTTCCTCATGTCATGTGGATATGTGATCCTCATATTAGGTTAGTCCATGAAGATATTTGATATGGGTCTCAATAATTTAAGGAGGCATCTTGTATATCTCAATTATGGTGGGAATCAGATTCCTTGTAGTTCTTTAAATCTGGGGCATAAACATTGAGGCTTCCAAATTTACGATTCCTAATAAGGTGTTCATTGCATCCCCCCTAATACCACATGATCTAAGCTTGTTTTGAGAAACACGAGGGAGTACATGATCAATATCATGCTATGAGGATACGAGATCTGCATATTGGGGAACTCCTTTGATATATTTTATGTAGGGATCAATACATTAAGGAGGTGTCATACGTATCTTGGTTACACTGGGAATTAGAGTGCTAGTAGTTCTTTATGGATGGTGATTACACACTTAGGAAACCATTATGAACATGCCTTCATATTTGGAAGGTGTATCATGATCCTATCGTCATACCACGGGGGTTGTCATGTGACCTAGATTGACACATATGGGGGGTGTCACAAGAGGCATGGTGACATGGTCCAGGGATGTCACATGTCCTTAGAGACACCTTAGAGAGACATCACAAGTCCAGGACAAGTTTCCCATAAGTGTACCTCATTTCTTGACTGAAACCTCAGGGAGACATTGCAAGTCTCATCCGACATGTCAAGAGGTGTGCCGCTGGTCTTAGTCAACACCTTGGGGAGACATCATGTGTAGAGACCCGAAGCCTGATGTACATGGACATTACATTACTTTTGCGGAATACTTAGTACATAACAAAAACACACACTCAAGGACCGTAATAGTTTAGTGTCTTTGGAAACTCGGAATATAATCTTCTAATCGTGGTGAAAGATCATCAACATCTCTCATAAAAATCTTTTTTTTATACCTAAAACCATTCTTTATATCCTGGGGAAAAGAAAACATAAAAGGGTGAGCTCAAATTCTCAGTATGGGTAAACAAAAGAAATATCAATCACATCATATTCATTAGAACATAACATTTTGGAATTCTTAACCTGCAAAAGAGATCATAATATCATAACATGAGAAAAATCATAGAAGTGAAATGTAATCCCAATAATCATAACATAAAACATGAAACTTTTTGGCATACACACATAATCCTATAGAATCATTTCTTATTATTCAAGACTCATTGCCAAGACTATCTTAGTGGACAAAGTCCATTTCTGAACCGAGTTCACTCCTAGTTTCAGTCCTGTTTTACTGAACCAGCATAACCTACCATTCCAGCCATGTCTATCTCATGAGATATAAAATCTTTACCCAATGCATTGGAGGGAGATATAGGTCACACCCATCTCATAATTATACCATTCTTATGTGTGCCACAAAATCATAAACCATACATCATAGCATAACCCATGTAATAAAAAAGGGAATCTTAAACATCGTGACATCATAAAACAATTCATATAATATAAAGGAATTCATAAAAATAATTCCATCACAACATAATCAAATCAATGTAATAATAGGGATAAAAATCAGAACCCCTTATTATCTTAGATGGAAAATAATTTTGATAAAACACTTGAACTCCATTCTTGAGGAAAATATCCTTTCTACTTCAAAAACATTTATCCTTTCAAAACATGTCATACAATTTTAAACTAAAAGAAGTTTATTAAAAATAAACTTGAAAACTTGTAAAGGAAAATTCTTGTAAATAATGTTTTAAAAATCCATGCATTCCGTATAAGTTAAAAAAACATTCTTCTCGTATTTTTGTCGAAAAAGTCAAAAAGTACCTCGTACGAAAAACGAAAAAAGATTCCTTTCCTAACTTTTACTAAAAACTCACCGAAAGGTAAAATTGGATTTAAACAATTGTAGGTGGATGGAAATAATATTAAAAATTGAGGAAACATGGATGTGGATGATAAAATACACCCCAGTAAATACCAAAGTATAAACAATCTTGAATAAAAATGAGATTGTGATATTTCCCTTACCTTAGGTCCGATTTTCTTCATAACTGTCCGAACCTACTGTATAATGATTTAAATAATGTCATTTACTTATTACAGAATCATACTCATTGTTATGATATCATATATGGTTCACTTATGACTTTATATTACTCGTTCTTTTGTAAATTCCATGTTAAAGAGCGTTTTGGGTAAAATTGTTTTATTTGTCGTCGGTGTTTTGACTTGTAATTATTCATATGATTACATAGATCATGATTACTTAATTCCAGAATATAAAACATGATTTATATATAATATATATTCAGAATATACATATATATAATAAATCAGTAAATGGAACGAAATACACCGTTCATGGAGACGGTAGGCCGTACGTACGCATGAACGCTGTTTTCGTTTCCTTATTGAGTTGAATGGAATTAAGTAGATGACATACATATATGTACACATAAATTCAGTATCATTATTATTTCATATATTTCATGATTACTTATTATATATACTTTATAATCATTCATTAATGGTTAAAGTGGAGAATGAATCTCATCGCGTCGTGGAGACGGTAGTCCGTACATACGCACGAGCGATGATATCGTTCTCATGATCGTGGGACTGTATTGGAGTGTATTTATACTATTTTATAAACAATATCACTTTAAAATAATCATATATAGTTATTATTTACACCATTATACCCATCCAAGTAAGGTGGTGGTGTAAAATAGTTTTCACCACGGTGTGGAGACGGTATTCCGTACGTACGCACGCGCGGTGATTTTGTTTTCTGTAGGATGGATAGATGGTGAAATAGGGTTGTTTCATACTTATAATAACATATCAGTATATTATTTATACTGATGTTATTACTTCATAATTAAACAACCTATGAAGAAGATGTGGAAGAAGAAATAAAGATGAAAGAATCGGTAACATACATTACCTCTTCTTTGAAGCGCCTCTTTGAGATATCCTTTTAGGGAACTAAAATTGGTCTTTGAGGAAGCCCATAACCTCTAAGATGTTTCTATGGAAGTGGAGAAGAGAATTTTTCATGGGTTGGCCGAGCATGAAGGCTCAATGTGGTGTGAGGAAGAGAGGGATGAGGTGCCCTTTTATAAGGGAGGAGAGGGGTACCATTGGAATAACTAAAAATATTATTTTATTAGAAAGACAAATTCGATTTTAAATAGCTCAAAATTGATTTATTTCGAAACTAAGGTGGGGATGGGTCGAAATCCTCTCATCAAATAGAATTTAGACAAGTTTAGGTTCCTATATTAACCTTATCATTTAGATTTAACATTAAGTTAAATAATTTTATTTTTATCGTGTCATCTTGTGTTCTTACAATATAAGGTTAATAAACTTGCTATAACAAGCCAAAAGAACCTCAAGTTGTGTATTATTAATATATATAAACATATCTAAGTCATTTTCTATAACCTTATATTTTTAGGAATAAAATAACAATTAATAATATAATATTTGTTTCAAAAACTATTTTATGACAATTTTGACACTATTTAGTAAGTGATTTTTTTGAAAATCATAATAGAATGATTAGTTAAAAAACGTTAATTAACTAAATACTAACATGTCATGTTAACCTATAAAATTATTTTAATTCATAAAAAGTCTCAAATTACATTTATTTGGGAATTTATAACATGAATTATGTCAATATTTCATTAATAAGATAATTACTGCATCATCGTTGTGTCATATATAAATTAACTTATTTAATTTCTAAAAATTATAAATAAAATACAATTATGTACTAAATCTTATTGTCTTTCTAATGAATATTTATAGTCGAATTTATCTTATCTATAACCACATATTAAAAATGTTTTAGTAAATAAACTTTTATTTTAACTCTTTTAACACTTATTTGAATTAAATAATAATAAATGTCTTAATCTAATATCATTTTTTCCCTTAATTGCCCTATTTACTTTTAACCGTGGTAAAAAAAAGTAAAATGTTACTATTCACCAAAAATTATTATATCTCATTGAAGCACATTTGACTTACTGACATCAACCGTGTCTCTCGGATTTTTGAAATTCCACTCACAAAAGCAGTAAAATTATGTTTTATGAAAAATTCATTTTTTTACTACAACTTAGTGGTTTCACTATTCATCAAAAAATGAATGTTTCTAGAAAAATACCAAAAATTAGGCCTAATCTATATTTGATATTATGAACTCAAAAATGATGTCTATTTTACCAAATTCAAAACATAATAGTTTCATTAATTAATTTAAAAATTAATTTCCATCATCAAAACAAATAGCGTGTTCTTAAGAGATAATAACTATCAAAAGAATGACACTTTTTTATAACTGGTTTAAATGTGAAATTACATCCAATGACCAACATTGTATTAAATTGTAAAAATATATTATAAATAAACTTTAAAACCACTCAAATTAATAATTTATCACTATTAATTATTTCGATTAAAAAAGTTGTTTTTAATTAAAAGTTAGTATTTTTCACTATTCATCAGAATATGAAAGTTATCCAAAAAGTACCAATATTTCACCCTAAGCTAATTTCGATATTCTGAATCCAAAAATGAAGTCCATTTTGAGAGATAAAATTTCTAAAATTTTAATAGGTGGTTATTACTATTCATAACGGCTAGTTTTAATAATATTTTAATAGCATATCGTTGTTTAGTGAAACTCGGTATTGCGTACTACACACGCTATCGAGAAAGTTCACAATTGCGTGGAATTCAAGGAAAGTCAAGGATGCATGTTGTGCAAGCTTCTTTTAGTGTAGCATACAACACAAGACATTAAGGAAATTAAAAAAATATTTTTCATAAAATCTCGGGGTGTTACATTCTACCCCCCTTAAAATGAATTCCGCCCTCGAAATTCGTTGGGGTTATAAATGGTTTACTATTCAAAAGATTCTTTGATAGAAACCCACATCGTAAAAAGGAATACCAAAACCAATCTTTAAAAACAAAATTATGAAACGTAATGGTTACCCAATTAAACTAATCACTGGGTTTCCACATAGATGAAAATATGGATATGGAAGAGAAAGTTAACCATCACGCTCTGATGGAGAGCGGTAGAGAACATGGCTATGGAAAAGCCAGCAATCACAAAGCCATAAATTTGTGACGATTAGAGGTACCATCTGATTCATCAGATATAAGAGAACTAGGACAACATTTTTTGTTTTCAATATCATTTCCCTAAAGTTGATGAAATTGGAATTAGAAGAAATACTTTTGTGATTTCGGTATAGTCTCACCATTGGTCGTTATTTGGATAATTTCCACTTCATCTCTTAAACAAATGAAGTTGAATTTTTCATTCGTGATGTGTTAGCAGATCATGTGATCGAATGATGGGTCATTCCATCTGTCTCAAACAAAATGTTAGAAAAGTAATCAAAAAATACATAAGTCCATCTATAGTGAGATTAATCATATATGATTCCTAAAATGGACTTATACTTCATATATCATACTACTTAATATAATAAAACTAGTTTCTACTAAACAGGGACTTCCTGTAGTCCAGTGGTAGGTGATAAAGGCCAGTCGCACTTCGGTTGTGGGTTCGATTCCCACGGCGTTGTCCGATGTGATGGGTTGTCGCCCATCCTGCAGGTTTTCCATTTTCAAAAACTATATTACAATAACATCCCATCAATAATATCAAAAAAACTTCTATCCTTAAACAATACTAACATATTTCCAACATAATCCATTCCAATCTTTAGGCTTATCCATAATACTGCAGTCCACTCTCATAATATAGTGAAATCGATTTCCAGAGATTTAATACCATCGTTGATCCCCATATATCATAAGATATGTCTTATTGGTCACATTCCATACATTCAAAGGCCTTAATCATGTATTCTCTTGAATACCCATTGAACCTTAGTGAAAACATGAATGCAGTTAAAAGTTAACACTTTCCACATACCAAAATCCTCAAAATTCTATATACTCAAACCCTGATATCACTTAGTCCTTATATCAATAATGAGATCATGAATACTGTCAAATATTTCATTTTCTCGTTTTCCCTTCATTATGTGCATATCATCTTTTTTCCAAAAATATCTCAATCACTTTTCATGGTTACCGGTACCATAAAATTATTGAAAACCACAATAGATCAATACATAAATATTCTAATATTCCACGATACTATATAAAACATTATTTTGGAATCCAATTACATAAACACTTAATCATTCAACCACATCATTATCATATTCAACATCGCCAATGGTGATCGCATGTGACTTCCCTTTGTCCTTTTCCTTAAGTGGTTGCTCATGTCGATCATCACTAACCCTTGGATTAGGGCATTTATTAGCATAATGCCCCATTTCCTTGCACTTGAAGCATTGAAGTGTAGTAGGTTCATTCTGTGTATCCCTTCCTTTGTTTGCATCATTAGACATCTTCTTCCCATCATTGCGGCATTCAAATGCCCAATGACCTTCCTTTCCACATTTGAAACATTTACTTGTCCTTTTAAGACAATCGCCACCATGCTTCTTTCCACACTTTGAGCATAAGGAAACATTCATCTTCTTTTCACCATTAGTCTAAGATTTCTCCTTGAACTCCATCTTTCATTTCTTGTCAAAACTATGAGATGAATAAGTAATACTAACTTCTATTTCTACCTTGATAGCACAACGCACAATTTCTTCATAGCTACTGAAGTCTCTTATAGATAATTCCCTTCGAAGATTTGGTTTTAAGCCACTGAACAATCGATCAACATTACTTTCAGTTTGGATGATAAATCCAGATGCATACCTTGCAAGCCTCATAAAATTTTCTTCGTATATACCAACAGATTCATCATCCTTTTTCTTTAGTTCAAGAAACTCCTTCTCCATCTTTTTTCTAAGAATACGTGGTAAGTACATACTGAAAAATAAGTTCTTGAACTCGTCCCATTCCATGGACTCAATTTCATCTCATTGCCTCGTATTCTTGATAAGATTCCACCATTGATCGGATTCACCTTCCAAATGATATACTTCTAAGATGACTTTATCATGTTCAGAACATTGAAGAACTGAAAATATCTTTTCAGTGGTACTGATCCATTATTCTGCAACAAGTGGATCAGAAGACCCCCTGAAAGAATGTGGACGTTGCCTCATGAAGGACTCAATAGAATATTGTTCCCTTCTCTGCTAATTTAAAAGTATAGAATGATTCATAGCTTGTGTAAGTATAGCAATAAGTTTTTTTCACACCATCTCCCATAACATTTTTTTGTTCACGAGGACAATCATTGCATTGTCCATTGCATTGATCAACACGGTTCTTTCGGGTTCCATCCATCGTCTAAATCACAAAAAGAATAGTCTGATAGGCAAAAATCATTCTAGGGAAAACAACATAATAAAAGGGAGAGTACCCTCAATATCTAACATCTTAGGTTAAATTATATGATCGTTAGCGCAATTCTAGGACTATAACCTATCCGTATACTTAACCCTAGAGACATCCCTAGACATACCTTAGAAATATCACTAGGGATCTCACTAAAGTTCTCGCATCCTAGTTTCCAAAGGTTGACTAAACCTTTCCTCTGATACAAACTGTACAGACCCGAAGCCTAACGTACATGGAAATTACATTACTTTTGCGGAATACTTAGTACAAAACAAAAACACACACACAAGGACCGTAATAGTTTAGTGTCTTTGGAAACTCGTAATATAATCTTCTAATCGTGGTGAAAGATCATCAACATCTCCCATAAAGATCTTTTTTTTATACCTAAAACCATTTTTTATATCCTGGGGAAAAGAAAACATAAAAGGGTGAGCTCAAATGCTCAGTAAGGGTAAACAAAAGAAATATCAATCACATCATATTCATAAGAACATAACATTTTGGAATTCTTAACCTGCAAAAATGATCATAATATCATAACATTGGTTAAATCATAGTAGTGAAATGTAATGCCAATAATCATAACATAAAACATGAAACTTTGTGGCATACACACATAACCATATAGAATAATTTTTTATTAGCCAAGACTCATTTCCAAGACTATCTTAGTGGACAAAGTCCATTTCTGAACCGTGTTCACTCCTCATTCATTTCAGTCATGTTTTACTGAACTGGCATAACCTACCATTCCAGCCATGGCTATCTCATGAGATATAAAATCTTTACCCAATGCATTGGAGGGAGATATAGGTCCCACCCATCTCATAATGATACCATTCTTATGTGTTCCACAAATTCATAAACCATACATCATAGCATAACCCATGTAATAAAAATGGGAATCTTAAAAATCGTGACATCATAAAAAAATTCACATAATATAAAGTAATTCATAAAAATAATTCCATCACAACATAATAAAATCAATGTAATAATAGGGATAAATAACACAACCCTTTATTATCTTAGATGTAAAATAATTTTGATCAAACACTTGAACTCCATTTTTGAGGAAAATATCCTTTCTACTTCAAAAACATTTTTCCTTTCTTCACATGTCATACAATTTTAAACTAAAATAAGTTGATTAAAAATAAACATGAAAACATGTAAAGTAAGCTTCTTGGAAATAATGTTTTAAAAATCCATTCATGCCGTATAAGTTAAAAAACATTCTTCTCGTAGTTTTGTTGGAAAAGTCAAAAAGTACCTCGTACGAAAAAAGAAAAAAGATTCCTTTCATATATTTTACTAAAAACTCACTGAAGTGTAAAATTGGATTTAAAAAATTGTAGGTGGATGGAAATAATATTAAATATTGAGGAAACATGGATGTTGATGATAAAATACACCCCAGTAAATACCAAAGTATAAACAATCTCGGATAAAATTGAGATTGTGGGATTTCCCTTACCTTAGGTCCGATTTGCTTCGTAAGTGTCTGAACCTCCTGTATAATGATTTAAATAATATCATTGACTTATTAAAGAATCATACTCATTGTTATGATATCATATACGGTTCACTTATGACTTTATATTACACGTTCGTTTGTAAATTCAATGTTAAAGAGCGTTTTGGGTAAAATTGTCTTATTTGTCGTCCGTGTTTTCACTTGTAATTATTCATATGATTACTTAGATCATGATTAATTAATTCCAAAATATAAAACATGATTTATATATAATATATAATCAGAATATACATATATATATAATAAATCAGTAAATGGATAGAAATACACCGTTCATGGAGACGGTAGGTCGTACGTAAGCATGAATGTTGTTTTCGTTTCCTTATTGAGTTGAATAGAATTAAGTAGATAACATACATATATGTACACATAAATCCAGTATCATTATTATTTCATATATTTCATGATTACTTGTTATATATACTTTATAATCATTCATGAATGGTTAATGTGGAGAATGAATCTCATCGCGTCGTGGAGACGGTAGTCCGTACGTACGCACGAGCGATAATATCATTATCATGATCGTGGGACTGTATTGGAGTGTATTTATACTATTTCAGAATCAATATCACTTTAAAATAATCATATATAGTTATTATTTACACCATTATACCCATCCAAGTAAGGTGGTGGAGGAAAATAGATTTCACCACAGTGTGGAGATGGTATTCCGTATGTACGCATGCTCGGTGATTTCATTTTCCGTAGGATGGATAGATGGTGAAATAGGGTTATTTCATACTTATAATAACATATAATTATATTAGTGATACTGATGTTATTACTTCATAATGAAACAACCTAAGAAGAAGATGTGGAAGAATAAATAAAGATGAAAGAATCGGTAACGGACATTGCCTCTTCTTTGAAGCACCTCTTTGAGATCTCCTTTTAGGGAACTAAAATTGGTCTTTGAGGAAGACCAGAACCTCTAGGATGTTTCTAGGGAAGTGGAGGAGAAAATTTGGCATGGGATGGACTAGCTTGAAGGATCAATGTGGTGTGAGGAAAAGAGGGAGGAGGTGCCCTTTTATAAGGGAGGAGAGGGGTACCTTTGGAATAAAAATATTATTTTATTATAAAGCCAAATTCGGTTCTAAATATCTCCAAATTGATTTATTTAGAAGCTAAGGTGGGTATGGGTCGAAATCCTCTCATCCAATATAATTTATACAAGTTTAGGTTCGTATTTTAACCTTATCATTTAGATTTAACATTAAGTTAAATAATTTTACTTTTACCGTGTCTTCTTGTGTTTTTACACTATAAGGTTAATAAACATACTATAACAAGCCAAAAGAACCCCAAGTTGTTTATTATTAATATATATAACCTTATCTTTTTCATTTGGCTGAACCATATATTTTTAGGAATAAAATAACAATTAATAATATAATATTTGTTTTAATAACTATTTTATGTCAATTTTGACACTATTTAGTAATTGATTTTTGTGAAACTCATAACAGAATGATTAGTTCTAAAAAAGTTCATTAACTCAAAACTAACATGTCATATTAACCTAGAAAAGTAGTTGAATTCATAAAAAGTCTCAAATTACATTTATTTGGGTATTTATAACATCAATTATGTCAATATTTCATTAATAAGATAATTACTGCATCATCATTGTGTCATATATAAATTAATTTATTTAATGTCTTAAAATTAGAAATAAATTACAAATATGTAGGAAATCTTATTATATTTCTAATGAATATTTATAGTCGAATTTTTCTTATGTATAACCCCATATGAAAAATGTTTTAGTAAATAAACTATGATTTTAACTCTTTTAACTCATCTTTGAATTAAATAATAATAAATGTCCTAATCTGATCCAAGTGGGACTAAATGGTCATATTTTATTCCTAAGGCTGTTTTTGGACGAATTACACTTATCCAATAGAATTAGGACATGTGTTAGGGTAATAATAATATCATTTTTACCCTTAATTACCCTATTTACTTTTAATCGTGGTAAAAAAAAGTAAAAAGTTACTATTCACCAAAAATTATTTTGATCTCATTGAACCGCATTTTACTTACTGACATCAACCGTGTCTCTCAGATTTTTTAAATTCCACTCAAAAAAGCGGTAAAATTTAGTTTTATGAAAAATTCATTTTTTTTACTACCACTTAGTGGTTTCACTATTCATCAAAAAATGAAAGTTTCCAGAAAATTACAAAAAATTTGGCCTAAGCTATATTTGATATTATGAACTCAAAAATGATGTATATTTTACCAAATTAAAAACATATTTTTTGCATTAATTAATTTAAAAATTAATTCCCGTCGTCAAAACAAATAGCGTGTTCTTAAGAGATAATAACTATCAAAAGATTGACACTTGTTTATAACTGGTTTAAATGTGAAATTACATCCAATGACCAACATTGTATTAAATTGTAAAAATATATTCTAAATATACTTTAAAACCACTTAAATTAATAATTTATCACTATTAATTATTTCGATTGAAAAAGTTGTTTTTAATTAAAATTTAGTAATTTTCACTATTCATCAGAATATGAAAGTTATCTGAAATGTACCAAAATTTCACCCTAAGATAATTTCGATATTCCGAATGCAAAAATGAAGTCCATTTTGAGAGATAAAATTTCTAAAATTTTAAAAGGTTGTTATTACTATTCATAATGGCTAGTTTTAATAATATTTTAATAGCATATCGTTCTTTAGTGAAACTCGGTATTGCGTACTACACACGCTATCGAGGAAGGTCGCGATTGCGTGTAATTCAAGTCAAGTCAGGTATAGGTGTTGTGCAAGCTCTTTTGGGTGTACTGTACAAAACAAGAGATTAATGAAATTAAAATGAATATTTTTCATAAAATCGCGGGGTGTTACATTCTACCCCCCTTAAAATGAATTTTTCCCTCGAAATTCATCGGGGTTATAAATTGAATACTATTCGAAAGTTTCTTTGATAGAAACCCACATCGTAAAAAATAATACCAAAACCAATCTTTAAAAACAAAATTATGAAATGTAACGGTTACCAAAATAAACTAATCACTGGGTTTCCACATAGGTGAAATTATGGATATGGAAGAGAAATCTAACCATCACGTTCTGATGGAGAGTGGTGGAGAACATGGCTATGGAAAAGCCAGCAATCACAAAGCCATAAATTTGTGACGATATAAGGTACCATCTGATTCATCAGATATAAGATCACTAGGAAAACATTTTTGGTTTTCAAGTTCATTTCCCTAAAGTTGATGAAATTGGAAATAGAAGAAATACTTTTGTGATTTCGGTATAGTCTCACCGTTGGTCGTTCTTTGCACAATTTCCACTTCATCTCTTAAACAAATGAAGTTGAATTTGTCATTCGTGATGTGTTAGCAGATCATGTGATAGAATGATGGGTCATTCCATCTATCTTAAACAAAAGGATAGAAAAGTTATCAAAAATACATAAGTCCATCTATAGTGAGATTAATTATATATGGTTCCTAAAATGGACTTATACTTCATATATCATACTACCTAATATAATAAAACTAGTTTCTACTAAACAGGGACTTCCTGTAGGCCAGTGGTAGGCGATAAAGACCAGTCGCATTTCGGTTGAGGGTTCGATTCCCACGGCCTTGTCCGACGCGATGGGTTGTCGCCCGTCCGGCAGGTTGTCCTTTTTCTAAAACTATATTACTATAACATCCCATCAATAATATCGAAGAAACTTATATCCTTAAACAATTCTAACTTATGTTCAACATAATCCATTCCTATCTTTTGGCTTATCCATAATACTGCAGTCCACTCTCATAATATAGTGAAATCGATTACCAGAGATTTAATACCATCGTTGATCCCCATATATCATAAGATATGTCTTTTTTGTCACATTCCAAACATTCAATGGCATTAATCATGTATTCTCTTGAATACCAATTGAACCTTAATGAAAACATGAATGCAGTTAAAAGTTAACACTTTACACATACCAAAATCCTCAAAATTCTATATACTCAAACCATGACATCACATAGTCCTTATATCAATCTTGAGCTCATGAATACTGTCAAATATTTCATTTTCTCATTTTCCCTTCATTATGCTCATATCATCATTTTTCCAAAAATATCTCATTCACTTTCCATGGTTACCGGTACCATAAAATTATTGAAAACCACAATAGACCAATACATAAATTTTCCAATATTCCACGATACTATATACAACATTATTTTGGAATCCTATTACATAAAAACTAAATCATTCCACCACATCGTTATCATATTCAACATCGCCAATGGTGATCACATGTGACTTCCCTTTGTCCTTTGCTTTATGTGGTTGCTCATGTCGATCATCACTAACCCTTGGATTAGGGCATTTATTAGCACAATTCCCCATTTCCTTGCACTTGAAGCATTGAAGTGTAGTATGTTCATTCTGTGTATCCCTTCCTTTGTTTGCATCATTAGACATCTTCTTCACATCATTGCGGCATTCAAATGCCCGATGACCTTCCTTTACACATTTGAAACATTTACTTGTCCCTTTAAGACAACCTCCACCATGCTTCTTTCCACACTTTGATCATAAGGAAACATTCATCTTCTTTTCACCATTATTCTGAGATTTCTCCTTGAACTCGATCTTTTGTTTCTTGTCAAAACTACGAGATGGATAATTAATAATAACTTCCATTTCTACCTGGATAGCACAACGCAACCCTTCTTCATAGCTACTGAAGTCTATTATTGATAATTCCCTTCAAAGATTTGGTTTTAAGCCACTGAAGAATCGATCAACTTTACTTTCAGGTTGGATGATAAATCCATATGCATAACTTGCAAGCCTCGTAAAATTCACTTCGTATATACCAACAGATTCATCATCCTTTTGCTTTAGTTCAAGAAACTCCTTCTCCATCTTTGTTCGAAGAATACAAGGGAAGTACTTATTGAAAAATAAGTTCTTGAACTCGTCCCATTCCATGGACTCAATTTCATCTCTTTGCCTCGTATTCATGATATGATTCCACCATTGATCAGCATCACCTTCCAAACGATATACTGCTAAGATGACTTTATCATGTTCAGAACATTGAAGAACTGAAAATATCTTTTCAGTGGTACAGATCCACTCTTCAGCAACAAGTGGATTAGAAGACCCATTGAAAGAAGATGGATGTTGCCTCATGAAGGACTCAATAGAATATTGTTCCCTTCTCTGCTCATTTGGAAGTCCAGAATGATTCATAGCTTGTGTAAGTACAACAATAAGATTTTTCACTCCATCTCTCATAACATTTGTTTGTTCAGGAGGACAATCATTGCATTGTCCATTGCATTTATCAACACGGTTCCTTCGGGTTCCAGCCATCGTCTAAAACCCGAAAAGAATAGTGTGAGAGGAAAAAATCATGCTAGGGAAAACAACATAATAAAAGGGGGAGTACCCTCAATATCTAACATCTTAGGATAAATTCTAATATCGTCAGCGCAATTCTAGGACTATAACCTATCTGTATACTTAACCTTAGAGACATCCCTAGACATACCTTAGAAATATATCTAGGGATCTCGCTAAAGTTCTCGCATCCTAGTTTCCAAAGGTTGACTAAACCTTTCCTCTGATACCAACTGTAGAGACCTGAAGCCTGACGTACATGGACATTACATTACTTTTGCGGAATACTTAGTACATAACAAAAACACACACACAAGGACCGTAATAGTTTAGTGTCTTTGGAAACTCGGAATATAATTTTTAATCGTGGTGAAAGATCATCAACATCTCCCATAAAGATCTTTTTTTATACCTGAAACCTTTCTTTATATCCTGGGAAAAGAAAACATAAAAGGGTGAGCTCAAATGCTCAGTATGGGTAAACAAAAGAAATATCAATCATATCATATTCATAAGAACATAACATTTTGGAATTATTAACCTGCAAAAGAGATCATAATATCATAACATGGGATAAATCATAGCAGTGAAATGTAATCCCAATAATCATAACATAAAACATGAAACTTTTTGGAATACACACATAATCATAGAGAATCATTTCTTATTAGTCAAGACTCATTTCCAAGACTATCTTAGTGGACAAAGTCCATTTCTGAACCGAGTTCACTCCTCGTTTCAGTCCTGTTTTACTAAACTGGCATAACCTACCGTTCCATCCATGTCTATCTCATGAGATATAAAATCTTTACCCAATGCATTGGAGGGAGATATAAGTCCCACCCATCTCTGAATTATACCATTCTTATGTGTGCCACAAAATCATAAAACATACATCATAGCATAACCCATGTAATAAAAATGGGAATCTTAAACATCGTGACATCATAAAACAATTCATATAATATAAAATAATTCATAAAAATAATTCCATCACAACATAATCAAATCAATGTAATAATAGGGATAAAAAAAAGAACCCCTTATTATCTTAGATGGAAAATAATTTTGATAAAACACTTGAACTCCATTCTTGAGGAAAATATCCTTTCTACTTCAAAAACGTTTTTCCTTTCTTAACATGCCGTACAATTTAATACTAAAAGAAGTTGATTAAAAATAATCTTGAAAACTTGTAAAGGAAGATTCTTGGAAATAATGTTTTAAAAATCCACGCATGCCGTATAAGTTAAAAAAACATTCTACCCATACTTTTGTCAGAAAAGTCAAAAAGTACCTCGTATGAAAAACGAAAAAAAATTCCTTTCATATATTTTACTAAAAACTCACTGAAGGGTAAAATTGGATTTAAACAATTGTAGGTGGATGGAAATAATATTACATATTGAGGAAGCATGGATGTGGATGATAAAATACAACCCAGTAAATACCAAAGTATAAACAATCTAGGATAAAAATGAGATTGTGATATTTCCCTTACCTTAGGTCCGATTTGCTTCGTAAGTGTATGAACCTACTGTATAATGATTTAAATAATGTCATTTACTTATTAAAAAATCATACTCACTGTTATGATATCATATATGGTTCACTTATGACTTTATATTACTCTTTCTTTTGTAAATTCCATGTTAAAGAGCGTTTTGGGTAAAATTGTTTTATTGGTCGTCCGTGTTTTGACTTGTAATTATTCATATGATTACTTAGATCATGATTACTTAATTCCAGAATATAAAACATGGTTTATATATAATATATATTTAGAATATACATATATATAATAAACCAGAAAATGGAATGAAATACACCGTTAATGGAGACGGTAGGCCGTACGTACGCATGAACGTTGTTTCTGTTTCCTTATTGAGTTGAATGGAATTAAGTAGATGACATACATATATGTACACATAAATTCAGTATCATTATTATGTCATATATTTCATGATTACTTATTATATATACTTTATAATCATTCATGAATGGTTAAAGTGGAGAATGAGTCTCATCGCGTCGTGGAGACGGTAGTCCGTACGTACGCACGAGCGATGATATCGTTCTCATGATCGTGGGACTATATTGGAGTGTATTTATACAATTTCAGAATCCATATCACTTTAAAATAATCATATATAGTAATTATTTACACCATTATACCCATCCAAGTAAGGTGGTGGTGGAAAATAGATGTCACCACGGTGTGGAGATGGTATTCCGTACGTACACACGTGCGGTGATTTCGTTTTCCGTAGGATGGATAGATGATGAAATAGGGTTGTTTCATACTTATAATAACATATCAGTATATGAGTGATACTTATGTTATTACTTCATAATGAAACAACCTAAGATGAAGAAGTGGAAGAAGAAATAAAGATGAAAGAATCGGTAATGGACATTACCTCTTCTTTGAAGCGCCTCGTTGTGATCTCTTTTTAGGGAAATAAAATTGGACTTTGAGGAAGACCAGAACATCTAGGATGTTGATAGGGAAGTGGAGAAGAGAATTTTGCATGGATTGGCCGAGCTTGAAGGCTCAAAGTGGTGTGAGGAAGAGAGGGAGGAGGTGCCCTTTTATAAGTGAGAAGAGGGGTACCTTTGGAATAACTAAACATATTATTTTATTATAAAGTCAAATTCGGTTTTAAATAGCTCCAAATCGATTTATTTCGAGCTAAGGTGGGTATGGGTCGAAATCCTTTCATCCAATAGAATTTAGACAAGTTTAGGTTCTTATTTTAATCTTATCATTTAGATTTAACATTAAGTAAAATAATTTTACTTTTACCGTGTCTTCTTGTGTTCTTACACTATAAGGTTAATAAACTTACTATAATAATCCAAACGAAACCCAAGTTGTTTATTATTAATATATATAACATTATCTAATTCATTTTTCTGAACCCTAGATTTTTAGGAATAAAATAACAATTAATAATATAATATTTGTTTTAAAAACTATTTTATGTCAATTTTGACACTATTTAGTAATTGATTTTTGTGAAAATCATAAAAGAATTATTAGTTCGAAAAAAGTTAATTAAAGAAATACTAACATGTCATATTTACCTAGAAAGTTAGTTTAATTCATAAAAAGTCTCAAATTACATTTATTTGGGTATTTATAACATCAATTATGTCAATATTTCATTAATAAGATAATTACTGCATCATTGTTGTGTCATAAATAAATTAAATTATTTAATGTCGAAAAATTATAAATAAAATACCATTATGTAGGAAATCTTATTAGATTTCTAATTAATATTTATATTCGAATTTATCTTATGTATAACCCCATATTAAAAGTGTTTTAGTAAATAAACAATGATTTTAACTCTTTTAACTCTTCTTTGAATTAAATAATAATAAATGTCCTAATCTAATCCAAGTGGGACTAAATGGTCATATTTTATTCCAAAGGTTGTTTTTGATCGAATTACACTTATCCAATAGAATTAGGACATGTGTTAGAGTAATAATAATATCATTTTTACCCTTAATTACCCTATTTACTTTTAACCGTGGTAAAAAAAAGTAAAAAGTTACTATTCACCAAAAATTATTTTCATCTCATTGAACAACATTTTACTTACTGACATCAACCGTGTCTCTCAGAATTTTTAAATTCCACTCACAAAAGCGGTAAAATTATGTTTTATGAAAAATTCATTTTTTTACTACCACTTAGTGGTTTCACTATTCATCAAAAAATGAAAGTTTACAGAAAAATACGAAAAATTAGGCCTAAGATATATATGAAATTATGAACTCAAAAATTATGTCTATTTTACCAAATTCAAAACATATTAGTTGCATTACTTAATTTAAAAATTAATTCCCTTCGTCAAAACAAATAGTGTGTTCTTAAGAGATAATAACTATCAAAAGATTGACTCTTATTTATAATTAGTTTAAATATGAAATTACATCCAATGACCAGCATTGTATTAAATTGTAAAAATATATTTTTAATATACTTTAAAACCACTCAAATTAATAATTTATCACTATTAATTATTTCGATTTAAAAAAGTTGTTTTTAATTAAAATTTAGTAATTTTCACTATTCATCATAATATGAAAGTTGTCCGAAAAGTACCAAAATTTCACCCTAAGCTAATTTCGATATTCTGAATCCAAAAACGAAGTCCATTTTGAGAGATAAAATTTCTAATGTTTTAAAATGTGGTTATTACTATTTATAACGGCTAGTTTTAATAATATTTTAATAGCATATCGTTGTTTTGTGAAACTCGGCATTGCGTACTACACACGCTATCGAGGAAGGTCGTGATTGCGTGTAATTCAAGTCAAGTAAAGGATGCGTGTTGTGCAAGCTCCCTTTGGTGTAGCATACAACACAAGACATTAATGAAATGAAAAATAATATTTTTCAAAAAATCTCGGGGTGTTACATTGCGAGTTCAGGCCGACATGTCCATAGGTGTGCTGCATGTCTTGGTCGACACCACGGGGAGACATCTTTAGTCCATGCTAACATGCACAGAGGTGTAGTGGTTCTTAGATGACTTGTTTAGGGGGCATACCATGAGAGATGTGTCTCCATGTTTAGATTCATCTAACAGACTTGGCTAACATGAGTATGTGCCATCATATGAGTCAATCGATGCATTATAAGGACATGAAAAGTCCATAGTGACAAAGCCAACGGGTTTTTGGGATCCGGGTGGTGCTTGTAGACAGTTCACAAGCCCTATCTTGACTTTTCTGGAGCATTCTCCATGGCCTTGATTACATGATGAGGGGATGTCATGAGGTCTAGGCGGTGGGACTTGGAACTATCATGTGCCTTCAGATAACACATATGAATCCCATATAGGTCAGTGATTGTGACCACCAAATTAGTTTTCCACATTTAATCATAGATTTTTAACCAATTTTGTGAGTGCCTCAGCATGGTTTAGTGTTAGTTTGTTTGGGTCTCATGAGATCTGGAAGACATGCGATGTGGACATCACATGTCTCACTAGGATTCCTTTTTGTTATCTTTGATTGATCACAAGAAGAACATTATAATTTTTTCAGAACTTATCAATTGGTCTGATGAAGAATTACCTGGCTAAAAGACGGTCTATTGCATGATTGGATTTTCTCATAAGCCCATGATCAAATCACTGATGTACGTAGCCTCTAGCATCTAGTCAATTGATCCACCAACCGATACCAACCATCCCTTTTTTTTAGTTGGAGTAGATACTTTATTGGTGAAACTATAGGTCGTACTCCCCAGTTTTTGTGGGGAATATGATCTGAGTCTAGGATGGAGTCGACCTAGGATCTGGCATTACATAGTTTCACGAGTCTCTCCAGTGGATCATGTCTAGGGCGCCACCTGATTTTTAGCATTCTGAGGGCACATCTGCCTTTTATTAGATTATTACATTATATTGAAGACTCATGCATTTAAGGGCTTCCATGAAGTCATGTCGACATATTCAAGGTTCTTTGTGAAATCCAAGTTCATGTTTGAGGTCACTCGTGAGTACTTGGATTGCCTATCTCAGGGTCTTGTGGTCCGAGATGAGGGTGCGCTGGATGCGTCATGTATCCTTCAGCGACCGCCAACCCTTCTCACCTCCCCCTTTTCCATCTCCTTCATTTTATGTGATGTATTTTAGGCGTCATACATGATTTAATGTATGGAACTGAGGGTATTTCCTCTATTTTTCCAAGATGAGTCATGTGATCGATATGGGTCACATGGTGATGTGTGCATATTTCATGGACAAACCTAGCTATTCATTCTCAGAGCACCAGGGGGTTTCCTAGACATTCATTGGGTATTTTTTTTTGTGAGACTTACAATCCAGATGGACCTCGCGAGGTGATATGGTCTTGAAACTGAGGTCTCACTATTTCTCTTGGGTCGCTCAAAGCATGTTTCGCATGCCTTTCAGCCACCAAAAACACCACTTTCCTCCTCCCTTTTGATCTCCTTTGTTTTATTTGACAATGGTTGGGAGGTACGTGAGTTTTATTGGGTAATGTACATTGGTTTTAATCAATTTTCATGCGGGTTATCATGTGAAAAATGTGGATTATATGAGAGTGAATATGTATTTTTTCTGAAAATAGATATTTTTCCTTAGATCACCACAGAGTTGTCATATGGTTCCCTTGTAATGCGGCATATGAGCCGAAGGGGCTCCACAAGATGCACAAGATAGGATGGGGTATGTCGGGATTCTTAAGGGGTGTACATCATTTCCTCCAGCAACTGCGAACATGATGTCGAGGATCGTCACATCTCTTCTTTATCTCCTTCATTCTATGTGATAAAGGATCAAAGGTCTCAAAAGACGCCTTGGACAACATCTAAGTGTTCAATTCTTCCCAATTATGCTTTGGAATGTGATCTTAATTAATAATGGGGGTATCTTCCTTAGGATATCTCTTTAATTTATTTTCAGATGATTTTAGACAATTTTTCCTGAACATGCCAAAGAAAAACTGTGCAGCCTCAGGAGACACTCATCTGGCCTTCATCGTTCCGTTACTTTTCAGAAAGGAATCTTTCTGAGGAGGGTTTCACAAGGCATGTCAAGGGATAAGTGCTATTTATAGAGACACTATGTGACCTTGAGTTGGTCACGCGAGCAAGATCCATTTAGGGGATCCACAAGTCTTCGACCTTCCTCTTCTCCCTTGCCTTCATGGGAAAGATAATTCCCATGTTTAGGTATTTTTTACTTTTTTATTTTTTACTTGTGCTCAATTAGAGGGCATCAAAAATTCCCCCCCCCCCTAAGGAGCGACATCTGAGGGGAAAAAGACATAGTCTTGAGTACAACTAGATTCCATATAGAGTCGTTAGTGCTTTCACGAGCTGGTGCATCCACACGATTTTTTATTCACCAGTAGGCCTTTGGTATTCTTCGAGCTAACTATATATTGTGGGGGAGAAACTTTCATTCCACTAACCTCCATTTTCTTATGACCACTCATTCTACTACCCTATCACAAACCTTATCCTCAAACCCTAATCTCAAGCCCTGTCCATGAGTCTCTATAATGATTCTTGATTACGAGACATTCTCTTTCATAAGACTGCTTCCTGATCAGACACTCATCTGTCTCATCTACAGACTAATCATTGGTAATTTATCAAATATAGGTATTTATCATGAGTAGTCTATGGGTTTCTCTAGGTTAGCCTATTGATCAGTTCAAATGACTTTTTCCAGGAACACAATTGAGGTCCTTTAAGGAGGTCATGCAATGTGCTTGGGGCCTTTCCAGGGTTATGTGCCCTGAGAATCCTCTAAAGGTTAGGTGGTTCATGAGCTCCTCAATGTGGTTCGTAAACCCTCTGTTGAGTCATGCAATACACATGATTTTGTTGGGAAACTTTCCTGCCATTACTATTTTCAAGGATTTATATTATTTCGTTTGACATGTTCCACTTACTTATTTTTTAGATGTCTTATGGATCTCATCAATCAGCACAAAAAATGACAAAGAGGTAGGTGAGATTAAATATTTCTCACTGTGAAGCTATGGTGAAAATCTTGGATCCCACCTAACTTCATTCGGTTGGGTCATATCAGAAGGGATTATGAAATATTTTGGGATCAAAATATGTGAGCTACCCCATTACAAACTATCTACCGCTCTTTAGTTTTGGTCTTACTGATGAAATATCTATCCCTTCGATGTAGTCCCCATTTATACCCCCGATTTGATATTAAGGACCCAGAACACCTTACGTGCTAATAATAACCATGGGAGGAATTTTATCTCGAATTGAGACTATGAGGATGGTTTTTTACTGAAGTACCTGCCATCATAATTTGACATGAATTATCTTATATCTGATCGGGATATCCACATGTATCAATCAATAATATGAAAATTACATACTGATTAAATGTATGGGTGGATTTCTAGTTGGGACTTTAGGTTCGGGGGTGTTTTTTATATGATTGGGGATGTCCCTTATAGGTCTAGTACATTTCTTCTGAATATCACAATGATTTGTAGGCGGTTCAGATATACAAAGTTTTCTGGATATCTTAGATATCAACATACTATTAAAAGTACTTAAATATAGTGTTACTCAGTATTTGGAGCCCTGACATAGACACCTTCGACCTCAAACAAGGTGAAGTAGGATTCAAACTTCATTATATAGATAAGATTTATGGCGCAATCATACTTGGTGGCATGTATGACGAGTTATTCCCCCCCAATTATATCTATGATGACCTGACCGAGACCCCTCCTTTGACTTAGGAACTGATCAAGTTAGCTGAGAAGACCTACCTGAAAGGGGTGTTTCCTAAGGAGGATGTTCCCTTTCAAATTTGGGTCAAATATTTTATTAAACAAACTGGTCCTAGTCCACCCATCATGAAGCCGAGGTACTGGCTTACCAAGAACTATCACGACATGCTATTTGATTACTGGCCCATTGTTGAAGATAGAATGTATAAGGATGGGGGATTTGTGGTCATCCCCGGTATTGACCGGTTAGTCCAAATGGATGGATTCCATGCAATGTACATTAGTGGGTACTTACTCCCAATAAAAGATAAGTAAGAGTTAGAGTATCCACTTTCACAGTGGAAAATACAATGGATAGAGGGGAACACGCTACTTTGGCGATCTCAGTACTTTAGAAGATCTATTTCCATATATATCATGTTTAAAAGGGTAAAGTCCCTTACAAGATTGTAGGACCCTTTCATGTGTTATGGGTTTGGATGGGAGACAATCTGGGAGCGTATGACTATCTGAACCTCTGAAGAATCCCTATAATAGTTTTTGTACAACATCTACAGTGAATAAATGGGGCAATACCCATTCTATTTAAGGACTATGAAATCATTTATTTTTTGGAAATGTCAAAATCATTTCTCTTTTAGGATATATAATCTTTCACCATCAGGAAACATTGTTTACGATGGAATGGATTGAATTAGAGTGTGTGCCTATATATTGTCCCTTCATGAGGGAGCAATTTCCACATGCATTGACTGGGAAATTATTTGTGAATGGATTTCACCATGGTGGTTCAGACAAAAATTATCATGTTTCCAAATAAGATTCCCTGATGATATCCATGTACAGTCCAAAGGGCATCTGATTGTGGCTCATAAATTCTTGTTGATGCTCACCAGGTAGGATACCATCCTAGAAGTGAATCTTCTCGCTATTAATGTATCAATCAGCCTATCACAAATCTATGTGGATATATGTACCTGATCGTATCCCAATGGTAAACTATCTATATTGGTGAGTGAGGCCCATATTCTACGGGTAACTCAATATAACCCCATTCATTGGAAGCAGTTGGACCATAGGAGTTTTTAAGACCCTATATCACCTGCAAATAAAATTATGAGTTTACTATTACTAGCAGAGGCATCAACTGTCATGGGCACGAGAGGTATGCGCCAGTTGATGTTTCCAATTGCGTATCAGCATTAGGTGGCCTAGAAGGAATGTATTCTAATGATTATAACTGAAATAAACTGATATTCTATGTGGTTTTTCTGGATGGATTTTCTTATATTGCTGCCCCATGTGGTATTTCCTTTGATGATCACCCTGTGGAGGTTATAGACTTCCTTGAGAGAATTGAAATAGTTTGGGTGATCCCCTTAGGTCAGATATTTTATTCTTCTCAAGTACACCAATCGGTCCTTAAAATATGTCTTCGTATTCTTACAGATAAGTAGGGTTACCTTATCATTGAAGAAGTGGTGAGTCTGGGTTAATTTTTAGTCATAAGATGTTATGTTATCATTGAAATATAACTAACACCAATTTTAAATGTGGGTGTAGGAGGAGGCTACTGAATATTGATCAGCTCTGCTATCTCCCAAATATACCCCTCAAGGAATGGTCCTCGAAGAGAAATTCTATGGTGATCAGGGGAAAAACTATGAAGGGTCCTTCAGTCAAATAGTCTAGATAAAAGAGGAAATTTCTGCTACTGAAGGGGAGTACCTGACTTCAATTGCTTTCTATGATCTTTCCTTAGAAAGGAAGAAGAGTAAAAATGGGGTGAAAATTGTATCATTATACCCTTCTCTCCTAGAATCCTTCTGCAATCAGGGTATTCGACTCCCTTATTTCTATTTAGAATTATCCTGGTAGCGTGTTTATGATTTTTTTGGTAATGTACAGGCCCTCACTGGGCTCGTTTAACAGAGACGTCCCCCATTTATAAGGATGCATGGGGGAATTTAATGGCTCCCATAGACCCACCACTACTATAACTGATACACTAAGGAACAGGTATGGTCGAGGTACCTATGCAATAAATTTTGTTTCCTGCCACATACATGTTGGAATGTGTTCCTTCCATTTTTATGTGGATATATGCAATCTTATAGGGCGTTGATGTTAGTATTTCTTCATATTCTTCTCTTTCCAGAATAGAAGTATGTTTTGAAGAAGGTAACAAAGTTTTCTGGGTCGGATTCCTTTTTCCTACATTCATTGTACCCCCAGACATGATATTCCATTCTACCAATACTTAAATGTAGTGGTAAAATCCCTATCACATACCAAGTGTGTGTGGTAGCATGAAATCTCTCATAATAGGAGGATGTTGTGTCCTCTCCCATGGATGGGAATGATGTGGGGAATGTTTCCAGTGATACTACCGAAAAAGGTTACTTCTCAACTTAGTCATGGATGATGACATTTGGTGGTGCCACATTATTCATTCCATAACTGATATGTAATTTTAAATCTTTTATTGCCTTCTCCTCAAAATTATGGGTCTTTGGTGCCTATCCATTCAAGAGTCCCTCTAATTGAGTCTACTAATGTTGTGGAGGGTAATATTCCCTCATCATCGAAGACTATGGGAACAAACCTACCTTTGATAAATATTGTTCCAAAATATGTTCTGATTCCTAAGGTAGGCCTAGAT
This sequence comes from Viscum album, assembly GCA_963277665.1. Taxonomy (NCBI): domain Eukaryota; kingdom Viridiplantae; phylum Streptophyta; class Magnoliopsida; order Santalales; family Viscaceae; genus Viscum; species Viscum album. The sequence goes on from CAUJRU010000072.1 coordinate 1,139,498, forward strand.
CATTAACTTGGGTCCACAACATTCTATCAATCGATGCAATGACATATATGGAGAGATATTTGGATCTTGGTGTCAAAAACCACATTGGATGGGTTGAAAGAATGATTAGGTCATATTCAATTCATGATTCCAACCGTTGTCTATGAGGGATTTGATTAATATCCTCTTCATTCTCTAGTTAAGGATGTAATCTCCATACATGAATAGAGAGGGGACCTTGAATAGAAGGTGGCAGCTACCGAGGCATCCAATTTGGAGAAAAAACATTGTAGTGAAGATGTGGATGAAGCTACTTAGTGAGAGATGGAGGAAGTTACTCACTGGGATAAGATTAAGGTTGGGGAGGGTTAGATTGGTCATCTATAGTCTGATATTGGTTGTAGTCAAACATAGATGTCCCAGTTTCAACATTCCCTTTAGTCATCAGATAAGACCATTTAGGAATAGCGAGGGATTCTGGATGCAGAAGAGAAAACCAGACTGGATGTTGTTTATATAGTTGAAACACACGGCATAGGAGGATACTAAGCCTTCTCGTTGATTATATCAATCTTTGACTATATTGGGGAAATGAATTACTGATTTGAATGACTCGGCCAAAAAAATGTTATGGCAACAATATGATTCATCAATTATATTTTGATATATATGATATGCTCTAATGTGTGGAGATCCCCCCCTTTTATGTGGATTTAATGAACCAAGTTGTTGATCATAAAATGACGTCGCTCATCTTTTTCATTTATTTTTTTATGTGCATGAAATTTTGTTGTTTTGATACGTAATGAATTTCCTAGGATATCTTTCCTTGTCATTATGGTGAATGAGCACAGATGCCAAGAGTATGAGAAAATCATTAGAGAGGGAGATATGTATTGAATGATGGGTGATTTTTAATCTATGTAGAGAATATTGGCCATGATAGGGTTGTACAAAAAGTCTCATGACAACTATAACATGATTTAGTTTTGGGTATTTTAGCTTGGACCTTCTGTTGCCTTAGTATAGAGTCTTTTAGATCTGACCTTCTGTTTCTTTAGTTTAGGTTCTTTTAGCTCAGACCATCTATTGAAATATTTTATTGTCTTTTATCTTGGACCATCTATTGCTTTAATTTAGGGTCATTTAGCTCAGACCATCAGTTGATTTAGTTTAGGTTCTTTCTTCTTGGGACATCTATTGCATTAGTATAAGGTATTTTAACTTGTTCCATATGTTTCTTTAGTTTAGGGTCTTTTAGATCAGACTATCTATTGCATTAGTTTAGGGGTTTTTTGGATCGGATCATCTATTTCATTCATTTAGGGTATTTTAACTTGGACAATATGTTTCTTTAGTTTGTGGTCTTTTAGCTTGGACCATATATAGATTTAGTTTAGGTTATTTTAGCTTTGACTATCTATAACTTTATTTTTGGGTCTTTTATCTCAGACCATCTGTTGGACATCGAGACAACATGCCAGAAATGACTCAAAATTTTATTGGATGTTGAGTTCCTCTATTATATTGATAGGTCTCACGTGGATAAGAGTTACATGGCATATGGTAGGTTTGTGGGGCGAACATGATTGAGGGAAAAATACTAGTGAAGCAAGACCCACCAAGATAGTTAGAATGTTGGTGGCAAAAATCACATCCCGAGATCTTGAGTCGAGTGATATGGAATAGTGTAGACTTGCTGATTATGTAACTTGACACTGTGGGAGTGTCAGGTTCGACTACAATGTGGTTGAGGCTCACAAGGATTAGAAGGCCATTTATGCTAGGCTAATATATTTATGGTGGGTGGGTCTGAGCCCTTGAATCAATAGTGCGGCCATGTAGAGAGATATCTACTCCTTTCCAAGTGCTGTGAAATAATTATGAAGGATCAAACATTAATATGGTGACGTTGGATTTGGAAGGAAGGATATCTAGGAAGGGTTATGTAACTATAGGGAAACATAGATCATAATTGAACATCTCGATCCCTATACCTTGTGGTATTGAATCACGAGGTGTGATCCATAAAAATGTTCAAGAATGAAGGGCTGCATTCCAATTTTGAAAATGGGTATAAAACATGGAGATGAAACGTTGAGGATATCAAATATTCATGGATAATCTGATGTAGAGACTATAAATCATAATCCATAGGGCTCAGTCCATAAGGATGATATTGGACAATCATTCGGGGGTAACATATAACATAATGGGGTGCTGGGTTCTACTTTGGTGTTGTCAGACTCAGAAGAATAAGAATTCCCTTTACAGTGATGCAAGATGTCTCTTGTTGGTGGGCCTGATCCCATGCAACAATATCATGTCCATGTGGGAGATATCTTTTCTTATTCAATGGAAAATAATGTATTATGGTGTCTTTAGATGTTTTAGATCATGAAGTGAGATATATGTAAAGTGTAATATTTAAGAAGGGTTCGAGTACCCGAAATTTTGTTCAACCACCTTTCGAACATATTTTCACTGTGAGGAGATATGAAGAATCATTGATCATATCTTTTCCCATACCATGTGGTCCAACAAGCATAGATTAGAATTTACTAGGGCCATAGAATAGTCCCTTCAAGGTTTATGACTTATTTTTTTGCCTTATTTTTTTGCTAAACTATATAAATGAAATTTTAGCGAGTGGAGAATCGACCTCTACCCAGGTCTCCCTTGGAGGTTTTCATCCTAAAAAGTTTTGTGTTTCATTTGTTAGAAATTTAAGGTATTGTGATTTGGACCATTATGTTCCAGCGTATGATTTTGTACAACTTTGACCAAGGTGTGAGAAGTTTCAGGTCATGCCACTTGGACCTAGCATTTGGATGTTACATAATAGACTCATTTGGATGCCTAGGGTCAAGTTTAATCTAACGTCCTTCTCAGAAGGTAGGGGAGAACTCATAAATAATGGATCAAGGTTTTCATGTTAGAAGTGATGATATGGTATAATCATTTTTGGGTAAACTATAACACAAGGAGGTGTTGGGTTCCACCTTGGCGACGTTAGACTAACAAGGCTCAGAAATATCCTTACACTGGGCCAATATATCCCCAGTTGGTGGGTCTGAGAACTCTCATCAATAGCAGGGCCACGCAGAAAAATCTCTTTTCATCTTCAGGGGTATTGAAAGGTCCGAGACGACCTGATATGCTTGATACATGAAGTAGGGAACATTAATTGAGGTTCTTAGAAAGATTATAGAAGCACCCTATTATTTGGATGTCTAGGGTAAGGCTCTTGTGGTACTTTGATAAGGTGGGGTTATGGATGATTACCAACACATTTTATTGTCATATAGTGGGACATGCTTCAATGTAGTTTAACATATTGTGGTGAGGACTTGTTTCCTTGTAGTTTAATGTCATGTGGTAAGGATGAGGGCATACCGACATGAATGAATATGAATGAATGAGTTTTGTGATGTATTGGGCTTGAACCCCAGTGGGATTCTTACGTATCCCAACAGGTTGGGAATCAAATTCCATGTAGTTCTTAGAGAACTGTGCAGTTTAATGTCATGTGGTGAGGATGTATGTTGATACAATGTTTATTGTCATGTGGCAAGGACACTAGAGGGATAATGTCCCAAAATAAGAATGTGCATGGCATGGTAGAACATACCCTACCTGAAAGCGGAAAAAAGAGGTCCACAACACAGCACAACATTCCACGCTGTCTAACGTCATGTGATAAGGATGAAGTGTTCCAATGAAGTTTATTATCATGAATCTAGGAAAAAAAAGTAGGATTTTTTCCCAAATGGGATGCACATGGTATTGAAAAACAAATTCAATGTGAATGGGGACCCAATACATCCACACCACACCACACACTTCTAGGAGGGAACTTATGAAAAGGGTACATGAAAGGTCAAAGGGGTCTACGGATGGACCTGATGCAAATGACCGGGTGTTCCCACATATCCCATGAGGATGGGAATCAATCCACACATAGTTCTCGATATTCCACATAGTTTAATGTCATGTGGGGAGGATGAAGGTCACCCTTCATGAATGAGATGGATTCCATGGGTATGTGCATTTTTATGTCATGCGGTAAAGAAATTGGATCACCTAATGTGAAAGGAAGATAATACTATAGCTGGGAATATAAATAAGAATTCCAGATTCACTACGTATTTCATTGATAATGAGAATCAATCCTAACATATTTCTTCAAATTATGATGTGATAGGAGACTGACGCGAATGATGGTGTTCCACTCGGATGAGGTCCACAAGAGAGTATAGTATTATGTAGTTTAGGGGACATTGGCCTTGCAGTTTTACATCATGCAGCTAGGAATAACAACATCCCCTGTATCTATAAATATTTAGGATAATAATGGGTTCATACCATGCTTTCACACCCAGTTTTGTGTGGGGAATCCCTTGTCAAAATTCATAAGCCAGTGTGGGCTATGCTCTATGCGAGAAACAAGGAATGATAATGACCCCACCCATTATTTAGAGGCTTAGAGAATATGATGGGAGTATTTTATTCATGTGGTGGTTAGGCCAAGATATATGATAAATACATCCCTACGTATATCATGTAGAATGTGAATAAAGTCATTCATAGTTCGACAGAGATCGTGTAGTTTAACGACGTGCAGCAAGGACTTGTATGCGTAGTTTTATATCGTGTGTGAGAAATTCCATGCAGTTTAACAACAAGAAGCAAGGAAAACTGTGGGACATACACAAATATGGATGACTAATTTATGGTTATTATAAAATGTATTTATTGAGAAGTATCACATTATTGGTCGGTGTGGCACACTCCTCGTATGGTAACTAGTGAATATGCTCTGTTATATTAGAACTTTTGTATGACATATGGTCCCTCCCACTTGGGTTCCAATAATAGGGGATTATTCCCTCGTATCATCAGGGTAACGAGAGCTATCACCAATTTTCATTTGAGGAATGAACTTAGGAAAACCTTTTTATTGAAGGATCATGCTATCCAGTTCTGGTGGATTTCTAGGTTGTGCAGTGTGTGAATCCTCTTCTCATCTATCCGCTACAACTCATCCTGCCATTTTTTGAGATTGTTCATCATCTGATATTTTCTTGAAAATGGTTATTCATAGTGAGGGATGGTGTACCTCTATTGGTATAAATGCCTCAGTCATGTATACTAAAGAGTATGGAGTTTCTTGTGTAGCAATACATGTAGTAGTACGGTATGCCTACAAAGCATGGAGGAGTTTGTTTGTCTAGGACTTCTTATAATAGATCACCATCATTTGAAGTATATTTAATAGAGTATTATTGAATTCCTATATCTATCCATTTTCCACTACATGATAGCATGATGGGTGGTTGGATTTGATGTTATACTTCTAATATAACTTCTTCAAATCCTCATAACAGTAGTTGGTGTCATTTTTCATCAATATACTATAATGGAATCCGAACATTGTGATAACATTAAAATTTATGAAGTTGATGATATTATTCATCCTAACTTCCTTGAGGGGTATCAGCTCAGCCCATTTTGGGAAGAATTTGGTATCAGTAAAGAGGTACTCAAACAGTTTGGTTGTGGCCAGGGGATATGGCCCCACAACATCAATCGCCCAAATGGATAATTCCCATGAGTATTTAGTTGTGTGTAGAAATTTTGGGGGATGATTGGAGATGTTTACATGAATATGGAATGCATTAAATTTTCTAGTTAATTATAAACAGTTTTGTATCATTGTTTTCCAGAAACACCCCAAACATATGATCTGGTGGGAAAGCCTAGTTCTAGATTTCTAGGCGACACATGAGCCCACTTAGACTTATTCCATGAATGTAATAATTTCTCATATTTCTATGAATCTAAGGAGAATTCCTTCGAAGCCACTATTGAATAGGATTTTAGGATCATTTGAACCTTCCTACAAGGTGAGGTTTACCACTCGATGCTGGATCTATTCCCCTATAGCTTGATCTTTAAGGAGACTCCCATCCCAATGATAGATGATTATAAGATTAATCCATGTATATGTGGTTGTTTGTTCATCATGATCTGGGGTAGTGATGATATGATTGATTTATTTTATACCACGCAAGATGTTAAATGAGTACATTCTACAAATTGTTATGTGGAAGGTTTCTTCCTCCTGATCAGGTTCATCCGAGACAGCTACTGAATTGGATAGTGCATTGGGAGAAGCATTCTATGATCGAGGGATATAATGAAATGTGTGATCAAAGGGTAACTCCAACATTAGTCCCATGACAAGTCCATATAGAGGGACTAGTTCTTCTTTTATGATGGAATATTCTTCATTGATCTTATTTATCAATATCTTTGAACCCCCTTTGATGTTCATATAGGATATGTGTAGCTGTAACGCTAGTTCCAAACCAGTGACGAGGGTTTGGTACACCACCTCATTATTCATGCATCCTTCAGATATTGAGAATGAATAGGGAAGAACTAATTTATCTGAGGAGACAAATATGACCCCAAGAACAACCTAGTTGTGTTTTGAGTTCTCCATTATTATGCCAAGAGTACTCTGAGGGGTTCCATCCACATACATCTCCCTTGTCTGGGGAGTGTTGTGGGAATATAAAACCACTTCATCATATTGTTCGGCGTCCTCTGGTTCATTTTCTAGATTGAGATGTGCTGCAAGAAATTCCAACAAGGCCTTCCATTTTATTGACTTCTAGGATATGGACTAGATTTCTTATTGTTATAGGACGACTTCCCACTAAGCCAAACACCCAGTCAACATTGGGCTGCTAAGGATGTAATCAGCAGGTTTATTTGAGAGACCAGTTGGTTCTCATGGTGCCACAAGTAATGCCTCATCTTTTTCACTGCAAAGATGAGTGGAGGGAAGTTATTTTCGACATCATAATATCTTGTCTCAACGCCTATCTTAGTCTAGGTGTGGTAGTAGAGACTATTATCTCTCCCATCACCATTATTTTGAGAAAGGGGGGGGGGTGCCCAATGAGCATTCCATGGATTCCATAGATAATATGAGAAGACACTACTCCCCCGAAGGCATCAAAACTAGTTGGTGTAGCAGATTCCACTAGAGATTGTCAATGAAGTTTTGGCTATCATAATCCCATTGGTAGGTGAATACCTTCTTCATCATCATCGTGAAGGGGAGGACATCACCATCTAGGTTGGATATTATTCAATGAATGTAGGCCATGTACCCTTGGAGACCACTATGTTCTTTAAGGTTCCTGGTTGGTGACATTGCTAAGATAGCATTTGTCATCTCTGGGTCAACCTCAATGCCACTATCGCATACCAAAAATACATGGAACTTGTCTGGTATTATCCAAAAATCACATTTCAGTGGATTCAACTTCAGACTATGCTATGTCATTTTGCCAAAGATTTAATGGAGATCCTTGAAGTGATCGAATCACTTTCAAGATTTGAGGACCATGTCCTTAACATAACACTCATCTATCATTCCCAAGAACATATTAAATATGTGATACATATCGCACTGATATGTGGTTCCAAAATTCTTTAATCCAAATGGAAAAACCATGTAGTATAAGATCCCATGGGGTTACCTGAACTCAGTGTCCACTTTATCCTCAGTGGTCATTTTGATCAGATTATACCCCAAGTACCTATCCATGAACGAAAGGTCTTGGAAACAAACTGTTGATTTTTTATCAAGAGTTCCATGATTGAAAATGGAAAAACGTCCTTCAGGAAATGTAGATTAAGGTCTCTGAAATCAATACATACCCTAATATGAACATTCTTTTCCTTGATGGGGGAAATGTTGGAAAGCAATTTGGGGTATTTAACCTATAATATGAATTTTTATTTGATCTCATTTTTACCTATGCCTCTACATTTTTGGAATGAGAGGGATGCATTCATCGGGATTCCTTCTTAGAGCCTTGATGATCTTCAGGTAGTCCGAGATGGTACGTTTCTATATCTGGATTCAATTAGGGAATTTCTTTATAGTTCCTATCAATCAAATTCAGTTGATGCTTATGGAATGTTATTTACATCTACAGATCCTCGGGAGGCATACATGAACTAATAAAATTAGGGTATGGATCTTCTTTTATCCCCATGTTTATCTGCCAGATCTCGTCTATGGTGGTGGGAACACCATCCTCAAATTTTAGTGTGGTGTTTTTGAGATCATCATCATCCTATTCTATTAATGAATCAATGGGGGAAAACTCTAGGTGATGATTTTTGTTTGGAGTACTCTCAGTCATTGTTAAGGTGAGAAATATAATCAAGTGAAATTTCATCATCTCCCATTATTTGGGTTGCGGAAGAGAGATGTTGTGGGTGAATGTTGTCGAGGACATGAGAGGGTTGGACCACATGGTTTGGGCCCAAAATTTTAATCATGATTATGGGGAGCATGTATTCCTTGTCAATCATTCCCCAAGTATTTATGGGGTGAGGTCCCCAAGGCATTGGGATAAGAAATATCAATAACATCATCTGCTATTGGTTGTTTTCTTCCCTTCTTGTAGATGTCTGATTCATCATATACAACTCTTCATGTTTTTATGGGTTCATTATCACTATGGATTATACAGAACATTCCATTTATGGGGCACTTCAAACATTGATATACTGTTTATGGGAATAACTAGTGGCTATGGATCAAAGGCCTCCCATTCAAGACATTGTATGCGATGTCCTGTTGGATAAACATGAACTTGGCATCAGGCGTGAGCTCCCCAAATTGGGTCTCTAGATTAATATTTTTTAGGGGCCTTTTCTCACTCTTATAATAAACATGGATGGTATGGTTTATAAGGGATATGTCATCTTTGATTTACCCCAAATTTCAGAGGTTCTGGGCTGGTATGAGATTTATCGTAGATCTATTGTCTATCATCACCCTTTGTATGTAGAGACCCGAAGCTTATCGTACATGGACATTACATTACTTTTGCGGAATACTTAGTACAAAACAAAAACACACACACAAGGATCGTAATAGTTTAGTGTCTTTGGAAACTCGGAATAAAATCTTCTAATCGTGGGGAAAGATCTTCAACATCTCCCATAAAGATCTTCCTTTTTTTTTACCTAAAACCTTTCTTTATGTCTTGGGGAAAAGAAAACATAAAAGGGTGAGCTCAAATTCTCAGTAAGGGTAAACAAAAGATATATCAATCACATCGTATTCATAAGAACATAACATTTTAGAAATCATAACCTGCAAAAGAGAGCATAATATCATAACATGGGATAAATCATAGTAGTGAAATGAAATCATAACATAAAACATTACTCATTGTGGCATACACACATAATCATAGAGAATCATTTCTTGTTAGTCAAGACTCATTGCCAAGACTATCTTAGTGGACAAAGTCCCTTTCTGAATCGAGTAATCCTCGTTTCAGTCCTGTTTCACTGAACCGGTATAACCTACCATTCCAGCCATGTCTATCTCATGAGATATAAAATCATTACCCAATGCATTGGAGGGAGATATAGGTCCCACCCATCTTATAATGAATCCTTTCTTATGTGTGCCACATAATCATAAACCATACATCATAGCATAACTCTTGTAATAAAAATGGGATTCTTGAAACATCATGACATCATAAATCAATTCATATAAGATAAAGGAATTCATAAACATAATTCCATCACAACATAGTCAAATCAATGTAAAAATATGGATAGAAACAGAACCCTTTATTATCTTAGATGGAAAATAATTTTGATAAAACACTTGAATTGAATTCTTGAGGAAAATATCCTTTCTTCTTCAAAATCAATTTCTTTTCACAAAACATCATGCAATTTTAAAAGAAAGATATTTTATTGAAAATAGTCATGAAATCTTTTAGAGGAAGCTTCATGAAAATAAGGCTTTATAAAACAGTAGAAATCCGTTCGTGCCGTATAAGTTAAAACAACATTCTTCGTACTTTTGTCGGAAAAGTCAAAAAGTACCTCGTACGAAAAACATCAAAAGATTCCTTTCATTTCTTTTACTAAAAACTCACCGAAGGGTAAAAATGGATTTGAACAATTATAGGTGGATGGAAATAATATTACATATTGATGAAACATGGATGTGGATGATAAAATACACCCCAGTAAATACTTACGAATAAACAATCTCGGATAAAAATGAGATTGTGATATTTCCCTTACCTTAGGTCCGACTTGCTTTGTAAGTGTCCGAACCTCCTGTATAATGATTTAAATCATGTTATTGACTTATTATAGAATCATATTCATTGTTATGATATCATATATGGTTCACTTATGACATTATATTACCCGTTCTTTTGTAAATTCCATGTTAAAGAAGCATTTAGGGTAAAATCGTTTCATTTATCGTAGGTGTTTTGACTTGTTGTTCTTGACATAATTATTACTTATATCATGATTTACTTACTTCCAGAATATAAAATATGATTTATATATCATATATATTCAGTATATATATATATAATAGGTAGATAAATAAAATGAAAAACACCGTTCATGGAGACGGTAGTCCGTACGTACGCATGAACGTTGTTTTCCTTTCCTTATTGTCTTGAAATGGAAGTAAGTAGATGACATACATATATATATATATATAAATCCAGTAGCATTACAATATCATATATTTCATTTTTATTTCTTATATATACTTTATAATCATTCTTAGATGGTTAACATGGAGAATGAATCTCATCGCGTCGTGGAGACGGTAGTCCGTACGTACGCACGAGCGATGATATCATTTCCATAAATATTGAATTGAATTGGAGTGGATTATACAATATATCAGAATAAATATGATGTTGTAATAAGAATGTATAGTTATTATTTACACCATTATACCCATCCATGTAAGGTGGTGTTGGAAAATAGATTACACCACGGCGTGGAGACGGTATTCCGTACGTACGCACGCGCGGTGATTTCTTTTTCCGTAGGATGGATAGATGGTGAAATAGGGTTGTTTCATACTTATAATAACATATCAGTATATGAGTTATACTGATGTTATTACTTCATAATGAAACAACCTAAGAAGAAGAAGTGGAAGAAGAAATAAAGATGAAAGAATTGGTAACGGTAATTACCTCTTCTTTGAAGCACCTTTTGGAGACCTCCTCTTAGGGAACTAAAATTGGTCTTTGAGGAAGACCAGAACCTCTAGGATGTTTCTAGGGAAGTGGAGAAGAGATTTTGGCAGAGGTTGGCCGAGCTTGAGTGCTCAAATTGGTGTGAGGAGGAGGGGGAGGAGGTGTCCTTTTATAGGGGAGGAGAGGGGCACCTTAGGAATATCTCAAAATATTATTTTATATTAAAGTCAAAATCGGTTTATAATGGTTCCAAAAGGGTCTTATTTCGAAGCTAAAGTGGGGATGGGTCGAAATCCTATCAACCAATAAAATTTAGACAAGTTTAGGGTATTATTTTAACCTTATCAATTAGATTTAACTCTAAGTTAAATAATTTAACTTTTACCGTGTCTTTTTGTTTTCTTTCACTATATGGTTAATAAACTTACTATAACATGCCAAACGAACCCCAAATTGTATATTATTAATACATATATCCTTATCTAAGTCATTTGGCCGAACCTTAGATTTTTAGGAATAAAATAACAATTAATAATATAATATTTGATTTAAAAACTCTTTTGTGTCAATTTTGACACTATTTGATATATGATTTTTGTGAAAGTCATAACAGAATTATATGTTCAAACAAAGTTGATTAAATCAACAATAATATATCATAGTAACCTAGAAAATTAGTGGAATTCATAAAAAACCTCAAATTACATTTATTTTGGTGTTTATAACATCAATTATGTCAATATTTCATTAATAAGATAATTACTGCATCATCGTTGTGTCATAAATAAATTAAATTATTTTATGTCTAAAAATTACAAATAAACTACCATCATGTAGGAAATCTTTTTAGATTTCTAATGAATATTTACAATCGAATTTATCTTATGTATAACCCCATATTAAAAATGATTTACTTATTAAACTTTGATTTTAACTATTTTAACCTTTCTTTAAATAAATTAATAATAAATGCCCTAATCTAATCCAAGTGGGCCTAAATGGTAATATTTTATTCCTAAGTTTGTTTTTGGTCGAATTACACTTGTCCAATAGAATTAGGACATGTGTTAGGGTAATATTAATATCATATTTACCCTTAGTTACCCTATTTACTATTAACCGTGGTAAAAAAAAGTAAAAAGTTACTATTCACCAAAAATTATTTTCATCTCATTGAACCACATTTTAGTCCTTGATATTAACCGTGTCTCTCGGATTTTCGAAATTCCATTCACAGAAGCGGTAAAATTAAGTTTTATGCAAAATTCAGTTTTTAACCTACCACTTAGTGGTTTCACTATTCATCAAAAATTGATGTTTTTCAGAACAATGCCAAAATTTCATCCCAAGCTATATTTCATATTCCGAATTCAAAAATGAAGTCTATTTTACCAAATTCATAACATAAAAGTTGAATTAATTAATTTTATAATTAAATCCCGCTGTTAAAACAAATAGCGTGTTTTTAAGAAACAATATCTATAAAAAGATTGACACTTGTTTATGTCTAGTTTAAATGTGAAATTACATCCAATGACCAACATTGTATTAAATTGTAAAAATATATTCTAAATATACTTTAAAACCACTCAAATTAATGATTTATCACTATTAATTATTTCGATTAAAAAAGTTTTTTTTAATTATAATTTAGTAATTTTCACTATTCATCAGAATATGAAAGTTATCCAAAAAGTACCAAAATTTCACCTTAGGCTAAATTCGATACTCCGAATCCAAAAATGAAGTCCATTTTGAGAGCTAAAATTTCTAAAATTTAAAAAGTGGTTATTACTATTCATAACGGCTAATTTTAATAATATTTTAATAGCATATCATTGTTTCGTAAAACTCAGTATTACGTACCACACACGCTATCGAGGAAGGTTGCGATTGCGTGTAATGCAAGGCAAGTCAAGGATGCGTGTTGTGCAAGCTCCTTTTGGTGTAGCGTACAACACAAGACATTAGTGAAATAAAAAGAATATTTTTCATAAAATCTCGGGCTGTTACATTCTACCCCCCTTAAAATGAATTTCGCCCTCGAAATTCGTCGGGGTTATAAATGGTTTACTATTCGAAAGTTTCTTTAATAGAAACCCACATCGTAAAAAGGAATACCAAAACTTGGCTTTAAAAACTAAAGTATGAAATGTAACGATTACCCAAATAAACTAATCATTGGGTTTCCACATAGTTGAAAATATGGATATGGAAGAGAAATCTAACCATCATGTTCTGATGGAGAGTGGTAGAGAACATGGCTATGGAAAAGCCAGTAATCACAAATCCATAAATTTGTGACGATCTAAGGTACCATCTGATTCATCAGGTATAAGAGAACTAGGACAACATTTTTGGTTTTCAAGATCATTTCCCTAAAGTTAAAGAATTTGAATTAGAATAAATACTTACTTTATTTTGGTACAATCTCACTGTTTTTCGTGCCTTTAACAATTTCCACTTCATCTCTTAAATAAATGAAGTTGAATTTGTTATTCGTGAAGTGTTAGCAGATCATGTGATAGAATGACGGGTCATTCCATCTGTCTCAAAAGGTTAGCAAAATTTATATACATAAGTCGATCTATAGTGGGATTAATCATATATGGTTCCTAAAATGGGCTTATACATCATATATCATACTGCTTAATATAATAACACTAGTTTCTACTAAACAGGGACTTCCTGTAGGTCAGTGGTAGGCGATAAAGGCCAGTCGCACTTCGGTTGTGGGTTCGATTCCTACAGCCTTGTCCGAAGCGATGGGCTGTCGCCCGTCCTACAGGTTGTCCTTTTTCTAAAACTACGTTACTATACCATCCCATTAATAATATCGAAAATCTTCAATCCTTAAACAATACTAACTTATGTCCAACATAATCCAGTCTAATCTTTAGGCTTATACATAATACTGCAGTCCACTCTCATAATATAGTGACAACGATTACCAGGGATTTAATACTGTCGTTGATCCCCACATATCATAAGATATGTCTTGTTGGTCACATTCCAAACATTCAAAGTCCTTAATCGTGTATTCTCTTGAATACCTTAGTGAAAACATGAGTGCAGTTAAAAGTTAACACTTTCCACATACCAAAATCCTCAAAATTCTATATACTCAAACCATGATATCACTTAGTCCTTATATCAATCATGAGCTCATGAATACTATTAAACATTTCATTTTCTCGTCTTCATTATGCGCATATCATCTTATTTCCAAAAAATATCTCAATCACTTTGAATACCACATCAATAAATATTGCAATACTCAATGATACAACATTATTTTGGAATCCCATTACATAAACACTTAATCATTCCACCACATCGTTGTCATATTCAATATTGCCAATAGTGATCGCATGTGATTTCCCTTTGTCCTTTGCGTTCAGTGGTTTCTCATGTTGATCATCACTAACCCTTGGATTAGGGCAATTATTAGCATAATGCCCCATTTCCTTGCACTTGAAGCATTGAAGTGTTGGTGGTGCGTTCTCTACAGTGTTTGCTTTATTCACATCATTAGAAACCCTTTTTCCATTATTTCGACACTCAGCTGCTCGATGACCTTATTTTCCACACTTAAAACATTTTCTAGTCCCTTTAAGACAATCTCCACCATGCTTCTTTCCACACTTTGTGCATAAGGAAACATTCATCTTCTTTTCACCATTATTCTGAGATTTCTCCTTGAACTCCATCTTTCGTTTCTTGTCAAAACCATGAGATGGATATGTAACACCAACTTCCATTTCTACCTTGATAGCACAAAGCACAATTTCTTCATAGCTACTGAAGTCTCTTATAGCTAATGCCCTTCGAAGACTTGGTTTTAAGCCACTGAAAAATCGATCAACTTTACTTTCAGGTTGGATGATAATACCAGAAGCATACCTTGCAAGTCTTGTAAAATTTGCTTCATAGGTACCAACAGATTCATCGTCCCTTTGCTTCAGTTCAAGAAACTATTTGTCCATCTTTGTTCGAAGAATACGAGGGAAGTACTTACTGAAAAACAAGTTCTTGAACTCGTCCCATTCCATGGACTCAATTTCATCTCTTGGCCTCGTATTCTTGATAAGATTCCACCATTGATCAGCTTCACCTTCCAAACGATATACTGCTAAGATGACTTTATCATGTTCAGAACATTGAAGAACTGAAAATATCTTTTCAGTAGTACTGATCCATTGTTCAGCCACAAGTGGATCAGAAGACCCACTGAAAGAAGGTGGATGTTGCCTCATGAAGGACTCAATAGAATATTGTTCCCTTCTCTGCTCATTTGGAAGTCCAGAATGATTCATAGCTTGTGTAAGTATAGCAATAAGATTTTTCACTCCATCTCCCATAACATTTGTTTGTTCAGGAGGGCAATCATTGCATTGTCCATTGCATTGATCAACACGGTTCCTTCGGGTTCCAGCCATCGTCTAAAACCCAAAAAGAATAGTGTGAGAGGCAAAAATCATGCTAGGGAAAATAACATAATAAAGGGGGAGTACCTTCAATATCCAACATCTTAGGTTTAATTCTATGATCGTTAGCGTAATTCTATTACTATAACCTATACGTATACTTATCCCTAGGGACATCCCTAGACATACCTTAGAAATATCTCTAGGGATCACACTAACGTTTTCGCATCCTAGTTCCCAATGGTTGACTAAACCTTTCCTTTGATACCAACTGTAGAGACCCAAAGCTTATCGTACATGGACATTACATTACTTTTGCGGAATACTTAGTACAAAACAAAAACACACACACAAGGATCGTAATAGTTTAGTGTCTTTGGAAACTCGGAATAAAATCTTCTAATCGTGGGGAAAGATCTTCAACATCTCCCATAAAGATCTTCCTTTTTTTTTACCTAAAACCTTTCTTTATGTCCTGGGGAAAAGAAAACATAAAAGGGTGAGCTCAAATGCTCAGTAAGGGTAAACAAAAGATATATCAATCACATCGTATTCATAAGAACATAACATTTTGGAAATCATAACCTGCAAAAGAGAGCATAATTTCATAACATGGGATAAATCATAGTAGTGAAATTAAATCATAACATAAAACATTACTCATTGTGGCATACACACATAATCATAGAGAATCATTTCTTGTTAGTCAAGACTCATTGCCAAGACTATCTTAGTGGACAAAGTCCCTTTCTGAATCGAGTAATCCTCGTTTCAGTCCTGTTTCACTGAACCGGTATAACCTACCATTCCAGCCATGTCTATCTCATGAGATATAAAATCATTACCCAATGCATTGGAGGGAGATATAGGTCCCACCCATCTTATAATGAATCCTTTCTTATGTGTGCCACATAATCATAAACCATACATCATAGCATAACTCTTGTAATAAAAATGGGATTCTTGAAACATCATGACATCATAAGTCAATTCATATAAGATAAAGGAATTCATAAACATAATTCCATCACAACATAGTCAAATCAATGTAAAAATATGGATAGAAACAGAACCCTTTATTATCTTAGATGGAAAATAATTTTGATAAAACACTTGAATTGAATTCTTGAGGAAAATATCCTTTCTTCTTCAAAATAAATTTCTTTTCACAAAACATCATGCAATTTTAAAAGAAAGAGATTTTATTGAAAATAGTCATGAAATATTTTAGAGGAAGCTTCATTAAAATAAGGCTTTATAAAACAGTAGAAATCCGTTCGTGCCGTATAAGTTAAAACAACATTCTTCGTACTTTTGTCGGAAAAGTCAAAAAGTACCTCGTACGAAAAACATCAAAAGATTCCTTTCATTTCTTTTACTAAAAACTCACCGAAGGGTAAAAATGGATTTAAACAATTATAGGTGGATGTAAATAATATTACATATTGATGAAACATGAATGTGGATGATAAAATACACCCCAGTAAATACTTACGAATAAACAATCTCGGATAAAAATGAGATTGTGATATTTCCCTTACCTTAGGTCCGACTTGCTTTGTAAGTGTCCGATCCTCCTTTATAATGATTTAAATCATGTTATTCACTTATTACAGAATCATATTCATTGTTATGATATCATATATGGTTCACTTATGACATTATATTACCCGTTCTTTTGTAAATTCCATGTTAAAGAAGCATTTTGGGTAAAATCGTTTCATTTATCGTAGGTGTTTTGACTTGTTGTTCTTGACATCATTATTACTTATATCATGATTTACTTACTTACAGAATATAAAATATGATTTATATATCATATATATTCAGTATATATATATATAATAGGTAGATAAATAAAATGAAAAACACCGTTCATGGAGACGGTAGTCCGTACGTACGCATGAACGTTGTTTTCCTTTCCTTATTGTCTTGAAATGGAAGTAAGTAGATGACATACATATATATATATATAAATCCAGTAGCATTACAATATCATATATTTCATTTTTATTTCTTATATATACTTTATAATCATTCTTAGATGGTTAACATGGAGAATGAATCTCATCGCGTCGTGGAGACGGTAGTCCGTACGTACGCACGAGCGATGATATCATTTCCATAAATATTGAATTGAATTGGAGTGGATTATACAATATATCAGAATCAATATTATGTTTTATTAAGAATGTATAGTTATTCTTTACACCATTATACCCATCCATGTAAGGTGGTGTTGGAAAATAGATTACACCACGGCGTGGAGACGGTATTCCGTACGTACGCACGCGCGGTGATTTCTTTTTCCGTAGGATGGATAGATGGTGAAATAGGGTTGTTTCATACTTATAATAACATATCAGTATATGAGTGATACTGATGTTATTACTTCATAATGAAACAACCTAAGAAGAAGAAGTGGAAGAAGAAATAAAGATGAAAGAATTGGTAACGGTAATTACCTATTCTTTGAAGCACCTTTTGGAGACCTCCTCTTAGGGAACTAAAATTGGTCTTTGAGGAAGACCAGAACCTCTAGGATGTTTCTAGGGAAGTGGAGAAGAGATTTTGGCAGAGGTTGGCCGAGCTTGAGTGCTCAAATTGGTGTGAGGAGGAGGGGGAGGAGGTGTCCTTTTATAGGGGAGGAGAGGGGCACCTTAGGAATATCTCAAAATATTATTTTATATTAAAGTCAAAATCGGTTTATAATGGTTCCAAAGGGTCTTATTTCGAAGCTAAAGTGGGGATGGGTCGAAATCCTATCAACCAATAAAATTTAGACAAGTTTAGGGTATTATTTTAACCTTATCAATTAGATTTAACTCTAAGTTAAATAATTTAACTTTTACCGTGTCTTTTTGTTTTCTTTCACTATATGGTTAATAAACTTACTATAACATGCCAAACGAACCCCAAATTGTATATTATTAATACATATATCCTTATATAAGTCATTTGGCCGAACCTTAGATTTTTAGGAATAAAATAACAATTAATAATATAATATTTGATTTAAAAACTCTTTTGTTTCAATTTTGACACTATTTGATATATGATTTTTGTGAAAGTCATAACAGAATTATATGTTCAAACCAAGTTGATTAAATCAACAATAATATATCATAGTAACCTAGAAAATTAGTGGAATTCATAAAAAATCTCAAATTACATTTATTTTGGTGTTTATAACATCAATTATGTCAATATTTCATTAATAAGATAATTACTGCATCATCGTTGTGTCATAAATAAATTAAATTATTTTATGTCTAAAAATTACAAATAAACTACCATAATGTAGGAAAGCTTTTTAGATTTCTAATGAATATTTACAATCGAATTTATCTTATGTATAACCCCATATTAAATATGATTTACTTATTAAACTTTGATTTTAACTATTTTAACCTTTCTTTAAATAAATTAATAATAAATGTCCTAATCTAATCCAAGTGGGCCTAAATGGTCATATTTTATTCCTAAGTTTGTTTTTGGTCGAATTACACTTGTCCAATAGAATTAGGACATGTGTTAGGGTAATATTAATATCATATTTACCCTTAGTTACCCTATTTACTATTAACCGCGGTAAAAAAAAGTAAAAAGTTACTATTCACCAAAAATTATTTTCTTCTCATTGAACCACATTTTAGTCCTTGATATTAACCGTGTCTCTCGGATTTTCGAAATTCCATTCACAGAAGCGGTAAAATTAAGTTTTATGCAAAATTCAGTTTTTAACCTACCACTTAGTGGTTTCACTATTCATCAAAAATTGATGTTTTTCAGAACAATGCCAAAATTTCATCCCAAGCTATATTTCATATTCCGAATTCAAAAATGAAGTCTATTTTACCAAATTCATAACATAAAAGTTGAATTAATTAATTTTATAATTAAATCCCGTTGTTAAAACAAATAGCGTGTTTTTAAGAAACAATATCTATCAAAAGATTGACACTTGTTTATGTCTAGTTTAAATGTGAAATTACATCCAATGACCAACATTGTATTAAATTGTAAAAATATATTCTAAATATACTTTAAAACCACTCAAATTAATGATTTATCACTATTAATTATTTTGATTAAAAAAGTTGTTTTTAATTATAATTTAGTAATTTTCACTATTCATCAGAATATGAAAGTTATCCGAAAAGTACCAAAATTTCACCTTAGGCTAAATTCGATACTCCGAATCCAAAAATGAAGTCCATTTTGAGAGCTAAAATTTCTAAAATTTAAAAAGTGGTTATTACTATTCATAACGGCTAGTTTTAATAATATTTTAATAGCATATCATTGTTTCGTAAAACTCAGTATTACGTACCACACACGCTATCGAGGAAGGTTGCGATTGCGTGTAATGCAAGGCAAGTCAAGGATGCGTGTTGTGCAAGCTCCTTTTGGTGTAGCGTACAACACAAGACATTCATAAAATCTCGGGCTGTTACATTCTACCCCCCTTAAAATGAATTTCTCCCTCGAAATTTGTCGGGGTTATAAATGGTTTACTATTCGAAAGTTTCTTTAATAGAAACCCACATCGTAAAAAGGAATACCAAAACTTGGCTTTAAAAACTAAAGTATGAAATGTAACGATTACCCAAATAAACTAATCACTGGGTTTCCACATAGGTGAAAATATGGATATGGAAGAGAAATCTAACCATCATGTTCTGATGGAGAGTGGTAGAGAACATGGCTATGGAAATGCCAGTAATCACAAATCCATAAATTTGTGACGATCTAAGGTACCATCTGATTCATCAGGTATAAGAGAACTAGGACAACATTTTTGGTTTTCAAGATCATTTCCCTAAAGATAAAGAATTTGAATTATAATAAATACTTACTTTATTTTGGTACAATCTCACTGTTGTTCGTGCCTTTAACAATTTCCACTTCATCTCTTAAATAAATGAAGTTGAATTTGTTATTCGTGAAGTGTTAGCAGATCATGTGATAGAATGACGGGTCATTCCATCTGTCTCAAAAGGTTAGCAAAATTTATATACATAAGTCGATCTATAGTGGGATTAATCATATATGGTTCCTAAAATGGGCTTATACATCATATATCATACTGCTTAATATAATAACACTAGTTTCTACTAAACAGGGACTTCCTGTAGGTCAGTGGTAGGCGATAAAGGCCAGTCGCACTTCGGTTGTGGGTTCGATTCCTACAGCCTTGTCCGAAGCGATGGGCTGTCGCCCGTCCTACAGGTTGTCCTTTTTCTAAAACTACGTTACTATACCATCCCATTAATAATATCGAAAATCTTCAATCCTTAAACAATACTAACTTATGTCCAACATAATCCAGTCTAATCTTTAGGCTTATACATAATACTGCAGTCCACTCTCATAATATAGTGACAACGATTACCAGGGATTTAATACTGTCGTTGATCCCCACATATCATAAGATATGTCTTGTTGGTCACATTCCAAACATTCAAAGTCCTTAATCGTGTATTCTCTTGAATACCTTAGTGAAAACATGAGTGCAGTTAAAAGTTAACACTTTCCACATACCAAAATCCTCAAAATTCTATATACTCAAACCATGATATCACTTAGTCCTTATATCAATCATGAGCTCATGAATACTATTAAACATTTCATTTTCTCGTCTTCATTATGCGCATATCATCTTATTTCCAAAAAATATCTCAATCACTTTGAATACCACATCAATAAATATTGTAATACTCAATGATACAACATTATTTTGGAATCCCATTACATAAACACTTAATCATTCCACCACATCGTTGTCATATTCAATATTGCCAATAGTGATCGCATGTGATTTCCCTTTGTCCTTTGCCTTCAGTGGTTTCTCATGTTGATCATCACTAACCCTTGGATTAGGGAAATTATTAGCATAATGCCCCATTTCCTTGCACTTGAAGCATTGAAGTGTTGGTGGTGCGTTCTCTACAGTGTTTGCTTTATTCACATCATTAGAAACCCTTTTTCCATTACTTCGACACTCAGCTGCTCGATGACCTTCTTTTCCACACTTAGAACATTTTCTAGTCCCTTTAAGACAATCTCCACCATGCTTCTTTCCACACTTTGTGCATAAGGAAACATTCATCTTCTTTTCACCATTATTCTGAGATTTCTCCTTGAACTCCATCTTTCGTTTCTTGTCAAAACCATGAGATGGATATGTAACACCAACTTCCATTTCTACCTTGATAGCACAACGCACAATTTCTTCATAGCTACTGAAGTCTCTTATAGCTAATGCCCTTCGAAGACTTGGTTTTAAGCCACTGAAAAATCGATCAACTTTACTTTCAGGTTGGATGATAATACCAGAAGCATACCTTGCAAGTCTTGTAAAATTTGCTTCATAGGTACCAACAGATTCATCGTCCCTTTGCTTCAGTTCAAGAAACTCTTTCTCCATCTTTGTTCGAAGAATACGAGGGAAGTACTTTCTGAAAAACAAGTTCTTGAACTCGTCCCATTCCATGGACTCAATTTCATCTCTTGGCCTCGTATTCTTGATAAGATTCCACCATTGATCAGCTTCACCTTCCAAACGATATACTGCTAAGATGACTTTATCATGTTCAGAACATTGAAGAACTGAAAATATCTTTTCAGTAGTACTGATCCATTGTTCAGCCACAAGTGGATCAGAAGACCCACTGAAAGAAGGTGGACGTTGCCTCATGAAGGAATCAATAGAATATTGTTCCCTTCTCTGCTCAATTGGAAGTCCAGAATGATTCATAGCTTGTGTAAGTATAGCAATAAGATTTTTCACTCCATCTCCCATAACATTTGTTTGTTCAGGAGGGCAATCATTGCATTGTCCATTTCATTGATCAACACGGTTCCTTCGGGTTCCAGCCATCGTCTAAAACCCAAAAAGAATAGTGTGAGAGGCAAAAATCATGCTAGGGAAAACAACATAATAAAGGGGGAGTACCTTCAATATCCAACATCTTAGGTTTAATTCTATGATCGTTAGCGTAATTCTATTACTATAACCTATACGTATACTTATCCCTAGGAACATCCCTAGACATACCTTAGAAATATCTCTAGGGATCACACTAACGTTTTCGCATCCTAGTTCCCAAAGGTTGACTAAACCATTCCTTTGATACCAACTGTAGAGACCCGAAGCTTATCGTACATGGACATTACATTACTTTTGCGGAATACTTAGTACAAAACAAAAACACACACACAAGGATCGTAATAGTTTAGTGTCTTTGGAAACTCGGAATAAAATCTTCTAATCGTGGGGAAAGATCTTCAACATCTCCCATAAAGATCTTCCTTTTTTTTACCTAAAACCTTTATTTATGTCCTGGGGAAAAGAAAACATAAAAGGGTGAGCTCAAATGCTCAGTAAGGGTAAACAAAAGATATATCAATCACATCGTATTCATAAGAACATAACATTTTGGAAATCATAACCTGCAAAAGAGAGCATAATTTCATAACATGGGATAAATCATAGTAGTGAAATGAAATCATAACATAAAACATTACTCATTGTGGCATACACACATAATCATAGAGAATCATTTCTTGTTAGTCAAGACTCATTGCCAAGACTATCTTAGTGGACAAAGTCCCTTTCTGAATCGAGTAATCCTCGTTTCAGTCCTGTTTCACTGAACCGGTATAACCTACCATTCCAGCCATGTCTATCTCATGAGATATAAAATCATTACCCAATGCATTGGAGGGAGATATAGGTCCCACCCATCTTATAATGAATCCTTTCTTATGTGTGCCACATTAATCATAAACCATACATCATAGCATAACTCTTGTAATAAAAATGGGATTCTTGAAACATCATGACATCATAAATCAATTCATATAAGATAAAGGAATTCATAAACATAATTCCATCACAACATAGTCAAATCAATGTAAAAATATGGATAGAAACAGAACCCTTTATTATCTTAGATGGAAAATAATTTTGATAAAACACTTGAATTGAATTCTTGAGGAAAATATCCTTTCTTCTTCAAAATCAATTTCTTTTCACAAAACATCATGCAATTTTAAAAGAAAGAGATTTTATTGAAAATAGTCATGAAATCTTTTAGAGGAAGCTTCATGAAAATAAGGCTTTATAAAACAGTAGAAATCCTTTCGTGCCGTATAAGTTAAAACAACATTCTTCGTACTTTTGTCGGAAAAGTCAAAAAGTACCTCGTACGAAAAACATCAAAAGATTCCATTCATTTCTTTTACTAAAAACTCACCGAAGGGTAAAAATGGATTTAAACAATTATAGGTGGATGGAAATAATATTACATATTGATGAAACATGGATGTGGATGATAAAATACACCCCAGTAAATACTTACGAATAAACAATCTCGGATAAAAATGAGATTGTGATATTTCCCTTACCTTAGGTCCGACTTGCTTTGTAAGTGTCCGAACCTCCTGTATAATGATTTAAATCATGTTATTGACTTATTACAGAATCATATTCATTGTTATGATATCATATATGGTTCACTTATGACATTATATTACCCGTTCTTTTGTAAATTCCATGTTAAAGAAGCATTTTGGGTAAAATCGTTTCATTTATCGTAGGTGTTTTGACTTGTTGTTCTTGACATCATTATTACTTATATCATGATTTACTTACTTACAGAATATAAAATATGATTTATATATCATATATATTCAGTATATATATATATATAATAGGTAGATAAATAAAATGAAAAACACCGTTCATGGAGACGGTAGTCCGTACGTACGCATGAACGTTGTTTTCCTTTCCTTATTGTCTTGAAATGGAAGTAAGTAGATGACATACATATATATATATATATATAAATCCAGTAGCATTACAATATCATATATTTCATTTTTATTTCTTATATATACTTTATAATCATTCTTAGATGGTTAACATGGAGAATGAATCTCATCGCGTCGTGGAGACGGTAGTCCGTACGTACGCACGAGCGATGATATCATTTCCATAAATATTGAATTGAATTGGAGTGGATTATACAATATATCAGAATCAATATGATGTTGTAATAAGAATGTATAGTTATTCTTTACACCATTATACCCATCCATGTAAGGTGGTGTTGGAAAATAGATTACACCACGGCGTGGAGACGGTATTCCGTACGTACGCACGCGCGGTGATTTCTTTTTCCGTAGGATGGATAGATGGTGAAATAGGGTTGTTTCATACTTATAATAACATATCAGTATATGAGTGATACTTATGTTATTACTTCATAATGAAACAACCTAAGAAGAAGAAGTGGAAGAAGAAATAAAGATGAAAGAATTGGTAACGGTAATTACCTCTTCTTTGAAGCACCTTTTGGAGACCTCCTCTTAGGGAACTAAAATTGGTCTTTGAGGAAGACCAGAACCTCTAGGATGTTTCTAGGGAAGTGGAGAAGAGATTTTGGCAGAGGTTGGCCGAGCTTGAGTGCTCAAATTGGTGTGAGGAGGAGGGGGAGGAGGTGTCCTTTTATAGGGGAGGAGAGGGGCACCTTAGGAATATCTCAAATATTATTTTATATTAAAGTCAAAATCGGTTTATAATGGTTCCAAAGGGTCTTATTTCGAAGCTAAAGTGGGGATGGGTCTAAATCCTATCAACCAATAAAATTTAGACAAGTTTAGGGTATTATTTTAACCTTATCAATTAGATTTAACTCTAAGTTAAATAATTTAACTTTTACCGTGTCTTTTTGTTTTCTTTCACTATATTGTTAATAAACTTACTATAACATGCCAAAAGAACCCCAAATTGTATATTATTAATACATATATCCTTATCTAAGTCATTTGGCCGAACCTTAGATTTTTAGGAATAAAATAACAATTAATAATATAATATTTGATTTAAAAACTCTTTTGTGTCAATTTTGACACTATTTGATATATGATTTTTGTGAAAGTCATAACAAAATTATATGTTCAAACCAAGTTGATTAAATCAACAATACTATATCATAGTAACCTAGAAAATTAGTGTAATTCATAAAAAATCTCAAATTACATTTATTTTGGTGTTTATAACATCAATTATGTCAATATTTCATTAATAAGATAATTACTGCATCATCGTTGTGTCATAAATAAATTAAATTATTTTATGTCTAAAAATTACAAATAAACTACCATCATGTAGGAAATCTTTTTAGATTTCTAATGAATATTTACAATCGAATTTATCTTATGTATAACCCCATATTAAAAATGATTTACTTATTAAACTTTGATTTTAACTATTTTAACCTTTCTTTAAATAAATTAATAATAAATGTCCTAATCTAATCCAAGTGGGCCTAAATGGTCATATTTTATTCCTAAGTTTGTTTTTGGTCGAATTACACTTGTCCAATAGAATTAGGACATGTGTTAGGGTAATATTAATATCATATTTACCCTTAGTTACCCTATTTACTATTAACAGCGGTAAAAAAAAGTAAAAAGTTACTATTCACCAAAAATTATTTTATCTCATTGAACCACATTTTAGTCCTTGATATTAACCGTGTCACTCGGATTTTTGAAATTCCATTCACAGAAGCTGTAAAATTACGTTTTATGCAAAATTCAGTTTTTAACCTACCACTTAGTGGTTTCACTATTCATCAAAAATTGATGTTTTTCAGAACAATGCCAAAATTTCATCCCAAGCTATATTTCATATTCCGAATTAAAAAATGAAGTCTATTTTACCAAATTCATAACATAAAAGTTGAATTAATTAATTTTATAATTAAATCCCGCTGTTAAAACAAATAGCGTGTTTTTAAGAAACAATATCTATCAAAAGATTGACACTTGTTTATGTCTAGTTTAAATGTGAAATTACATCCAATGACCAACATTGTATTAAATTGTAAAAATATATTCTAAATATACTTTAAAAACACTCAAATTAATGATTTATCACTATTAATTATTTCGATTAAAAAAGTTGTTTTTAATTATAATTTAGTAATTTTCACTATTCATCAGAATATGAAAGTTATCCGAAAAGTACCAAAATTTCACCTTAGGCTAAATTCGATACTCCAAATCCAAAAATGAAGTCCAATTTGAGAGCTAAAATTTCTAAAATTTAAAAAGTGGTTTTTACTATTCATAACGGCTAGTTTTAATAATATTTTAATAGCATATCATTGTTTCGTAAAACTCAGTATTACGTACCACACACGCTATCGAGGAAGGTTGCGATTGCGTGTAATGCAAGGCAAGTCAAGGATGCGTGTTGTGCAAGCTCCTTTTGGTGTAGCGTACAACACAAGACATTAGTGAAATAAAAAGAATATTTTTCATAAAATCTCGGGCTGTTACATTGTAAGATACCATTATTAAGTCTATAAGATACATAGAAGGGTATGATGTTTCCCTATACAGACTCTTCCTAATCGTTTTCTGTGAATGAAATGGTTGCATGACATTATATGGAAAAGGATTCTGATCGATAGACCTTGGCTATAGTGACTTTTTTTTTCAAATTCTTATGGGCTTTGGAGGGCTTCAAAAAGTGCATCCCTGTGTAATTTGGAAAGAAGAAGTGCATCAAGGATTTTTATATTGGATGGGACCAAAAATATCTATTTTAGAACATCATAATTCTACTCCATAGGTCACTGCCTCCCGGTATGGGGCTGCTCTTGGGCATGCAGATGAGGTGCTGGAGAAAGTGAGGTCGACAGACCTAGGTCATTCACAAAGGGCGAGGGAATATCTACCAATAGTGGCATAAGTTGATCCTACCTTTCCTATGTTTTGGGTTGATTAGGTTCAACCCCATCAAAACGGTCACACAATACAAATGAGTATGGGTGGCTATTTGTGGGCTCTAAGGAACCTCCTTGCCTCCTTTGAGCTAGCTGGGGTGCTTTCTCGTGAGTCTCAGATACATATGAGTTTTCTATGGGGATATAATAAGGAGACCGACATCGGCCATATCTGCGATGTCACCTATAACCATGGATTTGGAACATGCGGCCTCTCGTTCCCTTGTAATATGTGAGAAAACCATATTTAGGATGTTCTCATCATTAGGGAAGGGTTTCATCAATTTTATCATGTTGACAGAACTGTATATGAGATCTTTTTCAATTGAGGATTCTCTTTTGAGGGGTGGTACCCATGCTACATATGATATAGGGAACAAGTTTGCAAGAGTTAGAGCCTACTTGGGATAATAATATGACTCTTCCTCCTCTATTTCTTCATAATTTTGTTGGTAATGTTCACCCTTGGGAGGTACGTCATACTTTTCCTTTTTTGGTGGCAGAGCTGTTGCGTGTTTTCACAACTATTCCATGAGGGTTCCATGGGCTCTATCCACTGTTTTACGAGTCATACAGTTTCCAAACATATATTATTTCCTTGTAAAGAGGTTATTCCATCATTCCTCTTCATCCAACCAAAAAATGGTAATGAAATACAATTGTTATAGAGAATCTTCTAATATACCCTTTCAAGAGTTGATCATACATTGAAGAACGTCCTTAAAGATGAAACCGTTTTAGATATTATGACCCAGTCTTCTATTGAAAGATAAGTAATCAGGATGGTTTATGATATTGACTTCACCGGGATTCCTGTGATGCAGAAGTGTGAGAATGTTATCATCCAAGGATTCCAAGAAGTAGCCTGAGACTTTCCCATTTTGGAAGGAGTACCACGTATTCATCTGCTCTTGGAATCCCAGGTAGACCTGGTTTATTTGTGCATCCATTAAAGGGAAATTTTTTTGTTTCCTTCAGTTAGTATGAGTTATCATAGGTTCATATCTATCCTAGGTTCTTGGACCATTGTGGGATTGAGGGTGACAACTATAGCTTCCAATTTTACTGAATTTTTCCCTTGCACTGCGGGAGTGATCTAAGACTTTGATCGGCTTCACTGGATTGCTTCTTCATGTCACTGTGCTATTTTTGTGAATTGTAAGAATCCACCTAGAAATTTTATAGGGATTATGGATGATTTCAAATTAACTATGATATTTCTGGTAGAGACATCAAACAATTGTTCCTATGAGAGAATGATTCTGAGCGAATAGGTCAGACCCTTCCACCTTGCTATGAAGTCGGACATTCTATCATTGCCTCGCTTCCTGTAGTTCATCAGGTCAATGATCGTCTTCTTCCTCAGTGTTGAACTGAATTGGTAAAGGAAATTACAATGAAGATCTTCCCATCCTGTGATTGACCATGTGGGAAGACTGTTATACAAGACAAAGGATGTCCTTGTCAATGTCTGCATGAAACACCTATGTTTGGTCAACTCCTATTGATACCAAGGTCCCATCACCATCCCACATCAAGACATAAATCCTGTGAGATGTTTCTCAGGATCCCCTACATCGTTGAAGGTGTAGAAGTTAAGGATTTTCAAAATTAGGATACGATAGGGAATCAACTACACATTCGAGGTATGGATTCTTCACAGGTTATAGTGGCATGTGTCTCCCTTATATGGATTTCTATCCAAGTAGAGATGGATTAAATGGTTGTGATAAGATATCATGGAACTATCATTTTATTCTCTTACCATTCGTAAGGACTACGTGGGGAATGATTAGGTGGTCCGACATTAATTTCTCGCTATTCCTCTAATAGTTCTATGACCGAGGAGTTACCATGGAAAGGGAGAGGTTGTCCCCATAACGAAGGGAAGTCATGATCGTTTCTAACTTCATTGTTTACATGGATGGTTCGTCTAGACCAAGAGCCAATATGATATGAAAATACTACTATGGATGGAATATCATCCATAGGAGCGGTAATATCCACCTCTAACTAGAGATAATACCCAATGGGAATATTTTCCCGGAGTAGCTCCTCATTGAGATGTCGGAGAGCTCATATCTCGCTCTCATATTGTAAAAACTTCTCTTCCAAAGATGGAATCCTAGACACAATATCTAATTTACATTTATCGTTCGAGGTGTTCCATAGAGGAGCTAGAAACTCATTGTTTGGTGGTGCCAAATTCGGGAGCCTTCTTTGATTCTGGGTGCACGCACCCTCGTTTGGTGCGTCTAAATCACCCTTCTCCTAGGGTATGACTTACCTGATTTGATCTTCTGTATCTAGATCAAGATCAATTTATTCCAAATTGATGGTGTTCATAGTGTCATATCACAAAATGGTGGTTGTTCCATTTCATCCCACCTGGAAATACAACTCTGCAAGTGTTTCATTAGGGTCGGTACTCTGACCCTTGGCCTTATTGAGCTATTTCGGATTGCGGTGTTGGCTGGGACTGACTTATTTCACCGTAAGCTATTCTCATCTTGGTTTATGAATGTTTTAATTGAGGTAATTTCCATTTAGGGTTTCCAAACGATCTCCAACCAACAAAGGTTTGTTTTGTAAGAGGAGGAACCAGTGGTAGGCCAACCATTGAGATTTTCCTCCCATTCTAGATAATATTGATTCCTTCTATAGTGGTGATGATGATTATAATTACCTCATCAATGTGGGCTAGGATTGATCTTGAATCTCCATTGATGTCTCCCAAGTCCATTTAAGAGATGATGAATTTGGAAGTAGCGATTGAGATATAAATTCCCCTTGCCCCGTGGTTTGGTGATTTCCAATGATTATTGTAAACTCATCCTAAATTTTCTCAGGGACTGATGACCCAAGAGGTAGAGGTAGTGGAAAATTTTCTCCTCGCCCAAGGGTCAGAGTATACTCCTGGATGGCTATAATTACAGTCTCCATGATGTGGCACATTTTTTATTTTGTGAGAGGTGGGTGCGATGGCAACTCATGATGAGGATCACTCTTTATGGGTAGTTGTCTGAGTGATATCAAATTAGATCTCCATGTCTGAAACATAATATTATTATCTTTACAGGTCCAATTTGAAGTATTTTTGGCTATACTCTCTCCCTATCTATTATGTTTGGTCATAGTTAGAGTGTGGGAATTCTGTTGTAGTAACCAATTAGCTCGAGAATTCCCTGGTCCACTGACTTTTCCAGTTTCTATAAAATTGTAGTATACCATGTTTGAGGGACTCTAAAATTCCAGTGGAGCAGCAAAGTGTAATGATTCATATTTTCCCAAAACCTAAAATTAGATGCCTGATGTGGCTTCAAAGATCAGATTAATAAGTGTCATGATTCAATAATGGAAAGAGTGTTACAAATTTCCATTGTGCTTTTCTAGTTTTGGATCCCTGGTCATGGACATAGCAGCTGGGTCATGTTCTAAACAAAGTATCTTGATGATCTGGAGGTCACACTCATATTCTAGATGAGGGAGATTTTAATCCATCATTCATTGATGAGTGGCCCATAGATTTTGTCATAGATAAGGAGTGAACTCCTTTTCTAGATCTTCATGAATATCATATCTAGAAGTAGCGAGGGGATAGAACATGATGGGGAGGTTGATTCCATCTAACTCTCTTAATATGTGAACTTCATTATCTTCTTCATTAGACGTACATTCCTCCATCCGGCCAGACCATAAGAGATAACTCTGATGTTCACCAGCTGATAGGGGTTGAGTACAACTGGATAATGATGGAGAACTATATATAGTTGTTCATAATGTTTCAAGAACCTCTCTATATAAAGGTGTTGGAATTTAATTCACCTCTATATATGATGCTGTCTAGACAAAGGGAGGACTTCCTTTCCCATGGGAGATATCATCGCGGGGAGGTTGACCATGGTGGATGTCAAGAGTAGAGTCCCTATGATCCATCTCCACATTAACATGAGGAGGAATATTATGGTAATGAATGTCTCCTACTTCTTATTTGATATAAGAGTTAACAGACCCGGGTGGTGTTGATAGTGTCCCTAGAACATCTTCAAGGACACTAGCATTTAGAATATAAGAAATATGAGTCATGTTTTGTGTTGTGGTCAAAATATGTTGTCCTACATTTAGTAGTAGTGTAGGTATATGGGACTGATGTATGGAAATTTCCAGAATTTTCATATAACTTCCAAGTGTTCTGAGGATATAATCCCACTACTGGGGAGCTATCAGAATATTTTGATGTGTTGCCTCATTGTTGACAGGGAAGTGAGACAGTCCTGAGGCGTGTGCCGCTCTCACTTAGTTATCCTACGTTGAATCAAGAATATACGTCTAGTATGAATATTCCTTCCCCACCAGAATATGCGGAAGGACCTATGGAATGGGAGACATAATATGAGACTCAATCTTGTATTTCCTCAGAACAATGATGTCACTGTTGTTCGTTGATAAAAGAAGTATTATGTGACCTGCTTATGTGCCATGTTGGAATATGTAAGATAGGTTCACTGACAAGAATATGGGCTTGTCCCGAGGCTTGTTCCACTCTCATTTAGTTCATGTTTTGTTTGGAAATGGGGATTACCTTGTTTGTTTAAGGTTCAAACATTCCAATCGGTTTCTAACATGATTATTCGTAGAACCGGAAATACCCAATGATTCTATATCCATTTGGACATACTTTCCAAAGGTAGGTTCTCATATGTTGTGGAACGATGAGGCTTATGAATTTTCATTGGTCGATAGGATGGGGGGTCATGCTCATCACACCTTTTTGGGGGGAATTATTGCCTACTCTCGGAATCTCTTATAGATTTATGTTATGTTCATGAATCCTTATTAATTCACCATGCATGAAAAATAGTTTTCCATTAGATTTGGAAATCAATGATTGATATGTAAGGGATATAAAGAATTTGTATATGTATTTTAGGTTCCTCATCACTGGAGAATAATTCGTATGTATTAGAGATTCATAGTCAAAAGTATCCTTCAATACATTATATAGAAATATATGGGTAGTTATGATGACAATACTGGTTTAGAAGCCACTCATTGGGGCACTTGAAGTTTATTTTCATTCAAAAAGAAATGGATTATTTCAGAGTTTGGATCATACCCGCAGATGGGATTCCTAGGTATCCTCGTAAAAAAGGAATAAAAAACCATGTAGTTTGATAAGAATGGAATAGTTTAACCTCATATGGGATAGATAATAATTAATGAATGACGATCTTGAACCATATAAAGGCTTCCTACATACTCAACTTTTAAGGCAAAGATCAAAGTCCATGTAGTTCATGTGAAGAAATATGGGGCTTACGTATGTATGGCTGCCCAATTATATGAAGACCAAGACTTAATTCAGGAAAGAATCCTAGGAGCAGGGTCCATAATGATATTTTTATTTTATTGAGATTTGGAGTTTTAACCCGGGGATTACTCCTAAGGAGGATGCCCATATTAAAGGGGACTTAGAACTTGGGGCTTATTCCTAAGAAGGAGGACCAAATCAAAAAGAAATTAAAATTTGGGATTAATATTGAGAAGGATTCCCAATGTTAAATGAAATTATGACTAGGTCTTACTCATGAGAAGGTGGCCTAGGTTAAGGGGACTTTGGAATTACTCCTGAAGAGGATGCCCAAATTAAAAGATCATCTCATCTTAAAGGATAAATTTATATGGAGGAAACCTCTAACAGTATGACATAAATCATGTAAGTCATGGTGTTTTGGGAGGGGTTCTCACAAAATTATTTTCAGATAAATAATCCAATAAAAGAACCATGCCTTAAATGTCTTTGAAAATGGGTTTGAGGGCTAATATCTTGAAGAGGAGATGTGAATGAGAGAGAGGCACACAGAAGAAGTTGGTGGGCAACTGTAGGTCACGTAAGTCATTTTGCGCACAAGTCGTGGCCATGCAAGTGTACTTGTGCGGCATGGTTTCACCTGGGAGATGAAGAATCTGAAAGGTATTACTTGTGCGAGACTTAACTCAAGCCTTTATTATTATCCTAATATGTTTCTAAAAGGGTGGCGCGCGAGTTTCATCGAAGGGGTAGGGCGATGCGCAAGTGTTTCCATTTTTATAGAGGTCTGAACACTTAGGCGCTCAAGTGTTGATGAATTCTAAACACTTATGCCTTATTTTACTCCTTCAGGTCTTCCATTCTAGGTAAGAAGTTACCATAGAAGCTTTCGGAAGAGTTGAGATGAAGACTAGGGTGACTAGATCTTGAATTTGACTTTTGGAAAATCCGTCATTTTAATGGGGGGGCCACATGGTCCATTTATAGGCCACCATGCACCTTGGGTGAAAACCAAATAGGGCGTGCAAGTCAGTTACTCAACCCATAGGTGGCGTTCAAGTGACTTGTGCGGCGCGCATGTCACTTGCGCACCTCACTCCAAATGTGCTCATGCTCCATGCTTTCATCATTTTTCATGAGGTTCTTCAAAGGGTGACCCGCTGTGTGCTTAAGGTATTCCCCTATTACATTTTTTGGATTCTGTGAGGGAAAATAGTGTCAACAAAAGTCCCCCCCCCACAGTTGGATCCAAAAAGAAAAGTGGATATGGATATGAGGTAAAGCCGGACAAATCAAGGGTCAGTGGTGTGCAGGTTCTGCATGCAGTAGCTGGGGCTCGCAAGTATGGTGCACTGGTGGTCTGGATAACCTATATATATATGCTCATTCCCGCGCAAACTCACACAGCTTCTAGAAATTTGATCTCTCATCACGCAGGTGATTTTGTCTTCAGCGAATCTCCCTTTTCAATGCTGTCGCACTTTTGCAGACGATTTTTGACTTACGTGCCATGACAAGGGTGGAAAAACTTGCACGGTCGATTTAAAATGCGTGCCAAGTTAGGACTTACACTCCATAATTACTTTTCCATTTTTTGAATTCGTTCATCCAAATTTCTCAAAACAAACTTACATAAGCATTGATTGGTTGATCTTTGTGCATATTCAAAGGCTCCCAGAAGAATTGGATCGGCTGATGATTTGTCCAGTAAGAGAATAGATGACAAGATGAACATCATTGAACATGATTATTATGTTATCTATGATAGCACTCTCCCAGATGTTTCTATGTACTTGAAGAAATATAATGCCAAATTCCCAAAAATCATATACTTTCGTTTGTAAGGCCATGATCATCTGCAAGGAGTCAACGTTCCAGAGGACAATAATTATATCCCTCATTCCTGGTTTCAGACCTACACCAACTTCTCTTTGGAAAAACTCTCCATTAGAGGATCATTTTTCAATGCTAGGATAGTGGAGAAGGCATACATAATGCATCATAGCCCATGTCCACTAGATCTGAATCCTCACATGCCTGAGTTGTAGCCACATTGCAATACCTATATTTTCTGAAATTATTAGATGGACCAATTTAAGGGATGGAAGAAGAGTTGGGATTTCCATCCTGGAGGAGGTGTGAAGCCTACTTGGATGTGGGAATACTGGGTGCAACAAACCGGTGGAGAGTTTATCGATGATCTGACGGGAGCTGCAATATACGAATCTTTCTAGGCGGGTCATATATATGTCTACAAGAATGACGATTTCGTATCGGAGTTAGTCAGCCGCTGGAGCCCAGAAATGAATTCATTCCATCTAACTGATGGAGAAGTAGGCATCAGTTTGTGGGAAATCTATAAGATTTCAAGGGCTCCAATTTTGGGAGATATGTATGATGAATTAATCACCCCAAGGTGACCTGGAATGATTCGGAGAAAACTCCGACATTGGTTTGAGAGTAAATGAAAATTTACTAAAAGATTAAGAATAACACCACCACGAAAACCCATTCCAGAAAATATATCCATCTAGAGGAGTGGATGAACATGTTTCTAATTAAGAAGATGGAGGAGGGAACTTCCTGCACTTGTCCTACTAGTTTCCCTATAATAGAAAAGAGGGGTGCTCTGGGAACATTTTGGCCAACTTTGGAAGCATGAGAATTTGATAGGTGGGGTTATGAAGTGAACCAGAAAATTCCAGTGAAGACCCATCTGGCAGGCTTTCTGGCCATGTGTCTCAGTGTTTACCTTTTACCAGTTCGGCATTCGAAATGAGGTGTGAGGCCGGGGACCATTGTCATTGTAGCCACGCTGGCTGGAAGGAATATGGTGGGGTTGGCCACTCCAGTTTTGGTAATTAATCATAGGAGTTTACTTAATTTCTATATGGGTAAGTATCCTCTAAGAATCGTTGGACCATTCCATGTTTTATGGGGATGGATTTCTACCCACTTCAGGATATATGTTGTACAATGTGGGGTCGAGGTTCCTGGAAGTTCATTCCAGACACGTATTCAAGACTTTTCTGGAATTTATCTCTTATCCCTCAATGCTTATGATATCAAAATAAGGCTGAGCATTTTCAAGGAGTTTCACTTCTTTCATTATGTAAATCTGCCAACAGGGAAATTTTTTGATGATGGAATAGCCAGTTGGGAGTTAAGGGCTTATATGCTGGCATGTAGAGATGGTACACTATCCACAAGGATTAATGGAGAGATTATATGTGAAGCCTATGATCCATATATATTTTCATGTCAATTCAAAGGTCTGCAGAAAATTATCATATCCCCTCTAGTGCATGTCAGGTTAGAGACGCGTCTGATGGTTTCTCATCAACTATGGTTGCTGACATCTATAGAGAGAACCGGGGTTGTATTTGATCCACCAACTGTTGAAGTGGAAAGTCAATTAAATATATGGTATACCGAGAGATGGGTAGCATCATATCCTGAAGGGGTACTGAATCAGCTGGTCCCTCGGGTGGGGATAAAGAATAGAACTGTTAGGAAAGAAGCTCTTAATTTGGATGGTCACTCTTCCTCACCTGAAGTTGATTCAACGAATTCTGAGGATGGGGATGATGATGCTCAAAATGCATCAAAGCAGCCTCGTTCCAGATATTATCCGCCTGTTAGAGTCAAGATACCAACTCCATCGACTCCAGTTGAGTTTCATCTTTGAGGAAATTTAATCGGCCATATTTTAAAGAGCGACAATTTTCGTTTTCTTATCCTTTATCTGTGATTGTAGGAGATGAGAAGAAGTTGAAGTCCCAGATTTTTGGACCATCCATGGGAACATCTGGTACAAATTCTGAATATTTACTGCCAGAGGCTGTCCGGACAAGGCGGAGTATATATTGTGATGCTAAGACCACCTAGATGGACTTATGCAAAGGGTTGCATATCCCTGAACTATGAATCTCCAGGATTCCTCTGATATCTGTTTTGTGGAAAACCACAATGAAGTGAGGGCTTACATCAAAGTGCTAGAAATGGTCATATATGCCACTGATGATTCAGTTCCTATCACTAACAGGGTGAAGGAAATGATGGACTATGGTACCAATAAGGGGATTGGTCCTTCATGAGATAAAGAGTGGCATGATTACGTGGCTCCTGAAGATGTAAGTTTACTTTTTCCAGATTTTTATTTTCTTTGTAATTTGAATTTAGTCAATGATTTGTTATTCAAGGAAATAATCTTCTTCATTAAACAGTTTGTAATGTAAATAAATACTTATATCCCTTCGTCGTGGTATAGCCTAGGCGGCACCGCTCTTGGAGCCACTTAATCCTCTCATGAGCCGGGTGAAGTATCTCCAGGCCAGCAAGAAATGGATAAAGAGTTGGAAAGGGCTTTATTTTCTCTGATTACTATTTTCATATATGATGATTCCAGTCCACGCAAAATGTCCAAGAAGAAAAAGCATCAATGAAAGAAGGCCACAACAAAACACATTATCCGTAGTGTAAGTCTTTTCGGGTAGTCCTGTATCTTAAATTATGAAAAAGTGCTCAATTTTTCGAGATTACAGGGGCTTCATTAGTTTCCCCTTTAATAGAATGGACTGACCATCCTCAGAGTACAAAAAATGGTGCTGTAAAACAGTCGCATGTTCCTACTAAAACGGTTGTTCCTGAAGAAATACTGAGAGAAGATGAGCCAGCGTCTGTTCCCAGCACTACTCCAATATCGGATGCCAGGAGAGAAGAGACATCTAGTAAATTAACAATACTTCATAGAACCTCAAATGAGACAACAACTAACTACCATTCTGTGAAGTTTTCGGTGAAAAAAATGCACAAGAACATTTGGCAACCACCGAAGCTGAACCCACAACTGTCTTTGAAGAAGCTATCTGAGGTCAGAGATTGATAGATAAAAGTCACAAATATTACATGTTGAGTGCTCCCACTGGTGAGGCTAACCTGGGATCTAGGTCATCATTGGATGAAATGATGAATCTTGGCATGTCATTTGAAGAAATTTTATAACATGTTAATTTACCACTTGATTTATAAGATTTTGGATATTTACTTATAAAATCAACTGAACATGAGCTTCATCATTTTTCCAGGAAATCTTCTTATGATTACACATCTAACCATGTTTGGTTAAAAAATATACAGTTCCATATTGAATAAACTATTGAACGAACAATTCTAGAAAGGGGTGTAGACATTGATGTCAACCCAGTTATTGAAAAAACATAGGCTCAGTGGAACATATCACTGTAGACCCACCTGAAACCCATCCTGAAAATTCTGCTGAATCTTGGAAATATGGGGAGGAGTCTTTACAAGTTTCTTATCTAATATTAGGAAAAATATAATCCAACAACATTACTATCCTTTGAAACTAACCATACATTCAGTTGACCAAATAAGTATATAATATTTGTGGCTTACTTAACCTGAAAGATAATCCAAAAACATTACTATCCTTTGAAAATAACCATACATTCAATTGACCAAATAGGGCTATAAACATCAGTATATAGATCGAGAGGTTAAGCCTCAGCCTTCGCCTAAAAAGAAGCAGAAGGTGAAGTAATCAGGGTAAGGGAAGGAGCTAAACATGGCACTTACATAAGTGCATTAATCCCAGAACATGTTCCTCCCTATGATAGCAATGTCAAATCAGACCAAGAGGTGAAAAAAGCACTTCAATTATCACATCACAAGACATGTTAGAATATATGGAAGATAATATCTGAGATGCCTCTTGAAGAGCTGCCTTTGAAAATTCCAAGAATTTCATCCATTTTTATCATGCTACGACTTGGCGGTTTTTGTTATCAAGAAATCCATGTCGCAGGGAAACAAGTCATTCGAATGATTAAATAAGATCAAAGGTGTCTTCAAGACCTGATCAGAGCTATATTGCTAACAAATATCACTGAAGTTTAGGCTACAGTGTCCCGAGATGAGGCTAATCATGCTGCAAATATGAAGGAACTGAAGTAGAAGATCATGTAGAGGATTGTCCTGCAGTTTTAACATCAGCAAGAGCTAGATTCAGTTACTGGGGAACTTGGACGACTTCATAATTCATTGGAACAAGTCCAAGCAGATGGTATAAAAGACATAAATGTTGCCAAAGAAACATTTCGTCGAGGTGAAGATAGTGAAGATGGTCAAGCAAATGAACTTCAAGTAGCTACTGATGAAGCTAGGGATGATGTGAAACAGGTCAGAAATTATGTTGAATGTCATTTGTAATTTCCGAAAAAAAAGAGAACATAATGCAGTCTATGGAGGTTCTTCTAGTCTTGTCCATCAATGAAAAAAACAGTTCATCTTCAATCATCTCTACCTTCATTTTATTGATAATTACTCTTATATTTACCTAATACAATGGGCCTAATAAACATATTTTAATTTTTACTAGGGTTATATAAACACACCACGAACTGTGCATATTTTAATTTCTCAATATTGCCTAAATCAGAAAAAATGTACGTTTAGTGAGATATGACTCGAATTTTGTTCAGATTACCCTTTATATGTTCCCAATTTAGTGATTACTATGTCTTTTGTTACTGCCAGTTTAATTTCATGCATGTTGGACTATGAAAAGGATAATTTTTAAGGTTGAATAGATTTGACCAAATGGATGACATTGACTCAATTCTTGATAATTTGTTTGGAAATATATTACTATATTCATGTATAGAGTGGGGAATTTTAAACTGTGACTTGAGAAGTTTTGAATCTGAGGAATTACATGGGAAAAGAGCAAAAAGACATTAGAGGAAGTCTTTTCTAAGAATCAAGTTACCATTATTTGAAAAACCCATTATGGGGGCTGAATCACGCATGGAAAACTATGGAATATGATGCATATTCATATATTAGTATCTTTTTGATGATTGGTCTGTTATGTAAAAAAATTATGCAAAGCCACCTAAGGGCACGTGCTGCATAGTCGGGCAAATGAACTCTTTGAAAATTGACTTTCTATTGCTAAAACCTGAAGAATGTTTAATGGAGATTAAAATTTTCCAAAGCATAGAGTTTGCTTTATGGAGAAAGATACTTGAATATGGAGAGGATATTTTCAAATATAATAGTCAGATAATTGGAGGAATGTGACTTCTACGAAGGTCTGACACAAATGTAGGGACAAAATAGGCTTCTCCTAATAATTACATCACCATTACTTGAAAACCCCATTATGGAGGTTGAATTATGTAGGGCCAATGGGGGCATAAGCGGTATAGTCAAATAGTAGCATCATTTGGCTGACATGCCCATTATGTAGACAACTTATGCAAGGCCGCCTAAGGGCACATGCTGCATAGTTAGGGAAAAGACCTCTCAGGTATCAGATATATTGTGAAAAAAGTTCAGGAAAAGGGTTATGGAGACCATGAATATTATTTGTATAATTTTGAGATTCGGGATGTCACTACCTATCTTGTAAAGACCCGTAAAATTCAAGGTAAATTATTTTTTCTTAATTTTCTTTGGAATTTTACAAGAGCGCGGTTTCTGACGGCACCTGATTCCGAGGCCCGGAGTGCCCGGAATCATTTTCCGAAGTTTGGCTCGGGTACGTTCAGTGAACGAACGAGCGGGAATTTCTAACTTTTGAACCGGTGCCCGGAATCAAATTCCGAGGGAACCGATGAACTCGCAGCGCCATTATTCGTTTAAGGAGACCTTTTCCGAGGTTGAGTTTATTGCGGGTTGTGAGTTAGTTTTTTGGGTTTTTAAAGTAAAGTTAAATAAAATGTGGAAACAGATTTTATTTCTTTTTTTGTTAGTTATAACCTCCCAAAGGGAGTTAGGGGTGGGACCCCCATCCACTTAACCTCCCTTGGGAGGATTATGTGTGGTGGGGCCCGCACAAACCCCAACTCCTCATCTTCTCTCAAAACTCTCCTATAACCCCCTTTAATTACTGTTTGACAACTTGGTTTAATTAATTAAGGTGGGTTGATTTGAATTTCAAACCATTGAAATTCAAGTTGATGTTTGTGTAAATAAAATAAACCTTAGCTTATTTTATTTTGTTTAGCCATCTTGAGAGGATTTGAGAACTCCTTCTTCTTCTTCAAACTTTGACGAAGAACACTCAAGCTCCGACGAAGAATGTCGCTCCTCTCTTCTTCGTAGCCGGTTTGTTTCTGAAGATCGACGACGCCTTCCGTGTCAACGAATGGGAATGCTGCTTCCTCCTCGGACTTCCTTCATCAGCTTACGAAGATTCACCAACGACGTACCTCTTCGGACGTTCCTCTTTGTCAACGGAATTGACGAACGATTACCACGACGCCCGACCTCCGCGACGTTTGTCTTCCGCGGGTCGTTGACGAACATCGTACTTGAAACCGAGGTAGGGGTTTATTTATTACTTTTGTTCATGATTTATACCTGAGAATATTTCTTCGTGAAATTTATCCAATTGTTAGCAATTAACGCGAGGGGGCCGGACCGTACGAACACGGCCCACCCTCCTCCTTTTCATATTGATTTTGTTTTGGATTGAGACGGGTGAGGCGCGGTGCCATCGCACCGCGCAGGATCATATGACAAGAAATGTGTGGCGCCATCGCGCCGCGTGGTAAAATAATGCAAGGACGCGACGCCGTCGCGCCGCGTCGAAGAGAGTTGAAGGTGCCACGGCCGGAGCGGGGCCGTGGCGGTGGGGCACGGTGCCGTCGCACCACGCCGAATGACGAAGGCCGCGGCCGGTTCCGGGCCGCGGCGGGACGAGAGGACCGGCGGCTAGCCGGGCCGCCGGTGTCGGAAGCCGGAAGGGGACCGGCTTTGCCGGTCCCGTTGAAGAAGAACCGGCCGACCAGGTTGGGCCGGCCGAAACGGGAAAAACCGGGGAATTTAATTCCCCCAACTAACTTGAATGCCCCCCCCCCATTAAGAGGGGGGGGGGGAAGGCAGCCCCCCCGTTTTTCTCAAAGGCAGGCCCCCACGAGGGGGGCCGGTTTCACCAAAGGCGCGGCTTTCAGCCGCGCCGCCAGCTAAGAGGGGTGGGGGCCTTGCCCCCCGCAAGTGGCACCCGAGCGGCGCCCAGGCCGCGCCGCCGCCGGCCGCGCCGCGCTGCCGCTCCGGACCGCGCTGCCGGCCGGGTCGGGTCCCCCCGGTTCGGGCGGACCCAGGGGGGGTCGGGCCGGGTCGGCCCGGACCCGGACCCCCCGTTTTCGAATCGACTTCGGTCTTTTGATCATAACTTGAGCTACGGACCTCCGATTGACGAACCGTCATTGGAGATGCGATCATTGGATCGAGGCGGTCGATTCGTTATATTGCACTCAAGGTTTCGGAATACTTTCAGTTCGACCGGGTTGGTTCGTACACGAAACCAACCGGGCCATCGGAGCAGAAACGCTCATATCTTGTTCTACGGACGTCTGATTGACGTGTCGTCAGCTTTGTTGAGTTCCTCTTAGTGAGAAGGATATTTTGGAATACTCCGCCCGAGGTTTGGACATAGGTGGTGTACGGTCGTGTTGGTTTTTACTTAAAAACCAACCGGGCACCTGGGACAAAAAAGCCAATAACTCTCAGACCGGGCGTCCGATTGACGCGCCGTCTGTTGCGTTAGGTTCCTGTTGATGATACGGAACTTTAGGATACATCAACTCTGGGCTATGTGACAGTTGATGTATCAGCCTCTCGGCTTGTGGAGCGGACCCTCCCGAACGAGCTTGCTGTGTGGAGGAACCCTAGTGCTGGCTGCGACTGTGACTGCTACTGCAACTCCTACTGCTACTGTGACTGCGACGACGACAGTACAAAGATCTTTAGTGGATTCGACGACGACTTCAACACTTAGCGATCCTACGTGGATCAGTGCTACAGGTCCGGTGTGGGCCCGATCCTGTGTGGGTCTGATCCTGTGTGGGACTTTGCACTCGCGGTCCTGTGTGAACCAGTGCCTACAGGTCCTATGTGGGCTCGATCCTGTGTCGGTCGTTGCGGGGGTTAGTTACCTATCGATCCTTCGTGGGTCTGACGACTTAGATGGATCAGAGATCATCTTTATCGTCCTTCGAAGAAGTATACCTGTGTGAGCTGAATCCTGTTGCTTTCCTGTGTGGATTTTGTTGTGCTATCCTGTGTGGATTTCATTTTGTTTTCCTGTGTGGAATACATATACTTTCCTGTGTGGACTGAGTTTTACTTGGGCTCGGAGGTTGGAGCGTATTGGAATTGATGACTTAGGTATATGTATGGGCATATACATAAGCAGTGTCGGTTGTTACTTCGTGTTGTATCTATCTTTTGTGGTTTATACTTTGTGGATTTTGGGAGACC
Source organism: Viscum album (assembly GCA_963277665.1). Taxonomy (NCBI): domain Eukaryota; kingdom Viridiplantae; phylum Streptophyta; class Magnoliopsida; order Santalales; family Viscaceae; genus Viscum; species Viscum album. The sequence goes on from CAUJRU010000072.1 coordinate 1,182,384, forward strand.
ATCGGGGGTCTCGGGGTCCCTACTGAGTAGCTTATACTCACCCCTGCATGGGCTATGCCTGCACTACGTTGTGTTGGTTGTAGACGACAGACAGCGTTGATCATGGCTAAGGCTTGCAGAGGAGGACGGTACCTGGAGGTAGACCACTGGGCGGGACGTGTTCGGAGCGGACGGCGGGACCCGAGGAGCAGTGGAGCTATCTGTACCCACCCTTCAGGTGGGATTTCCAGTGGACAGCTCGGAGTAGCAGCTTTTACATTACAGTTGTTGTTTTCCCTTTCAAGTTGTACTTTACTTTTAGTTTGGGTTTGTTTACTGGCCCATTTACTTTTCTGCACTTTTAGTTGTACTCTGTTTCCTCTTAGTGTTTACTTTCTGCTTTCTTACTCTGTGGTGCTTGTTTACTTTTCAAAGGAAATGCCTTCCCTTTTTACCGAGAATTACGCCTTGGTGCTAGTCGCCAGCCCCTGGCCTATGGAAGGTGGGCTTGGGGTAGTCACGACACGGGACCCGAGGGCGGGTCGTGAAAAATTGGTATCAGAGGAGTTCGGTTCTACCGCGAACTCTGATCTCTTCTATGTGAAGCAATAATGTTTAGCGTATTGAGTGTGGTTATCAGTCCAGGGAGTCCAGTGTTGGTGCGGCGGCCGACGTATCCGTACACCAGGACCCTGACTTCTGATTTCCGACTTAATGCATGAAAACATTGATTGCGTGTGTGTTTCAAAGTTTTCTTTGTGATTACTTTATATCAGCTCACCAGGTATACTGTTCTGACCGTGGCACACCTGTTTCCTTTTTAGGTTGGCCCCACGACGGCAGCCAGCTAGGGTTCCGAGAGTCGAGCGTGACAACAGCCAACCGAGCGACGAGGCCTCGGTGCAGGTCCCTTTGTCAGCAGTGGCACCGACGGTAGCTCTACCCGCCGAGCCACCGATGCTTCCAGCATCAGCCGCTGACGACGCATGTCGCCTTGGAGCTCTGCACGAGTTCCAGCCTCAGCGACCGCCTAGGTTCCGTGGGGAGACAGCCCCCCAGGCAGTAGAGGACTGGCTGGAGGCAGTGGTACGAGTTTTTAGGCTAGTGAGGACACCTGCAGACCTCATAGTGATCCTCACTGCGAGCCTACTGCACGCAGCAGCGGGCCGATGGTGGAGATTGATGCTCCAGGTGCACGATGAGGCATCTCTACTTTGGACGGACTTTGAGAGCCTCTTCCGCTCAGAGTTCGTCCCAGCCACCCATCGTGCGGTGCGTATCAAGGAGCTTCTTCAGCTGCGACAGGGCAGCATGACGGTCGCTCAGTACTCAGAGAGATTTACTGATCACTCGTGCTACTCGACCAACACGGTACGGGACCCATTCTTCCGGGGCCGGACCTTCGAGCAGGGTTTGAAATACGACATCAGGGCATCGCTGATCTCCCTCAGCATACTGACTCAGACAGGAGTACTGGAGCGGGCCCTTTTGATCGAGAGCTTCCTTGCTGAGTCTACACCAGCGCCGAGACCCACCGCAGGGCGGCACGTGGCAGAGTCTTCTCCGGCAGGTAGTCGACGGATGACTCAGGGGTCCAGGCAGACCAGACCTTCAGGCAGACGACCTCAGGACACTGGCTCAACAGTGCGGGGCACACAATGTGGAGCCAGTCTTTCGAGAGGCAGGCAGTGCTACTCGTGCGGCGGGTAGGGCCACATGGCTCGTGACTGTCCAACCCGTCGTGCAGAGGAGAAGCAGATGGTTGAGGAACCACCTAGGCAGAGGCAGAGGTTCGACCGTGGTGGTCCGCAGGGAGCAGGCGGACGAGGCAGAGGAGCTGGCCGAGCAGCAGGTGGTGGGCGACGCTTTGAGGCTCTACCACCACCACCACCAGGAGGTCCACCCTGACCTCAGGGGAGAGCACAACTTCAGGCAGTTGAAGCTTACGATCATGGAGCTCCGGAAGCAGGTGGACTAGTGCGGGACTAGCTCCAAGCATAGAGGCCTTTTCCCATAATGCCTCTAGCTTCGTAGTTTTTGTTTCCTTGTGTCCTTGTACATTGAGTTAAAGTATTAAATGACACTTGCTTTGGTGACATTTTCTTTCTTGTCTTTTGTCTGTTTTTACTAAGAGGTGCCGGTTAAAAACTGTTGACTTGACCCTCACTTGCGAGATTCTTACTGGAGGAGACCCAGTGACCACACACTGATGCCGACAGTGTGACTCAACCCTTGGAGGCGAGGGTAACGGTTGGATCTCGTGGTAGAAGCGTCGAGGCCTTACGACGTCATCCATGCCATGAATTAACTAATCATGACGGGATTGACTGTATTAGGCAAGTAACGTGGTTCATCCAGGGGATGAGACTGGATTTCACTTTTCGGCAAAGGAGAAATTTTTACAGCTTTGCCGTACGTTAAGGAGGAATGGGAAACCCTTCGTGTGGTCAGACATTTGTCAGCAGAGCTTCCAGGAGCTGAGACAGAGATTGACCAGCGCACCTATCTTGAGGTTGCCTAAGGAGGGAGTAGGGTACGTAGTCTACTGCGATGCATCAAGGACCGAACTCGGATGTGTTCTAATGCAGGAGCAGGTAGTGATCGCCTGTGGACCATGTCAGTTGAGGCCGCATGAGCAGAACTACTCTACCCATGGCCTGGAGTTAGCAGCAGTGGTCTTCTCTCTGAAGACATGGCAACATTACCTGGTGGGTGAGCGTTTTACAGTCTTTTCTGATCAAAAGAGTCTCAGATATATCTTCTCGCAGAAGGACCTGAACCTGAGACAACAGAGATGGCTCGAGTTCCTCCAGGACTATGACTTTGAGATAGTCTATACTCCTGGAAAGGGGAGCGTAGTAGCCGATTCCGTCAATAGGAGGACGGGCATTCAACTACTTGAGGAGGCGACAGAGCAGCTAGCCTCTTTGCAGATATACTTCGTGGATAGAGATGGAGAAACCTTCCTCCAGTCTCTCACAGTCACCCTCCACTACTGCAGCAGGTCAGAGAGGCACAACATGAGGACGCTGACTGTGAGACACGACGTGCATAGATATCCTCAGGACAGGCACCTGATGGTTTCTCCCTTGGAGCAGAGCATGACATCCTTTTCAGAGGACGTACCATGGTACCAGTTGCTTTGCGAGAGGAGGTTCTGAGAGAGTTTCACACTTCTCCTTTGGCGGTACATCCTGGAGTGGCGAAGATGTACAAGGATCATAGACGACATCACTGGTGGCCGGGCATGAAGAAGGCTGTAGTAGAGTTCGTTTCTCGATGCCTCACCTGCCAGCAGGTGATGGCAGAGCATCAGGTACTAGCAGGCTTGGTACAGCCCTAGGAGGTTCCAGAGTGGAAGTGGGACGGCATATCTATGGACTTCATGACTGGACTTCCACGCACCTCCAGAGGTCACGACTCCATTTGGGTGATTGTTGACCGACTCACCAAGTCGGAACACTTCTTACCCATCAGAGAGCAGGGCTCAGTGGAGACCTTGGGACGTCTCTACATTCAAGAGATTGTGCGGCTCCACGGTGTGCCATCATCTATCGTCTCCGATTGAGATGCTCGATTTACTTCTCGGCTTTAGAAGGGGTTACAGGAGGCGTTCGGGACGCAGCTACATCTGAGCATAGCCTTTCACCCTCAGACAGATGGTCAGACGGAGAGGACCATTCAGACTCTCGAGGACATGCTTCGCGCATGTGTCCTCGAATTGGTTGTAGCTGGGAGGACCACCTACCCTTGGTGGAGTTTGCGTACAACAACAACTACCACTCCACCATCGGGATGGCACCGTACGAGGAGTTGTACGGCCGACCTTGTAGATCTCTTTTGTGCTGGACAGACCCAGGGGAGTCAGCACTTGTGGGACCGGAGATGGTCCAGGCCACGACAGAGAAGGTCCAGGCCATCCAGCAGCGGATGAGGACAGCTCAGAGCCGGCCGAAGTCATACGCTGACAGGAGGCGGAGGCCACTAGTGTTCGAGGATGGCGACCACGTCTTCTTGCGGGTCTCGCCTCGACATGGTATACAGAGATTTGGCCGAGGCGACAAGTTATCTCCGCGCTTCATCGGACCCTTCCAGGTCCTCAGTAGGATTGGGGAGGTGGCTTATCTCTTGGCTCTACCACCTCAGTTGCACCGAGTGCACGACGTCTTCCACGTATCTCAGCTGAGGAGATACGTGCACGACCCGACGCACATCATTGACCATGGAGAGCTTGACGTTGACGATGGGGGGACTTTTACGGAGGTCCCAGTGGAGATAGAGGATCGACATGAGCGGGTCCTACGTGGGCGATCGATTCCTCTTTTGCGCATTAGATGGAAGCACGAGAATCTCCAAGAGAGCACTTGGGAGCGGGAGGCTCAGATGCGTGCTCAGTACCCTCATTTGTTTCCCTAGTTTTTTATGTATCTTTACGGGGACGTAAAGCCCTGAGGTGGGAGTAATGTAAAGACCCTTAAAATTCAAGGGAAATTTTTTTTCTTAATTTTCTTTGTAATTTTACAAGAGTGCGGTTTCTGACGGCACCTGATTCCGAGGCCCGGAGTGCCCAGAATCATTTTCCGAAGTTTGGCTCGAGTACATTCAGTGAACGAACGAGCGAGACTTTCTAACATTTGAACCGGTACCCAGAATCAAATTCTGAGGGCACCGATGAACTCGCAGCACCGATATTTGCTTAAGGAGACCTTTTCCGAGGTTGCGTTTATTGCGGGTTGAGAGTTAGTTTTTTGGGTTTTTAAAATAAAGTTAAATAAAACGTGGAAACATATTTTATTTCTTTTTTTGTTAGTTATAACCTCCCAAAGGGAGTTAGGGGTGGGACCCACATCCACTTAACCTCCCTTGGGAGGATTATGTGTGGTGGGGCCCACACGAACCCCAACTCTTCATCTTCTCTCAAAACTCCCCTATAACCGCCTTTAATTAATGTTTGACAACTTGGTTTAATTAATTAAGGTGGGTTGATTTGAATTTCAAACCATTGAAATTCAAGTTGATGTTTGTGTAAATAAAATAAGCCTTATCTTATTTTATTTTGATTAGCCATCTTGAGAGGATTTGAGAACTCCTTCTTCTTCTTCAAACTTTGACAAAGAACACTCAAGCTCCGACGAAGAACGCTGCTCCTCTCTTCTTCGTAGTCGGTTTGTTTCCGAAGATCGACGACGCCTTCTGTGTCAACGAAAGGGAACGCCGCTTCCTCCTCGGGCTTCCTTCGTCGGCTTACGAATATTCACCAACGACAAACCTCTTCGGACGTACCTCTTCGTCAGCGGAATTGAAAAAGGAATACCGCGACGCCCGACATCCGCGACGTTTGTCTTCTGCGGGTCGTTGACGAACATCGTACTTGAAACCGAGGTAGGGGTTTATTTATTACTTTTGTTCATGATTTATACTCGAGAATATTTCTTCGTGAAAGTTATCCAATTGTTAGCAATTAACACGAGGGGGCCAGACCGTACGAACACGGCCGAACCTCCTCCTTTTCATATTGATTTTGTTGTGGATTGAGACGGGTGAGGCGCGGTGCCGTCGCACCGCGCAGGATAATACGACAAGAAATGTGTGGCGCCGTCGTGCCGCGTTGTAAAATAATGCAAGGACGCGACGCTGTCGCACCGCGTCGAAGAGATTTAAAGGTGCCACGGCCGGAGCGGGGCCGCGGCGGTGGGGCACGGTGCCGTCGCACTGCGCCGAATGACGAAGGCCGCGGCCGGTTCCGGGCCGCGGCGTGACGAGAGGACTGGCGTCTAGCCGGGCCGCCGGTGTCGGAAGCCGGAAGGGGACCGGCTTTGTCGGTCCCGTTGAAGAAGAACCGGCCGGCCAGGTCGGGCCGGCCGGAAGGGGAAACACCGGGGGAATTTAATTCCCCCGGCTAACTTGAATGCCCCCCCATTAAGAGGGGGGGCAGTTTCACAAAGGGGGGGCAGACGGCCCCCCCCCCCATTTTTCTCAAAGGAAGGCCCCCACAAGGGGGGCCGGTTTCTCCCAAGGTGCGGCTTTCAGCCGCGCCGCCAGCTAAGAGGGGCGGGGGCCTTGCCCCTCGCACGTGGCACCCGAGCGGCGCCCAGGCCGCGCCGCCACCAGTCGGGCCGCGCCGGACCGCACCGCCGCGCCGGGTTGGGTCGACCCGGTTCGGGCCAACCCTGGGGGGGTCGGGCCGGGTCGGCCTGGACCCGGACCCCCCTTTTTCAAATTGACTTCGGTCTTTTGCTCATAACTTGAGCTACGGACCCCCGATTGACTAACCGTCAGTGGAGATGCGATCCTTGGATCGAGGCGGTCGATTTGGTATATCGCACTCAAGGTTTCGAAATACTTTGAGTTCGTCCGGGTTGGTTCGTACACAAAACCAACCGGGCCCTCGGAGCGGAAACGCTCATATCTTGAGCTACGGATCTCCGATTGACGTGCCGTCAGCTTTGTTGAGTTCCTCTTAGTGAGAAAGATCTTTTGGCATACTCCGCCCGAGGTTTGGACATAGGTGGAGTATGGTCGGGTTGGTTTTGCCTTAAAAACCATCAGGGCCCCTGGGACGAAAAAGCCAATAACTCTCAGACCGGGCGTCCGATTGACGCACCGTCTGTTGCGTTGAGTTCATGTTGACGATACGGAACTTTTGAATACATCAAATCTGGGATATGTGACAGTTGATGTATCAGCCTCTCGGCTCGTGGAGCGGACCCTCCCGAACGAGCTTGCTGTGTGCGGGAACCCTAGTGCTGGCTACGACTGTGACTGCTACTGCTACTGTGACTGCGACGACGACAGTACAGAGATCCTTAGTGGATTCGACGACGACTTCAACACTCATCGATCCTACGTGGATCAGTGCTACAGGTCCTGTGTGGGCCCGATCCTTTGTGGGTCCGATCTTGTGTGGGTCTTTGCGCTCAGCAGTCCTGTGTGAACCAGCGCCTACAGTTCCTATGTGGGCCCGATCCTGTGTGGGTCTTTGCGGGGGTTAGTTACCTATCGATCCTTCGTGGGTCCGTCGACTTAGATGGATCAGAGATCATCTTTATCGTCCATCGAAGAAGTATACCTGTGTGAGATGAATCATGTTGCTTTCCTTTGTGGATTGTGTTGTGCTATCCTGCGTGGATTGCATTTTTCTTTCCTGTGTGGAATACGTATACTTTCATGTGTGGACTGAGTTGTACTTGGGCTCGGAGGTTGTAGAGTATTGGAATTGACGACTTAGGTATATGTATGGGCATATACCTAAGCAGTGTCGGTTGTTACTTCGTGTTGTATCTACCTTTTGTGGTTTATCCTTTGTGGATTTTAGGAGACCTTTGGGGGTCTCGGGGTCCCTACTGAGTAGCTTATACTCACCCCTGCACGGGCTATGCCCGCACTACGTTGTGTTGGTTGCAGACGACGGACAACGTTGATCTTGGCGGAGGCTTGCAGAGCAGGATGGTACCTGGAGGTGGACCACTGGGCGGGACGTGTTCAGAGCGGACGGCGGGACCTGAGGAGCAGTGGAGCTATTTGTACCCACCCTTCATGTGGGATTTCCAGTGGACAGCTCGGAGTAGTGGATTTTACTTTACAGTTGCTGTTTTCCCTTTCGAGTTGTACTTTACTTTCAGTTTGGGTTTGTATACTGGCCCATTTACTTTTCCGCACTTTCAGTTGTACTCTATTTCCACTTAGTGTTTACTTTCCGCTTGATTACTATGTGGTGCTTGTTTACTTTTCATAGGCAATGCCTTCACTTTTTACCGGGAATTACGCCTTGGTGCTAGACGCCAACCCCTGGCCTATGGAGGGCGGGCTTGGGGTAGTCACGGCACGGGACCCGAGGGCGGGTCGTGACATAGCTCATTAAGATGAAAATCAAGCCACACGTAGTTCTTGAAATATAGTTTAACATCTTGTGGGACAAGGGAATGAATTGTCTTAGTTTAGGGTCATAGATCTTGGACCATTGTGAGGGAGACGAACTATGTATTTTTTATAAACCTAATGTGAATTAAGACCAGGGTGTTCCATATCACACCATGTGCTCCCAGGGGAACGTTTTAGCCTAGGGACCAAAAGTGGAGGTTGGGGTTAGACCCAAAGGCTCGTGGATGGACTCAAGGAATGCTCTAGTGTTCCTACGTATCTCATGAGGATGGGAATCAAGCTGCACGTAGTTCTTGAAATACACATTGTACAGATTTGGTTCATACATATGAGGGGTAAAGAGGACTTTATTGAAATTATGGATGAAACCAGGATTAAAGTCTTGGGTGTCACTACATATCTCATAAGGATGCGAATCAAGCTATACGTTGATCTTGAAATATGACATGGATGGAGACAATGCCAATGATGATTCCTCTCAAGTGAGGGTATCAGGGATTGTTGGAGTTTATTATCATATGGGACAAAAGTGAAAATAGTTTAAGGTCATATGTGTGGACCGGTGCTATGAAATTTAATTTCTTGTAGCAAGGATAATTGGGGACTATATAGTTTAACTTCATATAGCTAGAATGATGGGACGTACACAGTTTAACATCATGTTGGACGAAAGAGGGGTACATTTTAACGTCATGTTGGACGATAGAGGGGAACATTTTAACGTCATGTTGGCTGATAGAGGGGCACAGTTTAACATCATGTTGGATGATAGTGGGGTACAGTTTAACATCAAGTTGGAAGATAGTGGGGGCTATGTAGTTAAATGTCCTGTATCAAGGACAATGAGTGTATTTTTGTTAAACAAAATACTTCTTCAAGAATCATGCATTGGATGGAGTTGTAACAAGTTCTCAATCCATTTAGATTAAAGAATAAGCTCCATTGGAGTAGACCTTAAGTTATGAGTAAGGTCGTTCCCACTTTGGCTCAAGCATTGGAGGCTTCTTTCCATGTATCATTAGGGTTCTGAGGACCAATACCAATTCTCCTTGAATGAAGGAATGAAGATGACCTTTTTTATTTAAAGCTCGTGCTATTCGATTTTGATAGACTTCTAAATGTTGAAGTGTGCCCCATATTTTTTCATCTAGTCATTCCAATATATCCAATCACTTTTGAGATTGTTCGTCTATAGATAACTATCAAAAATGGTGACTCTAAGCGAAGGTAACTGAACTTTAATAGGCAAGACTACTTTTGTTCAATACTCTAATGAATATGGAGTTGATTGTGTAGTAGGGCGAGTGGTAGGCTGATAAACCCATAGATCATGAAAACATTTATCAGGACATGCCTTATTATATTTATCCACCATCTATTGAAGTATGTTTGAAAGAGTCTAATTGAAAGCCTCTACTTGACCACTGGCCGCTGCATGATACCGAGATGAATAGTTGGATCTGATATTGTATTTTAAATACAATTTTCTTACCTCAGATGAACAAAACATTGTTCCTTTATCTAACAATATGGTACGAGGAACAACAAATATAGTAATTATGTTGGACTTGACAATGGTAACAATGATTTTAGCACCGACATCTTTGAGAGGTATTTCTTCTGACCATTTGGAAAAGAAGTCAGTAAAAGTAAGAATATACTTAAACTGCTTAGCTGTAGCCAGAGGATAAGTTCGTACTACATCCATTACCCATGTAGCAAACGACCAGGAGTATTTATCTGTATGAAGCAGCTTCAGGGGTTGATGAATGAAGATGGATCATACATGGAATGAATGAAATTTCTTAGTGTAATCAACACAATATTTCATCATTGAAGGCCATAAGTATCCAAGCCTTTTAATTTGACCAGAATGACTATGTCCCGACTGGTGGGCACCACAAAATCCAGCATGTACTTCATTCATGACCACCATTTTCTCTTCACCATCAATACATCTGAAGAAATTCCATCAAAACCTTGCTTTTAGAGAATATTTTGGTGATCTGGGCTATCATAAAGAGTAAAATTAACCACATGTCTCCAGACTTGTTATTTCCTGGATCTATTAGGTGGGAGTGTTCCATTTTGAAGGTATTCCCTGATAGGCGCCATCCATCTTGTAGTATGACCATATAGTTCAGAAATGGAACTTATTTCTTTGATTTCCTCTGTTCTGATTTGAACAAAAGTAGAAACTATATGATTGTGGGAAATACTGATGATTGTTTGTCCCGATATGGATCTTCTAGGGATGTGGCTACATTAGCTAGTCATCAGATTGGGCATTTTGTGGTCGCGATACATAAGAAAGTTTTGGTTCCAAGGGATATTCCACCATTAACTCTCTGACGTAATAACACAAAGGGATTAAATATTCCTTTCTAATGGAATAATCCCCACTGATTTGTTTGATCCCCAAATCTAAATCTCTTTTTACCTTCAAGTGATTCACCTATTCCTAAAGCGCCAATTGCAAGCCTGTGATGATCGCTTGATATTCTACTTCAATATTTGTACCGACTTCCATCAATATAAAGGAATAGGGTATTAGTGCCTTATCTTGGGAAATCAGGATGATTCCTAACCCAACATTATTGAATTTAGGATCTTCCATTTTCTTCCCTGTTGGACTTCCAGAGGAACCATGAAAGTACATTTCCCATGCTTAAGGATTACCTTGAATAGAGAATACTTCCTCATCAGGATGTTCAATTTTTAATGATGTATATTCTACAGATGGGTGTTCAATAAGGAAATATGCCAGAGCATGACCCTTTGTTGACTTTTGAAACACATACTGCATATCAAACTATAGAAAAATAACTGCCCAACGTGCCAGACGTCCTGTAAGAGTTGGAAGACTAAGGATAAATATGAGCGGGTTATTGTGATATACCAATTGGATCTCATTATGTTGCAGGTAGTTCCTCAATTTTTGAACTACAAATATTAATTCTAGGTAGCACTTTTCAATACTTGAATATCGATTTTTTCCTCAAGTATAATCTTAGTGAGATAGTAAATATTGTTTTCATTCCCAGCATCATTCTTTTCGGTAGGGAAGGAACACAATGATCGCTCTAAAGTTGTCACATAGAGAATGAGGGGTCTTACTTTAATATGTGTCATTTATACCGATGGAATCAAGAGATATTTCTTGAGGATATTTAATGCTTCTTGACATTCTTCAGTCCACTAGTAGGTGACTCTCTTCTTCATTAATCTGGTGAAGGGTAAACACTTGCTAGCCAAATTGGAAATGAAACATGAAATATAGGCAATGTGTCTTTAAAGTCCTCTTAATTCCATAAAATTTTTAAAAGATGACATGCCAATGATTTATTTTTTTCTTCTCATGATCATGTTCGATACCAATATGGCATACAACAATGCTGAGAAAGTTTCCTGGTGTTACCCAGAAAGCACATTTCAAGGGGTTCATCTTCAAATTGTAATGTCGATGTTGGTTGAATATGATTTCCTGATCTTCCAAGTGATTAGAACGTTGTCTGGATTTAACCACCAATTCATCCACATAACATTCAACAAATATCTCTAAAAGGGTTTGAAGATTTGGTGCACGGCACGTTGATACGTTGAACCTACATTCTTCAGGCCAAAAGTCATTACCCAATAGAAAAACAAACATTGAGGAGCTCTAGAGGCTGTAGACTCCTCATATTATGGGGCCATTCCTAATTTATTTTACCCAGAGTAACCATCCATGAAGAAAACATCTATGTATCCAGCTGTTGTATCAATTAAAAGTTCTGTGATAGGAACTGGAAAATCTTTCTTGGGACAATGCCGATTAAGATCTATGATGTCAAAGAAAACTCTAATTTGTCTATTATTATTTTTGACAGGGAAAATATTAGTTATCAATTTGGCATATTTAACATCTCTGAAGAAGTTATCCTTGATAAGCGTATCAACTGCAGCGTTAATTTTGAAGGCATAAGTTGGGTGTGTTTTTCATGCTGCTTGCTTGAATCCTGGATGTTCTACTGGAAAACCCAAATGATGAGTGGGAACATTAGGATCAAGACCTATAATTTCTGTATAAATCAAAGATAATACATCTCGAGTTTTTTAGAAATGATTTATCCATTTATTTCACTACAAGTGTCATGGCTGCATTAATTAAAGTGGTGCGTATATCTTCTTTTGTACCCAGATTTATTTCTATGAGTTCATCCATAGTGGTAGAGATACCCTCTTCAAATGTTGGAGGAGCATCCCCAAGATCTAAATTTTCTTTTTCAACATGTGTTACTTCTTCTATTTCTACTTGCACATTAGATGACGAAGCAAAATTTCCATGGTCAGGGGAGAAGATAAAATTTGAACATCATGAAGAAGAGGCTTCCATTTCTGACCCTATTAATGACGAAGGGTCTTCCTGGGGTGATAGAGAGGAGATGATGGATTGAGAATCGACATCATAGTTTTTCTCTGGTATTTCTATAACTTCTTCTATTCTAGTTGATGAATAATAGAATTTCTAGATTTCAGTAGATGAAATTAAGACATCTCCATTTATGCTTTCGTCACTAAATGGTGAATCAGCAATTTCTCAACTGTTGTCTGGGTTGATTGCCGTAATTCACATAATGGAAGTTTCAATAAGAGTGTTTGGATTTAGGTCTATCCTATCAATTTGAATTATATTCAACACATAATCTATACTCACATGTATGAATGGGGGCATTGGAATCTTTTCCAAACCATTTAGAGCAGTAATTTTGGTGACCTCCTTTACCGTGCATTTTTTGTTTCCCTCCATGCAATAAAATTCTACTTCAATGTATTGACATTCACACATTTTTAATGGGGATTTGTCACCATACAATGTACCAATTTTACCATTGAAACAGTATTTGAGACATTGTTGGTATGACAAAGGTATGACCACATGTTGATGTAAACAAGGTCTTCCAAGATACTTTTTGAAGGTTGTGTCTAGAAGAACAACCATGATATCTGAATTAGACACAAGGTCTCCAAACTGAATTCTTATGGTAATCTCGCCCAGAGGTTCTTGTTCTTTCTTATCATATCCTTACAACATCAATGTAGAACTATATAAATCAAATTTGGTGTGGCCCAATCGACTAATTGTACCAATAGGAATAAGGTTGACTCCTGATCCATTATCAGTGAAAGCTCGTTGTAGGTCTATGTCATTGACTTTTCCAAATAAATAAAAAAGTCTAATATGTACATGTAAAACATCATATTCTTCTTCATTCGTAAATGATATCACTACACGACATTCTGCAGGATCATTCTATATATAGTAGACCATAGCCGTATAAATTTTAGTTTCGAATTCTTGGGGACTTGACAAAACCTCAATAAGCGCCTCTCGAAAAGCATTTGATAGATTCAAGGCATCCAGAATTGATAACATGGCTGGTACATGTGCCAAATTATTCAAGACATCACACTTTTTGTCCAATGGCGGGTGTTTCCCATCATGAAAATGTTGTTTTTAAGGTGTCTTGGAATTTGATGCAAGGGTAGTAGATGAATCTTGTGTAGGGGTAAGAATTGGAAACACTCCTGGCATCGGTAGATTAGACCGACTAGGTCAATCAATTTTTTGAGAGGAATAAGGTGTAAACTCTAACCGATCCTCCAAAATAACTGTGTTAGGACCGAATATGCCATGTGTGGATGAACTTTCTTGTTCTCTTTGAGCACACAAAAGGGCTTTTCCACGAGTTTCTACCGCTTATATAGTTCTAGCAGGGGTAGGATTAATAGAGTGGATTCTAGAATATCCACTTCTTCTAGTATATCCTAGACCTGTATCTCTTCCTCTAATTTCTTAATTAGATACAAGGAACATAGGTTCATCATGATCGAAACTGTCATTGGCATAGGGATCTATTAAATGAATCATGTTAACATAACCAAAGATCATTTCTTCATCTGATGAAGATTCTTCTTGATTAACCAATTCAGGCTATGCTGTTTGGTTGGGTGGTGCCCTTGCTTTTGAAGTAGATGGAATAAAATATGCTAGAGTAAAGGAAAACATAGGCATTGACACAAGATCGTCTTCTTCTGACTTCTCTTCTTTCTACAAATTATTCCATTATTTTAGGATTTTCCATTTGATGAAGGGGGTTTTGCTATGGTAGAAATAGAAGAAGACACAACTGGTTGATTCAACTGTGTTTGTAAAATGGAATGAGTTTGGTTGATCGTTTTCCTGCCCATCTCATCATCATATTTCTGTTCATTTTTTCTTTTTATATCTTGCCACTTTCCTTCTTCCTCTGGATCAGTAGCTGTAACACATGCTACCAGGGCTGAAGAACCTTTTAGTTTTACTTGTCCAAAGTCTACTATCTTTTTCAGGAGGCCTTTGAAGACAAAACAATAATTAATGGGATTCCCCACATCTGATTAAACGTGCAATAAATGGGGAGGTCTTCATCTCATTCATTGTTCGGTATTTTGGGACTTTTCAACTGAACCAGATTGTTTTCCAGAGCCAAGATGAAGTAACAAGGAACTTTTTCATTTCGGAAACAATAATATTTGTTCATTAAATCAAAAATTTGTTTCTACATTTGATCTCCTTGATCATCATGATGAGGCGACCATTTTTGTTGATGCTCATGAGGTTGATCCCTTTGATATGATGAAGGTTTTGAAGTGGAAGGAGGTACATATGCTTGTTTGAGTGTAACTATAGCAGCTTATGCCTTTCCTATTCTCCTTCCTGGAACGGATGGAATTACAGGAGTTTTATCCCTTGTCTATAAAAGAGAGTCTTCTATCTACTGAGTTATTGATGTATGTTCTCTAAACCCTCCTATTTATTTCATATGAATCAATGGTGTGCGTAATTCATCATGCAGATTTGCCACACCAATTGGCAGTGACTCTTCTTGAGGGAGTTCTAAACTTAAGAAATATGTTAATCCTTTCTAACGAGCAACGAAATCCAATACTCTTTCATTTTCCCTTTGTTTACAATTGGTATGATCAAAAATTGGAATCTTTGGTAATGTTGAGCTAAATTTAAGAAGGAATTTTATTTGGAGATCTTCTCACCTAATAATTGACAGAGATTGCAAATTTGTATACCAGAAAAAGTAGGTCCTTGAAATGAATTCACAAAACACGTGAGCTTAACTGCTTCTTATTTTTTAGGAGTTCCCATCATAGGATCACAACGAGAAACAAAATTTGTTAAGTGTTTTTTTTGGATCTCACGAACCATTAAAAATTGGGAATGTGGTACATGCAAAATTTGATGCGGGGGGGATTGTATCCTCCCATTTAGGGTAAGATCTATTTTCCAGTAGAACTGGTGCATGTCGTCCTTCCATAGCTTCTAACCATGCTGTTAATGACTCATTGGTAGTCATTAATGTTTGAGAAACATATGGGTGAGCTTGGACCTGAGCCGGTGCAATAACTAGAGTTTGGACAGGTGTGGTGACCTATACTGCCACTGATGGTAGTCTTATCAGTTGTTGTAGCATATGACCCATTGGATTGGACCTATGAGGGTGTACTTGTAAAGGGGGATATTCTTGATCCATCCCAATATCTGCATCAAATTCCATTGATTGATTAACTCCAGCATGATTAAGAGGAAGACTACCTTGATGTAGTTCTCTATTTAACCTTCTAAACTTCTTCATTTCTTCTTCGTGTTTTGCGAACCATTCCTTTAATGAGATTTATTTGTCTTCTCCATATTTAGGGTGGAATGTAACCTAACTTTTTTCCTTTCCCCTTGTTGGATGCCTTTCGGAGAGGGGGGCGTTGGTTATTTTAATGTATACCTCGGTTCTGGGTAAGCCTTTGATTTCAGGTACACACACCCTCTACATTTATTTCTGTGAAAACAACCTCTTGAATAGGAACATCTTAATCTGATTCCGCTGAGTGAGCCTCATGTTCTGGGGGATCAGTGACAACAACATTGATGACATTTATCGATGCATAACACATTACAGTCCTTCTATCAGTGTTTCTGTGATACTGACTTCTTCCATGTCCTTTATGAGACATTTCCTTTTGTTTGGTTGATCCCTCAGGAACTTCTTGATGAACCATAATTTGGATGGAATTTCATGACAACTCAGATCTGCGTTCCTCTTGTGGCTTCTTCCCTAATCGAGTAAAAACTTATTTTCACTGATGAAGAGAATTAGAATATGAAAAACTCCCCATTTTAGTGGACTTGGGTTGTTCCTATTTTTCCTGCTTGACTTCTCGAATCCTATCTATTGATCCCGATGGTTGGATTAAAAGAGTCCCCAGCCTGGTATGCTGAGGTGGATCTTGAGCTACTACATCTGAAACTGTCTTAAAATATCTTCTGATTTTTCATATTTTAGTCCAGAAATTGGCCAGATTCATCATCTGACATCCACTCAAATTACTAGGCTCAGATGACCGTTGGATTACTTCTGACACCTCTGTCACCTATTGATGCGCATTATTCAAATGAAGATCATTTTCGATATTCTCATTTGCTTGATACAAGTGTAATTTTACGGCTTGTTCTTTATATGCCTGACTTTTGGAAGAACTAGTTGAGGAATGTTCTTGAGCAAGCAATTGATTACACACACAACCAGTTAGCTATGGCCGACCATGGGAAATAACATTGCATGAGATGACTTTTGGCGGGCTTTGTTGACTAGAGAGCAATGTAAAATGCAATTTTCCATGAACACTAAATCCCCTAATATGAATACTAGAAGGGGCATTGGTAATTAACTGGTGCAAACTTTTTAATGTGCCATGGCATGTACGATGAAGGGCTCTATACTACTTTTCAACATTTGGATGTTAGGAAACTGAGAGATATGCCAGGTCAATTTGGCATTGCAACCCTTCTATTACCTTAACATGATTTTGATATTCATTATAAGGTAATACTTTATCTTTTATGTGATAAAGAGTTTTCCATATGTTGAGACGAATATCATGAATAAAATCTTCTGTCAACATTTCTGGAATATCATACTGAGATTCAGCCAAAGGCCAAAACATGACTGGTATTTTACCTTTCTCCAATTGTTTTCTCATATTCAGCACTTCCTCTGTCATTTAGTGAATATTATTCTAACTGATTAGACCACAGCTAGTGCATCTTTGTTGTTTCATCATATTCAACAAGATTGGTAGCTAATTCATTTGTCAAATTAGAAGATGAATGACCCATGGGTGGTTCAAAGAATGATTTTAACCCCAGGCTATCTTCTGATTAAGAAAGTATTTCACCCGCAAGTGGTAAGGCATCATACATGATTGGATTTGTATTTGAATGTGCCTCAAGATAAGAGGTCTTTCTTGTTACTGCAATGTCTATTAAAGAATTTTCGATGAAATGTGAATTACTACTATAGAGAGGACTTTCTCAGCTAAATTCATCATCATTGGGAGGACCAACATGGTGGGTTACGGTAACAGATGAGACATTTTGCTCCTTGGTCTTTTGACCACATAGATGGTTATCATGGCTCTCATCTGAAGATAATGCTTCGAGATTGACCGAATGATCATGAAGCAAGCCTTCATGAGGAAGTGTCTAATGAATACCCTCGGAATAATTGTTCTTATTTCCAGAATTTCGAAATGAGAGAGTATAATCTTGAGCTGCAACAGATAATTGTCTGAGGGCTTCAAGAACTCCAGAATTGAACAAGGCCCAATTGCAGATTGGATCTTGATTTTTATCTATGCTGGATGGGTCTTTTTCATAGACACCTTCTTA